>OX465489.1:18202377-19402377 GCA_950022335.1 Eurois occulta | reverse complement strand
GACGGAGCATGTTGCAAACGGGACGTATGCGCCAGTGTGCGCGCACCTTTTGTTTTGTTTCTTTTTGAGTTTCTTACTTGAAGCTTGTAATTGTCGTTTGAGCTATTGAATATGTTAGATGTTGGCGTGGTTTTTGTGAGTGTAACACGTTTGGAAATTAATAGAGGTTCTTTATTGAGTTGATAGTGAGATGTCTGTAATTAATTACTGATCAGTTTTAATCAATTGTATAATAAAAACTGTGGATTGACAAACTATACAAATGAGATCGTAGGTAGGTCTTAGGTATAAATACATAGGTATTTGTTATTCGTGCCGAGTCGATTTTCATATTATCCACAAAAGAAATGTCAGAATTTTTAACCCTCAGAAATATTTCGCCTGAGAGTCCTAAAAATAGTCTCGAAACATTTTAAAGTAAACGTTACTTAACCCTTCAATGTCACCACCAAATTGTTTCGCTTTTAACTCTCAATAGATCTGACAGACCATGATTTCCCTCTGCGACGAATAAATATAAAGGATTAAACTACTTCACAAGTTTTGGGGCATCTTACAAACGTTAAGTAGTTTTGGTTAGTGTTAACTTTTAGCGTTTAGTTTTAAATGTGCCATATTTAGTCCCTAGTGGTGGATTGTATGGACTAAGTTTTGATTGTTGACGGGTTGGTGAAGATGAGGTAGGGTTATGTTGCCTGGGGAGAGAATAGATGCCTAGGTAGGTAGTTAAAGGGTTAGAGTCAGTGTGTTTTTTTTTTTAATATATAGTACTTTTGCATTTCTTTTGGCCTTTCTTTTCAGCCAGATATTTCAGTTCAATTCCCAGCAAAAATTTTAAAAAATTCTAAGGAAAAATCACTCCTAATTTATATTAATTTAGCAGTAACTGGTACAGTAGACCGCACGTCAGGGTGGTAGAAAATAGTATAAGCTGGCCTAGAATTCTAAGGAATTTCCGTACTACGCCAGTCCAGCAGTTACAACTGATAACGTGTAGAAACTTGGACAAACTGGGAGGGCGATTTTTTTCTAGCGCTTTGGAGTATGGTTTCGAAAAGTCCTCTCTTCTTCAGAGTAACTTATAGCTAATTGCTTTGTGTTAAAAATAGTCCGTTGTAGGCAGATGTCCTGTCACTATGGAAAGCATTTTTATTCACAGAAAGTCAATACTTAGATCGAGTGGCCGATACTAGTGCCTGTTTTCACTATTACTAAGCGTCTCACTAAATTAATGACTATAAAGTGCACTGTTGTATTTTCAACGTTCAGCTCACTGCCAAAAGTCAGAAGTCCAACAAATTGTGCATAATTCACGAATTGACTTATCTATTTAATAAACAAGCACCATTTACAAAACAGACACATCAATTGGTTATCAGGCAGCTGAAAGATACACAAACGGGTACTCCGATAAAACGCCAATTTCTTAACTACCCTCCATTTTTTTAACTAGCCACAGATAAAAAAAGGTACCTTGATTCATTTACCTATATTTCTTGCACACAATATGGACGGGGGACAATCGCTCGTTCGGTCCGCAGATAAGAAATTTATTTTTTTCATACTTTTTTAAGCGACGGAACTCAACCCTTTGGACGCTATCTCGATGACGTCACTTGACATCTTGTCCCGACGCGGGAAACGGAAACGTTTTGCGTTAAGCTTTGTTAAAAAAAAGTTGAATTTATGTTTTTTTTTAGTTCTCTTTTGAGATGAACTGACATGATGGCGTGAAGAGAAATTTTATTTCGAGTTTTTTTCTTAATTTTCTGTTTTTGAAATAATGTTATCAACACAGTTTCTTTTGTTTGACATTAAATAAGAAAATGCACATTGACTCAGTTGCCTCTGAACTCAAGAAAGTTCTAAAAGTCAAAGGTTATTGCAGTTCTCCTGGGCGATGGACGAAGCAATTTATATTCTTCTCTTTCTTACAAAACTTATGAACTGTGCAAATCGAGCACGTTGTCCACATGTCTATATAATTTTCAAGTTGTCATAGAAAACTTTGAGTACCAATGGTGTAACGAGTCTAACCGACGCGCGGCAGCTTACGATATTTTTTTTATTACCATCCCATAAAATTACTAAAATAAAAAAAATCTAATCTAGTTTCTGTCCGTGACGTCGCTCGCGTAGAAAGAACATTAATATCCTAAGGCAATTGGCCAAACTGTAACTTTCATTCAATCAATGACTTATTTTTTGTAATCGGATCAGTACTTCCAGACTCCTTACCGTTGTATGAGGTTAGATGTCTAAAGTCATACTTCAATATTGGTAAATATATAAACACATCCTTTGTAGGTTCAAGAAACTTATGCGTCAGTCTCGCACGTCCCGACTTCTTGTTTGTCAAACGTCTGCTTACTTCGAAAAATCAATCCAACTGTATTGACGCATATATCCGTGAACGAGCGGGACCGGACCGGATCCGACTCGTCTTAAATTATGTCCGAGACGTGATAACGAGGGGGTTCAGGGGTGACTGGGGTGATAGGGGGTGAACTTTTGCAACGCATATGTTTTTCTGATAGGTTTGAGTTGGTTTGACACTACCGAAACCGTGCTAAAGCCTGATTTGATGCAGCAAAATCTAGGATATTTGAGTTTTCGTCGATAGTTTCAGTATGTTTGTATTTCAGCAAAATTTTTACTGAAACTAAACACTTCATACGTCCACTTGGTACGAAAAATCAATCCGACAAACAGAATTGACGGATACATACGAGAGTACGAACACTCTGGACCGTCGGACTCGTCTTAAATTATGTCCGGGGCGTGATAACGAGGGGGGGTGAAAGGGGGTGATGGGATAGTATTTACTTTCGCGACGCATATGTACGTATTGTTTTGTTCTGATGGCCCATGTGGGGTTAGGGAGGTAGCTCTAATCAATAGTTCGGCTTGATTGAGTTGGAGACGTCTGGAAAATGGAATTTTGGTGATCTATTTACACTGCCGTAATGTAAAAATAAATAAATAAGGTTGGTTGGTTGGTTAGTTGTTAGGTTGGTTGTTAAGGTTGTTGGTAGGGTTGGTCCTGCAATGTAGGAATATTTAGCGTTTTTGTTGATAGTCAGGTTATAGTCACAATAAAATGTTGAGTTAATTGGTTCTAAACTTAAGCTGAGCTTGTCATTCTGTTGTGACTCAAAAAATCCCCGAATACAGGCAAATTAAAAAATGTTCAATTCTCTTGACACAATTTTCACGATACAATAAATTTAAAAACAAAAACCCACTTAAAAAAAGAACTACCCACTTTAAAACCAAACTATTACCATATCGAAACTATCTGATTTACTCATTCGAATCGGGGTACAATTATTATAAATATGGCGTCTATGTGGGTCAGGCGAATGCGCTAGGGGGTGGGGTGCAAGAAGGGGGGCGAAAGGGGGCCAAGGGGGACACCCGTCAATCGATTGTCAAGGAGTGCACCGGGCAACGGGATACGCGAAGAAGTTTTTAAACTGTACTCCGGGAATTCAGGTATAAGCACGAGTTTAGAAATGTAGGGGAGAAGGGGGAATTAGTGCCCGCATGCTGCTATTTTCAGGTGGGAATGCTTTAATATGTTCAGCAGATTTTAGACGCTTTTGATGAAATGTTAAGGCTTAAGGTTGATTGGAAAGATTCACGTTTTGTTTCAATTTTAGAGGCGATTTTTAAAACATGACATAAAAGGCTCATAAGACTTTGACAAAATGTACCAGCCGACTTTACTTATTTATTAATGGGAACAAATTGTACACAGGAGTAACACTTTAAACCAAAAAAGCCTAATGGATAACAGTAAGCTATGCAAGAACTCTCAAATAGCTGAAAATGTCTAAACATTTAAAATCTCAGTCAGAATCTCAGAAAGAAATGAATAAAGCAAGGATTATAGAAGTGAATAAACACGGAATAAAAACTAGTGTCGTCAGAGGCGTGAATAATGTGGTTGATGACAATAACGCATGTTTTATTGCAGCCGCCGCGCCGCGCAGCGTCGTGCCGTGGGACGACTTCTGTTTACGACATTATCGCTCGTCGCAGGACTGGGGAAGTTGGCATACTCGATAGGATAGATGTTATCATGTTTTTGTTGACAGTTTCTTCTCATGTATTCGTCATCTTACTGTCTCGACGGCAATCTACATTGTTACAAACCCAGATTGCATCTTCGTCAGTAAGTTTCAGATGTGGATATACAAATACAGTCAGTTCAGTTCAGTTTATTGTTACAATTTGCTTAATGAGTACATTTAAACGTGTTTTGCATCGTCCTTTTGAAGACAAAACAATGCCTGTATTTCCTAATACAGGCATTGTTTTGTCCTCAAAAGGAGGATCCAAAATCTCCAAAAGCACGGAGTCTCCTGACTCCGTGCTTCCATATCATTGCCGCATACTTATTCGATATAGGTATCAAGGTCCTTGACATAATCCAATGCAGGTCAAGTTGATATTACTTGCATTGCATTTACCTATGTTTAAAAAAAAAACACTATTGACACTGTGCATAAAATTATGGTTTCTGATGGATATTGAACTGATTTTTGTCAAATATTGAGTGCGTGGCTGAATGCCTGCTGCTCCCAAGCTCTAGAAATATGGAGTTCTTCAATATAATTTCAGTGTAACTTTGCATTGAGATATTGTTTTTCTGCATCGTGATCTAATTCCAACTATTGATTTTTGTTTGAAAGGTTCCCAGAATATAGACTGCCACTAAAGATAACTCACCAGTTTTATTATTCCGATGACTTTTTTATTCTATTCTCTACACATGTAGCTAATCCAATATATCTTCAACATTTTCGACACACTTTAAACACACGACGTCCAACTCATCACTCAGCGTTTCCACTTTTACATTTTTATTTGTTCTTCGAATTTTAGTTTGACAATAATTCAGTGTAACTGCCGCATCCTACCCGCCATCCATCGTAGATAATCCAGTTTCTTGAGCGACACACATCAGAACTATTCAAGCTATAAATATAGTTTATAGCTCCATCAATCGCGGACACAGCAGCTGTAGCAATCGTTAAGGAGACGATGATTGATCTGCGAGTAGCGACGTGTCGCGCGACAATTATATCGCGCACTGGATTAGGGGATTTATTGAGTCTAAAATTGATTTTATTGTTGGATTTTTCGTGTTTTTCTTGGATGTGTGATGATGTTTTCTATTTACCTATAATATTATTTTCGTGTTGGCATAGTGGGTTTGTGGCATTTTTACAGGATTTTCACCAAACTACTAAGTAGCAAAAAAGTGGATGTTAAACGAGGACCTTAATTCATTCTCCCATGAATTTCGAAAATCTTTTACTTTTACAATTAGTTTTCGTCATACAATTAGAATTCACATACTGTGTAATTTTTTCAGAATTTAGTTAAAATGTTTTCCCTTGAAGGAGACGAATGGAAATGTTCCCATTGCATGTCCCTAACACGAAAAACCAACTCCAAGCGCGCACTCTCGCATTCTAGACTGAAATAAAAAATTTGACCACGGAAGACAAAACTATGATGTATAGCACGAAACGAAAAAAGAAATGAGAGGCAACGTTGACGTCTCGTGATTTATACAGTAAACACATAAATCTGAGTTGTATCTGTCAGCTGAGCGGCGCACACCTGCGACTTGCGACCGAAATATTTGTCGACTGTTTTGTGCTATGTGGGTACTACATTTTTTGTAGTTTTTCAGCACATTCAGCAAGTTGTATGTAGGCAAATGTGAATTGGAAGTTTAGCTCAATAATTGCTACTGAAAATATAAGAAAATATTATTTCTTTGCAACTCATGCATGTCTTTCTGGATTATTATCCTTTCATTTCTGAAAAGTAAAAAAAACAGTTCGAGTCGTAATACTCCTGTAACTTATTCAAATGAAATAAGACAACTAAACAATAAATAATCACACCTTTTGCTGTCAATTATTGTTAAGTAGACGATCTTTCGAAAAAAAACATTTCTTTATAACATGTAAGTAAACAAAATGCGACAAAATAATCGCACGTCTACCCTTCACCCCTCTTTCGCATAAAACGTAACGAGTTTAGATGAAAATACAGCGATGTGTCACGATTAACGGCCGATGGATCGGGACTCGCGACAATTCCTCCGGATCGCGCTCTTAGACGCACTCGAAATAGATACAGCCCGACGACATTTCTTCACGCTTCTGTATTTATGGGGTAAACAGGGCTTTACTGCTAGCTTTTTGGATGCGTTAGGATGGCGTAAACACTTCATGACAGATAAAACTCATTTTTTAAATTTGTCGAGTTGAATTATTGTGAACCACTAGTTATTTATAAATCGAAGCTAAATCCATCATCAGTCCAATATTTTAAAATGTTAAACGAGATGAGAATTGTGCAGCTTGAAGGTTACTAATAGTGACATATCGAAATCTATCTATCTTCAACTCTTGAGTGAAGTCAGGCAACTGTGACCGCAATCATCTGGGACTCTCAGACTGGGAACGCTTAGTAGCCAGAAACGTTTTTACCATATTTCTCCATACGACTGGACCCATTTGGTATTGTAGCCTGTATTCACCGACGCGCCACTAAAAACACCCTTAACTCACAGAAGAAGCACCCCTACCTTTACACAACCTCTGCAACTCGAACGAATATCAAAATCGATACACTAGACGAAACCCGACCACTGTGCAACCATTACCATATTTTTGAGGCGCACAGTGCTCCCACTCGTAAACATGAGACAAAATGAGCACTAATTTCTCGACGGCTGCTTGGCGTACAAAGAGAGAGCCCGTTTTACATAAATTTGTCATATTTGCACGCACCCACCCCTTCGGTAACGCGTGCCAAGTTTTAAGCTCGCGGTAAATGACTTGATGGGGCCTAATGGCAACCATACATGCCGTAGTGAAGGATTGGTGGAAGATAATCCGGAGATATACAAAAGTAATAGTGCTGTTATATCTTCGGACTCAAAACTGCTGTGCTTTGGCTTTTGGCGTTCAGGAATGCCGGTAGTCTTGAAAGTATCTGCTGTAACGAATGGCAGTGTAATACTAACCGCATAGAAGCAAGCATTAATTTAGCTTTGTGTATGCTTACTTATATTGATGATTTCAGATTGTTATGTCCAAGTTCGCCACTTTTTACTTGGGATCATACATTACTGGCAAAACGTGAGTTGTACCTCTGCTTTTCCCTCCGGAGGATGTAGGCGTGATATTATGTGCGAGTCGAAGCAACAAAGTTTAGCTCCATGACATTAATACGCAGCCTTATTGGCTGTCGGTCAAAGTTGACTGACAAAGTGACAGGCTAAGCGTCATCTTATGTAACGTGATCGTCCGACTCTTGTATGTGAAGTCGAGTGGTATTTGTTCATCTTCTGATGCAAAATTACAACTGTTTATGTTAAAAAAACATGAACTGCTTGATCCACGCATCTATGGACACTTTTAACGTGCACATCTTGCTACATCGCTCTCACATAATGTACCATCTCAACATGAATGATGTAACCAAGGTTTTGTAAAATATTTTGATTTAAAAGAGTGTCCATGGAGTTTCTTGCCCGTTCTTCTCCATAGAGATCTACGTTAGGGAATGGGCAACTACAGTACTTTCACAGTTTTTATGCCTTGTGACTGGGACTGTAGCTACATTTCATTGTTGTCTTTGTTTCGACAATTTAAAAGTGCCTGTAACTGGCCTACTTGAAATAAATGCTTTGATTTTGATTTTGATATGTGCCAAATATTTCAAATACCTTCCAACCAACAATTAAAACATTGGTGAAATTAGGATATTGCGATTTACGTCTGTATAATATTACGTACAAATACAACGCAAAATACGCGCTTTGGGCTCCCCAACTTCACGGAGTTGCGGACACCAGCCCGTAATACAATATAAGTACAAATACAGCTGAAATATTTTCAGATCGACAGATACGTAAGAAACGTAAGAACTGTAACCCTATTTTCTTTATTTTTCAGGTAAGTCGGGTTGTAAACAGAAGAACGACGCGAACGACTGAAGTTGGTAAGGTTTTGATAGTACTAGTTGTGATCTTTGTTCTTTAATAGTACGAGGTCACGTCAACAAGGTTCACTGATGTTGGTAGAAAGTTTAACTCCAATAATTTAATACGGGATCTCTATAAAAGCGAAAACGTCAAGCAGAAAATACTGAAACTTCTAACTTGAAGGAAATATTAACGTTATTAAAAACAAGCACAAAATATAATACCTATAAACCAGCAGTTGATTTAAATACACTGACTTTCTAACTTCTTTTTGACCGTCTATCTATTGACAGTCGTTATAGGCAGGCAGTGGCCTGAAATTCTGACAACCAGTATTACCAAAGGGTATACCCACTACTAAGTGGGTTGCTGAAGTCAGATAGGCAGTCGGTCCATGTCAAATACTAAATATTCAGGTGCATCCGGTTAGACTGGAAGCCGACCCCAACAGAGTTGGGAAAAGGCTAGGCAGATGATGACTAGATTATAGACGGCTATGTAAATGAGTAGTTATGTCGGTGAGCTAGTGTTCCAACCTTGCTCATAGTAGCCGTGACCGACCACCTGCCCGCCACGCCTGGCTAGCTTTTTATCAGGACTTTTCGTTGGAAATTTTCGCCTTATTTCCAACGACAGTCCGTAAAAAAAACCAGGAATAAAACCTGGGCGATGATGACTTACCTAAAAACAATAATGAAGGAAATTTAAAATACACAATCTATTATTTCTGAAATAAATTTAATATAATTATTTTACATCAGTATTTTTTCCTTCTCATCTTTCACGCATAGATAAGTCGTTTAAGTTTGCGCTCTTCGTCAATTCTTTCTTACTCTATGGCACCTCGAATGGCAAGCCATAAGTTAGACGTCTTGTAGCTTTAAGTTACAGCAGAACACTGCCTTATCAAGTCAACTAAACTGAAGTTCTGTTGATAAGTGACTGATTATCGCTGAATATACCTTATGAGTGTGTAAGGAACTTAAGTTCTGCTTGAATTACTTAATTTATCATCAAGCCGTATCTAAAAAAATGTTGTGAAATAGTACTATGACGTTCTCAGAATATCAGAACAACAACAACAACAACACACAACAACACAAACAACAACAACACACACATAACACAACAACAACAACATAGACAACAACAACAACAACAACACATAACAACAACAACAACAACGTAACATAAATAAACAACAACAACACATACAACACATGTGTAACATAGATATTCTCGATATTACGATCTACAGTAACTAAAGGCTTCATAACATAGCATAATGAGCCTATAATGTTCCCACTGCTGGGGCTCAGGCCGGTGCGGGTTGGTAGATGTCACATGTCTTCGAAGTTTTGGTTCTAGGACATGCCCGGTTTCCTCACGATTTTGAGAGCAGTGGTGGTGAAATAAATTACACAAAGAAATGTGCCTGCCTGGGTTCGAACCCAAGTTAGAACGACTTACTGTTTGTAAGTCGGGGCCGCCACCACTGGGCTACCGCGGCTCAACTGAAGGCTTCAATTTAAAAAAAAGTATTGTCAGTAACTTATAAGAATGTCAATTAGTTTTGCAAATACCACTCAAAGACTACATCAATCTAGGTGATCAGTCTTCGCACAAAATGCCCTATTATAGCGGGGGAAGTATCTGCCTCTACAGCCATCCAATTATGCCCTCCCTAAGACCCTAACATCAAAATGTGGCCTGAAACTTTGAGAGTGATAATACTGATAATACATAATATTGAGAACATCTTCTATAAACTTTAACAAAAGTGAGTATAGCGAAAATCTCCATACAAGTGACATCTCTGCGTACAGTCGCCAGTGCATCAAGTTACCACAAACTGTCAAATTTTCTCATTCGAATTAGAACCTTAAACCTTAAAAAAAAAAACAAGAAAATATTTTTAATTACATTTCATTTTTATTTTTTTAACATTTTATGGTTTAATATCATTTGGAAAAATTTGACAGTTTGTGGTAACTTGTTGTGTTCGCGACTGTACATGTCACATTACTAAACTTCACTACTTTTTCACCGTGCGTGTCTCGCAGTAATATCGACAGTTATCGCATTGAGGACTTGAGAAATCTACTGTTTGATAGAACAATCGTAAACTGTTCTTCAATAGACATACATTCTTCATTTAATTCACGACGACAGACGTTGTGACGTGTGATTATTTTTTGTAATACATGGATCGTTTTAACTTTTCATTCATTCACTTTATTGTACTTAATTCTGTACTATTTTTTCTTGACCGTGAGACCTTAATACGAAACTAAATTAAAAGATTGGAATGGCTAATGCTCATTTACACAAACACTATGTGACACCTAAACCAATGCCTAAAATATGATCGCACGCTTATCTATTATGTGTTTTTATTTTTAGATGTCATTTAGTATTATGTGGTATGAAAACGGTCATAAAACACGCTACTATACGAGTTGACTATTTTTTTAAGGTGCTGTCGCTTTCTTATTTATTAGTGCGGTAAAGAAGCTATGCTTTAGTACTTTTCCATTTAAAATAGTCGCGTTACTTACCTCGAATAAACGTCAACGTGATCTACAAACAAATCCTTACACACCCTTCAATATTACCCAAAATTCAAAACAGACACAACTTACAACAAAACCACATCAAAACCGAAATGATTGTCAGCGCCAGACGATCACAGATCACGTCACGACCATCTTTAACCCCCACCAGAAAAAGGGAATAATTTCTTTATAAATTATTACACCCGACGAGAATTGAACTGGTATCCTTCAAAGGGGGTGGGGGGTGGAAGCCGCCCGGGACGCACGCCGTGATTTATAGGGCTATAAAGTATTATAATTAAAAGCTGGAACGAGGGGTGAAACTATAGGGGGGGAACTATGGGCCGTTTGCTGTGGTCTACGGCGATGATGGCCAGGTATGAGTTTTATGGGTGGATGTCATGTTGATGGCGTCTTCGTGCTTTGTCTTTATGGAGTGATGTATTTGATATGAGAGTATATTCTGTGGAATGTTGTTTGGAAGTCTTGTGGCTCGGTTAAGACTTCTAGCACGTGGAATTTCGTTTTAAATAAGGTTGTGTTTTTAATGAACGCAATGTCGGAATGCATGTAATTTGGATTTTCTTAAAGATTATATGATCAGATGTGCAGTAAGATTTATTTATACTAATGATGGCTGATGCAGAAACCTTGTTTTAAGAATCGAGTTTCCCTTTAGTTTTCTTTTTCAATGCTCAATTTTTATTTTTTTATTTTTACGCAATTAATTCACTATCAACAGACAAAATAAAGTACCTCACCCGCTCCATAACAAATTCTCTTATAAACTCAAACAGCGACATCAGAATTAGTCCCACACAAACTGTATGTCACGTCGAGTCTTCAAAACAGCGGAGCTCGGATGTCCGTCTGTTGTAATTAAAACTAGACAGACTAAGGTCAACTTAGGACATGTTCCCGGGCACAATGGAAATGGATTTGGAAGTCTGTATGAATATTATTTGGATGCAATTTTCCGAGGCTGTGTTTTGAAAGGATATTTTGGTTTTAATGTGGAGTTGTTTATGAATCTTGATACTTAACTAACCAATTACGAACAAAGCATGTAACTCGTTTTTATGTATTTTGAATGCAAGTAATGTTGTGGAAAAATCTAAAAGAACAGATTGAGACTCGATTTCTATAAAGCAGTTGAATGAAGACGTAAAAGGATATCGTAGCAGATGGATGGATGTATGATTTCTGCCTTCGCCCATGGAAAAAGAATGTGAGATTGTATATATATGGGCTGTAGTCTATAAAGCCGAAAGGCTAGTGGAATCAATTTCCAACCGCACTCAAATAGAAAGTATGTGCAAGCAATGCAAGTATATATACCCAAAATTGATAAAAATATCACATTAAACAGCACAGCCGACACCAATCCAACAAGCCACTAACAGTCTCATCACTCCCCAAACGTAAATCTAACACCACTTGCATACCCCAGTACTCGTAGACCGTACACTAACACAAAACTTCACCAAGACTGGCGACGTATAGTCTGCCATGACAAACGTTCTGTTTATTAAAGTCAAAACATAATACCGGAGTGGTGTAAATCATCCACCACGGCATTGCTGCCCCAACACCCCCCTTCGCTTCGCCCCCCTCGACTGCCTCACGTCCACTAATTTTCAGAAATGGCCACTGAAGTTCAGACGCTTTTGAAATCTGCATGTGATGTACGTGTGGGGTCTTGTGTTCTCTTTTTTTCATTTTTGTTTGTCTTCGATGTTGTTGGGGTTTGGGAAGAAATCATTGTTTAGAATTGATAAAAAAATAAGCTGAAAACTTTATGTTTAAAATAAAAGTAGGTACCTACTGTATCAATGAAGAAAATACTTTAAATCATTATATTGTTCCCTCGTATTACAGAGGCGATAAATATGTGAATTAACTCACTGAATAACTGAACAAAATATTTTAAGTTGTTTCAGGTGGTCATTTTGTGCCTTGCTTGATAATTTTGTAATTATGACTACAGTAATAAAATTCCATCTCATTAAATTGAAGGTAGCTATAATTTCAAATAATAAATAATCCTAAGAAGCTACTAAAAATCGACGATAATGCAAATGACTAGGAGTCATTAAAAATAATTCAAGATATTCGCGACAGAGGGAGCCACATCGTTGCCGTAACGAAATTAAATTCTGTCAGAGACGGTACAACAAATCATGTTTATTTAGACCTAAAAATACCTCGGGTGCCCATTATATCGTACAAAACGTGGACTGAGAGTCGACCGCTCGGGAGATTAGGCAAGAAGGGACATTAAAGTGAAAATTATTTATTTAGGGCCCCCACCAGCTAGATTACATTACTCCATACACATAAATAACGAAAACAATAAGAGCTATACTAATAAATTATCTTTTTATTGCCGGATTGTGAAAATTTTAGACACTTATCCGGGGGATGAGGGCGGTGTCGCGGGGGGCGAAGGTTTTGTCCCAATTATTTATGACGGTCGAGACGCTGGCGTTTTGAATTCGTCGGCGTTTGTGACGTACCATTCTTATGGAAAGTTCTTTGCTTGTTTTTTAATTAAAACTTTAGTGTGGGTTAATTAATGGCTGTGAATAATAATGCACGTCTCTTTTCAAACGATTATCGGCCCTGCTTCCGGTGGGGCGACATTTTTTGTTGTATCTGTTTTAATTGAGTGCGTTCTACAATGAATTTTATTGCTCCTAAATTACTACTGTCATATTTTATAAATAAATTGTTCCTGTAGTTAGTTCCGTTGTTTAATTGCTATAAATTATCGGTCTGTTACATTTTAGTTATTGTATGACAAATATGTTGTGTTAGATTCTTGGTTATGATTATATCAGTCAGTGTCATGAGACCCCGATAGTATCATTGTCGTCATAGGTGGTCTGAACTTGAAATTATCTCGTTAATAAGCTGTTAGTAAGATCAAATTAGAATATTAAAGGAGATAAGTATCTAATGCTGCCATACTAGGTGTTTGAGTAGGCAATATGATTTTTTATCTGTTTGAGTCTATTTTCTTTCAACCATACGTGTTAATCGGATTCTTTAACAAGCTTTCCTTCAGGAGTACAATATCAAATTTAAATAAAATGAAATCCTGTGACATCAACCAAAGTTGTTATATATCAAACACACATACCGCCGTATCGCTTATCAGCCATCGTAACATGCAAAACCCAACGTCTGTGAATCCAATAAAATCCATAAACCAGCCAATCGACGTCCAAAACCCATTGTTTGACGACACGACACACCACACGATAGGACACAAATCAATCACAAGAAAAAACGACGAAAAACGACCGCAGTGTTATGTCCCGAAGACCAATACGGTACAGGGCCTCTCCACCATGAATAATCTAATAAATAATCTTTTGAATCGTAATTTATTAGCTACGGCATTACGGGACGGAAGCCTTGGTAGAAGGAGTCGGAGATACAATTCTGGGGATGTTAGAAAGGGATAGAAACAAAGTCGTCCGTCATAAATAACAGCAGGCAAAAACAATGGACAATGGTTCGTGGTGGTGAGATACGTCTTCTTTAGTCCCCCTTGTCCCCCTTGGCCCCTCAGCCGGGGAGATTGGGGGTATTCGGGACAGTCTCGGATTGTTCGGAACGCGTGCGCACCCTGATGTTGGAAAAAGGTTGCATTTGTAATGTGTATTGACGGTGAAGGTGACTTTGGACAGAAAATTGATGATGTTTTAATAGGTGCTCGATGGGAACAGGTGGTTTGCCCTATTTATGTAGGTTTTTATTTGTTATTTTATCCATGCTAGTAGTTGCCATGCAAATTAAGCGTCTTCTCTTTTCATGGAGATCAAACAATGATTGTGACATTCCTTTGAAAACCACACTTAATAAAATACACAGTTGGTACTTTTTACTTTAACTGTATGAAAGCTATCTATTACTACTTGATCTTCTACTGTCTCTTAGTAGGTCCTTTTTAGGGTTCCGTACCCAAAGGGTAAAACGGGACCCTATTACTAAGACTCCGCTGTCTGTCTGTCTGTCTGTCTCCAGGCTGTATCTCATAAACCGTGATAGCTAGAAAGCTGAAATTTTCACAAATGATGTATTACTATTGCCGCTATAACAACAAATACTAAAAATTAAAAAAAGGGGGGCTCCCATACAACAGATATGATTTGTTTTGCCGTTTTTATAGATAATGGTACGGAACCCTTCGTGCGCGAGTCCGACTCGCACTTGGCCGGTTTTTCTAACTAATTTGCCTATTCAATTAAATTATTGTCAAGTTTACAATGTTTTTTTTTTGGTTGTGATTGTTGAAGTCTTACAAGTATAATCAAAATAAATTGATCTGCTTATACAGGGTAAGTACAGGTAAAATATTTTAATATATTCGTTATTCATTTACTGTTAGGTACGTATATTTGTGTCACATAAGGTCAAACAAACCTTTATATAATTATACACATGTTTCACATCAATGAGTAAATATTCGACACAATATTAATGAGTTTGAAAAGACAAACAGACGGACTGATGACATGTACTTACAGATGTTCTCTGAAATTAATATCTATTGTTTTAATTTTATTATTAGTGTTTTTGAGTCAGAATATTTTTAGTTATGACCTACATGTTTAGCGTAGGCAGCATGCTAGCCAGTATAACTTAAATATAATGATACTTATGGACCTGTAGCTTCCTCTGATCGTTAGATTAGGTAGGATGGGTTGGACCCTTTACTTATCGGTTATTTGTTATGAAGACTGTTTGTATGTAAGAAAAACTCGCCAAACGCCTTTGTTGTTGGCGAAACATTTTTTGATCTACACTACCTCCTACTAAACATTGTGATTCTGTCAATAGCTATGAGACTAAAGTACCTATACATAATCTTGGATCTTTCTTTCTAGAAACGTGTTAAGTTAGTCAGTTATAGATGTGTGACCTGTGTGCAGAGTAGGGCAAAAACTAATTGTAAAACAACTAACAACTAACAATTAAATTGCCAAATTTAGTTGCAACTAACAACTAAAATAATTAATTGTAATTGTAACGTGTCGCAATTAACAATTAATTAATTGTGCTTGTAAAACTTAGCGATTACAATTAAATTAATTGTGCTTGTTAAAATTTGCAATTACAATTGATTAATTGTTAATTGTTTGATACACGTTTACAATTACAGTTAACAATTAATAAATGTAACTGAAAAATATAATTCAAAAAATGCAAGAGCATTCTCCATAATATTCTCAAAGATATGTAAAGCCTGGATTTAAGCCAGAACATTACGTAAAAGTGTAGCACAGGTACCTCCTGCCATATTTACATTTATCAAATACGTAGTTAAATTAAATATTAATTGTTTAAAACAATTAATTTAAATGCAAATAAAATTTTAATTGCAGTTGAATTAATTGTAAACCACAATTAACAGATTTAATTGCAATTGATTTTAATTGCATTTCACAATTAAAAAATAATTGAATTAATTTAATTGCAATTAATTTAGTTGAAATAAAAATTGTAATTGTTTGCTTCTACGATTAAAAAATTAATTCAATTGTGCCCAACACTGCCTGTGTGTCATGCGCGTAAACCTCTAAGCTCAGTGCGAATGTTTCAGCTTGTTACCGCAGGACGTGTTTTATTTAACAAAAGGTTAAGCATTAAGAATTTTCGCAAAGTATTTTCCTGTGTAGTGTGTGGTATGGAACCGAGTGAAACAAAAGTTTAAAATGAATTCCTTGATTTAACCTGAGAAACTGTCTTTCTTTTTCTGTTGCCTCACTTACCGCTTTTTTGCATAATATAATACTCATGAATCCTAATCTGTCACCACCCAAACACCACCATCTTCCCTCTCCTTCCCTCCCAATCAATTCCTAATTAAATCAACCCTTTGTTACGCCGAACACCCACGAGGTGCGCCCGCGCATCTGTCTCCCGCAATTACAAGATGGCCGCCGCCGCCGCCTCGGCACGTACTAATTGACTTTTCATGTAGTCAATACGAATTTTAATGAAGGCTACCTGTGTGTTCGCAGAAGCTTGTTTTTGTTAATTATTCTAGCTTTTATGGTTTTTATGAGAAAAGGGAAAAGGGGGAAGGTTAGGGTAGTAATTGATTTGAAAATCTTGAAGATCAAAGAAATTGTACCAAATTCTCTTTTCACACGAGAAGATGCCCACTCCCTCTCACAGATAGGAGATCTATGTCCCAGCTGTGGGATGTTAAAGCCTGATAAATCCATGCACCACAAAGCTGGTCAAAGACAAATCCGGTCCAATCTGCGAATTCCATTGTATTGATAAATGAAAAACAATAATAGACATTGGTCCTTCATTCTGGAAAAACTTAACCGGTTTCAGTAATCTCTCAAATGTTATCAAAATAAAATACACGACGAGAGTTTCAGAATCACTCACCATGTGTAACATATAGGGAAAGGAAACTACGGCCCATCCCACAAATCCCTTTAATTACAAAGACCACTTACAGTCCTTCCATCCTTTTAATACAGGAATTTGAAACCCGATAGTTATCCCTGAATGTGTCTGTGCGTCTGTCACCAAAAATAGATGCTAAAGTGCCCCAAATCCCAACGGACGGGATGAACTCTTGCGCAGCGGTTTTTTAATTCAATTTGATAAATGGCTATGTCTCTGGCCATGTAGTTTTGATTTCATCATTCGTTTGAATGAGACTGAAGGAATGAGTGAGTGACTGAATGTATTTGGGTTTTGAAGAAATACGCAGTGAAGGATTAGAGTTTAAAGTTTTCGACGTATGAGTTAGTGTGGGGGGATTAATGTGTTTGATGGTTTCTTTTGATTTGAGAATGGAAAATGGACGGGCTGCTGGTTAACGGGGTCTTTTAGAAGTTTGGCTGGAAATAGTAGTGGAAGAGGAACATAAACTGCGTCAAAACAAAAAATATTTGAAAAGAAACTGCATATCTTTCGTTGACAAAATAATACGAATGTATACGCAAATTGTGTCGTAAATCTTGGTAGGATTTAATGTAGACTTTAAAAATATGAAAATTCAGTCGAATTTAACGACACCTACTTTTGGAAGTTGGTTAAAAATAATACAATTTTAAGACCCAAGGAAAATAAAGGTAGGTACGTAAACTAACTAATAATGTACTTCAGCTACTTTAAATCATTGCACTTAAAATATATCATAGTCTATAGATCTAACAGCTCATCAAGCTCTGAAATCGACAGCAAAACTAAACATTTCAAAAAACCAACACTAACCTGACACAAAGTATATTTCACAGCCATTCAGATGCTGATCTCATCACATATAGAACGTTAACAACTTTTGATCTGTCTGTAAGATGACTCGCCTGTAAGACAGTAAAATATCAAAGCAATTGTAGTACAATGTGGGATGCTGAACAGTGAACAGTGCACGGTTAGACAGACAGGTGGAGGCGAATCGATGTGAACTAGATAGGAATAACCGGATGTTCGCTAGTATAAGGAAAAATTGAAGATATGATCATTGGTTACCTGAACTGCAAAAAGTTTTTGATCATAAGGTTCAATCTTACTAGATTTTTGTTAAAGTCTAAGGTTACTTGAGTTGTGGCGTATTTTATTTGCATTGGTTCAATAAAACTGTATGTCATGTGTATTAAGCGATTCACACTCGTCAGGAAGAAAAGAGAAGCATTGCTTTTTCCTCAAAATTTTGCATCATTTGCTGTTGGTAATGGTTAAATAACTGTGAAAAGAATACAGTTTGGTGCTCACAATTTCAAGTCACTATCAGAAAATGAAAGTTTTTTGTGCTAAGTTGGCTTGTATTTGACCACAACTCACCTGATATGAAGCGAAGACGCGGCCTAGGATGGCGCACACTTGCCTAGAAGAAACTGACTCACTCAAATTTTAAAGAGATCCAGATTACAATTGATGAATCCCACAGACTGGTGGTTCGCACATTAAGTGTGGAAGCATGCGCTTTTTTCGGGTCAGAATATGTAGTATCAAATCTTTTGTTTCTCAAAAAGAGATCAGAAATCTCAATCACAAACCTCCTCCATATGTCGGAGACAGCCGGCACTTACCTCCGTCAGTGGGTGATCAGCGACGTTATGTCAGAGGTGATTGGCAACGAGCCAGGAGCTTCAAGATATTAAGGGTATCGCTGAATGGGATGGATGGTACGATAGGTAGGTAGGTATGTTGTTGGTGAATGACTTTTAAATGGTACAGCGACTTGAATTAGGTATGTCTTTTTATGACAAAATAATTGTCACAGTCAAAAAGAAAATCAGTGTTTGCGAAAACCAATCCAAATAGATTGATCTTTAGACAATGTAGCCAAAATACATCGTAGTTAGACCCAGTCCCTCTTTCAGAGAGGAGGCCAGAGTCCCAGAGTCCCAGTAGTGGGAACATTGTAGAGTGAATTATACCTACATAGCTAATTCTCCATGAGAAGATTGGTTATTGTGATTCCACTGCGATGCACTTGATTGGTATGCAACTATGCTAGTAAGGATATTATTGTTTATAGTAAACATCCGGCTTGAAATCTCACCAAGAATTCGCAGCTTCCTATCCCCGTCAGTGACTCAAACCATCAACCATGATTAAACTAAAACATCCCTATTTCAAGCGCCAAGTTCACTGCCCTTAGCCCACTAAATCTCGAAAGATTATTATTCTTTCCGCTGATATCCAAAACAATGCTTCCATACACTTACCAGATATTTACAACTTTGCGCATCGCTTCGCTGATTGAGCGGCCATTTCGCGTATTTACGTTAGCACCACTGTGCATTTTCACCTGGGGTGCATGCGCCATGCATCGGGTGCATACATCAGCGAACGCATAATTCAGTGCACCTGTTTAGTTTCATTCACGTTGTATTCAGGGCCGCATTTGGACGGTGCCATTTCTGACTTTGAATAACATAAAGTCATTACACCCATTTACAAGCCTTATAGTAAATTTGATATGATAGCCAAACTTTAACCTTAATAATTGTGGTTAGTTTTGTGAAAGACGGGTTGTGTCAATAACAGTCTTGTAAATAACTTGTTCTTAGTTGATATCACCATACGTAGTTAAAATGGTAACATCTGGTCAGAATATTAATAATACAATATCATAAAACAATAAAAAATAAAACCATCTTTATTCGGAACGGTGATAAGAATATAAATTATATATTTTACTGAACATTAAGCACTAAATGCCAGTAATTTGATTAACATTTAAATTTGAAATAATGTCCGTTGTATGCAAATCTAATAGAGTAGACAAAGCAATATTACCATTTAAACTATCTTCAAACAATACCGCTTATATATCAACGAGACATTTGCCCAAATTAACTAGGACATTCTCTATTTACATTTTTGACTCATCTGTTGGCTAGACTGAAGTCCGAGAAACGACTACGTTATTAAGAATGACATCTATTTGTTACTTATCAGCTAAGTTTATTGAAGACGTGTCCTTTTCATTGACATTTTCGTCATCAATTGAAGCTTTGTGACGCATAGGTCACCTTGACTAGTCATTCATGTCATTGCTGGTGATCTATGTATCGTTTCAAACATGATTGATGAGTAATTTAGAATAATAAGCTGTCATGTCCAACATTTATTTTGATAACATCAGACGGTGTTGAAAAGCACCTTTTTTCACCTTCACAAACTATGTCCTACCGACTTGAATACATCCCTGTTAGCTTGAATTATGTTTGAACTTCATTGATTTTGAAATAGATAGCAGCACTTTGAGCTCTAAAAAATTAAGGTTTTATTTGCACCTAATTCATGTGGTCATTTTTAAACTGTTTAAAATAATCTTGCTCTCATCAAAATTAGGTTCCGAGTAGATGATGGACTATATTATATATTTCTCCGCAGAACTAAATTGACCACTAAAATCAATACTGTCCGTTGCTTGCCACGTTGTTTTTACGTTTGTTGCAAATAATACTGTCCGCGTCTGTCCGGCGGACAAACCTGCCCATTGGTACTATTATAAATCCATGGGCCCTTTCCACCATCCTGATACCTCCCTGCATCAAAAAGACAGAATGCAAGCTGCACTCGATGAGTGATCGCAATGCTCGCGTCAATCCCAGCCCAGCGATACGGTTGGCATGCAAAGTGTTGTGTTAAACCGAGTGGGCACAATAAATTAGCGTCATGTTTTGATTTTAATTTATCGCATAACTGATGGGTGATGCTGATGGGTGTTCAGTATCAGTTGTGCCGTTGGAAATGATTCTTCGAAACAGTATTTTGAATGCATCAATACGTCGTGTACCACAAGTTCTCTTGAAAGAATAGGAGAACTGTGTTTCAAGATTCTTTAATTGCATGAAATATGGTGGTTACATGGTCTTATAAATAAAAAGGTTTCTCATATTTCGCTTACTTCCTTCAGCATGCAAACTTAAAATTAAATTAAAATTCCTAATACAATGTACTTCGATCTTTTTCAATAATATTCTGACAATTTAAAATATCCGTGTGTGGATAATAAAAATAGAAAACAAAAACAACAAAACTAGATAACATCAATCAAATAAAATAGGAACTAAAGCTGTTGGTATAGATTTCATTGACTAATCAATTAAGGCTTTCTTTCCTATTTTAAACTTTAGAGAGACGTCATAAATACAAATGCTCAATGAAAAAAAAATCACAACCTCACGCCTTTCCCCCAAGGGTTAGGCTGAGGTGTCTGTGGTACACCCACATTTTGCCAGTTATGTATCAGTCCTTTGTATTAAGGGGCCTATTGCCAATGTTCATGATCTATTGTTTTTTAATAATCTCTACGAGTTATAATTAATTTAAGAGACATGTCTGGCCATAACCATAACCTTGGCAGTTGCATTGGCGAGCGTTCTTGCTTGATTGCAAACAGTACTTATGATGCTGTTGCCTCCTTCATCCTGTGTTCTCTCGACACTTTCTTCAATGTACTTTTACATCTCAAATGTGATAGACTAGACATGCCATTGTACACTACTTTAGAGCATAAGTAAATACTTTTGTAGCATGAGACATCATCTGCCATGTCTTTTCCCATGTATGTTGGGGTCGGCTTCCAGTCTAACTGAATGCAGCTAAATACCAGTATTTTACATAGAGCGACTGCCTATCTGACCTCCACAACCCAGTTAGTATTAGGTTATACGATAACCCTTGGTAAGACTGGTTGTCAGACCTTCTGGCCACTGCCCACTGACTACCAGTAACGACTGTCAAAGATCTACAATTGACAACGGGGACCAACGGCTCAACGTGCTTTCCGAGACACAGAGAATACCCATCCACGGCGACCACGGCCCAACCCAGGCAAGCGCGCCTTAACCTGGAGATCGACGCGAGCGGCTGTTAGAACTGGCTAAATGAGGGAGTACTAATGATGACCCTTCGGCCATTAGAAGCGTGATGTTATATTTTACCAGTTTAGACAAAACAGACTATTAATCAGGCTCATATGCCACATCGTAAAGTTCTCTTCTAAATGGGTCACTGCTCTTTGGTATATAACACAAATAGCTATAATAATATCTATCAACAAACATAAAAACGTTTTATGTATTATTTGATATTCATAATAATTTGAATGTTAATGTTATGGACATAAATTATGGTAATATATTAGCTTATGTAATGCGAATTGTTGGGTGGTGTGTAAGTTTATTGTTTTGTTGGAAAAAGTTATGATTATTGTTAAGTGAACCTGTATGTGATCAGGTCAAATGAAATTTACAAGAGACACTTCGTAGATTTGTTGGATATCTAAACGATATTAGGTATATACTAATCCTAACTTTAAAATTATACCTAAATGCGAAAGTAAGTTTGTTTGTTACCTTTTCACGCCTAAATCACTGAACCGATCATCCTGATATTGCATATACGTTGTCAGGTGTACAGAAACGGACATAAGGTACCTTTCATCCCGAAAAGAAGTACTGTTCCCGAAGAAAACAACAATAACGTTCTTATGATAATAGATGGCGCCACGTCTTTCAAACCATGATTGAATTATAAATACAAGCAGAGTACAACTCGAATTGACAGTCAAATTATAAATTAACACGAGCGAAGCCGCCGGCAAAAGCTAGTTATTTCTTGTATTAAAATCAATGTCAAACTATTTATTTTAGTAAAAAAAGGCACTTTTGAGCATCAAATTTTATAAGGAAATAGAATTGATTAAACATACAGTTGCTCATTAGCACAGTTTGGTTTGTATCGTGTAGAATGGGCTAGAAAGCTAAATACGAATACGCACAGCGATCAATCAAGTGAAACAAAACCAAATTAAGCTGATCTATCATTTTACGGGAAGCTAATACAAAGCGAGGTCAGGTTATACGGGATATGTACAGCTGGATGTGTCACGGTGTTTCAGCTCCAAAAAGATGTTTTAAAATATTCTTTAGACATCGGTACCTACCACGTTCATTTCAGCTAGCTAATTTAATGTTGACCCTGTAGATCTGTACTTTTTACGAGAATGTGAGTGAATCTTTCGCAACATTTCAGAAATTTTATTTCAAAATAAATCTTAAACTTTATAACATTGACTTTGTGTTTTAAAGATTTCCATCAGCATTAAGTTCTTGAAGCCCGTTAATGTCAACTACTGAAATACGTCTTCCTAGTAGGATTGTAGAATTCTGCAGCTATTCGCGATTCGAGAATAGTGCCGTATTATCATGATTACATAACATCACGCCTGTAAAGCCTGGAGGGTGGGGCAGAGGTGCACCTATTAATAATATAATAATATAGTCTTTATTGAAAATTACAAGTTTGATACATTAAAGTACACATAGTAGTCACTAGAGGACAGAAAAAATTGCAAACAGAAATAGTGTGCGAGAGATGGAGAACATTACAGTCAATACAAAATTTGAGCCTTGACTCCTAAACTAGGAAGAATCTGTATCCAGTCCTAGAGTGTATCCTGGAGGAAGTGTCTTCGCATAAATAGTCGACGAGCAAATTATGAGCGTACTTTATTATCATATTAATCAGATTAATATGATCAGTTCGGTTATATTTAAGTAATAAAGGACAAGCCTACTGTCCACTTGGGACGAATGCAGACTCCGGGCTACTAGCTACTACTGAGAAATTCCTTAGAAAATAACCCAATGTCACTTTGCCTGCCGGGAAACGAAGCCAAGGCCCTGCAGTAGCACTTGCTACCACTAGACCAATTGGGCATCGATTATGATTACTTATAAATCATGTATTTCAACTATGAGCATTTAAACATAAGCAGAGTTGTTTGAGAAAACTGGTATAATAATAGGTAGAAGACACACAAGAAATATAAAATATTGATATATTATGATCATACTGACGTAATGTATAGATCATTTTCGCCGGTGACATTTTAACTTTTTATCGTAATTAATTAAGTGAATTATGACAGCCTGTTTCTCTATCAAATTGGTGGAAAATAAAATTAATTATTCGGTTATTATACTTATTAAAACAGAAGAAATCAAGAACATTAATTTTGGAATTGTCAAATTATGAAAATATCACAAACCTCGGAAAGTATTAATTCATCAGAAACACTGTTGTCGTCAATTCATCAGACTTGAATTACGTGATTGAATATCTTATTAGTCAAAGGAGATCTTAATCTAGCCTTGACCCCTTGACAACTGTTTTGATGATAGACATGATTTTATTTAAATGTTTATTATTTCTGTTGTATGTCTAGTTCATTGATGATACTTACAGATGCCCTTTATCATAATGCTTCGATGTTGCACCAGCGTAATAAAATCACGTAATAGATAGATTTTTTTTTAAACCCAATTTTGGTTTAAGCTCGCCGTTGTACATAAGCTATATATTGTAATGTTGTATGTATATCTTTTAATTTTGTGTGCAATAAAGAATAAGAATAAGATTTTTTTATAAAAAATATAATTATACTTATGAATTTTAGTTAAATTGTTTGCAACAAGCATAATAAGTATCATCCATAGATATGAATAAATTCTAAAAACAATAAAAATATTATATGTGAAACGAGTATTTTTTATTTTAAAATCGACGCCAAAACGAATTTACTATCTGCGAGGACCGCAGGTCTTTTCTCCCTCATAATACATTTCTTCATGTTTAGTAACCTTTTCTTACTTCTGGTTTATGCCATTAGATAGGAAATAAGTCGTAGAGTTCTACCCTGGAATTACTACCATACCTAGAATTGTTTTGCATTATTGTGTTCTGTTCTGAAGGGTACGGACCAACTTGTAACAGTTGAAACAAAACACAATCTACCGCCACAGTTCGAATTCGGGTCATCAGAGATCATGTCAACATCAATCATCAAAATCTCTCTAACAAGTACACATATGTTACTGTCATTGCAAGAGACCGCGACCGAGACCAACACCAGTGGGTGTATTCTCAAAAACGCCATCATAATAGTTATTTACGATCATATAATCAAATGTTTTGGTGTCGTAAAACATGAAAAATAACGCTTCACTTGATGGCGAAGTGGGCGAAAACAAATGGCGGACGAGGTGACACTTATTTAGTGGTTACGTTAGTTTACATTGGTTATTTATGTTTACAATTGTGTCATTATTGGCATAATCAGACAGATTCGTCAGCTTGATTGCGGAATCTTTGCTAAGGTAGCATGTCTTGGAAAACTGCATCGTTTTTAACCGGTTTGTCCATAAGTACATACGTGTTGTTATATACTGGTTTCTCATCATGCATGTGCGTTATGGATTTGACACACTTAAAACATAAGAAATCGCAAAGATATTTGAGTTGGAAAATATCAAAATATCGTTTGAAACCGAATAGAATAGAGGGAAAAGCTGCTGTCGTTCTCCATTTTCACGTTTCAACTGTACTCGAATCTGATAAAAAGTTTCGAAAACGTAAGGTTTTCAAGTTCCCAACTGTTTCTTTTTACCTAATTTATTCTTCATTCTACGCATTAGTATAAAAAAATAGGTTTAACGTTGTTAATTAGCAAGTTTTGATTTATTAAACATACCTGTGGCATACAAGAACGTTTTACAAATAATTTAGAGATGTCTGATTATGATACTTTAACCTACTCTATAAAAACTACAAAAAAAATGTTTTTTTTTTGTAATCTCCCAGGCAACAACAATGATTTATAGCACAGTATTATTCTCCACTATTGACACTTATAAATTCTCTTTCATATTTCTTACACCACCTCATTACCAGTGTTTCACGGCTATAACAAACTGCCACATCTCAAATCTCATTATATTTTTAATAATCACATTCTTGGCACAGACATTATTGTAAAAATCTAGTCAACACAATAGTAAGCGATAAATTCTTAAAAAGAAAAACATAAAATGTACGGAACGCTATAAAAATGACGGAGACAAGCTACAAGCAATGGTCAGAAGTTTCAACATGTACCAATGGCTTGTTCAGTTTCAAATTGCCGCGGTCGATTGACCAATAAGGATCATGCAGCTGTTGCAGTCAACTGCCGGTATATAGGCTCTTCTTGCATTCATTACCTTCTTCTACTCGGTTTTCTTAAGGTGTGACTTTTTCATGAAATAGTCATTCAATGGGACTAAATGAACTTAGAGGGTTGTATTTATGACTTTAATTTTTAAGTGGTACGGTCGCAAATTGTATTTTGTTCAACATACAGCCTGACACTTACCTGCAAATTGCAAAAAAAGTAAAACAATTTGAATATAGCGGGAAACTCCCGGGCGCTTTCCCCATTAGATTATTTACGCTATCTAGCTAGAGTGCTGTTCATTTTTGAAATCGTCGACTTCGACAATACTCTTACAATTTGCAGCGTGTTTCTCTGACTGAGATGTAACGTAAAAATGCACCTTGATTGCGCGCACGCGACCTGCTGTTTTGTCAACAGCATCTTAATATCTTTATCTATGTAAAAATCGTCAGGTAGACTTATGCTTCGTTTTAGTCGCGTTGTAGCTAAGGTGTATAATAAACTGGAGAATGATGATCATTTTCCTTACCTGATGGTTTCAGTGGAGTTTGCTTTCTGTTCTTTCTGGCTGTCTCATCCCAGCACGTGTAAAAGTTGCAACGCGTTAATGATTCGTCATCCGTGCGACGGGTTTACGACTAGTCGCGGTAAGCTGTCGGCGTTTTATCGAGCAACTGTTACTTTTAGAACGACCTGTTTTGTCTTCGATTATGAGCTGATTGTTCCGCTGTTTATTGATGATTATTTTAAATTTATTATGTCATAGCAAATTCCACACTGTCACGCGATTTGTTTGTAAAATGTAAGTATAAATATTTATTAAAATTAAATTCATAAAATCATTTGTTGTTTTTGTCTTTGCACGAAAGTTCACATAAAACAGGTTTCTTTTTATAGATCTTCTCAAGTTGGCTTATTTTTCAGAATACCATAAAGTACATACTTGAATCTACTGTACCTATACTATATTAAACTATGTTCATTGTTCATCTGAATTTAACAAATCCAAAGATTTCACAAACAGGTAGAAGCGCACGCCGTCTTCAGCTACACTTACCCTACAAAGTATAAAAAGCGTGAATATAAAAAAGCTATAAAACTAAACTAATAGCTCTCGAGTTAATACACACCAGCCGACAAATTTACGATTCACAAACAGACATAAACACACAGTTTTGTATAGATATAATTCAGTTTTATAGCGTATCACATGAGCGTTGCAAAACGTCGCGTTTCCCCGCGCAACTGTCATGACTCAGGACACAAGATGTTTTGGTAACATTATTTATATCATAGTACTTTGAAATTGTAACGAGGTTTACACGCTTTTGCGATATTTTTAGATTTTGCCGTTCGAAAATACTTATTAGATAATTTTAGTAGCACTTAAAATAAAAGCCGGTTTACACCTTCCGATTTTCTTGTTGTGGTATTGATCGTGACGGAACGAGAAATATAATCGGAATATCTGCAGGCAGTCTTCAAAGCAACTAAGTTTCTTGGCCTCGAAACGCGCTCTTCGATAGATAATGACATCTTTTAGATCTGAGGTTCTTAGACAAGTAGAACAATGTTCCAATGTTTTCTTATTTAACCCAAAGTTGGTAGAGAATGCCTTGTTGCATTAAGTTCACCTATGTACCACTATTGTACGAAGTTTAAATAAATAAATAAATCGTTTTCCAATGCAATAAAATGAGATTACCACAATCGTCTCTTAAATCTGAAATTCGAGAAATATCACTAACACAAACATAACACAAATTAATTAAAATACCATTGTACTATCACATCAAAATACTTGAAACATGACGTCACAATCAACTAGACACCAGCTGATTCCAACTCGACCAATATAAATGAGTCACCATTAATACGGCGCTCGACGTGACCGAAATATTCGCGTCAGGTCCTCACCGCGTCATTATTATTCACTTACACCTGTACCATTTGTCCGCGATCGGGCGGCGTTGGTACTGTCATGCTATACCTAGAGCATGCTGATATTTGGTGACTATGACTACGAGCATGCTGATACTAGAGAAGTTTATCTGAGGAGATTTTAGTGGAACAGCTCGTTTAGGATAAAAACTACCATCGTAACTGTTTTTCTGCAACCAAACAGTGTTGGTTTGGCCGAAATAAAGGGACAGTCATTGGGATCGTCTTCCAGTTTCACCGGGTGCAGCTGTATACCAGTGTTTTACATGGAACTTGTACCTATCTGACCTTCATAACACAGTAGTTTTTCGGGCTTCTGGCTTGAATTTCTGAGCCACGAACCCTTCGTTCGATTAGTAGTAAATATTCGGTGCACAAAAGCAAACACGTAAAAAAAAATTTTTTTTTTTCACTTCTGTCTCACGTCAGGAAATCAGGTCATCGTCACCCATAAAGCAGGTGGGCTGTCAACTTGTTAGTCAATTTATCGAGCAGCAAGCACTATTGTTACAAAGCCTGAATTTAACCATCGCGATGGTTAAATTCTTACTCGGCTTAATCTCTTCCAAAAACCAAATTGATTCGATGTTTTTGTAGAAACTACAAGTTCTGTCTACCTATATGGATGGCTGTATGATGTTATTCAAAAGTTTCACAACAGCTAACCTGTACATCATTATTCACAGATGACTTGAACGAATCAAAAACACTATAACTCTTTGTGTTTTCTAGAAATAAACACAGCATAATAATTATATGCCTAATTAATCAGAATATGAGTGACATAAGCGATTCGTTTATATTATTAATCTAAAGAAATATAAACTTTGCGTTGAATTATCATATTTTTGCCATAAATATGGGTAGACAGGTGTCAGGAAAGGTGACATATGGAAAAACACTGGTGATGCTGATTCATACGATGGTCAGACATCACTCTTGGGGTGATGTCATTTTATGAAATTGAGGAAAAATTGGATTATTACTTTATTTAAATAGTGAAGATGTACACTGAGCGACTTTTATCATACGGAAAAGTGACCTGCGCTCTCTCGCTTACTTAGTTTAGGTAAAAGTGCTCACGTCGTACAGCATTGCACTTGAGTTATCATAATTCTCATACCATTTCACACAGTCAAGCTATACTATTCAATCTCGCCGACAAAAGGTATATTTTTGCTCGAAACGAATCCTCCATGTTCCTAAAAATGTAACCACTTGTAAGCACGATTTCTTATTAAGTTAATATAAGTTCAATACAAGTTACAGTGATGTCTTTTATCACCAGCCCCACAAATCACCCATCCACAAAAAGTTGCCGACAATCGCAACATGCACGCCAACTCTTAGCCGATTGACATCCTTAACGCAGATGGCGAGGCATAAATCAAGATTTGTCTTCAAGACGCGTTCTTTACAACTAATAATAAGATAAATAAATCAAATTAGCAATCCAGACAGTTTTATTGAGATACTAAATAGCATTTTTGTAACGAAATTATTTTCTGTTTGTGAGGTCAGAACACGTTACATGTATGTTGCCGTTGAATTATGAAAATTAGTTGTTACTGAAATATTTGGGCAATAATCCTAGTATCCAATACAATATAAAGAAAAAAATCAATCTGTCAAACAATTGCCAATCTATTACGATCGACTAATAACCGCACAATTAGTGATAGTTCTTTGAATAGTCTGACTGACTGGCTGGCTCCTGAGCGTCATTATTATCAGTTTCTTGGATTCCGGGAAGCCGATGTTTTAATTGAATTTGATGAGAATGAGCAACCGACCAAAGATCTTCAAACAACATAAATAATATATATTCCCAAGAATATATCCATCAAACTGCGGACTATTCGGTCATAAAACGAATGATGTAATTTGAATGAAGTTGAGGAGAGCAATAAAAATAATCGAGTTTACACTGTATATTTCTAGCTAGAGGTGTAAAAATATTAAAAGCTCTAAAATAAACCGCCCACAACGATTCTAATGAGACACGGAACCAATAAACTACTAGTTTTGTTGTAAAAGAAATAATAGTAGCGACCGATGTCACTACTACACTGTAATGCAACGAAACGACTACGATACGACATTTAGAAACAATCCGAAACAAACTTTACCATCAGAGAAATAAAGTTGATTTTACCACAAAACAGACACGAGGCACCAACGGGGAAAACACAATCAAATTCTAATTGTAAGCAGTAAGATCTAAGGTCGATTTTTCCTTGTGAACGTTTAAATTTTTTGAACCGGTTTTGAATTTGAGTGCGAATGCGATGCATTAAATTGTAATCGAACACTATGGTGAAAACATACGAGGCGGCGCCCGGAGCGGGCGCTACTTTATTTAATAGACGGAAAAAAGCGGTTTAAAATAGCCTTGTTTATTTGCAAGCTGGTTTCCTTTGTAGGTTGTACTAGATTTTAAGTGACGCCAGTGCTGCCCAGATATAGAAGTGGGAACTTGTGGTGAAGTTTACTTGTAGGAGCATGGCCTATCGGTTACATGTTTAATTGCTGGTCTATTTTGTGCTTGCATTTTGTTTATGTTAGAATTTTGATTTATATACCAATGACTTTGGATGATAATTATGAGTGAGATAGTGGCATTTACCTATTTTGCAAATTACATATCAAGATTATCTAAGGTTATCTCTGAAAAGTATTTTATAGATACACGTCAATTTGTGACTTTATAACTCTGACAACTTAGAAACTACAACTGCCAAAAAAAATCTCAGTTTTCAGTCAAATTTTCCCCATCAAACATCTAAAACGCATAAATTCTAGCTGCAGACTAGTCTAGCCTGGATGGTACCGATACGTTTCCACACTTTACAGTGACGGTCGCAACGAAATATCGCGTACCGATTGTATAAATATGCAGTTATCTTTCTTCTTAGCTAACGTGCTTCTGCATTATGCAGGCCGGCCCGGGATGTACCCCACGTGTGCTTCCAATAAAATTTTACTACGCCCGCATTGTTCTATATGGGTTTTTCGTGAGTGTGGGCGAGAGGGAAGATAGGCCATTTTGTTACGGCAATAACGAAGCGGGCCAAGTGACTATAAGTCGAATCCGCCGCGGTGTCGGACGGTGTAAATGGCATTATTTTTTATCGGCCGCCCGTGTGGGGTAGTTGGTAAAATTTTCTTTTACAACATTGATTTTTTTGTGCGTAATACTTTATTTATTGTATTACTAGTAGTTTATTATGTATTTTAGTGGATCGTTTTGATCGTTTTACAGGTACGGGCCTGTAAATGAAAAAGGAATTGATATGAATGGAATGTGCCCGTCACTTGCTCGAGTCGTCAGGTAGCTTAAAGTAAAAAAACCTTATGAAATAAGAACTTTTATCGTAACAATACAAACGCCTGTCAATATTTACGTCACCGTTACAATAAGACGGACGATGAAAACAGTTTACTCGATGGACAGGCTGTCAGTGGCGCTACCGGCATTGTTGTCAATACAACGGTTTAGCTCAGTCGTTCCGTTGCGTAATTATTTGGAGGCTTTCATTGCCTGTAGGTGTCCATATCTCGGTGACTCTGTATAGACCGTAGACTATATAATGAAGAGAATGTTGCCATAATCACTACGTTAGGTCAACACTTTGGTCACCATTTTTGGTGGTAATCAGCGTCAAATAAACGAGTTGAAATTCTCTTGAAAGTAACTACTTAACCCCGTGCAGGTATTTTGTATTAAAGTTTTTTTTTTGAAAGAAAGAATAAGTGTTTATTGGATTCGCACAGGAACAATATTAAAATAAAATATTAAAGAAAACAAACAAAATTAAAATAAAATTAATAAACGAGACCAATAAAAAAAAAACATAGGCCTTATACGAGGCCAAAAGTCGTCTCCCCCCCTCCCAGCATGTTGCTTTTACCATGAATGCGTTAATTTAAATATTTATGTTTAAAGGTCAAAAAATCTTTTTAATCTCAATACAATATCTTCATCAAAACTTAGCCATTCTTGAAATTAAATTATATTGTCGTTTCACTTAATAATAATGCCTTTTTTTATTCCCCAGGTAAAGCCAGTCATTCACAGTCCCACGTATTAAAACAAGGTAACATAAAAACGACGAACAAAAATACTTAATTAATAACGAATCGTGTGGTTGATTGATTAATATGATAAGTCCTGACGTCTGTCTGTCTGGCCACAGAGTATAAAGATTACAGAAGGTTCACTTTTATAAATTATTCCTAACAATCTCATCCGTCCCATGTACCACGTAGCAATCAGGTGGCATGAAGTCAGTCTGCAATTTCTGAAGTCCACACTTTCAAAATTACTAATTTAAGTTTTTGCGACTTCCGAAATAGATATTAAAACTAAGAAAATTCTGCAACGCAATTACTAAGTCACATTAATTTTACTTGTCAATCACGTAAACAATATTGAGTACGTATAGATGTTGAGTTCGGCTTTACCAACTGAGGCCAGTGAAACTTTTCAATTAAGTGACCATAATTTGTTGATAATTAATTGCAAATAACAGTCAATCTACACATAAAAAGACTACTGCCAATTGCAGCACTTTAAACGATTGGTTAGTTCCACAACATCATCATCATCGGCCTAGCCTTTTCCCAACTATTTTGGGGTCGGCTTCCAGTCTAACCGGATGCAGCTGAACACCAGTATTTTACGTGGAGCGACTGCTAAGTTCCACAACGTATGTTGTCCCAAATGGTTCTACTGAACGTTTGTTACTCCGTGGCCTGTCTGTTAAATGATTGACAGATTTTGGTTTTAATTGACGTATAGCGGGTATTAATTGAGCGACGTGTCAGGGGCGACGGTCTGTGCTTATTTCGACTGTACAATGTATGTTAAAGCTCAAAAGCTGTTTAATAATATTTTTAATGGGACGTTCTAGTTATTTTAAAGCTGGGTAATCAGGTATTGTGTAATACTATGCAATGCAAGCATGCATTTGCTAAGAAACGTGTTCAAATCACTTTCATGTTTGTGAGGACAACACGCAGTCAAATTGTGGACCGGACACTGGTAGATACTTCAGCACTTTATCTGTAAAGTTCGGTGTCCGGAATCACGTTTGGATTTTATCCGTACCAATTTGAGTAAAACATTACGTGGCATAGCTACTGGAAGCACAAAAGTGCATAAAACCGGCGTGACATTTTTGTCACAAATAATATAAAACTTTGTAACCTCAGGCTTCGACAAAATAAAAATACTTAGTTCAGTTTTATTGGTGGAAGCCCTGAGTAGAGTAAGTAACTCTAACTTGTCAACATACATTTACATAAAATATGTAAATATTCCAATAAATATTAAAATAGTTCGCTTATTAACGATTATGTCCTAAAACACGGCGCCCTCGGTACAAACATACACAATTATGTCAAGTGCAGTCGACCAATCAATATCACAAGACGTAGAGTAAGAAGGAGTGTAGACGGGGCGGACGATTGAAATGCATTTTCTGGGATTACTTCACTCTACCCCCACCAATGGGACAAAGTGGAATGCCTAAACCCATCTAGTTGTTTCAAACGTGGGGCAGAGTGGAATAATTCCTGTTACATATCTCAGACGTTTCTTGCAATCGGTCAATAACTAACGAACTATGCATAATTTCGAGGGTGGTGTATATTAATTAGGTGGTGATTATTAGTCTTAAAGTATTTTTTCTGACATAAAAATCTTTGCAAATCAAGTAAATATGATTTGCGTTGGCCAAAACACAATAGATTTGCGTTATATTAACTTTTTATTTCTAAAGTTAAATACGAAAAAGCCTGATACCTATTGTAAAAACATCACGGCATATAAAAAATGCTAAGAAATACAATACGTCTTAGCTATGCATTTTGCCTTTCGTGAACTATTATTAGGCAAGGACCTAACTATACGGCGAGCGATGTAGTGATTACTTCTGATTTATAACTTTCAACCTGAAACGCTTTAATTTCACCGATATGCTAATTTAATGTGGTTTATTGGTGCTGAAATAAGGTGAAAATAGCCGGCCTTGCAATAGCTGTCACTAAATTGTATTTGGTTAGTCCATTAACTTATTATTCTATGACGCAAAGTGCATTTTAAGGCTTTTTTTGCTCGAAAATAAATCGATGAAGTGTACCGGGCGACTGATCTACTAAGCGAACGAAAGTGATGCAATTACTTTTGAAACGCAAAAGAAGAGATGGCTATAATGTGCGTGCGCTCGGAATAAAACGACGGATGTGTCAAAACGAATCTACTCCTTTTTTTAAATAAATAAATTAAATTTGGTCGACTCTTCACGTGACCAGACGGCGCACAGTGTGGGAATCTCGCAATCTAGGGGGATTTAATTCCAAATTGAATTAAATTAAACATACAAGTCAAAAAATAATATTGATTGGTATTCAAATAAATAAAAATCTTAAATAGTGATAGAAAATAAAGTTGATCAAAAAAAAAATTAATTTTAATTTGTAATTTTCTAATTGGTCGACAGTACCTTGTTGAAGAAGGGGCTGGATTTTTCCATACCATAATATTATTCTTTTCAACATTCAACCTTAACTGTGTAGGTACCATGGATATACTAAAAATGTTCTCATCAAATTTTATTTTCTGAACAAAATTTTTGTTGATTGAAGAAGAAGAAGAGAAATTTTGTCATCACAACCCCACTTGACAGTGACAGTTCCTTTACTCCACTGTGCAAGTCCTCATTTGACCCAAGAACCTCTTTCTGAGATAAGTACACAAAGTCGTTCGATACTGTGATCAACTAATGATTGCAGGTCACACGTTGCAGTTGATTCTGTTACGGTTTTATTGGAAGGATAACATTTTTTCTTAACCTCTTTTTTTCGGTCTTATGATGGCAATAAGTTTTTAACCAATTTATTTATCCTTAGCCGTATTATCTCATATATAAACATACTACTACCATCATGCTTAATGCTTCATCGGCCGACGCAGTCACTTGGAGGCTTTCGCTAATCATTATTTTACGTACGCTTTTCATAACGGAACCTCTCTTAGGTGAACTCATAGAAAGTTCTTTTACGATAGCTGCAGAGTCCCTTTTACCTGCTTTTTGAAGGTTACATTCATGTGCAATCGTTATTTCTTCAGGGCTAGTAGACGATAATAGATTCTGAACTTTGCGTTTTTTGGTTTTATCGCAAAATTCTACAACACTTTTGTGTGGTCTTCCTGGAGAACGGCCAGATGATGTAGATGGTATTTCATTATCTGGTAATTTAATGTATTCATTCAACCATGTTATATTCATGTTTAAAAAGCGTTCCCGATGTCTACCGCTTGCTGGCCATTTTTCGTAAAATTTGTTACATAACCTCCTTAAAAAGAACTTAATTTCATTTATAGCACCTTCCGAAAATTGTATATGAGGGTAATTACCTATTATAAAAGCAAAAATAGCATCAATTCGCTCTTGTTTCGTATTTGAGGTCCAAATATCAAAAAAATGTTTTTTTGTAATTTCGGCGGTCTCTTTGAAAATCGAAAAAAAATGTATGACGGTCGCAAAAAATCGCAAGTTTTATCAATTGTTCTCAAAAGTTAAGACTCCAAACTATAAATTAAAACAACAAAAACACCGGGATAATCAGGTCATTTTTTTTTACACACCTTTTGTTTTGCAAATCATCTCTAAAAAATGCTAAATTTAGCTGTGCTTTCAAATGATGTTATTAGATCAATGTATAACTATTACTTAAATAAAATACACTCTAACTTACCTTGAAAGATATACAGAATACAATAATAAACCAATAAACAAGACTATACGTTAATTTGATCAGTAATCTCAAGTGAAGATGACACTTTAATGTTGTTGTTCGTATTGTAAGGATACAACGATTATTATCTACCCACTTCAACATTTTTTATTTATTTTTTTAACCAACCAACAAGAATTTCTAATATGTAGCTGTGACAAATAGGGTCTTAGGTATAAATTGGTTATAACTATATTATGAAATATTAAAATTTATATTTTGATTTAAATCCCCCTAGATTGTGAGATTCCTACACTGTGCGGCGGGGCTATTTTTTGGCCAAAGTATTAGCATTGCCATGCAAAGTGGCAATGCTGCCAGCCTTTTGGGTACTTTTCCTGTTGACAGCGATGCGGACGAATTTTTGGACGCCCTATAACCCATTTCTACTTTTCCTTTTTATTACTATTATGGTTTTGTAGTTTGTAAATAATTTAATTATGTTTTAATTAAATTTAAAAATACTTTGAGTAAACTTTGAAATATTAATGTCTATGTTTTAAAGTAAATTCCATTGAATCAAATACATCAGATATAAATTTGCATTTTTTTTGTATCGAGAAAAAATCATTGAATCGTGTATATCTTTTACATGATGCTAGACCAAAGAGTAAAAAAACATATGCCAAAATGTTAAATCCCTATTCCACAAACTTAACAAGTTACACGAAATAGAAAAACCACATTTTTTTCAATACTATCGCCTTAAAATCTTTTGCATCATAAGTTAGTGTCGCTTCTGCCAAATAAATACTCTGTGGCAAAATAAGCTAGCTTCTTTTAAATCAACACGTCAGCCCGAAGGAAAGTTTTATTACAAACTCAAGGCAGTTAACATAATAACTGATTGATACGATTTATTTTTAAATATGGCAATAAATGTCTTGGTACCGCTCGTTTTATTGGCCCAAATAATTTTGATATATTAATGTCATTAACCATTTATGAGTTTCGAGGTTATGCAAGGAGTGCGTGATGTGTTTGTGCAGAAATAATTATGAAGATTAAGGTTTATTCGTTTTTGTGAGAGGAGGAAGGATCAGTCACTTTTGGAAAGTGTTAAATCCTGTAGAGGGTCAGTCAAATTGTTGTGTACCACCGGAAACTGAAAGGTACTTCAGTAGTATTTTTTTGCCCATAGGTACCGATTTAACAGTTCTTAAGGCAGAACAAGGCCATTACTTATGGTGTTAAATCGCTGACAGTTAATTAAAACTGTCACTCGGTTGATCACGATCCCGACCATTTCATGTGGCAAACTTATAAAATCGACAAAACTATTATACAATATCTTTTTCACATGTTAGTGCAACGACTTTGACCTCTAACCCTTTACCTGTCTTATAGGTACACTCGTACAATAACTCGTATTTAATTACATCTTTCTTTATCCATCCTTACCACCAAAAGCAACATTTCACTCCATACTAAGCAGTTGCAACAATGTTCCGTGAAAGCCATCATTCAGCCGTCACCCGTCTACTGCACGGGTCAAGGGGTCTCACGACACCCCGCGATACCCCGCGACGCCCCCTTACACCCCCAACCTGCACCCCCAAGTCCGACTTGATTGATTTCCTAGATGTTTACACATTTCTACTTCTAGTACAACTTTCTGATATATTTTGTTTTACTTTTTCTGAAATATGTAGTTAAGAAATGGTTCTGATCGAATGTGAGAAATGTGAACTTTGTTGGATATGAAGTAACGTAAAGTATTGGATGCTTTTACGAGTAGGTATGCTAGCAGTACAGTTTCTTTATTCGACTAATTCATTTGTAATTTCTTTAATAATATGATGATATCAGTGTTATTAATTTACTGAACACTAGCACTACATATACACTGGGTCCAAATACCAATAAACACATTAGGTAAGCCTTACATCAGTTTTGTGAGAGTAGGTACCTACCTATAATTCTAGCTTGCATTTACATATTAACTTTATCAAAAGCCTCAAATCATCCTTCCTCATAAAACAACAGCCGCATCACACCAGTCCTTATTACCCGCATTTAAATATCAAGACTCGTCGGTCGTCGTAACATCTTCGTGAAATATTAATTCTCATCATATCGTGGATGATTGACGGGTGTCTACGAGGGATATATCCGTCACGGGCGCGGTAAACAGACCCCCTCCCTGTCACCCCCAACACCCCCTTTCACCCCCACTAGCCCAGTCTCGCCCCCCGAGTGGAATATCTCAATCTTTAGCGCGATTTATTGATTGATAGATTGATTCCGCGCGGTTTCGTATTAAAGCGATTTATGTTGTTTGCGGACGATTCGTGTAATTTTGGATATTTTGAATAATGTTTGGATGGTTGATGAGTTGTTTGAAGTTGACTGAGAGAAGCACCTGAACCTTTCAATGTTGATTGAATGTCATTTCTTTGACATTTCAATGTAAAAACTGCCTTCGTCTTATGGCCACAGTATGCGCTAAAAAGACACGAATAGAGACTATCAATACCTATTCACAAAGATTCCCTGATATCATAAGTATCCTTGCTATAGTAAGACCATAAAAAGATACACTAAAGTCTAGACCAAACAAGGCCCCAGCACCCACTGCTACAAAACTCCGCCAATTCCCAGACAAAAAGAAATATCTAAAGCTAAACCGAACACAGAGCTATCTTATTAAGAGTTTTCCACGACCATTCACAATAAGGGAACTTCTGTTTCAAGTTTCGAAACAATCGCCGAATATTGCTCGCCAAGTGTTGCGAGGCGCGAACCGCGTGGAAAAAAAGTGCCGTAGACCTCCCACTTGTGAAGCGACATCTGTTAGCTATTTGTCAAACATCGTTGACTATTTTTGTCGAGCGGCATACAGTTTGTCACACAGTGCATTTGGGCGCTTTCTGTAGACTTTGCGGGTGTTTTAGAAGTTTGTTGAGAAGTTTTAAGGATTTTTAATGGTCGTCGTTAATGTTAAAGATGTGGTGTTTAATGACTTGTTTTGGAGTTAAAATTACTGTTTGGGTTCTTTAATGAAATGCACGTAGTAATAAAATAAATCCTTGTAAGTATAATCTTCCTAAAAATGTTAAGACTAGAAGTAGAAAGTTAATTGATAGAATTTGCATTTATAACCTCGATACCGTTACAGCCATAATTATAGCAATATAACTTTAAAAATAATCCTGATCATAACCTTTATACTAAGGCGATTGATTCCATTAAAAACTGCAGCTTGCCTGTAAATAATATGCACACCAAACAAATGACAAATCTATCATAATTTATAAATCAATAATTTATTTCCAGACCTCAAGTCACATAATTTAGAGACTTAAAAGATTAATACACGATATCTTATTACAGAAACAAGTTTTAAATAATCACAAAAGTGCATTGCCACTTCGACCTTACCCGACACCTTTTTCTTTACCACATTCAACTACCAACGAGCATCTTTTCTTTGACACTTCAACGGTGACGTATGATTTCCTGATGACAGCTGCATATCTCAGCATCAACTATAACTATTTCATCTTTCAAAACCCGTACTCTTTACGTAATACAGGTCATAATTGCTGATTTCCTCAGCAAACTTATTTGCAGCACAATGCAAATTTTCTACAATTTTTTTCTTGCAGTCGCATTGAATTTTATCTTTGTTGTTTTAAGGTTGGATTTCGTTTGTTCTGTAGTTGAGTTTGTGTTGGTTGAAATGTTTAAGGTTGTTTTGATGGAGTGGAACGTCAATTAAGTAGGAGAGGGTTGAGGAGCTGCGTCTTGGGTGTGATTGAGTGCAGTCATGCAGGCTCCGGAGGTATAGCTGGGCTGATATGAGAGGATTTTATTTGATTGTGAAAGTTGGATTGTTATATGAAAATCACGATTCTTTTAAATTCCATAAGAGTAAGACTATGAATCTCTGAAGTGAGTAGAATGACCAATCTATGGTAGCATAGATTGGTCATTCTATTCACTGGAAAATGGAAATGTGTTTTTTGAAAGACGTTTTGTACTTTTCCGTCTGTATTTTTTACTCACATTTCATTGAATGACTTGATTTCCAGTGCGGTCCAGGTATTAGACATACTAATCTTAAATAGCAACATTTGCTTACAAAAAATCAACACAACTCATGAAAAAACCAACCAACTAATGGATTACAAACCAAGAAAGCTCTATTTACCCAAACAAGTGCCTAGCATCAACAAAACCGGTAACCAGTATATTTGTGAAGGCTACTCCGCCTGTGAGCCTGCATTAGCCAGTTATTCATAACGCTATTTACACGAGGGGGTGGAAAAATCGATCATCAGTAGACTGTCCAACCCACATCGACTTTGTGCTGTCAAGTTTGATTGAATCAACACGGTGGACACAGATGTAGCGTGTAGAAGCGACACGTGGTTGTTTTGTGAAATTATGTTAATTGGTCTGATAAGTACCTAATTTTTTTGAGGAGCTTGTGGCTAAATTATATCAGCCGCTCGGGTCGATTTTCAGGTTAAGCTGCGCTTAGCTAGGTTAGCCCGTGGATGGGTGACCACGCATCACATACCGAGTTTCCTCCGTGCTTCGGAAAGCACTATAAACCATTGGTCCCGGCTTGATTTGTACATCTGTGATAGTCGTTACAGGTAGTCAGTGGCCCGAAAGTCTGACAACCAGTCTTACCAAGGTATCGCATTTCCCAGTACTAACTGGGTTGTGGAGGTCAGATAGACAGTCGCTCCATGTAAAATACTGGTATAAAGCTGCATCCTGTTAGACTGGACTGACCCCAACATAGTTAGGAAAAGGCTAGGCAGATGATGATGAGTCAGATGCATTGTTAAGGTTCAGTGGTCAACAAACAAGGAGCCCTTATAGTTTCACCATGTCCGTCTATCTGTCTGTCTGTCCGCAGCTTAGCTCAAAGACTCTTAGTACTAGAAAGCTGTAATTTGGCAATTGATTTTAAAATGCTGTCATTTATCTAGCACGTAGAACCTGTAGTTGTGTTGTTGAAGATCAAACCCTCGTTGGATATAGAAGGTAAACGAGCATTGGTATTCCTCATCACATTTGGCCATTTTGAGATTTTCAATGTTTATGAATGGAAAAGCCAATATGGATGAAACAAAAGCTTTTTTTTAACTGTTTTGGGATTGATAAAACTAATAAGGGTTTAAAGTTAAAATCAGTAACGCGAACACACCAACTATACTTAAATACCTGGTGTAGCTATAATTTTTCGCATCGTATTTCGATGGATATGTAGCTTTATTTGTTTTAAGAAAGCCTGATCTTTGTCCAATATTTTATTTAGACATCAATTACGTAAACCTGACTTTTACTAAAATCCATCACAAACCTGACTGAAACACTCGCGCCATTCATTTCTCGCAATCACCCTAATTAGCGGGAGGTCAAATGAAAAAAAAAATGTTTTTCAAACGCTGTCACTTCTAGTCGTCGCGAGTCCACGCGAAGAGTAAATAAAGCTTCGGTCGACAAAGACGTCCGTCTGCGCGCGACATCTGAGCGACGTGTGTCGCCCCCTTCGCCCCCAACTCGCCCCCTACTCGCCCCCACTCGCCCCCACCCGCGTCCAACGCCGATAATGATGTTAACTCACCGTTTGAGACTGGCCCCGCTTTGTTGAGTTTTTTCTGAGCTAATGTTTTGTAGTTTAGTCGTGTGTTGTGTTAATTTGGTTGAGGATCGATTGTGAGCCTGCAGGATCATTGTATGGGTATACAGTGTATGGTGGATGCATTTGAAAAAAAAAAGATAGGTAGCATTTGTTGTCTCTGCAATAAAAAATGGCAGTTTAATCAATCTGAATCCTGTAGACTTCTCATAAAACAGTATTCATGACGATTGTCAGTATGGATAAGAAAAGTTCTCGTCCAACTTCCTACAAGCCCATCCCAGAGAAAACAGAACGATAAAAAATTCTATTAGCCGTACTTTCTTCCGAATACAAACAAAAGTTACACACAGTTTTATAAAAATCACAAACTGTGTTCATACATAACAGAACTGGAAAACATACATTCCCATTTCCGCGCACAAAAGTCCATAAAGATATAAGTTCCAACGGTCGCTATGGAAATCCCATAACAGAAGGAAACTGCAACACAAGTTGCTCCAAATAAATTTCATCAGCAGCGCACGAATCCCGGACGGCGAACTCGACTTGTACAGTAAATTGTCTTCAAGAGCTGACCACCCCCCCTTTTCACCTACAGGGAGAAGGGGGTTCAAAGGAGGCCACCGACATTCCCCCGTTCGTCTTGCTTATGAGTGACGGCTGGACAGCTTGAGTGATTGAGAGTGACTGCAGACTTAATGCGCGCGGCGAGATGGGCGGCGCACGGCAGAGCGCGGCAAGCGACGTGCCGCGTCTGTGCGATATATAGCTCTATGACAAACGTTTACGCTCGCGTTTGCGTTGAGCTCTCCCGCGTTTATCACGAGAGTTATTGCAAAGAATATTGCACATGTTATTATTATAAATTAAAATATACGTTGGATCGTTTTAATACGGTTTGTGAGGTGTTTGTAATTAGTGATGCGAGCTTGACGGTTGATGGATGGCGCTGGTTACATCCGGTGCGACGGTGTTGTTGTAATTAATCTGATGAGGGCAATGTGCACACAGGGTTAAAAATAAACATATGGTTAGTATGTGTTAAGGCGGTAATAAATAGTAGCCCATTCTTTATGTCTTTGTGAGTGATGTGTTTTAAAAGATGTCTTTTCATGAAAGTTTTCGCATTGTGCTCACCGGTCTTTTATACAAATTATTTTGGATTGGATCTATAATATCTTAGAGATTAATTTGTGTCGTTGTAATGCATTCGACTGTGTGCTAGATTTTGTAGATGTGTGATTTGTGGAAAGTTTTCATTCACATATTGATCAGTTAAGTCATTATTAATCTGTCCATCATGTTCATAACTGATAAAAACGGATAAAGTTAATCCAGTACGATCATGGTCTTTGTCCACTTAATTACGTCATCAGTCATCACCATAATGAAATACATATGAACATAATATGTAGGTAATTAGATATTAGAATCCAGTCACTATACAAAGTAGAAACAGGCTCTGTAATTGAAGGGCGCGTTTGGATTACTGGTAAGGAGAAATTGCAATAATCACCACGCATGGCTGAAGAACTGGTGATAACAGTATGCTTTCATGTTAACTATCAATTCCATTGACGTTATCTCCAATTTGCCTTTTAAGACACGACCGGCATACAAACAGTAGTGTACATAAGAGGTTCGCAAACACACGATCCGTATTTATTATTAATATCAAACAAAAACAAAATCAACGCTTGCACGCAACGTTAATACGTCCGTCGGACGTACGGACAGACGGACAGACAGACAGGCAATCAGTCCGGACTTGTCTGACCCGTCACTAACGTAAACGTATAATTTTTGCTCATATTTTCTGGTTTTCATATACTTAATTGTAATGCTGATAATATGGTTGGTTAATTTATGGACAGTAGCTATGGAGATGTCTGTTTTTTGTGGAAACCTATTACATATTATGGCTGATGTTTTTGTAGTAGATCTCTAGAAACACCTTTTTCTGGGAGAGTATTCATCATTCTTAGTTTGGTTAGTGTCTTCGGGTAATGAATAAGGCTTAAAATATTTTGCTGAATGAAGATGGACCTTGCGTAAAAACTTTAAAAAGCTGTTGGTAGCTGGACTGGTGTATAGAGAGAGGACACTTAAATACTTATATAAATTAAAGTAGTGCCTACTACTAGGGCGACCTTTCACCTTTGTTGTACACATTTTAAGGCTTGTGGGGTTAGTTAGCACTTACTGACGCTGCCGTGTGTACCTGGACTGTCGTCCAACATCGTACAAAATTGGAAGTCATTTTCAAATATCTATTGTTTTATCAGCAAGATTTCTCCTATCCAATATCACATAAAATCATTTTATAGTTTAGTTTATCACATTTGTAATGAATATAATTATATGGTAATGAATTACACGTAATATTTTATCAAAATTTATCTAAAGATCGACATGGAGGTACTAGGAACACATAAGGCACTAAAAGGACGCAAATTACTCAAGAAGATTACAACAATTCACAAGCATTATCGCCAAACCTTATCCCTTAAGTAATAAAGACCATATTTGGTTGATATTCATGTTCTGTTAAGTTTGTTAGCGTAGGAGTCAGACACGATGATCGGTCGACAATTTGATTCTGAATATATCGCCACGGTCAAGTTGTAAACAAGTGGTTGTAGGTGGGTACGGGTTCGATTCTCGGCCGCGAAAGTTCTGTTTGCTGTGTGGTTGTAATAAAATGTCTAGTGTGTACCATAATTTTTAGACTTAAAGAAGGGATTTTAGGAGACTTGGATGTCGTTTATTTTGTTGTTTAAAGTCTTTTAGAGTTAAATCATATTGTACTGGGGTATTATGGGAAGAAATAAACAGAAACATTTTGTGAATTTTTTGCATGTCGTTTTGTTTTTGTTTAGTTTGTAGTAGTAAACAGTAATATGAAAATCGAGAATCGTATCGAATCGAGTGTTGTGAACATGTGAATCAATGCAATATTTCAAGTCGTTATTTTTTTTGTGCAAGATTTTCGGCTAAGTATCGCAACTTTAGAGAATGATAAGTCGCGATGAATATTATTGCAATATCTATTCAATTAACCAACCATCGCTCTTAATCTTCACAAAACTCAAAAAAAAAATCTTTCAATAAAACTACATCTTTCTACAATCATAACTTTTTATTAACCCTCTGCTAGCTACCGCACTAACCAGCAGCAACAACAACTGATTGATCAATGAGCACAGCATTGTCACATGTCACATGTCAATCAATCAGGCTTGATGGAATGAATCAATCGGCAGGTCATTGCCAGGCGACTGTATTATAGACTGTGCTAACATATCAACATAATATGTTAGTATTGTCACCGTTATTTTGATGGATGTAGAATCAATTGATTCCGTTCTGAGCACTGATTGAGTGCATTTTTTTCAATCGTTGAAAAGGACTTTGGACGGGTGAATGTATTGGAAAGGTACATATAACATAACATAACTCCACGGCTACACTACAAATTATCCCCGGAGGGATAGGCAGAGGTGTGAGATTACCTATTAGTACAGGGTACATTTCGCCAGTTATGGTTAAGTCCCATGTAATAGGGGGTGAGCCTGTTGCTATCAACCGTGCACAAATCCAGATTACTCTGACTGAAAAATTTCTGATTAAAAATCCAATAACAATTCGCTCGACCCTAGAATCCAACCCAGGACCTCATGCTCCACAGGCGCGATTGCGACTACTAAGGCAACGAGACAGTCATTAAAGGGAAAGGAACATTTAAATAAAAACACAATTCTAAGAATCAACAAGGTGAAAACAATACTCTTATTTTTTTTTATTACACAAAAATAAAAACATGACAGCACATCGGATGTATATGCATCGAATGAAAATGCAAAATCTTAACTTGGTGGAGCATGTCTTCTTCCATAATTTTGTAAAAGTGAAAAAATCGTGAGGAAACCGGCATGTCCTAGAACCAAAAATTCGAAGACATGACATCTACCAACCCGCACTGGGCCCGCGTGGTAATTATAGCCCATTCCCTCTCTAGAGAGGAGGCCGTGTGTCCCAGCAGTGGGAACATTATAGGCTGATTATGCTTAATCTCAGTTGTCACTGTTTTTCTAGCCATATCATCTTCCATACATTACACATATCTCCTCTTAACCCCTTCCAGCCAGCACCCATGAAAACTCTAAAACATCAAAATAAACAACATTTGAAAATGGAAAACAAAGCAGATTCGCATCACATCAGCTGTCATTCGTCGTTTGAACTGAAGTGACGGTTGATCGAACGCTCGCAATGTGCAGTCGGAAACGAAATAAATTTTATTTTAAAACATTATTTACTGATTTTGTCAGTTCTGGTTCTGAAATGTAAATAAATGTGATGCTATCGAATGGCACGTTGTTGTTATAGTTTTGATTTGATATGAATGTAGAAGAGATTATGGCAGCTGTTTTGTTTATAGAATTGTGTAATTCTGTCTTTCATTCGTCTTGAATGCTATTAAATAGATCAATTCTCTGCATAAAACCTGCAAAGTCCAGTCATCGCAAAAACTTTGAAATTCTTATTAATCGCAAGCGTGACATCATTGAAGTTGTCAACTGGCCCAACAAGTTTGACTTATTGCATCATTCATCTCTTTGTTAAAGTTACCTATTTAAATATTCTAAAAATAACTTAAATTCATCTTCAAACCTTGTAGTATCTTCACAAACCACATGTCACATTTTCTTCATATTCCAATAACTGCAGCAAACGCAGCTTCAAACGCGAGTAGAATGTAAACTTTACCTGATGGTAAGTTAATTACTTTATCATCTTAAAAGACCGCCCTGCGACCACATTCCGTTCCACTAGCTATAACAAACGTTTTCACTTCTTTAATATTAGTTCTATCTTCACCTGGTTAAATCCTTCTGCTATCTCGGACCACCCTGCCATTTCATTCTCTATCACCTGCAACAAAAGCACAACAAATTTCTTGGTTATCTTTCTTATTTAGACTATTGGCTAAATTTAGCATCTTCATTTTCATCTGGAACAATCATTTCTGCATCTCGTAGCACCCTGCCAGCTCATATTTTATGATCTGCAACAAACGGCTTCAAACGCGTTAGCTATATAAAGTGATGGGCCTGTCCGTAACTGTTGTGACAGGGGAACACTTCCTGATTTGTTGCGCAGGTGAGGCGTTGCGCCTAGCAGCGCATCCTGGTGATAGGCGGAGCGAGAGCGGGCTGAGACAAAAGATTTGAATAAGATTATTATGAGACAAAACAACGCAACAACGAAATTGTTCATTGAATTTCATTGATGCATTGTTCATTATCCAACTTTGATTTCTATTAGACATCCCAGAGTCCTTAGATGCTGTAGACTACCATCATGGTGTTAGTAACTTGTATCATGTCCTAACAACTTCGGTCAAAGAGCCTGTTTCCAAAGTCCGTTGTATAATGGAAATCATAGACTTGTGCTCCACCATTTTTTTTTTTTTTTGGATGGGAAATCATCATATGACTCCTCCCGCTCTGGGCGGAGCGGAAGGGAGTGTCGAGACTTATACTGACTAAAATCCATCCATGTTCCTTCTTTTGCCCTTTGTGTTCCAGGGCCGCGGTATCTCTTTCGAACAGTCCCGCAGCCCTGGACTTGTGCTCCCCCTTTTTTTTTTTTTTTTTTTTGCTCCCCCTTACTGATAATTTTCACGATCCATTGAAAAACTATGTATTTTTGAAAGGATCGTGCATTATGTGCAACAGTATTTTCAGGATATTTAATGGACCAAGGGATAATTTTTTTGTCTATTATCCTTACCAAATCGCTAATCCACCTCTACAGTGTCCTCTCCGGGCGAAGGCACACGGCGCGTTGCGGCGCCGCGCCGCGGGGATTTCACCGTATCAGCGGGCAGCGGGCTAAGCTAGCAGCGTTCTGATTCGGTGAAATACCCGCGGCGCGGCGCCGCAACGCGCCGTGTGCCTTCGCCCTTAGTCAAACGTCACGGATCTACAGTGTAATCTGACGCGATATGCGCGCGCGCTGGATTCTGATTAAGGGCGTCGACGCATGCGCGGTGCGAGCGTTCGCAATGATTATTACGGCAGTTTTGTGTTTATGCTATATTTGTGGCCGTTGTTTTAGGATAGTCTAGTTTAGCTTATTTTATGACATTTAAATGTTAAATGTTGAGAATGCATTAATTCTGATAAAGCAGCGCTTTTTTACCTAAAGATAATTAATGATAACTAGTTAATATGAGACTAAAGAAAATTATTATTTTAAACTTTACTTGTGTGACATTTGAGTCCACCTTTGCTAAACTTCTCGGGAAAGACAGCTGTAATGTTTTATTTTCTATGTTTAATTATTGTCCAATAATCCTAATTATTTCATTCTTTGTTTCAGGTAAGTTGTATTGAACCAAACCAACTTTCTCCAAAAGATGTCCTCATAACTAGTAAGTAATTTTGGTTTATTCGATATCATAAACCTTCTGGTTCTCTCACACACACACGTTAGTTTACCGACACTTTATCGACTGGGAACCTACGTCTCTGAGCCGTCACACTGACGAGATAAGCGTCAATCGAATGACCAACACCTGCCGACGATCTGCCATTTACTTACCTTAGCTTTTCGCACAATATTACTGGACTACATGAAACGTGTAGTTGATGGATTCACTCTGCTGGGGTAAAATCTGGAAGATAAACAACAATATTATCGAATAAAAAATTGGTTATTAACTATTAGTCGAGATCATAGAAATCTAGATTAGTACCTATGCTTAAGCGAGTCTCTGAACAAGACAAAGAGAAGATGTCTTTAACCACACCAAGGCGGTCGTAGTTTTTAAGGTTTTGATCAAACCGGCACGGACAAATTAGTAACGCGATCCCGGACATCGGACACTGAGAGATACTGGGGTTGAAGTAGTTATTAGCGTCTGGTGTCCAAGGTAGGTCTGCAATGTGTCCCCACCAATTATACAGAACGCTATAGCCCTTAACTCTAAACATTTCTTCCATCCCCACAAAAGTACAAAAGAAACAATTCTCTCAAACCTTCACCCCTGTTATCTATCGTCACTTGACCTCTCGTACGATCGCATCTCGCTTTAAATCGCATCATACATGCCGCGTTATCTGCGAGATCTGCAACAACTCGGAATGAATCCTGCCCCGAGCAGTCAGCTGATTGATGGCCGGCAAGATGGCTAGGGCTCGGAGTAGGTCCTGTCGTTTGGATACCGTGGTTCTTATATAGAGGAATATATTTCGTGATACAGTTGCCTGCATCTCGGAATATATTCTTCGTATTAATAAAGTATTTTTAGTTAGGTAAAGAAACTAGACCAACAAACCTAAACAATGGCTTTGATATACTTAGTAAGTCCCGTAAGTGACAGTATAAGTTTAGTTTTAAACCGTGAAAGTTAAAAACAGTGTTTGGTTTTGTTATAGGTAGGTACCTAATTTAAAAGTTATGACCATCGAAACACTTTTTTTTTACTTAGTTTTTATTGTCCCACTGGGTCAAGGAAACAATAGGTCTCGTAAATGTAGGGAAGTACCTAATAAAACTCAATGCATCACTTAGGTGATTTTAGCTGAAACTAAATTCGAATTTTCACTAGCAAACTGAAGTTGGTTAAAAGTAAAGCTGTGTGATATCAGCGCCTTACAACGGTATAAAATTTTAATAATTTTTAGTCGATTAGTATGTAAATACAAAATATGTTAGTAGATAATTTTCAATGCAAATAACATGTTTTATAAACTTTACCATTTGATAACGTATATTATGTAAGTTTAACAATTTTCTAAGGTATGTTTAAAAACAATTAATCGTAAACACATTTAAATGGCAGCCCTGCACAACCTGCGCACACGCTTCAGTGCAAATTATAAAATGCACGTTACGAACAAAGCCGATCTTTATCGAGCGCCCAATGATAGAGTATTCCGTTTGGCGGCAAATATGTAGCGCATTTTTGTCATATTTTCACGCTTCTTAATTTGTGGGACATGGCAGGACTGATATAGAAGAATGGAGCTATTCTTTAACGCAAGTTTTTTACATTTTGACCCAAAGAAAATTGCGGACTGGCTGGACACCAAACTTTGTAGATACTTTAGTACCTAGTCAGTGTCCGCAATCTGTCCGAACGTTTAAATAAGTACCTGTAACGATTTGCAGTCTGAGGTGCTGTAAAAATAGATAAGTGATATATTTATATCACTTATCTATTTTAAAGAATACGAGCACGCACTACACATAATATCAAATTATAACACAACATTTTTTCATAGGCCAGCACTTAATAAGAATAAAAAAAAAACGGAAATCAGTCAGCGAGTCAACCCGTCGCCTGCGCATCAATCAAGCGATAAAGCAATTTAATTGATTGCGTCACTCAATCAATTACTGTCGTTCCAAATTCAAAACAGGAAGCTAGTCATTTTTTGAGTTGCCAACAATTGATTGGGTTATTTTTTTTTTTGTTCTATTACCGGTGTTGCAATAGTTTTAGTTCTATTTTTTCATTTTATATAATTTCTATTATTGATGTTACGCTTTCTTTTGATGATTTGGTGAAGCGGTGATTTTATTATTAAAATGATTTAGAGCGGAAAAGAATATCAATTTTATGGTTTCTGTCATGGCCTTTGGTTTTATCTCAACTAACTGTTTTTGAGGTAATCTATATATACCTATGGTTTTTTGAGGTAATCTATGTTGAGACTTAGGCCCGTATTACAGAACGTCACTCAATACTCAAGCATCATTTAAAACTAGTTTCAACCAATCAAATGGCTTGAATCTAGTTTTAAATGATGCTTGAGTATTAAGTGACGTTCTGTAATACGGGCCTTAGAGACCCTGTAATTTTTTTATTGAAGAATTTTTGATATCAAAACTTTTTTTAATTTAATTTTGGTTGTAAGAACAAAACCACACAAATCAAAAACGATACCAAACGATTACAAATTATTTTCTAAACTTCACATGCAATAGCTACAAAAAAGGTTTTTTTTCGTAATAATTGCTCACCAGGCAAAAACACACATTGCCTTCCAGAATGAAAAGACAAATACACAACAAAACAGTGCAATGTACAATAACTCCTGTCCTCGCCAATCAGCACCACGTTGTCTTCAAGTTCCGTTCTTCTCGTCAGACGTCGACGTCGTTTCACGTCGACGTCGACGTCAATGACTTCTTTTTGCGCCGTCTCCCACCGGTCGATAAGGATGTCAAATAGCGTACAAAAGGAGCAAGGAGGGTATTTTGAAATTGTTTGTTTTAAATGTTATTTTTAGTATGATTGATGTAAAGTGGGATGTGCGTGGGTTTTTGGTCCTTGGGTACGTTTGACTGTTCGTCACGTTCGAGGTTATGATTAGTGTCAGGATATGATAACATTGGCAATGTTGTGGGAAGATTTTTTTATAAACTGTCAATTTTGTCACTGTCGATTATAAAATAGAAACCAAAATGGTCAAAATAAATATTATTTTAGTAGTATGCCGATTTTCACTAACACAAGCAGTACCTAAACTTATGCGTAAAAAACGCGTTGTTTATATTTCATAGCTCTGTTAGGCACTCATTTAGTTGCCACTAAGTGTTAGTGAAAATAGACTAATCTAACCGAACTGTTTCTAATTTTAATATAAATGTGTTTGGAAATTAAAGAAAACCAATTTAAAACATCTTTAATTCTTATGATTTTTATTGATGGCCAACAGACTGACATGCACATAAACACTTCAAATCTATCAGATTGGCTTCTACACTCATCGTCCATCCATCATATTTAATGCGCACAAATATAAGTACAGACAATTAACTAACACATTCAAGCAACCGTGCTGTTGATTTCAGAAAATCAAATGTAGAACATAACCTAATAACTTTAATTCCGGGCTAGTAATTTGCTAAAGTGAACTAGGTAATAATATTTTTTTCTCTGCTTCAAAAATTACATCAAAAATACGTCTTTCACTTCTCTGTAATCGTTTGAAATTACAAGACTCACCACGATCTATAAGACAATCCAAAAAACTTTAAATCCCAACGCAAAATTCAGCTCCAAAAAACTGCACATTCACTCCAAAACTCTCCCCCTTTACAGTAGTTCTAGAACATTTATAGTGCAACATAAACCCGGCACGATATGCAAATGACTGCAGTTCTTTAGAGTCGGTTCATCGTTATTGCTCCCGAGGCACCTTGGGCCGGCTCACCTATGTCTGCCGTGTGTCTTGGCCTTTATCTCGGCTTAGTCGTTAACGCCAGATTCGGCTTCCGAAGGAATTATTGGAGGTTAGATTGAGATCGTTTGGATGAGTCTGTCTGGATTGCTTTGGGGGATGTGCTTGGTGCATTTCTTGAATAGAAGGTACAGAACTTTAAGATTTTTTGAAACTATAATATTACCTACCTTCTTTTGAAGTCTTTAAGTCGTCATCTCATGATTCACCCTCATTTTAGCTATATCAACTGTCACACAGTCCCTCCATTGTTTCTTGTTGATGTGAAATGTGCATGTGTGTATGCTTATTTCAAATCGTCGAAATCATTTTAAAATATTTCATCACTTGTATTGTGAAAATAGAATGGAAATAAAACCATTACATATTCGAAAAAAAACCAAGAACCCTTTTCGAATTTCTAATTTGTTTTTTTTTTCTCGATAAACACCAGCTTTTATTACCAGGATAACCGTATCATTGTTAGCACTATTTGGAGCCTTCACATTTATCTACCGGAGTGTTATCAACTCCATCTAAATTCAAGGTCTTCTTCCGGCATCTATCAAACTAACCTATAAAATTTACAACCAACATAACAATATTCGTCAATCATAACCCTAAAACGCGTCCATCAATCGAAATTAATTACGAAAAAATTCCAAAACTCGGCACAATGATTATCAATCCCGGCATGATTGACTGAGTGGCCGCACACCGCACAGGTGCTATAGTGATGAATAATATTATAATTGCGACGGGATACGTCTTAATATCAATAAGGCAGGTACGGCAACTAATGCCCGTTGAATAAACATCAATCAATCAATGCGGTTGATGTGGAGAGGCAAAAAGTGGAGCGCTGATCGAATAGTGTGGATTGGGGTTCATTTTAGAATTATGATTTGATATTTTTGTGTTGTTTGAAAAATATGGGTGTTGGTTTGAGGTTTAATATCTAACTAAGAATGAAAATATAAGTAATAGAAGATAAGTAATTTGGTCGCAAATTAATTGGAGCAATATGAAAGGAAATCGCAGTACTACTACTACTACCAGTTTACTTTGAAATATGGCTGATGTTTTGTGAAAAAAGATCTTTCAACGCATGTCTGCAATCGAATCATAAATTCATAACCGTTTATTGTACAATATTGACAAAAATTTAATTAACATCTATATTCTAACACAAACTAAACAAGTTTTAGTTTTTGTTGTGTAGTTGTTTTTTGATTGTTTTTCTTATTTTGTTTTGATAGCCACACTATCGAATTAGGTTTAAGATTACCTGTAATGATAGTTATAAGTTGAATAAATAAATAAGTTCTATTAGCAGATCCAAAATCTATAGCAAAAAATAATATTAAACTTTGATAAAGGCATATCCACAACCCGCTATCAACTAAAGCAAAGCCAAAAAAAAACGGTGTTTGTTCGACAATGAGCCGTTGAAACGTAAGGCTGCGCGCGCACGACCACTGTGTGTGTCCGTGTGTTTGTCTGTTTGTCTGGCTGCTTGCGTGTTTGCTTTCCAGAGAAATGGCCGTCAGGTGCGTGTTTGGAGATTTCGGTTTTTGGAAATGGATAGTCAGAGGTTGTTGGAAAAGGTTAGTCAATGTTGTGGTTGGGTTTGTGTTGTTTTAAATGGAACCTGGAGTTTATTTGTTCAAGGTGTAATAGACTGGAGATTTTTGGTCTTTCCGTACGCAGAACACAGGCCTACCTAGTTAGCTAGGAACAATTGCCTTTGCAAGTTGACTGCCTTAGAAATTACTGTGTATCTTGCCCTACTGACATGACAGGTGTTTTAGTTGCCAGTGATGTTACTCTTGGATCTAACATCGTGAAACGTAGATAACATACCGTGCATCCTTTTATGTAAGATTCATCAAATTTTGAATGAAAGCCCGTACCGGCGTGACCGGACCTTCACTCCATCATATCTTTAACCAAAAACGTTGTCCGATCCATAAAGTTGTCATCTCCAAGAAATACGTAATCACGTGGACGTGGCTATCTCCTTCAAAAGTAACAGTCCATGAAGGTCCAAATAAAAGCAGACTTCTCAATTAACTTGGTCAAGAACTTGTCCAAAACGTCACAGATCTGAAATAGGAATACATTTCTAGACTTTGTGAAAAGCAGGGACTAGCTAGACGTTTGGACTAAAATTAGGATGATATCCTAGATTTTGTTAGCACTTTGGCATTATGTAGACTGACAGGTCTTTTGCGAGGAATTTGGATTGACATCTCGATAAATGGTTTTACATAATAATTTGATGTTTCAACTGGGGAATAATTTTCGGGATGATTCATATTTTTTGCTTTTAGGTACCTTCTTGCTGCTAAAACAACCATTTTGGGGTCTATTCGTATCTTAGACAAACGTTTTATGTCACTTTTCTCTTCGTTATTTTCTTTTAGTAATATAATCGGCATGCAAAGACGTTTTGGTCGAAACGTTTAGTTATTGTGATTTTGACCATAAGACAATGAATCGTATAACTTCGTCGTTGTTGGGGTCGTAAACGGCTTGTAACACTATCCGTAGCTAGGCTTACGCCAACGACCAGTCTATAGAAGCAGTGTTTTAGGGTCATTATTGCGACCAAAACCACTAACAGTCAACCAGCCAACCAATAATGAGATAATAAGCAACCTGTTTCACAATTCCTAATATACTCTAAATATGAAACAACCACACAACATTGAAATTTTTTCAATCATCCTCGTTCGTTCATATTACAAAGAAAACAGACAGTGCATACAAACATACACGCACTTATACCATAGATATTCTTTAACCCATAAACACGGCTGTAGAAAAAAATCAATCAATGAAAAAAATAACAGACGTTGTCTACTTAAAAGCAAAACGAGCTACTAATGAACACTGTTCGAAATATATTTACAAGTTTACAAACTACACGTCTTTTATCCTGTATGTATAAGAGAATAGGGTTGAATTTTGCGTAGATAGTCGCGAAAAGTAAAGACGTAACGTCAATAAAGATTAAGCGGATTCCCAGAGTCGAGTTACGCGTTTCGACGGATGGACGGACTGACGGACCGACGGACAAAAATCCGTCCGTTGACGTGACGTGACGTGTGATTGACAGCGAGACGGTGGCTCCATCTGTCGCGATGTAAAAAGACATCTGACGTTGAAGGGTTAATCTGTCCCGGCTCTTGTTCGTGTTTATTTTTGGCGATGTTTTCTCAGATATTAAAAGCTTTATGTTTTTAAAAGTCATATTAAATAAGATGCAAAAAATGTGCACGGATCAAAGGACCCGGTGTTTAAGTGTGCCGTCAAAAAAGTGTATCAATGTTTATTAAAGTGCTATAATACTTATTGATAAAGACTAATCAACAAATTTTTAAAATACTTCCAGTTTATAGATTGATTATTCAAAGCTCGGCAGAATATTCGAATATCTATTGTGGTAAGTGGCATAAAATGTGCTGATTGGATGTGTACCTATGCAGTTTCTGACATTAGACCTTATGGCTTATACAAGTAGGGATCACTTTTAAAGAATTTCGTAATTCTCCACAACAGAATTGACATTAGCCTTTTCATCGTAGCTTAAGTAAATCCAATACATTTTTGACTTCATCATCTTTACAGGTGATAGAATGTTTAGACTTTCTGGCTCGGTGCCTGCCAGGGCTGCGGGACTGTTCGAAAGAGATACCGCGGCCCTGGAACATAAAGGGCCAATGAAGGAATATGGGTGGTTTTTAGTCAGTAAGAGTCTGACACTCTCTTCCGCTCTGCCCAGAGCGGGGGGGGTCATTTGATGATTTCCCACCCACCAAAAAAAAAAAAAAAAAGACTTTCTGGCTATTGAAGTACTTGCTATATTTACAAAATTTCTATTATATCTCCAAAATATTTCAAAGACTTGTTGAAACGCCGTTTATCAAAAATGACACATCAATGATTGATTAGAGGAGAGACTAAATATATTTTCTTTGGCATCAAATATTATCGTTATATCTGTCCAGCTGTCACTCATCGGCCATCATTCTGAATTTCTGATGTTTTCTTTTGGCAACTGTGAGTGAAATTGTAATTTTTTGGATACTAGTTTTGTACGAAGACTTTACTTGACACTTTTGCAAAAATACAGTATAGTACAATTGCTAAGTAGACTTTTCAGGAACTGATGGTATCTTAATCGTAGCCAAATTTTGGTCTCTGTCAATGCCATCGACATGGTAGGATATAATCGCATATCATGTCCTAGGATGATATTCAGTCTTGGTCGAAGGCTGACTACTAGCATTTAAAACAAAACAGCTTCTCCCCAATTCTTTCATCCTGGAGAAACATGATTCGTAGCAATCTGATGCTCAATTTATAAACATCCGTAATGGCTTCTTGGTACCCCAAAGATTAATTACTATGACGTGTCTCAGTGAATCACATTTCTAACAAACAGCCCACATGACTCTCCTTATTGGCCTTTTAGCCACACGAAGCGTCGAAGTGGACAAACTCAACGTCAATCACCCTCGTTGATTGACATTTACATTTCTTCTAACTTCACATTTTTAAAACATACGTAATTACGGCAAAGCTCACACTTTGTCACTCTTCGCGTAAAAAGGAACGCAACTTGGCAATTACATCGTTCGTACGTCAACGGGACGCGCGCGTGTGGTCTTCCGAGAAACGGAACGTGTCTGGACGATGCGCCTGAGTGCATTTTTGTAAAGTAGTGAGACTTTTAATGTAGATGTGTATACTTGGCACTGAACAGTCGTGTGAACATTGCACAAAATATGATAAGCTGTTGGCAGTTTGACGGTAACAGCTCATTTTCGTTACATTTCATTGCTTAAAGAGTTCTAGATCAATGCCGTTGGATTTATAAATTAACAGTGCGGATCATCATCTGATTACAAGCCACCGCCATTACAAAAAGACGCGACAATAATATCACAAGCGAGTTCTACCCGAAATAACCGTCGTATCGGCATCCCATCAAAACGAATCGATCGCATCAATAATAATCCCAAGAAAAAAATGAGTGGGCGCCCCTCAGATACAGATCAAATTAACGGTCAACCGAACACAAAGCCCAGCCAATCAGCAGGCCGATTCTTTCTCAAACGCTTCACGTATTTACGTCACATTTCTTCGATTCTGCGGCACGTTCGCGACGTAATAAGCGGACGGGGGAGTCCGCTCGTCGCGTCCGTCACCGTGGGGTGGTCCCGGGCTCCCGGACTCCCGGACTCCAGTCCCGGAGAAGGGGGTCCGGGTGGCGTCCGGCGGAGTTAATGAAGTTTTCTCAGCGATTCCCACAGGTCGTCACATGCGGCCAGAGTTTGCTCGGCACATATTGTACACGTCTCGCTATCGTCAGATATTGCCCGGGTGAAAATGTTTTAATAAGCGCATCCCAGGACGCGGCCGGCCGTTACGTCCGGACCCGTTTGCCCGGCCCGTCTTATTAATGTCTATTGTTTGCGAGTTTCGCGTTATTGCGTGTGTATTGATGGTACTGCCGAGGAGTTTTTATGTTCTTAGTTAGATGTGTTGTCGGTTTAATCTGGGTGGAGGCTAACATTGTAATATTCCAGGAAGTTTACATAGACAACACTGGTAAACATACGTGCAATGTTGAAATCAGTTTTCACATCCTGTGAAAGAGTTTTCCACCTGAAAATACCAGAGGACCTTTATTTTAAATTAGACCAGTAGGTATTCAAATAAAAAGAAACCAGAACAACCTTCTATTAATTGAAATCCTTTAGTAAGAATACCTAACACTATAATGTTCGTACTGCTGGGCTACTAATCTCCTCTATATCAGACAGAGGACTCTGTTAATAATTCATGGAACCTAATTAAAGAAAACGCTATTTGTAAAGTGGAGCCAAAATCAAACTATTGAAAGGCACTAAACTTTTAAATGTTAAACTTTAGAATAAAGGTAATAGAAATGATTTTAAAAAACAGTCTCAGAAGTAAATATTCTAAGGTGACATGTTTCTTCGCTCAATTACAGTACAGTAAACAATCACACATCAAAACCGTTACCTTTTCAACCCTTATTTCGTCCATCACAGACTGTTGACACAAAATGGAGCAGGTTAACGTTTCGCGCCTCTGGCCTTGACCCCACTAATCGCGGGCCGTAAATCTCAATACCGGTCACATCATGTGCGATGCTGCGAATTGTTTTCGAAGTTATTGTGGGACAGACGGATGAATAGATGAAGTGAGTTTTTAGTACAATAAGCTATGCATCAGCGGTGCATGATGGAGACTACAGTTTAGCACATAAAACACTATAAAAGAACGAATGCATTGATCCAAGACTGAAGCTGTCTCCATAAAACATAAAATATCTGAGGCTATCCTCGAAAAGTAAAGAAGAGGTATGCCTCAATTCCATGTAATTGGGGCAAGCCTATTGCTGTCAACCGGGCACAAATTTAAACTTCAGCCTGCTACTTAAAAAATCCAATTCTGTAAATTATAATAATCTAAATGTGAAAAATATGTTTCCCATTTCGTAAGTGTGCATCTAACAAAAATGCTAAAACCAATTCTCAATTCTATGACTGTCATCATGTATCCAATAAGGATTGTCCTCCACCTATTTATTGTAAAGTGCACCAATTGAAACTTGAGACCGTCCACGCGTGCTGCGTTCTGCTCCAAATTAACAAACTTTGTGAGGTCGCTACTCCTGTCTGAAGAGTCCTAACGAGAGAGATTTTACCTCACAATGTCCATCTAGCTATGTATATTTTTCGATAGATTTGTTCAGTTTGCAGTCATCCACTTTTGTGTCAGATTTAAACATTTTAATTTAGCCTGAAACAAATTACCCAGCTTTCTATGTTCCTTATGTAGCAACAGCACTATTTTCCTCATTTATAAACCGTACCTAATGTTATTTTTAAACCTTTTTCATTTGGACAAAAAGTTACTGATATCTAAAGATACTGTTGCTATAACACGTCCACACATTAAGAGAAGAACCAAACTAATTAAAACTAAAGCCATAACCCTGTAATCAAACGCTTGATTACCGCTCCCACCGAACCGCCTCGCATGACGGTGACCCTCTACTACATAAAGCACTCAATGAGGCACCACGGGAGTGCATTAATGACATTTTTCACATGTTTCTAGCTCCATCACAGGTCAAGTTGTGGGGGCCACCCTTAGGTGGGGGTGACAGGGGGTGTTGGGGGGTGTTTCTAGAAGGCGCAGACGTCTCCCGTCAATCAGTTCGGTTCGACGTGACTCGAATGCTATAGGAAAGTTCGCAGACCGTTAAGACGTTTTTTTTTATGATCGCCGATTATTTGGCGCGGTGCGGCCGTAATCTCGCCGATGTGTACGATGCTTTATGTCGTGTTTGTATTGGGTGTGTGTTTCGGGTGCGGATGGTGAATGGGAACCTGAAATATGTAAGTGGAAGCTGAAATCGTTTTAGTTATTTTTACTGCCTAATTTATTATTTTTAAGGTTATACTGCCTCTTCATCTTTTCTTTCTGTCCAACGGACTTTAGACCAGTTGATTGATTGTTCAGTCGGTTTAGAGCGCTCGTAATAAAACTACAAGATAAAACTAGCAACGATTAAAAAGCTAAAAAACTCCCCTCTTTCTGCTCTTCCTTAAAAGAATAATATGCAAGAACTCACAAACACACGGTTTCGAACTAAACCAAACCAAATACCACTTTATATCAGAACTAGTTTTTCCAAAGTTATTATACCGACGAGGATACCTCGGCTTACTTTTACAATAAACACAGTTTAGGCTTTAAACTCCACGGTTAAACTTAAGATGGTGGAAAAATTCTTACGGACTTAGTATAACTACGCGTTGGACTAAATATTACAATTTTTTTGCCAGGCGTATTTTCCTGATTTTTTTAAACAACATATTTATTTGTGATATGGTTGGTGTGGGAAGAGGGAACTTCTTCGGTACTAGTAAGTGTTTTAGTAATTATTATGTTAGCAGTCAAAGCCTGACGTTCATACCGTTAAGGGTTATAAGCAAATCTTGATAACTTGTTTTCGACATGTCTTGTAAATACTAGTATTTTTTGTATTGCGCCTTGTTTATAGAGTTAAAGATTGAGAGCTAGGTATTTTCTACCGTTTTTTGTGCCATCCTAAACTGTGAAGCGTCTACGCGACATTCGTCGACACATCGGCGACAGCTTGTCACGCGTCACGGCGACACCGCGGCGACAAACGAGTCCACTCACCGGCCACCGGGACCTCACTTATAACAATATTTTGATGGATGTCTCATATCTACCTGGTTTTTATATCACTCATAAAAAATAAAACGGACTTCGAACTGTGTACTCTAGAGATATCAAAATTATGGGAAACCCCATACAAACTCTATGTAGGTAAAACCAAAATGAATTTGCAATTTGTAATCTTCTTATCTAAAATCGTTTGTGGAAAATTAAAACAAACAGCTGTTATTGATTGCGGATAATCGTTGATAATATCGTATAAATGAAGATATCATTTACAATCGAAAACCGAAACTGTGAAAACACAAAAACGGAAACAGTTAAAATGGATTTTAACCCTAAAACGGCCAGTTAAAAACTAACACTGCAAGTAGCAACCAAAAATGCCGAAAACAAACCGCCATTCAATGGTTCCTTTTTTTAAATTCCGCTTACGAACGAATAAAACCGACGTAAGGTGATCGGTGATCACTCGAAACCGACGTCGCAGTGAATGAACGAACGGATGAATGAATGAGTGAGTGAGTGAGCGGAGGGCCGGGGACACCAGTTGATCAACCATGATGCGCTCGTGTCCGTCAAAGTCATTCAGTGTGGAATAGGGAGGAAAGAGTTCGGGCAATGATGGTAAATATTATGCACCTAGTATTGTTTTGATTAATTTTAAAGAAAACATAGAATCTTTCGTCTAAATGAAATATTGTGCTGGGTTTTACATACGTTCCACTTTGTTTGGTATAGAAAATATTTTGAACACTGTAATGCTGTACCAAAATATTCCTTACCAAACTATTGACACATCGTCATCACAATAAAACAAAAATAAAATTAGTGTTTGAGAATTATCAAATAAATAACACATAAATATGCAATATGTATGTCGTTTGCGACTTATAAATTTGACTAGTAGCTATTAAGTGGCATTTACTAGCGGGTGAACGAACATGTGTCTCATGTGTTATTGTTATATTTTACTAGCAGTCGACAATCAAATTTATGTCGATCATAAACGAAATCTACAGAATATCGTAATTCGTAGGTGTGTTGCTATTGCAATGTTAATCTGTCATTTGTACCGGGTTTCTATAGCGTAATAATTACGTCAACAATCCGTCATACAACCCATTATGTCACATCTGACATAACTAGTGTTGTGCCAAAGATCGATAAAAACCCGGAAGATATTCCCACAAACTTGCAATATAACGGTGATATGTGACGATTTTTATTGAGCGATTTCTGAATTTTATTTACGTACAGTCGCTCGCAACACGGACTATCGAGCGCACATTAAAATACGTAGCGAATAGTGGTTGTGTAAATCAAAAGGCCATAAAACGCCACAATTCGGCCGGAGCCGACTCCACGCTTGCGTAGCGCTTGATTTATACGCTCGCCGTTTGCCGGTGCGAAAACCTACCTAGTGACGTCACGGCTTTTGTTTTTCGTTTTTTTTTTTGTACAGTTTTTTTATTGATGGCGTTCAGATAAAAAGTGGCGGTGATAGGGTTACCGTGTTGGGTGCTAGGTTTTAAAGAAGTGTGTGAAGCCTGTTGTCTGTCAACGTGGATGTGTAAAAGTGACAGTTTTATTGGTCTAAAATCAATTGAACTGCTGAACGTAAGCTGATGAAGGTAGTCAAATGTCTAGATTTTATAATATTTTTTGCTTCTCTAGGCTCATAAATGAATCATGCAATTGTCAGCATAACATATTTCGATGCATACAATAACATGTATGCTAATATTCTCATTGACCACCAAATCCAATTTACAATTAAAAGCCTTTGCCTGGCTCTCACTGTAGGTATTGTATTATCAAACCCGAAGTGAGGTTACTTTTTATTTGAGATCACACTAAAAGCCCAATAAAAATCTTAACCCACTATCACCACGTTGAAAAAAAAAACAGAACACTTAAAACCGAAAACACGACTACCCTTCGCGCTAACCCTGCACCGCTGAACGTCCGAACTAACCGTGGCATCACAATTTGTGAATGATTTTACGTTCGGTGTCCCGAGCTGGGCCGTCCTGGCCATTTCATAGCCATTTGTCAGCCGGGCGAAAAAGATGCATGTAGGACCCAATGACTTTTTTTTCTCTTTTTAGGCTTTTACGCGGATCCATCGACACGTGAAAGTGTGTTAGCGTTGGTAGGGTTTATAAATCTAGTGCGTTGTACGCGGAAGTTTATAGGTTTTAATTTTTGTGGTTTAAAGTGTGTGACGTGTGGCTGTGGATAAAATTCGGAGTGAATTGAGCTGATCTACGGAGTAAAGTCTGTTGTAACTAGTACAACCAGTAGCATAAGGTGTTTTGATTCTTAGTTTACGCTAGGAAATCCCGGGCAGTCGGTCGTGTAATGTTGTATATTTGAGCAGCAGCTGATGATTCTTGCTTTATCTTCTCCATCCATCCATCCATCCATCCATCCATCTTCTTTGTCTTATCCATCGCCCTAAAAGTTGACGCACCCGAGGTACGCTGTTGCTCTTAAAATTTAATAAGTGTCACTTACAGCAGATTTACTGCTGCATTTGATTGTTGACACATTCTCAGCTTACATAAGGCCTCCTCCACACCATGCCACTCACCAAACCCAGTACCACATACCCTGCGACTTAGCGTACAGTGACAACAATCCGGACACACGTGCACTGACGGCATAAAACGCGTGATTGAAGCGAGCCCGCAAAAATGTCGGCCAACGGACCGACGGGCGCCAAACCGCGACCGCCCAATTTATATTTCACTATTATCCACGAGAACCGAGCCGATTTACGATTTCATTATACCAGGCCCCGGCAACTCGGTAACTCGTTGATTTAAAATGCACACGATTTTTGTGCGAAAATATGTGTCGGACGTCGTTTGGCTTCGATTTATTTGGTCGTCAATAAGGTAAACTTGTCTAGGGTGAGGAGATTGTTCATGTTGTGTGTTGAAATATATGTCTCTTTTTGGTGTTGTCGTGTTGTGCCCTCTAATCAACCGAAATCTGTGCAAGAGTTGAAAAGTTCAGTGAAAAGTATTCTGAGGTTTTTCGTTAAATAACTTAGATCGAAATTCGCAAATGCTATTGAACACAATCGGATTATTTCATCCACGTTAAAGGCCTGTCTGTATCAAAAATTCTATAGCAATGACAGCTCTTGAACACAGATCAAATGTAGGTACTGATCGCGTTCAAGTTCCATTGGTAAAAATCGCCTTTAGTTACAGTTTGACATTTGGTCTAAGAATTCAACTGAACTATTATAAGCTATAAATTCATATAATACACCATAAAATCGAACAACTTGGAAAATGCCTGCACCTGCTAAATCCAACTAGCTATCACCATGTCCTAGTCTGAATTAAAAATGTAACAACCATTTGTCTTGTCATTTGAAATATGACCAACGTTACACTTTCTTCACTAAAAGGCGTTGAAAACTAGCCTGCCAGTTACCTGACGCTGACTGTCACTTTAAATATTTAATTGCCATCGATTTACGTTGACAATGTGTCGTTTAGGCGTGGAAGCCTTGTATTTGCATGCGTTATGAGTTGACCTTTTGTCGTCATTACTTATAAGTTATTACTCTTGAAGTGTTGTAAGTAAGGCCTATATTCCTGTTTTATTTAAACTCAATTATTGTTTTATTCATATGTTCACACTATCGCCAGTCACATTAAAAATGTTAGCTCTGACTATATTTTAAAAAATAGATTATTTTCATACAAAACATGTGCAGAACTTGCATCAACATCCCACAACAAGACAAAACATTACCCCAATTCAGCAGTTTTAATTCCCCAACACAAAGGGTAGGACTACACTCTGTGCAATGGAAATAATAAAAAATAATTTATCCAGACGCCTCTCCACGCTACATAAATAATCATTACGAAACGCATTCAGACACAATTACATACTTGGGGATGGCTCGTTAAAAATCATATTCTAAGGGCGGTTACAGACCGGGCGAGCGACTCCCTGCTTGCCGGTAATGTGTTAAAAGCATTAGTGGTGAGACTTTAGAATATATCGTTTTTTGGAATTGGTCTGGGTGGCTGTTTTAATATTTATATTGGTTTTAAACAAGAATTTATATGTTTTCGTGTGTCAGCTGGAGCGATAAAGGAATAAGTCATGATTAAAGAAAAAAAGAATATTTATCAACGACCTGCAAGGTAATTTTGTTAGCAGCAGGGCTCGACGTAATTGATTAAATATCTTATTTTTTACCTCATGGTGGATATTTGACAGTTCAAGTTTATAAATTTCTTTAAGGTGAATCCTCCAACCAGCCCGCGTGACAAGTCATTTTTACACCTTTATGAGCTCGGAGGGTTGTATTAATGATTTTGATGATTATAATTCTGTAACTACATACGTCTTACAGCCGCGAATCAAATGTTCATCAACATACAACCTATCACTGGCCTGGAAATTGCAAAAAACTTAAGAAAATTTGAATTTCGCGGGCTACCCTGGAACATCAACCTTAATCGCTGCTGAAAAGAACATTTAGTGTAAAAAGTCATTGAGAAACTTCATCAGTAAGTGCACTGTTAATCCTCCCCAAACAATAACTCACAGAACATAACATTTTCGCAACACCGCAAACTATAAAACACTTCAAGTCCCAGCCACTTTTACTTTACACTCGCACATAAAAAGTCGCCACCGAAAGTCGCTTAGCGTACAAACGGTGAGGTGAGGCCACCCCCCGTTCCCAGTTAACACGGTTAATAATAGGCTCCTTACCCTCCCGCGCCTTATCTGCAGTATTAAACCATAAAACATTATAATTTACAACGCTATGTCGCTGGGCTATGACGTTCCGCAGGCTCTCAAAGTTTACGCGTTTTTACTGTAGCGGGAAAAGGGTTGAGTTGTATGTCAGTGAAGTTTAGAGCGATTCTTTTTTTTATTTTTTGAGTTTTTTGTTTTGCTATATCTTGCTGAATATGATGGATGGGTGACTGTTGATTAGTCGATTTATCTATCTATCACTTTTCGTGCTAGTGGATCTATAGAAATTGTTTTCGTAATAATTATTGTCAATTGTTATGTCTCAGTCGTGCTAAAATATCTAAGTTTTACCATAACTTGCAGCTACTTAGAAGATTAGTATTTCATCCATCTTATCTTTTGCTTTATTTGTTTCGTATTCCATTTTTTTTTTCCTCTAATTTTCATAACTGCGAAAAAACTCCAGCTAATATTTCAGCATCATCCATTCCAAGCCAAAATTACAACAAAAACAAACATAGGCAAAAATCCACAATCCTATTTACAAACAAAATATCCTCATTCAAAAACTCTTTATCATAAATTCCCTTACCCAACCCATATTTTAGTCCCCCTCCCTAAACTTTGGGAGCCGTACTGATACTTAAAAATAACGAGATGCCAGCAAATATTGTAATAACCCCTCTGTCCCTGTATTTAGTTCAAAACCATTGTTTTAATAATCTTTCTTTGCTGATTTCGCTCCATGTGCTTGCGACCTCGTCAATATACTCGCCCCCAACGCCCCCCTGTTTACATTCCATCGATATATTCTTGCAAATTTCACTTTCCCATCCCTAAATATGTTATGTGTGTAATAGAGTGTGTGTTAATGGGTGTTTGTGTGTGTTTAGGCATTACGTGTGTGTTCTACGTTATTATCAAAATGTAGGCGTTTTGTTTTTCAGGACCTGTTATTGTTATTGGTGTTTTATTTGAGCGAATTACACTTTTGATGTGTTTGAGTAATATTTTTTGGGTTTTATTGGCCGAGGTAGTAAAAGTTGATCGCGAACAACTTTCAACGATATGAAATACAAACACCATTCTAATTACTTATACGAAAATCTCTTTGAATTTCATCTTTGGAATTTAATCCAGTCAGACCTTAGTTTTTGCCAGCAATTTCAGTCGTTTATTGGACAATCCATAATTCTTTCACCTCAAGATCACCTTATTATCCTCCAATCATAACCTCACGTACCATATCAGTACAGCTTGGATTACACTCCTCAAACACTGATAGCGTCTGAACGACCCAATAAAAAAGCAAATATCAACAATCAGACGAACTATACTAGTAATCCGGGCTTTGTTTGCGGGTACAATTGTACCTAATATTTACAATATCTTGTAGATAAAGTGGGCACGTGGGACGCAGAGAGTGGCCGCCGTCTTAGCCCGGCTGCTTTATACGTGGCTTCTATCAATATTGCATGATAATGGCCGTGGGTAAGGCATAAGCGCCCGCGATTCGGAAAGGCGTTCGCAATCTGATTTGATTAGTTACACTTTATTTTTACGATACGATCTGGAAAAGATTGGGTTGGGAGATCAAAATGGAAATTGATTTATGCATTTTTTAGGGAGGGAGAATTTTTATAGGTTGTTTCAGTTTCAGTTGCAAACAGTGTTCCCTGAAGCCTCATAACATAAACATGAAAATGAATTTCAACTTACCTTATTCGGATGGGAATTAAGGTTTTCCTACTCCTCCGCTGTACTTTACTGATTAATTTCTTTGCGGGATCCAAGACAGTTAAATTGTTTCTCTGGGATTTTTCTTTCCTGATGGTTGCCACTGTTGATTCTGGCTTTCAGGAGTTACAGTGGTTCGGGAATAATGTGGTAGGCTTGTCCCAAAAAAATAAAAAAATACCTTATTTGGAGTCACAGAACAGAATAGTATTTTATGGTACCAGCCATTCTGACTTTTTCTCACACGCAAGGATTCGCTAGGATTGTTTCTGCCAAATTCACTATTGGTAACATCTCCGTAATCGAATCTTATTACTTAGTCATTTTTAAACCTCATGAACTAACTATGCTCTTGTTGAAAACACAGTAATTTCAGTAACTGTTACTTTGATTTGTAATTACGAGGGCAGAGCTTTGGTTCTTCGGCCTAGTCATATCGCCCATGGCTTGCCCCACCGCCCACCCGTACTCTTTATCGCTCAGTGCGTTTGCCGAGATTACTGCAAATCTACTGATTGCGACTCCAGAACTATTGATACAGGCATTAACTTTGCATCGTTGCCTTCGCGTAACGTCCACTAATCTATCCTAATGTTTGCTTTTGTTTCTGTAAATTTACTTTAGTTGTACGGACTTGTACGCCTTATCGTGTGATGTGCCCGCTGATTGTAAACTCTATGAGATTTCTTTTATTTGATTGCTTTAAGCTTGGGAGTTACAAGGTTATCTAATCCTTTTGTTAGGCGTGTTTGCGTAGTATTCTATGACTTGAAGGACCAAATACTTTTTGGAGCAGATTAACTGTGAGCCTTAGGAAAATGTTTACAAGTATAATATGAATTCATAATCTAACTTTAAATTAATCTTTGTTGTAAAAGAATATTAAATTTTCCATGCTTTGAAAATGTGGTGTACTAAATGGCAACTTTGGCATTTAATTTTTAATAAGAAACACCTAAGTTACTCTACATAGCTGCTGTTTAGAAAAGCTACACAATTTTATTTCAAGAAAAATACCAGCGACCCCAAAAATCCTTGCATTCCACACGCAGCCGCCTTTCAATCTTTTCAAAACACTTCACTTAGTTGTATTGACACTTCATCCGACGCACTCACACAAAACGACCCCTTAGAAAAAAAGAGAAAAACAAATATCGGATCCAGAACGATAGAGATCCACTCGCCAGCTTAGATAAGTGTTGCTAGTATTGGACAGGTATCATTATGCGGGCATACTTAGCCGGAAGGTAAGGGGCCGAGTGGGGAGTAGAGGGTAGAGGGGGGAGGCAATTTAATTCTGTCCACGTTCTAATAATGACCGTCATAATTCGTTCAAAGTGTCCGGTCTGGGACATTTTCGCCCCCCGCGCTCTCGCCCGGTTGATTCCTTTGCATTTTCCCCCCTTAATTCCATTTTCATGCCACCTTGCACACATTTGCGCTTCATCTGTAGATTGTGTGTGTGTGTTGGTATGTTGTGTCTTGTAGCAGCGAGAGGGTTATGTTCCGTTGAGTAAGAGCTTTTGGCAACAATTATAATGCGGGTTTTTTTTCGTTTTGATAAAATAGATCAGATATATTTTATAGCATCACTGCTAATCATGTTTAAGTCTCTGTTGTGTAGTAAAGAAGACGATGATAGCAAGTATCAGAACGATAAGACGCAACCACCTGTGAGGTATTGCATCATGATTAATATTTATGTGCGAATCGTAACCCTTTCACTGAAATATTTACCACAAGTATTTTGTACAATCTGCCAAGCCTTTTGTACATGGACCGACTGTCTATCTGACCTCTGACTAGTTACCACAAATTTTGCATATCCTTAATCATTTGATTACCAATACGTGAAGATGTTAATGATCCTTATCAAATATCCGTCTGCTTTCATAAATGTTTGACTCACTCACGGAATTAAAATCGAAGTCACCTAATCAGATTACATAGCAAACTGTTGCTAAGTTGTTTGTTATCAAATAAAAAATGAATAATTGGAAAAAAATACATTAATTAATTTATTGACGCAAGTAATACATCAAAACATATTATTTAGTCAATGTTCATTGATCAACGTGTTAGATACAGGCAGATTAAAGTACTGCTGCGTTCGATAGTCCAACAGACATGCCTACAACTAGTGATCGCGAATTTCAATCCTGAAACAATAGAGAACTTTGTTCTAGATCGTCATCTGCTTATTAGTCTTTTCCGAACATTGTCGGTTTCCAGTCTTACCAGATGCAGCTGAATGCCAGTTTCACATGGAGCCATTGCCCCTCTGACCTCCGCAACTCAGTAACTAGGTAATACTTCTTGGTAAGACTGGTTGTCAGACTTTAAATTTGTTCTAGATCTACCGTTTTTACTCAACTCGTTAGGAATGTGCACCATGTGGTAGAATCCCAAAAAAATAAACAGTAAAAGAGTTTTAACCCTAAAAACTCACTGCGAAAACGGACGCAAAAAAATAGAACAATAAGCATTCGTCATTTTAATCCGGGCCACACATTAAAAAGATAATCTCACACTCTCCCTCAAGTCAAGCGCCATCTTGGATTCGTGTGTGTGTGCGAAATGTGTGTATGTGTCTGTGTGTGTGCGGGCTTTATCAACACATGTAGCTAATATTAAGTTTGATTTATATCTGTTATATCGTAAATGGATTAGGCAAACGTCCCTTTGGTACAGTTGCGTACTAAAGTGGATCTAATGTCGTCGTTTTATGGGTACGCGTAATTGGCGAGGTCTGTCTGTTTGTGTAATTAACGCCGGCCATATTTAATTTGCTTTTGTTTTTTTTTTCAGGTACGTTAGCGAATTTTGGGGGAGTACTACTAATGTTAGTAAGTGTTTTCTGTATTTTATGAGGACATTCTGGGCAATGGATGTTTGGTGAAAAAAAAAAGGTTTTGAATAAACATACTAAGGATCAAAGTAATAGTTTGTCAAGGGAAACATCCTTTATTTTCCAAGAATGAAAGGAGTTAAAATACCAATAAATACTTTTACTTATTGAAGACTACGTAACTGTCGAAACTACTTACTGGAATTTTTCAGTCACACCTAGATTAAAAAACCATAAAAAACAAGTAGAAAACATTGTTGATTGATTATTGTGTCGCAAGTATAGGTAGGTACCGACGACGCCATATGGCTTACATAAATTATTTAAACAGATTAATTGCTAATTAATCAAAATAATATTTTATCTAACGGGGTATTTAATTTCTAATAAAGTTAATAATTATTATCGATTGTTTGGTTTTATATCTCTGAATGACGCACTTCGAATGTATGAATTCGTTATTCTAATGAAATATTTTCCTCCAGTTACGAGTTAAAGTGCTTTTAGTCAGTTAAAAAAAACTATAATCGTGTTAATACTACTTTAGAAAAGAAAAAGTGCCTGCATTACAGACCTACAATCTAAAAAATATATAAAAGTAAAGCATTATAATGGAAATATAATTTAAGGGACTAAAGACTTAAAAACAGTGTCTTAAAAAAACTATCCTGCAAAAATAAGAAAAATAAACATTTTAATATGTAAAACAAAAGTATGCTCTCTAACTAAAACTCACAAAAATAATGAACATCACTAACACAAACTCTTAACAAGCAAAACACCAATGTTTTTAATTCAAACGGTCCCAGTAATTAGGGTCTGCACACATTACTGCTATCGACGGCGCGTCGATGTTTACGATTTTTAATTAGAGCGCCCCGTCGATACGGTACGTGACGTTGTGCAGTGTACCGTCCGCTTTATTGTGTACTAGTCTTTGTAATGACACTGGAAATATTCATAGTTGTGGAGGGTTTAAGATGAACAACATTGTTTATGATGGTAGATCACTATCGTTAAGGTATTTAAATAATTAAAAATATAGGTAAGTTCTTTAAGGAAAGGCTGCTGATTTTGCTAGCTTTTAGGCAACTTACACTATTGTGCGACATTGACAACTTTTACAATTACTAAAAAATAGAGCAATAAATGCAATTGTAAACACAGTTTCTAAATAACACCTTATTAGTCCTTTTTTCAATTTGTTTCATACAATTAACACTCAGCACGAAAACTTCGAAACAAAAGCAATAACAAGATCCTACATCACCCATCTTCTACCATCACGTACCATCGTCGCATTAAAACGAGACACAAAAAATCGCCATTTAACCTCTCCAGAGTAGATCGTTTGCATAATGTACGTAGATATTGGACATTGGCGAGCGACAATAGTGTGTCGTTGCCTTTATAAAAGCACGCAAGTAAAAAAAAACAATTATTTAGCACCCCAAGTTTCCTAAATAGGTTTTATTCATACGGCATAAGTGTTTTAGTGTAGTGTATAAATTAAGTAGTTGAAACAGTAATTGCAATAAACAAAATGCTAATTGTTAAAGGTTTTTTAGCTGTTTTAAATTTAAGAATTTTTACAGACTCGCTAACGAGTTTGGCTCGTGATTTACTGTATTGGTGTACATTACTTTTTCTTAGTATAAATAAACTTTTTTTTTAAATATCGAAATGCAAATGCGAAATTGCGAATACTCGAATTATTCGATGGGTGATCTTAAAGGGTTAGTCAATTAAGGGACATGGCCGATACAGGCAGGCGGGCTTATCAAATGACGAGAATTGCATTTAATCTTAATTTGAAATTATGTTACAGATTAAAACTTAGACTGTCCAGCATTCTGAAACTGGATAAATTGTTGTTGAGTTTTATGTTTGTGTTGCATTGGCTTACTTTTTTAATACATAGTATCTTTTTTTTAAATATATTGACGCTTTTTTCCAGTTTTTACTTTTTTAAAGATACTCTTAGCAACCTGTATAGAAAATCTCCTATTTAATTTTTTGACGCAAACATTTTACGGATCAGATTGTCAGTTGTCGACAAAAAAAGCTTTTCTGGAAAACGTCCTCAATTTTCACATGAATACTAATACATCCCAAAAACAAACTGCTTAATTTCCTTAATGCCGTAAACATCTCTAATTCACTTAAAAATAACAGCACATTTCACTCCATTGACTGTCAAAAAAGCATCCTATAAAACAAAACACAGTACCGTGCCCAGACAGAACGATTCAATTTTGCACAAAATCACGAACGAATTAAGAAAATGCATTCGAAACGAAGTTCGTCAAAAGAAAACCAAACAGTGGAGAGACATTCCGTCCACTGAATACAAAGAGGGACAACGAGGGGGTGGACGGGGGTGGTGGGGGTGGGGGACACAAAAAACATTTGCTTCCACTAACGAAACAATCGCAAGCATAATTGATTTTAACGTGGAGTAGACTGCAAATGAAGTCGAAGGAAGGGACTCTCGAAGTCTCGACTTCTAATGTGGCCAGGTGGGATGGAGGTAGGTTTTCTTGAGGGCTTTAAATGTAATTACTTATTAAAAATGCCTGTAGGTAAAGTATGTTATTGGTTCTGAAGATTTAATCTCCGTGTTGCAGATTTGTGGCGATTTTTCTTTGTTGGGCTTTCAAATGTGATGTGACAATCAGTTTTGGCTGATATTTGATTGATTTCAAGCTTATTTTAATACGAATCTTATTTAAAGTTTTATGAATAAAGATACTGTTTCCGGTTCTGGCCGTTTCCGCTTCATTTTATGCAAAACTTTCGATAAAATGTGGTTTAACTAACCTTCATACTTTTTTTTGTCTATCCTTTTTGTATACCTTGACATTTAATGTAAAACATTCAAAGCAAATCCTTCGATTACTTATGTCTCTCCTGCCCATAATGCAAAACCTTTAGCTTATACCCTCAAAGATCTTTAGTTCCAGACAAAACAGCAATTAAATTCAAAATAGAAAAACTCCGGAGCCACCTCTACTTTACCAGCATTTCCTTTATATTGTCTCAGAGCAATAACCGTTGTGAAACTTTACACAATCCAGATAAAACTGACTTGACTCCGGCTGCTATAATCAAGAACCATGTACCTGATTTAAATATGTACACGGTCTCTGCGATGTTGCATTAACCCGACTGATTCATTAGTGTGTGGAAAAATTCCGACTTGTGGGTGCCTGTGGGTGCTGCTAGCTTCGAAATTGGCACGTACCGTGTTCTTTGGATTAGAGATCGCTGGGCTGTAATGAGGTGCGATTGTTTTGAATATTCCTGGGCTGCTTTGTTAATTAAGATGGTTAGTATTTGTGGTGGTGGATGGGTGATTAGAAGCCTGATTTCATTTGTATGGGGCATATTAATTTGACCATTGTCTATGGTTTCATTCGGTCTGGTAATATTGATTTCTGGATACGTTTCACGTATCAATTTCAATGTATTCTTTGAACGATTTCAAATTCACATTGAAAAATAAAAATCAGGGTTTAGCTTGATTTTTACTAGCATAGTTTTTTGGAGAGTGTACAGAGTTATTTAATATTGTATTGTAACACTAAAGGCCCTTAATTATTGCACTTGACCATGACGAACAAAAGTAATCAATACTCTCGCTTTTCACAATTAAAAACAAACAACATAAACCACACCAAAATGTATTCAACGGAAACAAAAAGACGGACACACAACATCAAAGCATCTAAATAAGGGCCGACGCAAACTTGCTTCTGTACGACGCGCACGATCGCCTAAATATTCCGATTCTTCGGTCGCAGCGATTCATACGCGATCCATGGGCCAGATAGCCAATTTGCTGCACCCTGTACTGCCCCGTCCATTTCACTTGCGATTCTCGAACGTAGATATGGTAATCTTGAAAAAGTTGCCGTGTTATGGTCGCTGGCGATTGGTCTGAGTCGCGGGGCGTAGTGGGATAGGTCAGTTTATTGGGATGAATAATTTATAATGAATTATGTTAATGTCGGATTGACGATCTGGTTGCTGGAGTAGTTTGATTCTGTGAAGGTTTTTTGTTTTTCATGTCGATGTGGATGGGCGGTTAGCCAGAGATGTTAAAAGGTGTGTTTGTTGGTAACAGTTCCGAGTATGTAACTCAACTCAGTTACAAGTCTCATTTTATATGCGATGATTTACATTTTCGTTATGTGTTTTAATAGTCAACTTTCTGCAGATCCCGAATTATTTATTACTTTGTATGTTATCATTTTATTAATCCTTCGGAATGTAATCCAATCTAATACGACATGATATCTTAGGTCAGTCAATTTTAAAGTAAACAACAATACTTTGACAGCCTTCAACCCATCAAATCAAACCCACAACCCTGACAAACATTGCAAAGTACCAATTAAATTCAATGAACAGGAATCATCCGACTTAACCCTCCCACTGCCGCATAGCTGTGATCACGTCGCGTCCCAGCGGCAGGCGTCTTGCGTCAATAGCAGACGTCTTGAACGTGCTGATGCAACGTTGACCAACCCCCCACTGTCCCCCGTGCCCGCGGGGGCCGGGTGGGCCATGGCGGCCCACACGTAGGCCTGCACCGCCCGCCTGAATACTAATTATCAATTAGACAACGGACTCCGGGTCTTTTTAGCAGTGTTGCTGTTTTAAGGAGTTGGGTGGTGCTTGTAATGTTTCGGTTACTGCCTGCAGTACATGAAGTTCTGCTCTATTCAAGACATAATCAAAATTAACTTTCTTTTTAATTCCTTGTGAGCACTTAGGATAACTAAGCTGAAGCCTAAGTTATGTAGAGACCACTAGGCTATGATCTTCTAATGAGTTTCTAACTAAAAAACTCTAAGTACCTCTTGGACCTGATAAATGATTTCAGTTGTAGGTTTCAAAGTGCATAGTAATTATTATGCAGATAATGTTAACTCAATGGTCTAACAATATCCAAAAATAATGAAAATTAACTTTTATGCACACAGCTTTAATCGATAACAGTTTTATTGTCCAAGTTCCACTCAAAGCCTCGTTCAACTATGTCACTCGTTTCAGTAATTATACATATAGATTTAGCAATAATTTTGGCGCCACGCTTCTTGTTTTTTCTAAGTGTGTATCTGTAAAAGTCATGAATAAGTAATAAAACTCTTTGATGTCGGTTTTCACAATAAATAATGTCAATAAAGATTGCAAGATGCAATTAATTAAATATGCATACGCAGTAAAACTGAATCTCTCTTGAAATGTAAAAAAATAATTTTGTAAGGCATAAGAGATAGCGATTAGCGAATTTTACGATGTCCAAAATGATGTGAGCTTTTATTTAAACTAGTATAAAAATAATTTACTTAATTAGACCTAAGAACCAGAACACCTGCCAGTGGGCATAGATTGACTTTGAAAGAACGTTGGATTGCAAAGATGGTCATAAATAGCATTATTTTTTTATTCCTTTCGTTTGATGTTTTCGAAAACTGACCATTTTCTATCCTAATTGTGGTATACGTACACTAATTAAATATAGCAATATAGAAATAGAGAAATTAGTAGCTTGATGAGTCCTGCTCAATTAACACACACCACCACTGTAAAGGACCAATTTAGTTTAATGTGTCTTATTTTTAATTTTTTTTGTTTACTTTTTACATAACTTTGTGTTTTATTGTTAATTTAATCATTTTATTTTGTCTTGTGCGAGACAAATACAGACTTCTTTTTTCCACTGTATTATAGCCCGCTGCCAGTTTGTCCCCTGTACCAAACAAAAAGCTGCCGTAACTGCAGATTACAAAGCGTTTAGTTCTTAAATCATACTTTTAACTGTTTGGCTCAATCGTTTTGACGTTTACAAAGCCGGCTGACCGATCAGACTATATTTAGATTTACATACAATAATGTTGTATGGAAGTTGCACAGTCGCAAATATTATAATGTAAGTAATACATGAATAGAAATCGCGTTTATAAGTCACGATTTGGAATGTATCAGTGCTCGTAGAAAAGGGGCTTTAAACTATCGAGTTTGTGTTTATCTGATGATGCCCTACATGTCAAGTTGTCTATATCGTCGGTTGAAAATCGAAGTGTTGGTAATTGTATTGAATTCTTCAAGCGAAATTTTCATTTGAATCCATAAGGGAGTGACTTATTGCAGTCTTTCGTTTTTACATTTCTGTAACGATGTCCTTTCCACCGCGTATTATCTAACGCCAGTACAAACATTCTTTTCTCAAATATAACCCACAATAAAAATCCATCAAATTAAATCAACACCACAAAACTCGTCCCGTCCCCGTCGCGTGACATATAAGTGGTCCAGCTCATTCATCTCTTGATTGATATACAACGCCTCGCCTTCCGGCCTTGCCTTAAGTTCATACGACTTTTTTATATAAATGCATCATTTTGAAGATGAAACGGGCGCCATCTTTGATTCGTGACGTGATTGAGTGCTCCTGCTTCCGTTTTAATTAACACCCGTTGATATATTTTTGGTTAATTTTGAATTTTTGTGGACTTGTAGAGGAGTAGGATTAGATGGTGGTGATTGATTTTATTGAATTTTTATTTTTGAACTTAAAGATGTGTATTTGTTGGGACGCATTGATACCTTTAATTTGTGAGTTGTCTAGTTTTTGGTCTTGCTGTATATCCAGTGGATAAATAATTACATACCCTGCAATTAGTCTAGTGGTCGCAAGATCGACTGTTGAGCATTAGGTTCTGAGCTCGATTTCCCGGTTGGGCACTTGGCTTATTGGGTTTTTCCATCGGAAAGGACAATGACCAAAGTTGGTACCAAAAAGTCTCGCGCCTCAAAACCAAAATATTATAGTAATTAGTTTCATATTTTTTTACGGCATTACGCGTCGGGGATTTGATTTTTGAACTGGAAATATACTTTTCGAGTTTAAAAGTACGAATATTGTTTTACTCCCTTTATATGACGTTCCGTTTCAACTGAATATAAATGACGTTCCGTTTCAATTGAACAAACCCTTGTCTGTCGAGCGGACTCTAAAATTAATTACAATTAAGTAAGATCAGTACACCAAATCGATTTAGTTTGGTTTATTGCTATTTGCAACAAAATAGATTTTCTCAGCCTAAAGATTTTGATTTATCGATTACATCCCTAAATCCCGACTAGTTTATAGCACTTACTATACTCTATGGTTTATAGTTATCTTATCTGTGGCATGGCATCTGACATTTGTACTGTACTGACTGACTATTGGCAATGTAAAGGTCTAAAATAAAATCGAGTTTCAGTCAAGCATACTGTGGATGTTACTTTAACTCGTAATTCTTACTAATATTAGTGTATTACGCTGTTTTTAGACCAATAATGTAATGTATGTGTGTTAAAATACGTCGTTGGTAGCGTCGAAAAAATAGACCTACTTTTTAGGTTAGGTTGGATTTTATAAAATAACTCTGAAACGCGGGTTTTTTTTTCAAAAATAATTTTTGTAGGAGTTAATACGATCAGTGTAGTCTATAAAAAACAAGGTTTGATTTTGATGCAGCATGGTACGGGATTCCATACTTCCATGAGCATTCTCTTTTCTCAGTAACAGCCATGAACTCTGGATGTGCCCAGTTGATGGCAATAGGTTCGCCCCTTATTACATGGGACTTAAACATAACTGGCGAAATGTGGTTGTACTATTAGGTACAACTCTGCCTAACCCTTCGGAGATTACAGGCGTGATGTTATGTTATGTTATGTGTAACCTGGAATTGCTTATTTTAACGTTAATTAACAGCAAGGTGTCTTGCCATCAGATCTAAGCAGTTTCCATGTTCCATCAGATTTATGAAGGACTGAAATTGGTTAAGGTGAATGCTCCAACCAGCCCGCGAAATTCAAAATTTCTTGCGTTTTTTTCAATTTGCAGGCCAGTGCTAGGTTGTATGTTGATTAAAATATTATTCGCGGCTGTAAGACGTATGTAGTTACAGAATTATAATCATCAAAATCACCAATACAACCCTCCAAGTTCATAAAGGCGTAGGTACAAAAAAAAACAGAAAAAGTCATTCCTATAGCTTTATGAACTTAGAGCGTTTTATTGATGATTTTGATGATTATAATTCTGTAACTACATATGTCTTACAGCCGCGAATAATATTTTAATCAACATACAACCTAGCACTGGCCTGCAAATTGCAAAAAAACCCAAGAAATGTTGAATTTCGCGGGCTGGTTGGAGCATTCCCCTTAATACATTGATGTTGCTGACCTCCGGACCAAAGTCACTGCCTATAATATTTGACGAGATCGGAATCGAATTTATTTTTAGAAGAAAAATATACATAAATCAAAATATAATTTCTATGAAAATACGAGTAAAATGCAGGTCCATATAATTTTATTATTATTAATATTGAATTTGATGAGAATGAGGTTTTTATTAGACTATAAAGTAAATGGTTTCACACTAGTTTCATAAATTAAAATATCTTATTTTAAACTTTTCCATCAATTTCAATCATTTGATCATTAATTTTATGACTTATTCCTGCATATTTCATATTTATTCCAACGGTTTGTAATGACTTTGTATCTATTACTATAAAATTAAAAGCTTTAACAAGTCTTGTGTGCGTATTATTTTATGGCAATAATTTTAAGAAATATTTTAATTACTGGCAGGTTTACCCAAGTACTGGTTCATTGAGTTGACACTAGGATGTCAGTAATTTTATCAATTTCACGCTGAAATTTCGGTAACAAATACCAGAGGCACCAGTACCTACCTACAGGAATCAAGACACAAGTCAATTATAATACACGACTCAAGTCAATTCATGACTTATGCGTGGAAGACGAATGCATAACCGTAAACCACACAATTTCCATAAAAAAAAAAAACGAAAAAAAAAACACACCATTGACCCGTAAAGAAACACTTAAAAAGCAATCAAACAGAAATTTAACAACAATGAAATTAATCTACCGTCGTACGCAATAAAAGTACTCATATAAAAATCATTGGGAACATTTAAAAAGACATACTATCAGATTTCTTGTCGTAAAATAGTCATAAAAATGCCTCTTTTGACAGAGTTTTAATGATCCACTAAACATAATGATATAAAAACATTATATCCGGATTGTTAGCACGCAGGGTCGATGAACTCGGTTTTCTTTTTTTGATGATCAGGAACGATAGGGATATGTGACTTAGTTAAGAACTAAAATTATGGTACATAAGATCTTGATATTTATTGCTACATGAGAATAAAGCTTTTTATCCGCAAAATGCCAGAAGAAGATAATCAATGTCACTCAGCTACCATAGCCTACAGTAGGTATAATTAACACTAGAAACGGGATATTTACCATGTCCACTGTTTGTCCACAAACAGTGGACATGGTAAATATCCCGTTTCTAGTGTTAATTATAATGTTAGCGACCATGACAGTTTAAAAACCTATATAGCCTACAGTAATCCATGAATTATTATCATATTGAAATTAAAACTCTGTTCTCAAGTGGTAAACCAAAAGCCAGCAACTTTATGTAAAGTCAGAAACTATAGCATTCCTATCAATGTTACAGGAAATCGTTCACTAGTGAGCGAACACAACAACTAAAGGTGTAAGTGAAAAGCCGGAAATTCAAATTACTACAACACAATTTATTAGCAAAGATAAAATCATACAACAGTGGCTTGTTAGTACTTTGTCAGTCTTCACTTCTATTAACACATTTCGTTCAAAAAACAACAGTTGCACTAAAAACTTCGCGTTACAAGCCCACGTTACATAAAAATGACTAGTATTACAATGCCATAGCTTCTTTACAAACAAAACTACGTCATAACCCTAAACAGGCCATCAAAAACGGTTCAATATTGATAAAAACGGCCGTAAAGACACGGCGCCTCAATCGGAAGATACTAAAAGTTTTTACGGCGCAACGACTCAACCGTTTTGGCTATAAATAAAGTATTTCGGACGCTACACGCGCGATTGACGCGAGAAGAACTATAAAACATGTCAAAATACGAGCTGTTCGAACAAGTTCGTGAGATAGTGCTAAAGAAAGAGGTTTATTGAGGAACTTATGGCAACTTAGCTGGCGATTTGGATTATTGGCTTAAATTCTTGGGGCTTTAAAGCAATAGAATAACACACCACTTAACGTATTTAAACTTGTCCATAGAGACAGTCAGTAAACCAATTTATGAGAATCTTTAATCAAGTATAGCAAAAAAGGGGTTAAACAAAATATAAACTCATCCTTTTTGCCAAGTGCGGAAATAACAGAACGCCACCTGTTAAGGTGCTTTCATAAAACTAAGGGTTAAACAATTGTTTTTTATTGAAAACATAAACAACTCCACGTCCTGCCTCCAATAAAACAATACGATTACAATCAATCGCCTTCAAATAAACATTTGCGCTATTCCCAAGCACATCATTTACAAAAACATTAGCCTTCAGGAACACATTAGCATCACTACACGAAAATTTCGTATCTTATAACTTGGGAATGGTACGAGAACATCGAAAAGCCACGATAATAATACGTCAACGCCACTTTGCTATCTAAACTGCGTTTGAAACGCTTCCATCAATGTGAGGGCTGAGTGTGTATCGGTGTCCTTATGTCTCGGCGAGTTGTGCACTTATTTATTATGTCCGTCCGTCTGTTCGGACTTGGGTGTGGACTTTTTTTTGTCTACGTGTCTAACCTGGGTGATATTGATTCAATGAACATCTCGAGAGGTCTCTTAAAATCAGAAGTTGGAAGTCGGTGTCCTGATTGTAAAATATTTGGAACATGTCCTGACTAAAAGCGTGATTTTTCACGTTTTTGTTATGTTTTTCGATCTTTCCATCAATAGTGTTAAACATAACACTATCGATGGAAAGATTCAAGTTTGAAGAGTTCCACAAATCTGTTCTTCGTGACTTCAATGTCTCAATAATTTGAGCCCCTAGATTAATTTATTATTGTGCCCGTTTGTCTAATTTTGGTATCAAAATCCCATTTTTTCTAGTCGATAAAATGAAAGGAAGGAAATATTGATTGTTTTGTTTTAAAAGAAACTACATACTGTTCTAACAGTACCTGTTATTGTTTACCTTTTGTAATACCGGTTTACTGCTGTTCGATGTCAAGAGGTTAAAGTTCAAGTAATCACCGCGTGTAAGTAGTGACAGAGTGCTCTCAACAATAAAAGAACTGAGAGTATGTATTAAACTTAGAATAATACTTTGTTTAATTTGTACCCGAAGACGTGAGAAAAATGGCGGCCAGCCTATAATTGAGACAGTAAATTAAAAATAACATAACATCGCCCCTGTTATCCCCGAAGGGTTAGGCAGAGATGTACTGTAAAACTACTACTACTACCGGGTAAAAATCGAGACGCCGAGCTGCTACTGAGCAATTCCTGATGGAAAAACCCAATAACACTTTGCCCGACCTGGGAATCGACCTCAAAAAGTCGCTCAGCAGTATCGCTTGCGACTACTAGACCAACGAGGTAGTCGAGGACATAATAATAAAAGATAAAACTTTTCTATTCGAAACAAAAATACAAAAAAAAAGTTCATCTATTAATTAAAATTTATTAACCCTCTACTAACACTAAAATCGAATTTACAGAATAGCACTGAAGCCAATAATTACAGGCTCTCATATCGCTATCTCCCGCGTGGGCTAGGGTGACAAAGCGTCGCATGTCTGCGGACAATGTGCACGGGACACGCGGACAACATGTTCACACGATCAGATTGCGCCTGCTTTATGGCACCGAACCGAACCATTAGTACCGGCTGCTCGAATTACCTAATTAGAATTACATGGCGAGCTAACAACCGGTTTTTAGATTTCGCTATTCGTGTGTTGCGATCTAGATTGTGGCGTGTGGGTTTTAGCTGCGGGAATGATTTTTGAGATTTTTTTTATTTGTGTTCTTTCACGCGTTGTTTATAGGTTTTCAGTTACCTCAGTGCGGAAAAGTTTTACTTGATGTGCGATTTGTTCATGTTTTGTCCTTTATGCCTCCATTCGCGTGCATTGCGTCGCATTGTACACGCGTTGGGAAGCAACAGGTTCTTCATACATGATTCAGAACTACGTAGTTTGGTGATTGAAGTTCAACCGTGAATGAGTCAACCTCCGTGAATGAAACCTCAATTGACAAGTACATTGAATTTAGGTCTGATTTACGATAATGCATACTCGTAGTTATTATTAGTCACAGCATGCGTTGTAAACTTTATTATAATCGGTTCCAAGTCTCATCCGATTCTCGGATCGTATAAAAATCAAACGAACGCGGACATAAAAAGTATCTTTATCCGACACAACACAATAACGTTATCGTTGAAATATCGATACAATTTCCATGATCAGTAAAATAAAATCGGACTGTCTTGACGTTTGTTCAAATTTATATGCGCGCGCGTCCAGTGCAAGATTGTTTTAAAGTTGAGGATGTTATGTTCGTTGATAAGTGCGATGTCGGGTATCGGACTGTCCCGCGTGACAGGTTTATTGTGGACACCCTACTAAATGGGGTGATTCGTTTTGCGAAAAAAAATATATATTTATGAGCATTATATAAAATTTTAAATGAGTTTTCGCTTTGTTTATGATGTCTGTTTATTGATTGATAATTTCTTTTTTTAGTTCGTTTTAATTTAGCTTAAAAGCGCGGTGTTGTTATGTCAAAATAATGTCACCATTTGTTTAACGATTGAATACTTTGTTGATACTAATATTTGGGTGTCTTACCCTATGGTGAAGGACAATAATTTACAATATCTTATAGTTTTGTTAATTTTGTAGTTCATGTGTGCATTATAGCTTATATAGCTACTAGTTCAGGTTATTGACGTCCAATCGAGAATCGAAGGTTAAAACTAGGTGACAAATTCAAAGTAATTTATGCTAGTCTTACCATAAATGGACTGTGTGTATCACAAGCTTTAAAACTTGCATACATAATCGTAAATATTACGATATCCTTCAAACAATTTATGATCGTGAGATATCCCGTCATATTTTCTAAAGTATGACTTAAGTAAACTGAGTTTTTTTCTTTTTTAGGGTTTCTAACCTCAAAAGGAAAAACGGAACCCCTTATAGGATCACTCACGCGAGTGATCCTATAAGGGGTTCAGTCTGTCTGTCTGTTTGTCTGTCACAGCCAATTTACTCCGAAACTACTGGACCGACTGGGTAGTTTGGTACACATATAAGTCGGTGACCCATAGACGAACGTGTAACGTTAATTAATGAATTTTAAACATGGGTGCCACTTTTAAGTTGAAAATGAAAAAAGAAAGTTTTGCAAACTATATCGTGTAACATACCTATCAAATGAAAGAGCTCTAGTGAGCATCTCAAATATATATATATATATATATATATATTTATAATTTTAGGATAAATAGTTTCGAAATTATTTAAGAAAATTGACCATTCGCCCTCAACTCCGAAAGTACAGGGCCGAAAATTTTGAAAAAAATACAAAAAATAGTTCTTTGCCTAAAGATTACAGGAAACTATAAGAAATCTTAGATTAAAAACAACTTACGGAATTTAGATAATTAACGTGCGGAACCCTCTCCACGCGAGTCGAATTCGCATTTGTCCGGTTTTTACCTACATCATTCTCAGGTGCATCCGGAGCCCATTTTGTATGTTTATCTGTTGACATTCGCCCATCCGACCCCAAAATTATTGTCAAATCATCAATCACTACTCTACGCAGACAAATCCATCATTCCCTTAATTAATTTATCAAACAAACTTGTTGACTCAACCTCTGCAACTTTAAACCGCTCAAAATTCAACCTTATTTCGGAAGACATAAAGATTGGTGAGTCGTTTGAGTTATGTATACAGTATGTTGGTATTTTTACTGTCACAGTAAAGTGATAGTTTCATTTCATATACGGGGTGTTTACCTGGTGTTAAACGTGCAATCGATCAATGTGTGCGCCGGCGCCGCACTGTCGCGATAACTCGATAAAAAATGAAAGGAAATCGATATTTTTGTTTCCGAAATGGTCATTTAGTTTTATAGTTTATTTTGGTAAATAATTTTAATAACAAGTTGGTAGAGAAAGGATTAGAATATATGTATAAAAGTACGTATAAGATGTTTGCAGCTATGGCCTTGCTTACCATAAGTCTAGCTAAAGAGCGTAACAAGAATATTTCTCATGTGCTTTCAAAAGTTCTATCTCAGCTCCCAATTTAAGAAGAAACATTAAACAAATCTGTCTGTCTGTTTTATTAAAAATGAGTTAAATCACACACTTAGTCACCATCATTAACAATAAAAACGGGATATTTACAATGTTTACTGTTTGTTTTGTGTTCCCGATATTTTGGCGCTCGCGCTGTTGCAAGCTGTTTATCCGTGATCATGGTGCTTGCAACAGCGCACGGTGCTTGCAATATCGGGAACTCAAAACAAACAGTGGACATGGTAAATATCCCGTTTCTAGTGTTAATGATGGGGTTAGTGACCATGACAGTTTAAAAACTTAGGTATATCACACACTTAGTGCATAAAAAGACTTGATGTCACGTCATAAGAACACAAATACAAAACTTGACATACAAAGTTACCTTCAAACAAATATTTAGTTACGTGCCTCCTGCAAAATATCTAAAGCCAAAATCTTAAAAGAATACACACAATAACAAAAATCAAAAATAACTTTCTACAATACAATAGGTCACGTATAAGGCTCGGACCACACTGACGACAGTGATGATGGATCGTGCGATTGTCTAACAGCGCGTATCAATCATCAGTCGCCGTGCCGTCGCTATGCCGTCGCGTCGCCGGACGGTCGCCGGACGACTGTCCTTGCTTGACGTCTTGATCAATCAAAACCCTTTTAACGGATATATTAGGTGCCATTTTTGATGTGGCAGATTTTTAGTTTAAAGATTTTGTGATTAAGTGTGAGTGTGTGTGGTATTTGGTTAATCTTTGTGTAGTGTTTAATATTTGTTAAATATGTGGCCGACTATAGGAGTAGGCAGGAACCAAAGAATAGATGGATGGACTTTGTGAAAGATAACGACTAATAGAGAAGTATGGAAGAAAAAGACATGCTGCGAAACCGCAAATAAATTGAAATGAGGACAAGAGAATGATGATTATACTACCTACTTAATGATATTAGTTAATTTAAAATATATCGTGATTCGTGTAGACATGATTTATCGCATGAAGAGGGCCCAGACAAAAGGTATAATAGCTTTCAAAAGAATTAGTATTTCAACAACGATTTTCAAAGGTATTATCATAAGCTTTTTAATAATAATAAAAATAAATAAAAAATAACTATCTCAGTAACAATCACCAACTAATTTTATGTCATGTTTAATAGCAATGTCAGTTCCATTCATTATTGAATCTTCCATCATTGTTATCACTGATAGTATGTCACTTTTCCAATGCCATTTGGATAAAAAAATCACTAACTCGCTATTTTGTACCTGACTTGACTGGTCCATCTCTTATAAGCAGTGATAGCCTAGTGGTGTGACCGTCGGACTGTCAAGTTACAGGTCTCGAGTTCGAACCCAAGACACGCACCTCTGATTTTTCGGATTGATATGCGTATTGTATAATTGTCACTTGCTTTGGAGAAGGAAAACATCGTGAGAGAACCAGCATGCCTTCTTGACGGCATGTAAAGCTAAGTCAAAGGCCCATGGGCGGCATGAAAACTCTGACACCAGGTTAGGAACTAACCACACGAAAAAGAAAGAACAGACTGGTCCATCTCGTCACCATAACATCAGTTATTCTCTTAAAACTCGAGCCGATACGAGAGAGTGTCAACATATCGAACTTGGTTGTAAATCAAAACAGTTGTTCGCCCTGAATATCAGTTGTTTACATTATACTTATTGGTCAGATCAGATCATTGTAACTGCAAAAGGAAACCAGCAGTCGTGTTAAACGAGTCATAAATAGTTTACAGGGATTTTAACAGTCAGTTTCGAATGTTATAGATATTTAATCAGAAATCCATTTAAGTAACTTTTTCATGACTCCTTATGTCGATAAGTCACTCGATCTCAGCCGATTTAAAACTTTTCGCTACCTTAAAAATTAATTCGATGATGCTACTTACTTTATAATTAAAGACAATAATGAGCCATGAGATAAAACCTAGGAAAATCACCCCTTTTAACCACGAGCCACTCAACGTGTTTGCAAAAGTGCCACCTTACTGGTATTTATCGATAATCGCTTCCAATTACCCTTATTAGCAGTCATCTACATTTTAAGCCTCAGTGTGTCCCAAGCTTATACACTTCACGCCTATTAAAGATCGTGGCTCACCAGTGTTTGTAGTTGCCATTAGGTTGAACTTTAATGTGTTTATATGTTAATGAGAATAGCTTGTGAGTATTATGTTGGATCATCTTTATAGAGTTCCTTTGGAGATAGTAAAATGGTAGTAGTTTTAAACCGTTTTGTGTGTTTTGATGTAGAGTGGGTTTAAACAGTGGATTTCCAAAGATGGCTGTAAAGTTGATTCGAGAAAGATAACATTAACATTCTCTTACTGCAACTGTAAATGAGAACTAAGATCAAAAATCGACTTCCAAAACTTGAAATAAATAAATCTTATCTTTTCTTATCTTGATGACTATCACTTAGCAACAATAGTCAACTTCATGCCAACATGGCCGAATTGTAACCCCTGAACTGCCAACCAACTGAACGGATGGCAGTCCCGGTTTAACTGCAATGCATGCCAAGCCACAGCAAAGTGATATTTTGCCACCTTAAGGGTGGAATGGCCATTAGACTTTAACCTAACATTCTTTCAATATTGCTTGCATTTGCGTTTTTTAAACCATTTTATATAAATTTCAATTTTTCTCCCGAAGTATTTCGCACTCAATCGACTACAAAGTACTGAAGGTACTCATTATGTATACTTAAAGTACGGATGTGAATAGCAACAGTGGAGTTGCATTCAAGAACTTATAATTATCCTTTAGTTATAGTGGTATGCGAATAAAAATACCTTTTTTCTAGGTATTTTTAACAGTATAGGGGGACAAATTGATATTGGTCACGCGTAGGGTTGTTAAGTGTCAGCCAGATATTTCTAGTGTTTTAGGAATTTTTCTTATTAAATTATTACTACACGGACTGACTAGGCCCACGTTGTGGCCCAGTCCATACCACAGCGTGGAGGCCCGTGTCTCAACAGTGGGAACATTATAGGCTGGTTTTGCTATGTGGTATAATTCGTAAACAAAACAGGCTTTTTCAGCTTTTCCAAGGCTCTCAGACAAAATTCAGAAAGACTGAAAACAAACCTGCGAAGGACCTCCGAAAGTCTTTAACTTTACTGTTCTTCAAAATCAAAGTATTTGAAGCAAAAGTAGCTTAACGCGACTGTCCAAAATATAGTGTTTTGGTTTTTTCAGTAACAGAACTGGCAACCCTATTCACACAGACGAATAAAATTTTATTGTACTGCGGACTGGCTATCTTACAGCGAACCCATCTAATTCTAAGCTCGCTTACTCGACTCAGCAGTCAACAATCTGTCGCAACATCGCGTGCGCAAACGCACCATCGATCTCGAAAAACAAAATCCAACCGTTTGCGTGCGAAGCCCAATTTATTCTAACCCTTCAGCCTATTTGTCAATTACACGTCGTATATCGGATGTGCCGCCATCTTGGTTCTCTTGTAAATGTCAACCGGCGGTCGACCAATTACAAGTGTGTGCAGGCGCAAGTTGACGGTAACAACGCACCGCGATACCATAAAGTTTCCAGCCATTTATAGAAGTGAAATCTGCGTCGTCCAGATCGGCTGTTCCAATTAATGCAGACGCTCGATGCCTGATACGCTGTACTTACGATGGAATGGTTTATATGTGGAGTGACTTTGTTAGGGTTAAATGTCAGATGAAACGATGTAGGTTTTGGACTGGTTGTTGTCTTAGGGACATTTAGATTTTCAGCTATGATGTTAAGTATCTAAGGGTCAGTATTGTTTAGAAGCTTATAAACATAGATCACAATGTAGACGCAGCATTAATGCAACAAATAGTACATCTGCATGCTATTATAACCCTCGATTCTCTAAATCAAACAAATCCAATTTCACTCATGGGTACATAATGCACCCGCGAAATTATACCACAAGAGCATCGGCCGTGAATTACTATCAAGCGATGCATTGTAGGAGGACATCAGCGAGACCGATAATTTAATGGCATCGCTCGCCACCCGCAATTTAATGTAACACCGCCAACCCGGGGGCATTAATAATTTTCTCCGAGTTCGCCCATTGTACTACCGGAGGGACACTCACGATCTTAGACATCATCGGTGCCTATCGTAATTCCACTGCATCCCATGTACAGAGCCTTCTAACTTAATATGTGCATCACGAAGAACGCGTATATGGTTCGCGCACCCCGCCCAGGCCCAGCCGGCCAATCCTATCGCGCATTTTAAATGCCGCCGCGCATTGTATGTATATCGAGTGGCCCGCGAATAAATTGAGTTCTTGACGCGCGTCACAGAACCACGACGTCGCGCGTCGCCTCGCGATAATCCGCCGCGGATTTAAAACCGCTTATCCCCAACACTCTCGGGCCGAGGAATCTCCCTCCTAAACCTACAAATCAATCGTACGCCCGCACTCCATAAATTAAGAGGCGAAACAATGACCCTAAATTATTGGGCCGTCTCCTTTATCGGGCGCCTCCGTATTGTTCGTTTTTTTAAACGACTCCTTACACAAATGAGACTCGGCTCGGACTTATTAGGTTTCGGTATTTCGCTCGCGAGATCGACAGGAGCGATAGCGTCTGTGGGAATGCACGCTGGACTGACGACGCGTTCGCTTTAATTATTCGACTTCCTCGTGCGTCTGAGACAATGGCGTTAGGTGTGGATCTCGTGTTGTCTCGTGTTGTGCAGGGCCGGCTAACGATCAGCGGCGGGTATCTGGTATTTCATCACGCTGGACGTCGGCGCGTTATTTTTCCCCGCAGCCTAGCCGTTTATGCCTCACATTAACATAAAACAAGCGAGCATGCGGCGGGCCCGCGTCCATATTTCTGCTACCGTCGTGACGGCCGGGCTCGGTATTGTGCCGCGATACAGATCTCGGGACGCATGTGCACGCTGCCACTGGATATTTAGAAGCTGTCTCTTAAATTCGCGTCCTCGGCGACTTAACGAGTCGCATTCTGCGTATAGGACATGCGATCGGCTATTGTCCATTTGTGGAGCGGTAATGATAATTTTGCGGAGGTTAATGCGAGTGGAGTTTTCTAAGTGGAGAGTTGACGCGTTCCATTAGGGCGGGGGATGGTTTCATAAATATTTTATTGGTTGTGAGCCGGGGCGGTTGGCGCTCTCATTACGCGGCGTAGACGCCCGAGATCATTAGTCGGTGATAAAATGCGGTCGAGAGGCGTCGTCTCTCGGAATCGGTGCATTCTTTACACGTTAGCCTGGTGGAGGACTTGGCTTTTGTTTTCGCGTTCGCCACCTTTATAATTACTGGCTTTAGGGTTAATGGACTGGTTAATGTTGGTTTTGTTCGTTTGCTTCGGTTTGCTTTAATTGATTGGGAATTGGTGCTGCTTTCGTATTCAGCCAGGGTTTAAATCAATTTTTATTGCAAAAGGCTTTAATTTTTTACTTAGAGACCGCAGGGGGAAGGCTTTCAATGACTCAATTATCTGAAGGGATTTATTGTCAAAAAAATCTTTACGTATAAATTTCTTTACAAAAATACTATAGTATCATTTCTTGTACAGCAGCATATTGCTACCTTCTTATTTTAACCCTAAACTCCTAAATTTTTAGACATCCTTTTACAAAACCTCCTACCACCTCAACCCTAAACTGCAGTCCACTCAAAAAAGACTCGCAAAATCTTAGTCAGCGATCCAGTAATGAGTCCCTATCTATTCCAGCATAATCTAGTCTGAATATCATACACTAGGTCTGTAGTCAAGGGTCCCCGACTGGCAATATGGTAATGATACCCGATCGGAACATTCTCCAGTTAAAGATGACTCTTAATGTGCATCTAAATACTACATAAAATAGTCGGCGACGTTGTTGTGGGACATACGGGTGGGGCGTGCAGCGAACGATTGGTTGGGTAAATTATAGTTTTACTGAGGGAATGCTGTCTTGTTGGAATTGTTGGTAGTACACAATTTGAAAGGAGTTGAATTCCTTTTAAAGTTTGGGCCTCCTTAATTACAATTATGATTGCCTGCCTGTGTGCCTTTCGCATCTAAGACTTTTAGGTGACACCCTAAATCTTCAAATTCATCTTAATACAGTTTAGGCACAATATTCAGAGTTCCAAGAAATTTTAAACCCTTGGCTCGCCTGGGACACACTTTGTCGATCACGTATTACCGGTAAGCTCGGACACTCCACATAATGGTGGATTCACTGGGTACCAATTCCTTTAACTTTTGGGGTTTGTCAAAAGTTCTTTGAAATAAATAAAACATGATTAAAAAAAAGACAATAACTGTCTCCAGATTTCGCTTTCCATCCTCTCCGTCCGTATGTCCGTACTGTCCAGTGCATCGCACACTGCCGCACTCGCCTTATGGTAATGTGATCGAATCCGAAATTGGACGCCCTGCCCGCAGAAGGACTTCACACACTTGGATTTATATACAGCCATAATTTATATACAGGCATATTTTAGTGGAGAGTCTTGAGACGCAACACTATTCTAATAAGTCTGGGTTTAAGTGGTTTCTTAAGAGATTTAAGTAAATATGTAGAAAGAGTTTTTTTTTAATAATGCTAGGCAGCAGCATCACGCCTTGTAATCCACGAAGGGTTAGACAGAGGTTTACCTAAAAATACACCCGCATTTCACCAGTTATGTTTGAGTCCAATGTAGTAGTGGGCGAGCCTTTCCCATCCCCATTTGCTATTAACCGGGCACAAATCCAGATTCCGTGGCTGCTACTGAGAAATTCCTGATGGAAAAACCCAATAACACTTTTCCCGACCCGGTAATCGAACCCAGGACCTCATGCTCAGCAGTCGCGCTTACAACCACTAGTTCAACGATGCTGTAGCTGGCCCACTGCAGAGCAAAGTCCTGCTCTCAAACAGAAAATGCACAAGCATTCGTCAATAAGCATGCTGAAGGCGAATTGGGAATCCCAAACTTATTATTAATTTCACAAGACCAAGTTTCTTCAACTTGTTAGCTTGATGACAGTCATGTGATCAACAAAATATGAATTTTGCGCTTGCACGGTTTCGAAATCCCAACTTCGTGTGTTAGAAGCTCGCCTTTTATCACGAAAAGTGGGTTAAACTCCTTCTGCGAACTTATGCTGTAAATACTTTTTTTTAACATTGCCCCAAACTAGGAATCTCTCCTGTATTTATTTATTTTAAAATATAGTCGTAGGCTCTGCACTCTTTTGTGAAAAAATGCTGCTGACTCATCATCTGCCTAGCCCTTTCCCATCTACGCTGGGGTCGACTTCTAGTGTAACTGGATTTATGTTTCAATTCTACTGATTACTAGTTATCTAAATATGATGTAAGAGCGAGTAATAATGCAGCATAACTAATCTTATAACGGTTAATCTTTACAATGCCATAATCTCTATCATATGATGAGAGGTATCAATAATGATAGTAGTATACCACTTAGGTATACGTAATTAAAATACGCATGGCTACAGTATAATTTCTGTTGTGATATGAGTGATATGACTAGTGTCTTTGATATGATATCACTGTCACATTTTCATGAGTTAATTTTAGCAAGGTAATCATCATTCGTATTATTTCATGATATTAATCATTTTTGCGAAGTACGAAAATACTTTTTTTAATCACTAAAGAATGATAAGAGACGCTAGCGAGTTCTTAATAAAAGGTATATGGCAGAAAAATATTAAATACTCTTAGACCAAAGTCTATAAACGTTACTGAACACGAACTTCGGCTAAACTTTATTCCTATAACTGTCAAATACTAAGTGCAACACAGACATGGGACATAATAGTTCCGTCTGACGTCTTATAGTTACGTTAAATATCATTTATAGATATCAATCTCACGACCAACTGAAACATATTAGTGGGCTACTATTCAGATAAAGATATATTTATTGCATAACTATGTACGAATAAACATTGCATTTTTATAAGGTTTTAAACTGTCATGGTCACTCATTAACACTATAAACGGGATTTTTACCATGTTTATTGTTTGCACACCCGAAATAACTTTTATCCGTGATCATAGTGCTTGCAACAGCACCGAAATATCGGGAACTCAAAGCAAACAGTAAACTAATAATGGATAATAATAGTAAATATCCCGTTTCTAGTATTATTTTTATCAAAAAACTCATGCAGATTATTAAATGCATTATCAATTAACATTTTCTTTTCATTTGGTATTTTATACGTTCACAAATGAGTTCTGTGAAGAGCTTAGTCGACAGTCCAGTATACATTCAAAGCCCGGGACGCAAGTTATGAGTAAGAAGCGATTTATAAAATTACAGAGGTACAATCGTTTTAAAACCGTTTCGTACGTTCAACGACTTCAGGATTTTTTTAGGTATGCTTTTCGATAGCTATATGTTTGACTCTCCTGTCATCGTGGTCTCTGTCGGAATGTACATCAAAAATATACCTAGTAGATATATCATTAAAGTTTTTTTTTAATTATTCAGACCGTAAAGATACAATCAAAATAGATGGCGATATGAACATACACATATCATTGCGGTGATTTGCTCCAATTGATTTCAACGATTAAGTTGAAAAAAGTACCTAATCATTAATAATCAAGTAGGTAATATAATTCCCCAAATATCATTCAGTTAAATTTGCAAAGCATGTTTATCTTTATCATCAGCTGAATTCTAGGACCTATTTTAAACGAATGTACCACCTATCTGCCCTCTAAAAAACCCCGTAACTTGGTTACACGATAGCCTTGGTAAGACTGGTAAGACCACAGCTTAAACTCTTAAAGTGCATTCAGTGTAATCAAAATCAAAATATTTTATTTCACATTAACATAATACGTATAATGTAGGAACATGGGTACTTATGAAGCATGATACACGTAAGGTACCGATAATATGCTTAATGGATGGTAGGTAACCAATGGCAATAGGCTCGCCAATATGGGTGTACAATAAGTACTACACCTGCTAAGCCGTTCCGGGAAACACAGGCGTGATGTTATGTTTTATGTGTGAGGTCTCCCATCCACAGAACAACCTTGGCAAGCGTACCTTAACCGGCCAAACCATGTGGCTTATATTACTTAGTCAATAGCCCCCAAAAGCAGACAGTGAGAGTAGGTACTGAAACCCACTAACCCTCTCACCGCTCACGTCGGTCACTTTGACACCGCCATCACGAAATCATTTTTCATAATTGCGATTGCTCGATCAATCTTACGTCGACGGAAGCCACTCAACCTCGCCCAGTTCCCCATAGATTTCTGTTGTATTATTGTTGTTTATTTTTTGACTGATAGCCCACTATAGCTGACCCACTTGCTTTATCGGTAGACTCACACGCGATTAGGCGGTTACGTTAAATATACACGAATTGTTTAATGAAAATGATGAATTTTTCGGTAGTAGTTGATTTGTTGAGGGTTAATTGTTTTTCGACAGAAATACTATGAACTTACCTACTTATTGTTATTTGAAGAAAAACTAGAAACAAAATGCTGCTTTTAAAGATTTCTTACTGAAAGAGCTAGAAACTCAAATGACTAATAAAAAACCATTACAGCCTTATAATCGAAATAAACTGTTTTAATACAATTTCTATTACGATACATAGAAATTTCTCACGCGTAAGAAATGCCACAATAATCGCTTAACTGCGCCTTTGACTTGCAAAACATATTTATTATCTTAGCGCTTATTCTCCTCGCGATGGCCTTTAAACGCATCACTTAACATTTAATTTGCAAGAAACATACTATGTTTGCTACTTTATTATCTTTCGTAAAAAGACACGAACAGTAGGGTCGAATTCTAAAAATCATAACTCTAAACCTTCGTTTCGTTACCTGAATTAAAACTCCAATAAATCGCATAAAAAGATCAACGTTCATAAATCTAAAAGACAACGGACTAAAGGCGAATAAATATCTCAAGTCCCGGTAAAGCCTTTGGATTCCAACCAAAGAAAATATCGCACCCGAATTCCGGTGGCGGTTGACGGGGCAAATGGAAAAAAGCGCGAAAACGTTGCATTCCTTAGCCCCGCCCACGTGCGCGCGCGACGTGCGACAGGTGAATGCGACGCGGGCGCAGCTGCCGCGCCGGACGCTACCACTTGCTGCTCTGTTTTTCTTCAGAATATGCTTAATAAAATATTGATATACAATGGGTGGTGACACCGCGCGCGATTTCTGTTACATCTCCGACCTCATTGTAGCTGCTCGTCCGCCTGTCTCTTTTTATGTTCACTCTTAACACAAACTATGCTGAAATTTTGAAATGCTTTTTTAAATAGCGATTGAATATTTACGTCGGAGCGAGTGAAAGGTAATGTCTGGAAGGTAGCGACTTTATAATGTTGAGCTTTCGACTTTACACAATGCGTGAGGGCAGCGAGGTCGCGATGGGCTGTGAACACACCTGTTGATTTACTTAGATTATAATCTTAAACGGCTCATAATCTTCAGTAATCTGTTAATTATCATATCAATTACTATCAAGCTAATGTCCTACTTATAAAACGCTGAAAGCTAGCTAAGTGATACCCCCTCGCTATCAACTCAGTGGCCTCAACCGAAGGTCTCAGTATCATGAAAATAAACGGCTAATTACACCCGTAACTCACAACCGGGCGAGTCACGAAAACATAAAAAGGCAACAAAACGCGATATATCAAGTTACTCACTTATCTACATACGAATATGGGTTTGTAAGTGTACACTAAGAGAAAGACATAAAACAATGAACAATGGGAGCATAAATCAGTATAATTAGTTTTGCTTGAACGGAGCGAAATCATTGGTCAAAACGCATCGTGGCCCCGCCCCTGCGGTGCAGCGAGCATCGCGGACTCGTGGTCGATGCTAGAGCGGTCGCTCGGCCGCTCGCTGCTCAATTGGATCAAATGTAACGTTAGCAATGCGAGTGCGGATTGCCGTGTTTATCTGCACTGAAAATCTGCTAAGTGCTATTCGAGTAACTTATTCGTGTTTTTGAAGTAGTATGGGATAAGATTGTGGTGCATTGTTACGAGCTTAACTTCAGGGTGTTTGAGCAGCTTTGTGCTTCAAGATACTTTAATGTTCGTAGTTTTCTAGGAACTTTTTTTCTTAATTTGTAACTCTCTGAGATATTCTGTTTCTTGTGAGATACATAAATTACAGGTATTTGTGTATCTTACAAGAGGGAAGGTTAGGAGGGAGCATTAGAGACCATTTCCACAAAAAAAAATCTTTTTAATACAATTATTACAGATTTTTTTCTGGCCATCTGTAGCTACTGTACACCATAAGGTGCAAATAACCATAACTTGAAAAAAACCAAATCCCCATCTATAACAAAACCTCCTTACTGTACCTATACTAAATATAAGCAGCTGTCAATAGTAATATCTCTATCATAAAAAAAAAACAAAGAACGGAAAACAAATCCGCAATAGTTTGCTATCCGTACCTGAGTAGCGCGACCTCCGGGCCCGCGCATTCACAAGTGTCTACAAGTCGTACAAGTAGCAACAATGTAACGCGCTGAACTGTTGAGTAGCCTTCACAATAACACATGCTTTTCTCATACTTTCCTTTTATTGTTTCAATTGATTTGACGTGGATCTTACCATCTTTTTTTGCATTATTATTTTGTTATAGATCACTATAGTACATAGTTGTACTGGCTGACTTAACAAGTTTTTTGGAAGTCGCTCCTGTTTACACTAGTACGGGTTATCTTTCCAAAAAAGATGGAACCTTCTTCCGTGGTAGGTACTCATTTTACTGACAAACTAATTAAGCAGTTTGAAACTTATGGTCACAGAACAGGGTGTAAAGTTCTTCACCCCCCTTAGAAAAGGGAGGATCCTCCGACCAGACGGGTGTTTTGTCTGGTGGACTACTGCCCGACCGACACTTTTTCTATATGGTCTTAAGTCGTGGATAACTTTAACTGCGCGATTTAGAATGTTGATGTTAGTTCTTCATTTCTGTCTTAGATAGCTCTGTAGTATTTTTTGTAATATATTGCTTTACTACTTTTTGTAGTGCGGCTACAGGAGCGGGCGTATAAAACTGCCATTCAAATTGAAATTGAAGAAATCCAAGATCACTGCCCACAGTGCTCACTGATCTATCAGTGTTGTTAAAAAAAAAAGAGCATAGACACCTGTCTATTGCTTTCAAAGCCTTCCCTGTTTCTACATCTGCTTCCAAGCAGGACAAACAATAAGCTTTTCAGTGGCGTATCCTTAAATATCTATAATAGAATTTCTCTTTAATCGAGTAACCATGAATCAAAAACTGTTAGTAAAACTTACGACTAAGTAAGCACATAAAAACAAACAACACAACAAATAGCGGTGGATCACTGCTGCGACAACCCATGAGTAACTGCACAACAGCGACCCACATAAATACAGTCCAAGCGACTGGCAATCATGCCTAGGATACTGTTGATGCTGCACCACACCCTGCGCACCAGGGAAGCGCACCTTAAATGAACCCAGAAAAGTTTTATGTCTTTTCCATCATCACTTTGTCTAAGCCTTCTGAACTGATCGGTTATTGAATGGTTAAGATAGCTTCAACTGCGACCTAGTCGATTTTGACCAATAGATAATGTCGTTGGCATGGCGCAGAATTGGTTTGCTTAGTAATCGACGACATACAATACTACCAGATAACGATCTTACGTATTGATTTCCATCTATGGTATTGTCGATTGTTTCGCTATTGTTCTAGTTATTGATTTATAGGAACAAACATTCAGCGCATATTTTTGAAGTGTGCAAAAATACTTTGTTGAGATTTTACTTGAGTTTTTCAACCTCTACATCTTGTATTTTTTTTGCAAATTCTGAATACTAAAGCTAGTATCTATAGACGTTACTTAGCACGTAGGCAATTTGGATAAGTGTCATTCTTGTCACTGACGCAAAACTGTCAAAGTACAAGTGTAATATAGAAACGGGAACATGTATTGTCTAAGTCAAAGATATGCTTTGACTTAGACAATACATGTTCCCGTTTCTTACTAAGTAACGTTTATAGATCACGACCCAAGATTTTTCTTGCTCTGGTCATGTCTAAGATTTGTTTTTCAATATAAATTAATATAAACACGACACCTTGAGTTCTTCATCACTGAAATCAATAGATATTTTATGACCGACCAAAGTCATAAAATTTATCGATACATAATATTTAACAATCATTAAAAAACCTTTCCTTTGTTTTATTACGAATCAATACAAATTCCATTAGTTTTACTATCAATATACATTAAAGATTTTGTATGTAAATATTTGATTTACATAAGAATGTAAACTTTCTAATACATAAGGAATTAACGCTTAATTATGATAATAATGGCTAAAGGCCTTTTAATGGGTGTCACAGGTCAATTTTGTAGAAATGGCTTAATGAGGTTAAGCAACCGTTCGTTAGGTCAATAATTGGATAGGTTTTTGTTTACGTAAGTTTATTACCTAGATTTTTTATTATTTCATTGATTAGTGTCAGATAGGGTTTTGTTTATGTATTATGCTTAATTTATTTTTAAAAGCTAGTCCATCTTGATTTTAGTAGGGGAATTAGGGACACGTAGATAATACGATTGGAGTCATTGTTGTCTTGTGAATGAATTGGCCATATCTATGTTGTTTATTCATAAAAGTAGTTCATCATTACAAAATGTAAACCATTCAACAAAACTACACGAGTATTATTTTATTTATAATGATTTTTTTGTAAGTGAATGAAATTAACTGTGACGTCTGTTTTATTTCGTAAAGAAAGCCTTTACTTATCACACCTAAAGTAAACAACCACAGAAAACCTCAAAATTCTTCGTCATTAAACAACTATCGACTCTTAGGCCGATATCTAACAACGTTTAGTAAGTAGCGCAATCCTTGGCTAAGCGTGATTCCTGTTGCTGTCATACAACTGTCAAACTAAACTGTTAAATAACAAATTCAAGATAATCGTAGACACGGAAGTATGTTTCAGGCAGAGCACGTTCTAAGTTACGTTTATAGACTCCGGTCTTGCACACCAGTGGCGAAGGTTCCATACAACTTGATTCCTACCGGCTTGCCTTTGAATGGCACAGTCAGTATTCTATACACAAATAATATATTCACATTAAAGATATGTACTCCAGCTTAAATTACATCTTACAAATATTTGCCCTTCGCTACTGTTGCACACATACAGCTCTTCTTACTGAATGAGTAAATAAAAACCTTTCACGTTTTTCATTAACTCAAACCACTTGTGTGTTCAATATCAGCACAGAATTAATTACAAACTTAACTTCATTAATTTATTTCAAATCATTAACTAAAATATTCCGACCACCGCTTCAGCTCATTAGTGACGCATGATGAGAGGAATTCTTAAACATTTACACTTTAATAAGAAAAAACCTTCGTTTATTATCATTTTAATTGTTAGAAACTTATGTGGTGACGATCAATTAATAATTTAAATGTATTAGTAGGGAAATGTTGTTTTTTTTTATGGGAAAAGATAATGCGTTTTCTTTTTCTGTTGACCTTTTGTAGTTCATTTTGTGATTTTTTAAGTGTTGTCGTTGCAGGTAAAACAAAACTACGCACGCTTGGAAAATTAACAAGTATGAAACACTTTTGATTATGAGTCGCTTGCAAATCAACCCAAGTTAAGCCAGTCCAGTTTTTACGTCATTCGTTAGTTACAGCACGTACAGAATAACATTATAGCTACTAACTTAAAATTCGCCGCTAATAAATTCAAATATTTAACAGTAATTTTCATAAATTATTACAAACTGTCACCGTTTTACACGTTTCTGTTATTAATTATACGGTATTTTTATAATTATCTGTCAAATCTATCTATAATTATAAACGCATGGAAAATTAATAAATTTTTACTGCTTTTTTTTATTTGCTGATATTCACAAATGAATGCGAATGAAATAACAATACAGAAAGTTTTTGAAAACATGTTATCTCCTAATCAATTAAGAGCCAAATAATTTACGATTTGAATGTATTAATATAACGTTTAAATTGCCATAATTTTAATGATAATTTATGACAAAACTGGACGGGAATTTATTTAAAACAATAAATTGATAATTAATTTATATATACAATAAAATGAAGATAATTAATGTGTTTATATAACATTAATCGCTTCAAATTATGCAAATATTTTGTGAAGGACTTATTAGATTTTAGCAACTGGTTTTTATTATTTATTTTATAATTAGATAATAATGGTAATTTTAATAGTAATGTTTCTCCATAAAATTATTGTCCTTAAAACAAAAAAACTCATAATCATTTTCGTTAAAACAATTTCATCACCTTCGTGGTCATTTCCAACCCTAAAATTCTACACCCAAAAATACTTAAGAAAAAAAGCATTCATCCGATCATTCCTCCCCATCTGTTACCAAACATTGGTACAAATGGGCCAGGCTCTTCTCGCTAATGAAAATGATGCCCGGACATCACAGCGTTGACAAATACGGATCGCATCGGCCCGGACACTGCCCCGTCCGGGATTTTTCACGCGTACCCGTCTAATCCAGCGTCGGGGTCGGTTAGACCGATAGATTTGTCCCAATGTTTGTTGGCAGACGGACGATTTTTTAGGGTTATCTGGCGATGTCGAGAGAAGATTAACATTCATCTGTTGTTGGGATTTGGTATCATTTTTGTTATGTTCTGTTGAAAAATTATAGCACACAAAAATAGGGGAATTAATCATTTATTTTATCATGTAAATGGATTACCCTTGAGCTATCCTTATTTCTTTAAAAATCAACCCTTTCTTTGGAAATAAGACGAATAAAATATTTAGATATTACCAAATAACCTACCTACTTATAATCTCGTGACAGATAAAAGAATTCAAAAGAACTATTCACCCAAATCCACACTGCGATCCTCATTAAAACATAAAAATACATAAACACAAAAAAAATGTGTCTCGTGATCTCGTCCGTATGAAGCCACCTAACCCGTTTCTATCTAGATTTCTATGACATGCCATATTCTTATTTTGATACAACTTTTTCCATTATTGGATCATTTCTATGGTAATTAAAAGTATATCACTGATTTTTTGTTCATTATTTTGACGTATCTGTTCAAGCTTTATCAACGCGAGACATCAAATCCGATAATCGTGATATTTAAATGTCATAAAAGACGATAACCTTCACATTTACAAATCTGATGAGACGAAATTAATTTAAACAAACAAATCAATTGTTTATTTTGACAGTACGTTTTTAGGTATCTGTCTAATTTGCGTATACTGCAAGTGAATGCAGTTTTTCTGTTCTTGTTTGAGATTTGAATTTATTTGCAAATATACAAATACGTGTCATAGATGACTGTGTTTGTAACGATGATACAGAAACTAACATAACAATAAACATCGATTCAGTTAATAGAATTGACATTTCCAAATACGTTAGGCGAGACTGTCGGCAACTTTGTTCCACCCATAACTTATTACTGCAAAAAGTATATTGAACAATTTAAGACAAAAAATATTGCACGCATTCTATTTTGTTTTTATTAAAAACAAGTCTTACTTTGATTAGCCATTAGATCTGATTTATATTTCAAGTCATTAACTATCATTGATTTATCGATCAAATCTAAATATTGGTCAATAAAAAATAAATATTCCGACATGATGTATGTTGTTGATTTTATTTTTAATATTTGTCTTGTGAACTGTTTGTGAAATGATACTATAAAACTTGCTTGTCGATCATCAAATGAAAGGAATCAATCAACTTTTTGTAAGGTTTTATTGCAGCACTAACATACAACTTGAATTAAATAGATTTAAAGTAAAATTAATTGCAATCAAATCAAATATCAAAACTTGTTTTATTTAACATCAAGTAGCAGTTTTAGTCTGAAAACGAGAAGCAGCACTTTAGTTCCAACTTCTATAGCTGTTTAACTGTTGTACCGAATTAAATTACCCCATGAAATTCTAGTTCGCAAGAAAACTGGTATGTCATAGAACATTCGAAGACTTGTGACATCCACCAATCAGTACTGGGCAGGCGGTTACGAGCCCTGCCCTGCCTGACTTGTGTTTCAGCATTGGGAACTTTATAAGCTGACACACCATAACGCCTGTATTCTCTGAAGGGAACCCGAAGGGGGCCGAGGTGTACCTAATAGTACCAACACCCCCATTTGGCCAGTTATGTTTAAGTCCCATTTAATAGGGGGCGAGCCTATTACCATCAATCATACACAAACCTAGACTCCGTGGCTGCTACTGTGAAATTCCTGATGGAAAAACCCAATAACAATTTGCCCGACCCGGGAATCGATCACGGGACCTCATGCTCAGTAATCGCGAACGCAACCCCTAGACCAATGAGGTTGTCTAAGCCATCCAAGTATAAGTAGATATTGCAAGTTAATTCATTCTAGTCAAATTGCCAAGTCTTCAAATCACCGTCAAAACATAAACAACTCCAAAATAAACCACAACTTCAAAAACCTCGCTACTCAGACCACGCAAGCAATAATTTTATAAATGAATAACCTCCACCATTGATATTCGTCGATAACATGATTGATACTAGAATTTGTTTCGCCGGTCGGCGCAGCTATCAATCAACGCCATCTGTTGATTGATACCCGACGACACTAGATTCATGAGCGTATTAATTTAACTTCGCGGCGACATTGATGGATATTTATGATATTAACGAGCTATATAATTATCTTGATGTGAAAGGCAAAAGTTTTGTTGATGTATGTGTTGTGGGTTCAGCTATGGAGGATTATGGAGGTTCTATTAAAATTGGTGTTTTTGATGGTGTGTCGATCATTGGTAGAAGGTAAACTATGCGTTGGATATGAACTTGTGAAAAGAGTGGTGTAATTTGATCCAACCTAACTTAATATAACATCACACTTGTAATCTCCGAAGGGTTAGGCAGAGGTTCGCCAGAGAGGGTTAGAGGGTTTTGCCAGATATGTTTAAGTCCAACAGGGGGCGAGCCTATTTGCAGACAAACGGGCACAGATCCAGACTTCATGGCTGCTACTGAGGAAAACCCAGTATCACTTTGCCCGACCCGGGAATCGAACCCAGGACTAACTAGACCAAAGAGGCAGTTAAAAAGTCAGTGTAATTGATCTAAATAGGTTAGAATCAGAAAAGGACGGTAAGACACGATATTAAAAAGACAGATTCCTTAAATGGTGTTTTTCAACATGTAGGTACCAACATAATTTGTTTGAGATTCACCAATAGTAACCCACACACACAACACCAATAATATTGAAATTGTTTTGGTTTTCTATTTCGAGAAATCACAGCAAAAAAAAAAGTTTTGGTTTTCTATTTCGAGAAATTCGCAACTAGACGTGTAGACAAATATGACATTCCATCAGTAATGATGTTGATGAAAATGTATGAAATGTAAGTAGTTTCAGAGTAACTACCGAAAAGATTACGTGTGTCAGTCTTGTCAAAGATCATCGTAGAAATACGTAACGCTTTTAAAGTGATTACCACTTGTCCAGGGCCTCAATTCTGCTATTTTTATAAAATTCGACATTCCAACACGATCCCATTGTCATTTTGCTTAAAGTTCGTAATCTGCTAAATTCTTAATGGTCGATCATTGGTCGGTCAGTGGTCTCGTAATAGAATTGTGTTATAATGACATTGTAGTATTGCCATTATTATAAAATTCCTTGGTAGAAATGATTTTCGAAAAACTACTACTAAATTTGAACATCTATTCATGTGAGATTTTATTTATATATATTTTTACATATTATTTATTAGTATTATAAGCAATCTGAAGTAGTAAGAAGTTCGTAAATAGCAAAAAAACATTAAATTTATGTCATGTTTAGCTGTCAAAGTCAAATGTGACACTACTTTGACGTTTATCTGTTTATTTATTTCTAGCAGCCGGTGTTTTGTTATGTTTTTACATTTAAGTGTTTTTATTAGATTTTTGTTTGTATATTTAAATTCCCTTTACAGAGAAGCCTATATTTATTGATTTTATACAAAATGGTGCTAATTGAGCAAATGAAGGGCGAAGTTCATCGAAACGATATTGTATGAAGTGCGCCCAATTTTTAAATTGGGTGTCGGTGGACTGCCCCAATAAAACGCCGGCAGAGTGGCGCACAGTGAGTACCTAAATACAGTATAATTAGGTATGCATTATAAAATGTATCATTATTGTAATGTTTACACTTTTTTTAGTTCTAAGTACAGTGAATATAAGAGTAAAATGTTAAAGAAAATTAAATCACAGAAGAGTCACATAAGTGCAACAGGTTACTCATTGTATGTACCTACAAACATACCCACAATAAGTATTAAGGAGCATTGAAAACAATACAATAAAAATTAATATAACCGCTCCAGCTAAGCTTAAAACCTTTGTTAGGTGTAGACTCACATCAGTGGTAGTACATTGGGCAGAATTTGACATCTTGATTGTAACTCAGATCAGATACTGAGCGCTAGGTTACACATCCTATTGAAGTGTTGTAACTATTGTATTAAAGTTAAATTTGTTTTTATAGAAACTCCGCAGAATTATAATGTCATCAGATTCTGAGTCTGACTAATGTTTTCTAAAGTATGCAAGAGGTTTTGTCAGATTATTAAAAGATAAATGAAATCTATTTAAGGAGGAGTCTATGTCCAGCAGTGGATTCCAAATGGCTGTAATGATAAATGATTAAATGAAACAGTGTTTATAAAAATAGTATTAATTTATTTTAAATCATATTTAGTACAATACTGTGGATCTGTAAAAAAGAATTAAATCATTTTAATAATAATTAGAGCATTTTCGCACTTCACTAGAATATTGAGGTGGGTTTACATTACATATCTGCTAATTTAATTTATGTATTTCTCCACAGTCTGTCAACAAGAGCCTGCTGCAGTGCCCGACCTTCAAGAAGATCCCGATTCACCCTTTGATGGTCTTGATGATTAGGTGCTGCTTAATTATTTTCCTCCTAAATTAAAAGACTGATTAGTGATTAATGACATGACTGTTATTATTTTCATTATATATGGTAAAATTTGTTATTTGTTTTTGAAATGATGATTAAAATATTATGATAATTTAACTTGGATTTGTTTTATTATTTAAATGATTTTCACATTTTTCAATTGGCTTGAAAGTCGTCTTAAATATTGTTAAATAAATATTTAGTTTATGATAAATAAAAAGTAATTGAAATGTTGATTTTTTAACATAGTAGTAGTATCATTTAAAATTCCAACTTCATTATATTCCAAAATAATGAAATAGAAATCACATACCTATTGCAAGGCCAAGTGCTTCTGCATAAACTTCATCAGGCAGGTGGCAACGGTGCTCTTGCCATGTTTGCAATATTGTGCAATATGCAACATGCATTCACAATCTTGCCTGCAGTTGTTGGACTATAACGTAAAGCATGTGCTGCAACGCTGCAAGCAAACACCTGCAAAAAATAAATTTACATTTATACAACCCCATTTTACTGAACGTCTTATTACTTTTAAATACTCACTGTTCTTGACATATAGGTACAAGAACTGTTGCATCTAAAGTTCTATAACAAGAAATTCATTCAATACCTCTCTAATGCCTGTTACTTCATTAATTGCTCCTGATACAGTAATTTGTGAAACATTATGGAGGGCAATCTGTCCAATCAAATTTTGGTAGGACCCTGATGCATAAAATGCAAGTGCTATTAGAATCTGCAATAAAAAATATAACATTAATCAACCTATTTCGTGTATATAGCTATAGAATAATAAATCAATGTCAAATTCAGTTTTCTCACCTTCATTTCTGCCGTTACGCTATCGTTTCGGCGCGGTCTGGCCATAAGGGGAATGAGTTCTTTAATTAACCCCCTTACTGAATCCTTTCAAAGGCGAAAAGTTTTTACAAATTCCGCCTCGGGTATATCATGGGTTCGTATTCATTCTCGTCAAGTTATGGGCTGACAACGTCTTCTGCATTCCACCCATCTTCTTTATCTAACATCCACTGCGTTGGCTAGCTCGAGAATACATTGTCTCCATTCAATATTCCACAAACACTTTACTCGTAACTAAATAAAAGCAATGACTGCACGATGACGTTCTAATGGTAGGTCAGTGATCAAAGGAACTGTCAAAATTTTAGCAGATTACCGCCTAAGTCAGTCATTCATTTGTCATTATGTACAAGATTACCATTCTATGCCATTTCTTTCAATGGACTGTCAGTGGTTGACCATTGGAAAGTCATAATGACGCCATTAAATTAGTAGATTACCAAACTTGTCAAAATCAACAATTATGAAATCAATGACAGACCATTCTGACACTATTGTAATAGCAGAATCGGGCCCCAGGCCTTCTGCTAGGCAGACACTACTTACGTACCCTGAAATACTGACATCCAAGCCTGTGCCGCTATGAATGCCAACAAGACGTAAGTACGTACATTAACAAGAGCTCAAATAGTTGATATACTCGGAGTCAACCCTCCGCCGCTGGAGTGACAGCGACAAATCGTTACTTGTTGCGCGAGCTTTATATGTTCAGTGTTCAGATGCCGCAGTGTTATCATACATGTGTATTAATGTAACGGTTGTGTTTGGAAATATATTTAGATGTTATCACGGTGGTAATAAATCGGATGCACTTGTGTAAAGTTATGAAAAATATCAAAGAGGCCTTTACTTCGCAGGCCGTCTTTCAGATATATGCTATAATGCTAGTTTGTGTAACGTGTTTTAGATACAAATTATTATAATAAGGATTAAGTACTAACATAGGCTAAGTTATATTGTTACTAACACAGTGGACCTCTCTGTAGTCTTATAAATAAATAAATTATTATTATTTACTCAGCTATGGGGATAAACTGGTATTCAGAATTTAATACTACTATAAATTGTTTAAAAAAAATAGTCACCTTGTTTTGCAATGGCCAACTTTAGTTTTAGTGGATCGATAAATAGACTATTTTATTACAATCCTTCAAAATTTATAACGAATGATCTATCACTCTGAAATAGGCGTGGATGGCTAAATTTGAAAATATGAGGAATAGTTAAAAATACTCAAAGGAGTCTCGAGTATTAGGACTATTTCGTGAAACTGCTAGATATTATTTGACTTAGGATGGGGGAAGTCAGGTTATGAACGATGATGATTATCAGAATTAGAAAAAAATACAGTAGGTACCTTACTATGTCTAAATAAAAAATCCCGAACGGAAGTATTTTATGAAGCCTCTAACTCGTTTTCATGTACCTATTTATTATTTCATCTGTAAGCCAAACAACAAAATGTAAAGCACAATATTCTGCCTTAAGTTTACATTGTTGTTGCATTAGAGAACCGGGTGGTTCTTCAACAGTTTCACCCACAATCGTTTTGCATGAAACCCGAAGTCCTCTCGTATAGTCCACAATCCCGGCGTAAACAAGAGACTCGCTGCGAAGTCATGACAAGTTACACTTGAGCTTCGTTGTGTTTGTTACTTGTTGCGTCCACGTCCACGTCGACGTCTAAACGCGTCAGCGATGACGCGGCGCGCATTTGAGGGTTGGATATTTTGGTAATGACGTTGATGAAGACATCACTCTGTTGGTTTGTTGTACTTCCGTTGATGAAATTGTGGTTAAAACAGTAATTACATGTTGTATTCAGCTGCATTTGGTAAAACTGAAAGCCGGTCGTACATATGTAGTTGGAAAAAGGATTGCTAGATGATCATGAAACGCAAAGCAAGGAGATACTGTTTTAAGTAAAAGATGTGAAACTAACGAAAATGTTCAGGATTACAGCATTGCCAATGAACCCCTTGATTATTCGCATGTTTACTTTTAAAATACATAATGTACCTACATGAAAATTGCTTTTTCCGCAAGCTATTGCCTGTACCACTTGCTGTCTCAGTGAACATATTAAATATTGTAAACGGTTGTGTGGCTTGGTGAAGACTTCTAACCAATGATTCTCCTTCTATTATTTTCTTCCTTTTATTTGATTATTATTATTTAGTAAGTGAATATTCCATGCAATGTAAATAGTTCATAAGGTACGATGGGGTTGGCATATCCGTATGGACAAAAACCCCTTTATGTTCAAAAGAATAAAAAAAAAAAAAAAACAAGATCACAACAATTCCCCAACATTTATGCACAAACCACCAGCTATTTACCGCCAATCTTTTCCCCACCAATCTCATAATCACCAACGCCACATTATTCTCAGTTATCAGTCTGTTCACCCCCAGTGGCGACTATCGTGAGCATACGCGGCGCGGACAACGCGGTATCAGGCATTTTACGAGCACACCCGCGCGGCCGCTCGAGTCTATTGCCGTCAGATACCGCGTGCTTATTGTGTAGAATCAATATTGTGGATGCACGGGGTGGATTATAAAATGTTAGGTTTACTTCGTTTGGGGAAATTGGGATGCATAGAGAGTAATTAATACGTGTGGACCTTCTAATAAGGGTCTTGTAATGTATAATCTGCAGGATAAACAACCTAAGTCTGCGAAAAATGCATTTTACAAAGTTGCGTAATTTTCCTGTAGGTAGGTGCTTTTCAAAAAGGATTCTCATGATTAGTTAACGAAACTACAAAATAGTAAGTAAACGATGACTTAGCCAATTGATTTACGTAATTAGCTGCTTAAAACGAGTACCTTATACGTAGATTTTTGCCATGTCATTACATTTTAAGGACAGCGACCGACACAAGTGTTAATACAATACTATAACTGATTGATTAAACAATCGAAATAAGTGAGTAAATCACGTTTTAATTTTATATCAACTACTTCCTGCTCACAAGAACAATGTAATATAACGTACCTACGAGTATATGTTACTTATGTCGGCGCAACACGTTTTCTTCTTCCATTCTCCTCTGTCAAACATCACGCTATTATTTACTCCTTTTTAAGGTTCCGTACCTCAAAAGGAAGAAACGGAACCCTTACAGAATCACTTTGTTGTCCGTCCGTCTGTCTGTCTGTCAAGACCCTTTATCTCGGGAACGCGTGGAGGTATCGAGTTGAAATTATACTCAAGTCTACATTTCCTTGAAGCTGTGAAAAAATCAAACTTCTAAGTTAACGTAAAAAAAAGATACGACTGTTTATGCCGCAAAAAAAACGTATATTTCGACACTCTCAAAGGAATCAAAATTTATAGGGTTCTTCCCGTTGACCTAGAATCATGAAATTTCTCAAGAAGCATTGCCTTATAGCACAAGTAAAGGGAAAAATCTGAAAACCGTAAAGCAAAATATCTACAACTTTATACGGAACTCTCGGTGCGCGAGTCCAACTCGCACTTGGCCGTTTTTTTTTTATATCGTTCCTCTCATAATCTGTCTGTCTTATATTTGCATAATTCTTCGCATTAAACGACGGTGATAAAGATAATCCCTAAAATTATTACTAACCCACAAAATTAGCAAAAAAAAAAACCATAACTCGATCAGTCACAAACCGGTTCATTATAATTGGAGCACTTAATACAAAAGTCGAAGGACAAATTCGAAACATCGCGATCACCCATCGGCGCATCGGTGGTAAGCACGATTTATAGTGCGTGCGTGTGCGCAGCGGATTTATCTCAACATGCACGAAACGGTGACAGATCGGTGATGTTTTTAGTTTGTTTTTATTTTTTACAATGTTCGTAATTAGTGAGTAGTGATTGTGCGAGTTGTGGGAAGAACTGGCGATGTGGAGATAAGGGTATTGTGTTGAAGTGTGCGAGGGTTCACTTATATCTGTTGTCGATGGAACTGAAGCATATCATGACGTATAAAAGTGTACTCGGAGGTTTTACATACGAATTTTGCCAATGTTTAAATCCTATGTGAGAAAAAACACAATAACAATTTGCTTGACCTGGGAATCGAACACAGAACCTCTTGCTTAGCAGTAGCGCATGCGGACATTAGACCAATGAGGTAGTACTGCAGTGAGGCAGTTTGCGAACTGAAACACAAATTATTAACAAATCTTCGACCACTATTTCATTAAATCGTTAAATAAACAATTTTGTAAAAGCTCTCAAAAGCCACCGAGTTCACTGAGAGTCGAATACTTTTCAACCTTATCACTTAGGGCATAAGGGTGAAAAGGGGTCGACCGTCAGTGAATTCAGTAGTACAGTACATAATTAAATGCATCACTCAAAGTATTTACACAACTGCATTGCCACAGCAAACAAAATAATAAACGTTATCAATTTAATAACCAACACCAACTTTCCTTTCAAAGTAAACTATAACTAACTTTGAAAATTAAAATTGACCTATCAATATCGCGAAACTTACTTGAATTCCATTCCAGAATCTGTGGCCAACAAAGAGTTCTTGCTCTTTGTGCTGTCTGCTACAGATGGCACGGTAACGACACGACAACGGCACGGCAACGGGACGACAACGGGATGGTTCCGCGGAAATTACGCGCAGACACTGCGCCGACTGATTGAATGCCTTTGAAGTTTATGTGTGATGTTTGTTGGTAGTTGGCCTGTTCTGATCCGTGATAAACATGTGGTTTTACTGGTTTATAATTTAGTAGAAGAATTATATATGTTGCAGTCAAAACTCTTATCCATAAAAGTAGTTTTAACCGTATGTATACTTTCGACATTACTACTTTTAACTGAAATAACAGTTAAAAGTATTTTTGCCCAATGGAGCTGGTTAAAAGTAGTTTTGACTAACTGATTCCGACAAAAGTGGTTTTGACTGGTTATATCCGTCAAAAACTCTTAAAAAGTTAAGGTCGATAAACATAACAAAAAAACGCACCTATAAAGTTTTATATTACTAAATATTAGTAGAGAACGTGCTGATATACATTCCAACTAGTTAATAGTGCTTTTGACTGATGGTTTATCAGTTAAAACTAGTTTTGACTAAGAGCGTCAGTTAAAACAACTTTTAACCGAAAATTTTCAGTCAAATGCACTATTAACCAATGATTTTAAGTCAATACCTCTTTTGATCAACCTGTTCAGTCAAAATTACTTTTGCATATTTTATTCAGTTAAAAGTACTTTTGACTGGTTACGAGTTTTGACTGCAATATATATAACTAAATATCCCATGTTCGAGTATACAGGCTATAAGAGTAGAGGAAGACCAAAGAAGCGATAGATGAACTGTGAGAAGGATGACATGGCTAGAAAAGAGGTGACTGCTGTTATGACGAGTAATAGGGAAGTATGGTTGAAGAAGACATGCTGCGCTAACCCTAAATAAATTGGGATAAGGACAGAAGAATTATGAATGATTATGATGATTCTGAGCATGAAAAGTGGTCGTAATTGTAAATAATGTGAAAGTGTAATCCTTGCTTAACTGCATAAGCTACACTACTTACTTATGCTCTTATAAAATTGTCAAAAATCTCTCCGGCTAGAGAAAAATTACAAGTCCACTATTATCTATGGTAAGATCAAATAACTACTCTGTCAGCTGTCAGCAATATTTTAAAATGTTCTGTCATAGTCTGCAGTTATGGGGCTGTGGAAAGTCTCCTTGATATTTCTCTCTTCTACGACAAAAATCAATCTTTATTTACTCTTTTTCGTCTTCATAACACGACAAGTCACTAACACCGATTCTAATTAATAAAAATAAATGCGAAAATAAGTTTGTTACCTTTTCACGCCTAAACCACTGAACCGATCATCCTGATATTTTGCATATACGTTGTCAGGTATACAGAAACGGACATAGGGTAACTTTTATCCCGAAAATAAGTACTGTTCCCTAGGAAAACCACCATAACGTTCTTATGCTAAAAGATGGCGCCACGTGTCTTTTGAATCATGATTGAATTATATTATTACATGCAGAGTACAACCCAAATTGATTGTCAAATTCTAAATTAACGCAAGCGAAGCCGCGGGTAAAAGCTAGTTCTAAATAACACCGTAACTACAATACCAACACAAGCTTTGCAAATAAAACCGCCTATCTAACTACAAGTAGTATGTCAACAGTAACCGCGGTTATTGCGAAACTGTCCTTATCAGTTATCAGCAGTTTGGATTACCGACATCTGCCGTTGATTGATCACGTGATAGCCACTGATAACAACCGATTAAGTGAAACTTACTGTGCCAAGTTTGATGCGGAGCGTGAGTTGTACAAATGTTAACCGAAGTTTCTAAGGTACCAAAAAGTTACGTTTATCCATCCATTTTTTAACATTTAAGTAAGCTTACAGACTAATAACGTGATAACATAACATCACGCCTGTTCCCGAAGGGTTAGGCAGAGGTGTATCTAAAAGTACCCTCACATTTCGCCAGTTATGTTTTATGTCCCATGTAATAGTGGGGAAGCCTATTGCCATAAACGGGACACAAATCCAGATTCCGTGCCTGTTACTAAGAGATTCCTAATGGCATAACCCAATAACACTTTGACCGACCCGGGAGTTCAACCCAGGCCCTTATGCTGAGCAGTCGCGCTTGCGACCATTAGATCAACGAAACAATAACGGTATAGTAATATTAATATACCACAAGATTACAAGCCTCCACAGATAAATGCAAAATATTGACTAAGCAATAGTAACAAGTATTACTTCCTTCCTCAAAGTTGGTTTATTTATGTTATCAATGGTAAGTTTTAGCGGTGATCGACACCGACAAGCATTGATGTTGTGCTTGACATAATATATATATTGACTTATATATATTGACGATATTGACAATCTTGTTTTGAGCTTTAATTAATCATTGCACATCTTAGTCCGTTGCAAAGTCATTAACAACTCTAATATATTTATAAGTCATAAGTACCTCTATGTTTTTTTTACTTAGTGTAAATAGAGACTGTAAAATTGGTAGAAAACGTTATTGCCTACTTCATCAACAAGATCGTTCTATTGTCCACTACACCATGAGCATTCATGTTTCGATTAAAGAAAGTTTTTGGTACATTTTACAATTTACCTTTTACAAATCAACTGTAAAAATTGCACTACTAACTCCACAAGTCATTTTAAACTTGAAACACAACAGAATAAAGTTGAAAACGCCAATCTGAACTATCCAAAGTATCGACCCATTTCGTCGGCAATCGATAAAAATCAAGATTCATAACGTTTTATTAAGAAACGGTTTAGTTTAACGTTGTCATTTGGTGAACAATTGTAATCGGTAATCAGTAATCACATCGGTTTCACGGCGATTTTCGTGAAATTGATCTATTGTTTCGTCATGACTTGTAACCGCTATTGTAGATTCTGTGACGAATGGTTCCTATTTTGTTTTTTTTTAGTTATAATAGTTGAACTGTAAGCATAATTGAAGAGACAAAAGCAGACAGATGTGTTAATAAGGTCTTTATAAATAACTGTTTCCTAAAATGATAATTAGAAACATTTGTCTTCCAGTAATGTATGCGGAATTTGACATTTTTGACGAGTTAATCGGAATAAATGTCGAATTTATATTTTGACAAAACTGTGTTGACTTCAGAGTTTTCTTTTTGTCTACGTGTCTGTCAACCATACAAAATACAGTTAAACTAGAGAAGGTATGCGCTTCGGTTATCTTCGTGTTTCTGAATTAGCAAGAATCGCGCCACAAAATATCCCAAAGAAGTAATTAGAAGGCATACTTTTCTAAATCAATATATGGATTGATACTGCAGATTGGTAGTGCGATATCGGAGTGCATTGCTAGACCGACCTCTCTCAAACTGCGACTAAACACCAACTAAGATCGTTTCAAAAGACTGATAAACTGAAACTCAACCACAATTATCTCTGAAATACTTATTAGAAGCTTAATAATTCAGCTTGCATTATAACGCAGCCGGGTAAGGGCTCCCCTTTCCTTTTTCCACTCAACTCAAAGCGTCAAAAAAAGATAAAAGAATTAAAACTACCAAACCAAAAAATCATCCCCAAACAAACATACCGATTCATTACCTCCCATAATTCACAGACAATGCGGTAAAGGGGAGGCTTCATTAAAATTCACGTTCATAGAGCGAATCAGAGTCACCTGCAGATACCCAGCGGCCTATCACTTCCTTTGATCAATTGGCTGGCACATACGGATCGGGAACAGGGACGGCCCACACTAGTTTCCCACTGGGATTACGACTCCGGGATTACCATTCGGATATAACTTTTTAAACTGATATGGTCACTCACACTAAAAACGGAATTTTTACCATGAAATATCGGGAGCTCAAAATAAGTAGTAAACATGGTACATATCCCGTTTGTAGTATTAATGTAATCACTCGGATGTTTTGTAGGAAAATTTTGTAAAAACAAACCCAAAGGATTTGGGAAATTGAAAACACTATCACAGATTACACATAATTAGCACCAATCAATCACAGAATCTAATTTAAAATCGGTCTACACCAAAATATATATTTAGGACGTGATTCAATATGATAAAATTGTCATGGTAGAAATCACTCAGTTTTAATGAGACAATGTAGACATATTTCCATTATTATGAAACAGCCTTCTCTTTGACCAAAACAGCCTTGCCAACCCAACTTGCGCTAGTAAAAGCTGTTTTCTAAACAAATCCCGCACCGCACATCGTCCCGCGCCCCAAAGCACGGGATACCCGACCCCGGGACCAATCGCCCCACCACTAGCCACAGCGCAGACCGCCGCGGGCGTTTCGTCCGCAACCGCATCTTTGCGACCGGCAACGGATTGACACGTTGCGTTTTAATCAATTAGCGTACAGAAACGTGGTTCACGAATCAATGGGCAGTGAAATAAGCGGGCCGGCCACCGCGGCGCCAATTCGGCTATCCGGTTTCAAATACGGTTTTTTTTTCCAATGCGTTTTTCGGACGGACGATAACTTCATAATCGGAGCATTCGTTCTCTTTTTGACCGCGGATTTTCGTTACGGTCAAACGGGCGCTTTGTTTTAGATATTAGATGTTCTTTTTTACCTTTCGGCGCTCATCAGTGTCAGATTGTTAACTTCTTTCGTATCGTAATCATTCTAGACTCATTTTGTTTAATCGAGTGATATCTGTCTGTACTTAATCAGTTTTTTATTTATAAGAGCTGGCGATCGAAAAACATTATTCTTTAATGTTTAAACGTGGACAATGAAAAGGAGTCTGCAAGCATCGTAGCAGGGAGTGGCGTTCTTTAGTTTTGGCCTACCCTCATGGGATTTCTTTTATCTTTTTGAAATGGCGCTTCTTTACCAGATGCATAATCTTCAACCACAAAAAGCATACCAGTTTCTACAAGATCAATTTTACTGTTGGACAGAGCCAATGCGAAAATCGGTCAATGTGATGGAAACACATCATAATGACAATAGTCATCGTCAACGATCTAATTACAATGCAGAAGAACTAATAAAAATAAATAGTTATTGCCTTTCTTATAGCGAAATGTCAAGGCAATGTTAATCACATGTTGTTTCCTATTTCCTATATGACAAAGAATACAGAAATTAAACATGCAATAGCTAAGAAAGAAAAGGCCGAAAAGATATTCCGAAATTAGCAATCGGTTTGTTGGTTTACTTAAGTACTAACAAAGAAAATGCTTCCTCAAATTTATGTGAGAAAATACGAGACCAATATCTGTGTACGTTACGGTTGTGGTGTAGACATGTTTCCATCTTAATATCGCAGTTGTAGGTTGACAGTTGTGTTGTGCGACAATGACAGTCATAATGCTTAGCCCTTAGCCAAAGTACTACAAAAACTTTGTCTGGTTGGCAACACCCATTGCACTAATAGATAACTGTCGTATCTAATACAACACCACTATCACGTAACAAGCATTATTACTATGATTAAAAAAAACTGCGTAAACTCAAAGAAAAGCTCCAATCATGTCCACTATCTCCATCTAATTAGGTGACTCCTTCAAAACCCGATAAAAACCATATCTGAGTATCAATATTCGTTTTATCGCTACAAATTATGTCAGCAGATATATTTTGAATAATTGATACGTCTGTGACTAGCGTAATATAACCAATCAATCAATTATCGATCACATGGTTTTGCGCAACGAACGATGGCCCCGTTACAATTGTGTTTTTCCTTGTATTATCATTTTTAATATCTATCCTATCATCGATTATTACATTTAGATGATGAACGATCGCAATAAAGCGATATACTGTTATCTGTTCCCTTTTAAATCAACCTAAATACGGTTTTAAAATGTCTTTATTATCATGATTAATTTGTCAGTTGGTGTTTTGTTTTCAATATTAATTAGCTCGGTATCAGTTTTGTTTGTGTCATGCTTGTTTGCTTCAGAATTTTTCCATTTGACTAACATGACAACTGTAGCTTTGATACGCGATATTGATGCATATTTATTGATTTGTAATGGCTTATTGTGATATGAATGCGTCATTTTCAGTTCGTTCAATAAGTATTTTTTCATTGAAGTTAGTTTTATCTACTTCATTGTTCTCGAAAATTATGTTCAGTCTCAATTTTGTTACACATCATTACTAATTCAAAGGCTAAGAGATTAATTTGTGCTCACTTTTATCTTCAAATCCGACGACTTGCTATCTATCTTCTGCAGATTGTCTTAGGATAATATGACTAATCTTTTACTCTAAGCTTAGTATTTTTTCATGCGGTATGTTGTCAACCTCTCTAACTATATCTTCTCCTTTGTCCATAGAGGAAGCCAACAGTCCAGAAAGCGGAGTGAAGGATCGTGGTGACAGGGGGGAGAGGCAGGAAGGGGGAGAGGGCGAAGCGTCCGGCTCTGTGTCCCCTGCGTCCCGCACCTCCCCAGCGCCTGATGAACGTGACGACATTGAGCACAGTATACCAGCTACCCTGATCCAGGATCCCAATGCTGAGAGGTGAGTTCTAGATTCTGCAGAAGACGACGAAGTTGGTTATAGTCATCCACTTCCATAGACCATCAGGCTGCCAGCTAAAGGAACAGTTATTGGCAAATAAGTTGATAATAACAATATAATGGTAGTAGAAGATAAGGCGACCATAATCGTTTTTATAATTGTGATTAACTTTGATGCTTCTTCTCAAAATCGAGCAAAACGTGTGATTTAGAATAGAGGCTGACAGTTGACTATAACATAATTCCTAAAGTTTATTCAGAAATCTTGGGTCAGACAGAAACCTGCTGAAAAATTAAAAAAAAACGTTCATTGAGATTGTCGATGATTTTGACAAGGTCGATGAGTACAGATGGCCATAATCTCATAAAAATAACTGACAGATCATTAGTTTCGGTCGTAGGCGAAAAAAATGACGATCTTTGTTCCAATCTCCCGACAGAACAATCATTAATTTACTTTAAATGTTCGTTGATCATGCATCTTCAATCGTTCATGTCATCAAAGTAGGATTGACCAGACGTAGCTGTATTTAAATCTACTTAATAATCCATCTGATTCAAAGCTGCCACTACCTGCAAGGTCAGACTCGCAAGAACAATCCTTTCCAATACCGCACCTCAAGGCTTTTATGGAAATTAAACCATCACCGACAATCTCGAAGCAACCGACCCATTCATAATACCACACGCCATTGTCAACGCGGAGGTCTGCACATCACTCCATGGTGTCCACTTTAATGATCCCATTGTTTCCACCGATCAGTTGACAACGACTGTCCACTGACATCACTACTTACCCACCCAACATAAATTTACAGCCAACATAACTCTTATTACAAAGCTCATAAAGTTTAAACTGGAATAGGTTTGCAGAAAATTTTACACAGTCGAGATATAGGAATGAAAATTTAAATGTGCAGTTAAAAAAATCTTCTTAGAAGGGACTAGAGTTTATTTTAGAATGTTTGGCACGCAGAAACAACTTGGTAGAGATAGAGAAATGAATGGACTCGTCAGTGACAGTTATAGTGGGTAGAACGACTAAAAATGATCTGAATTTTCAAAATGACGTTCCATCAATTTTCATTTTGAAATGTTTTTGGATTTATCGATGATGGTAAGAATGATTGATGGGTTATGCGTTACGTCATAAGCCACCTAAGACTTTTGGTGTAAGTGCAACTGACGACGGAGAAATAAATCAAAGTTAAATCCAATTTTGGTTGATGTGTCCACGAGATGAAACATGACAAAAATGAAGGCTATCTCAACGACTATTGCCTGCTCAATAGATTACAACCAAGGAAGTTATAATTCTTTATTATGCCTTCAATGTAAAAGTTAACTTAATTGGATTCTTTTTAATCTTCATCGGTCTTACAAATAAAATCAAGGTTGGCGCCGTTTAAGCACCTCTGGAATACATTATTATTTTATTATAAAGCAGTGTCATCACCGTCATCATCATCACATTATTGTAAAACCATGGTTTTACTTTACCTGTATTATGTTCAGCTTTGATTGTGTCGTTGCTGGAATGTTTGCAAGCGCTACTGCTGATCATGAGATCTTGGATTCGATTTCCAGATCGGACAAAGTGTTAGAGTTTTTCCATCAGGAATTTCTAAGTAGCAGGGGATTTGTGTCTGGTTGTGGCAAAAAACTCGCGTCCTATTAAATGAAATTTAAACATTACTGGCGAAATGTGGATGTACTAGGCACACTTCTGCTTAAACCTTCAGGAAAATATTAGTAAGTATTAGATATTAGGATGGAACGTGACAATAATCCACACGACAGATACCACTTATCACTTCGCATGTCCTGATTATTGGATCGACATGAACATTAATGATTATTGATATTTATTAGAATAATACATGATTGATGTTTTGATTGTGTTAATTAATCATGGCGAGGTTATGATTCGGAGATCTGTATCTGAGGCGGATACGTTTTGTTCGCTTGTTTGTTCATCGTGATTGTACATGGTGGGGTTTGATTTAGCATGGGTACTGTTTCTAGATTCACAAACACCAACTTCCATATCGTATTTAACGTCTTTAGGATATGATGTTACAATTTTTTTTAGTTTTACCTTTGAAGAGATCTAGTGCAAAATTTCAAGCTTCCAGACTCAGTGGCTAAGCCAGCACGTTGTCTGGCAGATAATGAATGAATTTAAGATTTTTATGAAGAAAATGATAAGCCAGAGATACATTCCAGGTATTATTTAAAAAAATGGTGATAGATTGATATCCTCTTTACACACAACAATATATACAATAATACAACACATGGACATGGTAAATATCCCGTTTCTAGTGTTAATTATAATGTTAGTGACGATGACAGTTTAAAAACTTATAACTGAAACATAACCTCACAATATACAATCTTGGACTCAACTCTCTTTACTTAATTTAATAATAAAATGATACCAGCACGCAGTTCAATACATCTGCTAGAAACAAAAGACAATCGGACACCATCAAGACGTCACATAATTTGACTAACAATAAGAATAACATCAATTTCTTTACTTACATGTCTCGATTACTAGCTGATTTATATTGTTTTGTAACGAATCGCTAGTTAATCAGATTGTACGAGAACCATATCGAATCGTATGAAGACAGCTGCAGCAATACATTTTAATATTTAATTAGATGTATTGACGTAATTATTTTTGTAATTCATACAAAAATAATAAGTCATTTATCATTAATTTTGTGTCGTAAATAATATGTGGAATTCAAATAAATTAGTCATTTAAATAATGTGACATTTGTAAAGCCTTAAAATTCTCGGAAAGCTTCCGTCAATTTCAATTATAGAAACACATTTCGTCTTCGTCTATACTATATATTTTAGTCTAATATTATAAAGAGGTAAGTGAGTTTGGATGTAGGAGGTAATCTCAGAAAGTATACATCCCATTTGAAAAATTCTTTCACTGGTGGAAACCTATTTACCGATTGCCATAGGATATGTTATTTGACGCAAGCTGAAGCTTAGTGATAATAAAGTTCTGTTTGTCAAAATCAAACTATCCCACGTATTACATCTCTTATTTGTCAATGAATTAAAAACCGGCCATATCACGTACATGTACTTTATAAAAATCTCACTAATACGAACTTGAGGACATCATTAACATGTTAATTTTACTGCATTAGAAATCTTTTATTTCAAATCTTTATCTTTCATCCGGCCAGGTACGAGTGCAAACAAATATATTGTAGTTGAAAAAGCTAAATTTACACCAATCCAAGCTTTGTGAGTAAGGGAATAAGGAAAGCAAACTTTAAGGAAAATGAATGGTAAAGTTGGTGCTGTAGCAAGTCTGTTCAATCAATGTCAATTAGTTGCACTGAGGTGGCGTGATCAATCATTTTGAGGTTCTAGTGCCTTGAAGTTCTATTGTTTAGATTTTAGATCTACTGATTTAGTTTGTGTATTCGCTAAAACGGATAAAAATGTGTTTTCCGGTGGGAATGGAGGGACAGCATTAGTTGGGTCATTTTGATTGAGTGTTTTAGAATCTGAAACGGGTGATGATTTTTAATGATCATTTTTCTATAATAAATCTTCGTTGTTTTTCTCATCATCAAAGCATTTTTCTGTTCTATCTGATTTTTCTTTGACTCTCCAAAATTTCTTGTACTCCTTCTAATTTACAAGCAAAGATTCATAAAATTCTAACACGACTATTTCAGATTCTTGAAAATTGTCTTCGATTTGTTGAATGTGAATTTAATAATATTCTCGTAGTCACAGGCTAACCGGTCAATGTGGCGGAGGCTTATGTCCAGCAGTGGACGTCTTTCGGCAGAAATGAGGATGATGACGGTGATGAGTCACAGACTGTAGTGAATTGCTTTGTCATCGTAACTAGTTATAGGCAAGATGTTCGTCACTTGTTCAGGTGATAAATCAATCAACAATAATTTGACAACCAACAGCTGAAACTGTTTCTGTTATTTCTTTCATTCCCAGATTAAAACAGTATTTATTTGTAGATCTTATTGGTTTAAAAGTAAATGATAGCGTGACAATTGACAGAGGAGAATGGAAGAAAACGGTGTTGCACCGACCCCAAATAACATGGGACAAGGGTAGGAAGATGATTTATTGTTTTAAAAGTAACGATGTCTTTATTGTAATGAACGACAAACAGGTACTGCATTGTTTTTGACTGTGTGACATCTTAAACTTAGAAAAAAAACCTACTGTTCTTATTTGTTCTTTGACACTTCAGACCTAGAGGCTCAATTACAATGATTCTTTTAAGTATAACTTTGCATGGCTAATTTTCTTATGCTCGGCATTATTTTGTTCTCTCTCTGTTCTGTTTTTAACATTTTGTATCTTAGAATATCCACATCTACACTTCTGTGTCTATTTCTAAATTCTTGTAATTGACTAGGTACATTCAATAGCCAAAATTATCTTCTTAGCCTTATCTAATTGCGATGAAATTAGGCGAATTAGAGAAATTGTCTAAGTCTGGCAGCGTAGTACCTACGCCTCTATTATATTGTGCTAACTGTTTAAATGTTTCAGTTTATTCGTTAACGAAAATATGATTGCGAAACAAAATGTTTATAAGATTAGGACCTTTCTAATAAGTTTCTTTATTATTTCGTTCATAGTTCATTTCTATGTCAATTGCAGATTAACGGAAAAATATAAGCGCTAGTTGTTTTTTTTATTGGCTTTGAATAAGCTATAATTGTCTTGGTAATCTGTCATAACATTATGTAGTTAAAAACAATCCTCTAAACATTTAAACAATAAAAATCTTGCAATACATTGGCCAAGGTCTGCTGTCAATACTCATTGTTTCCTTTATCTCAAAATCGTGATTCAAAATTTTAAGTTAAAACGAGTTCTTAATAAACGGTACAGTAAATCTAATTAGATCCAACCCAGACACAATCAATCAGACGTGTTCATTTTTGCATGTTCATAAAGATTTGGTATTTATTTTCCTTTTCGTCTCTACTTATTTCTATATTCTCTACAAATGTTACTATCAAGCTCACTGCAGTTTTATTATCAAGAAGACATGTGTCAGTTATAAAATTTGCTTTGTTACTGCAAAATTATTCAAACGATGTCAGGTGTCCCCCATCCATCGGCCCGCACTATGCACACTTTGACGCATAAAACCGCTCTGTCCTAATTCCTGCACATCAAAACGACCACAGTCTAAAATATATCCCACTAACATTTTTATCATCTGTCGTTACATGTAGAAAAATAGCCTAGAATTCTTTTGTTTATGTCACAACCCACTCGCGGTTATTTTAGTTCGGCGCAGGAAAGAGACGGAGCTACTTGTCACATAAATACTCGTGATTGATTGACCCGCAGCCGACTAATGCTCATAGGAAGCAATAAACAGCTGTGCGATTCTCTTATTAAAAACTTTATAAAACTTTTGGGGTTTGGAACAAGGTTCTGTCAAATCACTATAACAGTTGTTTAGATCGGATTCGTTGATAACATTTACTTCGAGATCGTTCAATGATAATAAAAACAGTATTATGGGCTGTAAAACGTAAAGTACATTAGTTTCCGGGGATTAACGGAACATAGTTTCTTTACTTTGTTAATTTATTTATCTAGACGACGTCCTGTCATTATCGATTCGCTGTCTGACATTTATGGTATTGTCGTTCGGAAGTGTCCTAACGTTTCCTTGCGTAAAAATAAAATAAACATGAGAAAATATTTTCCTTTTGTCAAAGCAGGAAATCTGTTCGTGATACGCGTAAATCCGTCCGCGTCCCCTGTCTGTCCGTGAGTCGTTAAAAGGACTCGTCTCGGCGTTTTGTTAACGCGCCATTTCCTTGTCAACGCCGTCAACCCTGTCCGGGTAATCTTCTTTAAGCCCCGAGACTTCAATCTACCATGCCGAGCGTGCTTCATCTTTTCTTACTACACCTATACAAATGGCACTCCGTAAACAATCTCGTTAAAAAGTTATTGCGCCTATTGGCCATCAAGGATACTTAGTACATTTTTCATTGGTGTTACGACTGTGACTCAGCTATGCGGAGTAGCTCCGCTGTGTCAGTCGGCTGTCATCGGAACGATCGCCCGTCACTGCACGTCCACCTCGCGCATCGCACGCACGCTTGCATTACGCAGCGCCACCCCTAGAAGTGGGATACCGATAGCCGTCTCTGTCTGCCGCGTTGCGTGCTCCGTTACAGCGGCACCTGTCTCTTTCTAGCGAGGGGCGTGCGGGGCGGGGGCGCTGCAGGCGGGTCGTAAATCACGCGGCGTCTCATTCCACGCGGGACCGCCGCCGCCGCCGCAGGCACCGCGCACTTCCCTTCCGACCGCCGGCATCGCGGCGCGTCTTTCGCGACGTGTTTACATTTTCAACTATTTTTGGGGAGTCTCAATTGTTATCTAGTAGCAAAGTGTTATCAATTATATCAGTGTTGTATTGATGGATACGCAAGTTTTTCACCGTTACCAGTTTGGAGTACTTTGAAAACATTACGTCTAAAATGATCGTCGAGCCCGACCACGTGAGGTAGGTTTTCTATTTATCCAAGTGTTTTATTGTTTTGTGTAATTCTTCATGTTTCATATTGTTTTCCCGTTCAATAATTGAATTTTACATTGTAGATGTTTTTCGACTTTTCTTCACTCCAACTTGTCGACTTTCAACTTAGAATTTTTCGTGTTCTCTCCGATCAGAGCTTTATTAAGTAAATTGTATGTCCAAACTATTCGTGATTTTACACTATAAAAGTGTTTCTCTGTTATTTTTTTTGTGGTTTTATCATTATAAAATAGATTTACATCCATATTTTGAATAAAATAGTGATAAAACAACGTTGACTTTAACATTTTGATGGAGTCTGATATTCAAATCAAAAGGAAAGCTTGTTTCTAGTCCTACACGATTGTGTAGAAAATATTAAAAAGTTTTAAAGCCTAGATTATATCTTGATTTATTTTATGTCATTTCATCTATAACATTTGATCCGTATAAGGTATGTGGGTCTCTCAAAACAACAATATTTTATATGATTCTGCTATTTTACGAGTTACAAGGATTTTTGAGAACATTCGATAGTCTTTCCCTTTTCTAGTAAAATGGAACACGTTTTTAGTAACTTTTTGTGTATTTTATTGTCGCATAAATAATCGATAAGCTGTGTCATCAACTATTGTGCTCGTCATGTTTATCACATCTGATATCACCTCTTTTCCATGAACGATCGCTTAATAATATTGATTCAATAATTAATTTATTCTATAAGTCGAAAATTTGATTGTTAAATTTTATAGCTGTCATTAATATAACTTCTTTAATATCCAATTGATTATTCATGTCTCAAGGCTTGACCTATTTGTACCCAATTTACCTTAGATTTATACTATGCCATCAATGTTTTTCCTTTTGTGTCAAACGCGTTAAATCTAATGTCAGAACGTCAACTCTGTCAACGGCTGGTTTTTTGATCGTATTGTCATCATTAAAAATTTAAGAATAAAAAAACTTCGAGCTACAAGGACACCCAAACAACGAGCTATAAAGTTTTTTTAAGATCGATATAAACCCATTAGTGTGTCTATTTGCTATTCACGATCGAGCTATTAATTTATTAAAAATGACCATTAAAAAAAACTTGCATTCGTTTTGTTTACCGTCGATATTCAAATGTCGATAACCGGTTTAAGATAACGACGGGCTGAGACAGAGGCGGCAATTTTCGCTAAGTGAATTTATGTCGGTCGAACTAACCGCGTCACGCTTTTGTCCCCAGGGAGAGCCCGAGATGTCTGTCGCGGGAGTCGTCGGGCGCACCGCGCTGTCCCTCGAATGACTCGGTGTACTCCAGCCGCAGCGGCGCGGGCATGCCGCTGCCGGCCGCGCTGACCGCTGCCCTGCCCGCCGCACTACTGCCGCCACACTCGGCCGCAGTCGCCGCCTACCTCGGCGCCGCAGCTGCCGCTGCCGCCCAGCAGCGTCTCCTCATGTCCTGCCAGGAGGAAATGACTGACTCCGAACGAGGTGACGCCGTACTTGACTTCAGCACAAAGCGCAGTGAATCACCGCACGACGATGATGATCACGATGATGCCGTCAATCTAAGTAATAAGAACGAAAATGGCCCACTTGACCTGTCCGTTGGCACGAGAAAACGTGGCCCAGAGGACTCGCCATCGCCAGTCCCATCTAGAAAAAGTTCTAGACCATCAGAGTTTAAGCACTCTCCATCTCCCTGGTCCACGCCTGTGGCACCACATCTGCCATATTTCGCAGCTGCAGTCGCTGCGGCTAGTTTGTCTCCTAAGGGAGGCGTCCCATCTGATTGGAATGGCAAGCTAAAACATGGGGGTCCTACACCGAGCGATGCCACAAAGGCGCTTGAAAAGATGAGTGAGTTGAGCAGACTGGGCGGCGAGGAATTGTTCCGATCAGTACAAAGTGCCGCTTTAGGCGCTGGTCTAGCTCCGAACGCAGCCGCCCGTCACTCTGCCTGGCAATCCCACTGGTTGAATAAGGGCGCCGACCAAACGAAAGATGTCCTTAAATGCGTGTGGTGTAAGAAGAGTTTCAACTCGCTCGCAGATTTGACAGTACACATGAAGGAGGCTAAGCATTGCGGGGTCAACGTGCCCGTGCCACCCTCTTCTGGAGCACCTATCCCACCCTCTCTACAACCGCCTTCCAGTTCGCCATCGACACCGTCACACAACTCGTCCTCTTCGAGCGGTTCATCCAAACCGAGCCAAAATGATTTGAACATGCTCATCAAAGAGAATATGCCAATTCCTAGAAAACTCGTCCGTGGCCAAGATGTATGGTTAGGCAAAGGCGCAGAGCAAACCAGGCAGATATTGAAATGCATGTGGTGCGCTGAAAGCTTCCGCTCACTCGCTGAGATGACCAGCCATATGCAGCGGACTCAGCACTATACAAACATCATATCGCAAGAACAAATAATTTCATGGAAATCTTCGGACGACGCTAGCAAGGGAGGCTCCAACTCGAGCGCCCCGGGTGCTAACAACGCGGCACCACCCACCACCGGTACCAGTAGTCATGTTAGCGCCGTATTAACTTGTAAGGTTTGTGACCAAGCATTTAGTTCCTTGAAAGAGTTGAGTAATCATATGGTAAAGAATTCACACTACAAAGAGCACATTATGCGATCAATCACCGAAAGTGGAGGCAGAAGACGTCAGACGCGTGAAAAACGAAAGAAATCTCTGCCAGTCAGAAAACTCCTCGAATTAGAGAGAGCACAGCACGAGTTCAAAAACGGGGATGGGAATGGTGTACCTATGGGTAAACCAATTCGAGATTTCGGCGCTGGTAGCCGCATCACTTGTGAGAAATGCGGCGACAAAATTGAGACTGCGGTATTCGTCGAGCACATACGACAATGTATCGGTGCACCGATGTCTAATAGCCAAAGGAACTTTTTGAAAAGCGCGCTGCTATCTAACAACATCATCCCGCCCGACGTACCCGGCCACGTCACGCCAACTGGCCGTGATGGCCGCAAGAGCATCAACGAAGAGCTGCCATCTCCCGGCTCCGCGCACCACCGCTCTCCATCCTCCGTGAACGATTCCTCCCCGAGTTCCAAAGATCCCAACGCGAGCAATGAGAAAAGCTCGTCGCCTTCGGTCCTCAATGCCATAGAACAATTGATAGAGAAGAGTTTCGACACCCGATCGCGGCACACCGTGCCCGGCATGCCGGGCGGCGCTTCACACGCGCCTATTGGGTCTAGCATCCTAAAGAGATTAGGCATAGATGAGAGCGTAGACTATACCAAACCGCTGGTAGATCCTCAGACTATGAATATGTTGAGGAATTACCATCATCAGCAGGGATACGGGCGCCGCGAGCGCAGCGGAAGCGAGTCCAGCTCTATGTCGGAGCGAGGCGGCAGTAGAGTAGAGTCACTGACTCCCGACAGGAAGATGGACACGTATCACATGACTCCTCGTACTACTCCCGACACGCGTGGTTCTCAAACCCCCGCTTCTGAGGACCGCCCGACTGAAGTGCGAATAAAGAGAGAAGTCGAGGAGGAAGAGCGCGAAAATGGCGTGGATTTAAGCAACCAGCCTGTGCGAGTCAAGACTGAAGTAGATGAGGACGAGGAACCGCCGCGGCCGAGCAGCACCGCCGACGAAGACATGAAGCCCGTAGTGGCCAAGCGCGAGAGTGAGGGCCCCTCCCCCGCCGCCAGCCCACGCAGCCCCGCCAGCGACCGCTCCGCCAACACTCCCGGCTCCGAGCGCAAGCCCGCGTCCAGCCTGGGCGCGCTGTCTTCTATGTTCGACAACCTGGCCGGGGGTGGCTCATCCGGTGAGCCGAGCTCGTCGCGTCGCGGCGGCAGCCACCCGCTGGCGGCGCTGCAGAAGCTCTGCGACAAGACCGAGTCCAACCCCAACCGTGCTCCCGCACCCGCGCCCTCCCCTGCCGGCCCGCCCAGCATCCTGACGTTCAGCTGGGCGTGCAACGACGCCGTTGTCACTGACTCCATCATGAAGTGCGCCCTATGCGACACGCCTTTCATCTCGAAGGGCGCGTACCGGCACCATCTGTCGAAGATGCACTTCGTGAAGGACGGCGCGCTGCCGGAGCCCGTGCCGCTGAAGGCGCCGGCGAGCGCGGGGTCGCCGGGCGCGCACAAGAGCGGCTCCAACGCCGCGTCGCCGCAGGCCCCGCGCTCCCCCTCGCAGTCGTTCGACGAGAGTCCTCACTCCAAGTTCCTCAAGTACACGGAACTGGCCAAGCAGCTCTCCAGTAAGTACGTGTAGGCTGGGCCCGGCCGGCAGTTGTGATGATACCATATCTTGCTACGTTAAACCTTGCTAGGGTTAGGTCGCAGCCGCGACGCTAAGTATTTCGAAACTCTTTGCCAATTTAATTATTTAGGTAATTATTGTTAGATTTCACCGCATAGATCGGTTAGTGTAATAAATTAATAGCGACTTAAGTATACGCCAAACGTCTTACGTTCGTTTTAGGTATTAAGAGAATATTTTCAAAATATTGCCTTTAGGTGATCGGTTGTTGTAAGGGCGGCAGAGCCCGTGGCTTATCTTCCACACTACGTTATAATTCCATTTCGATAAATGTAAATATAAGTCACATTAAGTCATAAAAAATACGATTCGATCTCTTTTTGTAAATGTATATTTTTTGCTAATTAATTCTTTGAAAAAGGTAAATCGTGGAAATTAGTTTTCGTTAATTGCAATTCGCCTTTCGCATGTGATTCGTCTATCGTATTAGTCGCGTAGTGGCGTTGACTTTCAGTATTTTAACAGAAAATTCGTTGCAATATCATTTTTTTTCGTGTTACTTAATTTTTTATGTAAATCAGAGTTAGGGTTAACGTGGTTAGTTTATGTATATTTTGATGATTTTTCTTGTTTTTTTTTTTGTGAATTTAAGAGATCCGTCGACGCGTATAATCTCGGAGATTCAATCTCATTCGTTTCTGTTCGTTTTGTACATACAATTCGACATAGAATGCAATATAACAATCTCCTTAGTGTAAATTTTGCTATAGGTATGCTCTCCACGCGAGGATGCTATTTATTATTTAGTGATAAGTACATAATATTAGGTAAACTACATCTGTGAACAATTGTATACCAATATACCAGCGCATTAATCGGTTGAACAATCAACCTATATTTAAAAGTGATACATATACATTTTTTTTCGTTGAAAGGAATGATAACATTCGTATACGTTTAGAACATAAAGATATACCAGATATATCTTCCAATTTGTAACGACAGATATACGATGATGTATATACGGCACTTGAGAGTAAAGAACCTCTTTTATATTTAATAAAAATATTGTAAACTGTCTAATGTAAGTTTCAGACTATATCAACAAAAAACTTTGATTGTAAACTGAATATTCGTGACACTAAAAATTCCATTTTACCCTTTGACGTATACGACATTTTTAATGGAATATACAATTTTAAAATTTCATTTTGAATTAATTTTTGATGTTTTAAATATTATACATATAACTTGCATAAGTGGCGAATATTCAGCTAATGGTGATTAAAATCGATACAAATTTGAAATCGTAAAAAAATCTATCATTTTAACGATAATAATGAAACATACGACAAATATTATGTATACGCTAGCTCTGATGAGAGATTTTTGCTCATTCTTAAGAAAAAAAAGTAAAAAAATGGTGTTGAAATATTGATTTTACCAAATTTAATAATCTTATTTAATATTTTATGTTGTATTTCAAAATGCAATTAAAAGCTCAAAGAAATATATATGTTACATACTTTAAATGGTTATTTTATTTGACTAAACCCCTGCCTATGCCTTACCTGGTACAAAACCCAACCAAGCAGCCATGCTGCTCACACGTACACACCTCACACACACACACACACAGAACCTGTAATAATTACAAATAACGTAATGAAGAGTCAAGAGACAGGTTCAAGTTAATAGTGTACAGACACCAGCAAATCAAGCTACTAAAATCTGTAATTTTTTTTATCGATTTTCAACTTTATCGCTAAAACATTAGGTTCAGGGTTGATTGGGAAAATTTAACAGTTTCGGGTAGCTTCATGTGTCTGTACAGCTGAAAATGCCACATTCCCATACAATCTGTGTTAAAGAATTTGTGAAACATGAAAAATTAAATAAATACTGACGAACAAAAGAGCATGACAGGGTTGTGGCAAAGGCGTTAATAGAGACCTTATTTTAAAGAATTTAGACCTATAAACTCCTTGTCTATGGTACTCAATGCATCTATCAGTAGACTTGCGGAAATAAGTAGCTAGATAGGTACCTACAGACGCCAGCATATCAAGCTACCGGAAACTGTCAAATTTTCCCAATCAACCTTGAACCTAGTGCTTTAGCGATAAATTTGAAAATCTATTAAAGAAATTAGACCTATTATAGTAGCTTGTGTTGGCATCTGTACCTGTTGAGTCATAACAGTATTTATCAGGACACCATCAATTTTTCATTACATCAACTTGTTCAGGAAAATTACTTGGAAAAGTGACAGTTTTGCCTGAAATGTTTGACAGGTAAATGTCCGAAATAAAATTAACTAAAAAAAAACAATAACATTTATCGACACCTTTCAACATGACCCGATAGACAGTCCTATTGACATAATTGTCTCAAGGTTTCAACTAAATTTCTTGTCTAAACTAATATCTACAAAAAAATGATATTGTATTGACACAAACGCCGCGTATAACTCATCCTTGGTGTGAAAAACGTGTCATCGAGTATCAATGAGATCTTTGGTTGTCTCTGAAGGAGTAGTCTTATCACAGTACCTTTGACTACAGCAAACCAAAAGCAGCTCATTACAAAGAGAAAGATGACTATGATGTTGTCAAACTTGTCAGTGACGGCAACGCAACTGCAACCTTATTGAATCGAAAGTAAAGTTCACTGTGCAGTGTGACAGTAATACCAAACCAGGGGTCTGTGATGATTACACTTCAGTTGTCTCCAAAGTGAAGGTTCCAGTCATCTTCGGCGATATGGAGCTTTTGAACACCTGAAAGTCTGGATCATCAGTATCCGCTGAACGAAACAAAACTATTACAGGATTGTAAGTATAGGTACATTGCGTAAGTATGATTTAGTAAGAAATATCTTTGATCAAAAGTTAAAACAAACTGATCTCGGAATTTTGAATTTCGTTACGAGACATGAAGTGTTCGGTTCGATTCCGAAGTTGGGCAGTGTTATTTAGCTTTTCATCAGGATTATCGTCGTAGCGGACTTGCAGGTCAGTCTGGTTTGTCCGATTGATGGTAATAGGCTCGCCCCCTATAACATGGAACTTAAATGTAAAAGGCCTGCGTTAAAAGATGTTATGAAACAAAGAACGATGTTTTGAATGAAATAAGGTCCAAACAAATAAAAAATGGAATTATATCAATCAAGAAGAACCCAGATTGAGAACATTTCAATTTGATTATCTTGACACGTTCTGATCAGTTATAGTTCATGATTGATTTTAATTAAATGACATGTTTTAGTGCGTATTTTAATTCCAATTTGATGATTTAAGTCAGTGGCTACTTAAATCATCAAATTGGAATTTAAATAAAATAATCTACAATGCTGCCAGCAGGTCAACCTACCCGAAACTGTCAGACTTTCCCAACCAACCTTGAATCTAATGCTTTAGAGATAAAGTTGAAAACCTATTAAATAAATTAAACAGATTGTAGTAGATTGATGTGCTGCGTCTGTACTATGTATGAACATCGAAAAAGAAGGAGTAGGTGCTTTAGGGACCCAGCACGCAGTGTTCTACCTACCACAAGTGAAAAAGGGTGGAGTAACGCATACATCAACAATAATCAACCATGATCCATCGTGTTATCCTATAATTAGGTTATGAAGGTCAGGTATGCACTTCTTCATGAACACGAGTGTTAGTAATTTTTTATTTTTATTTATTTATATTCAAAAATGGTAGGTAATCTTACAAACTAAGCCCCACAAAACCGTAGTAATGGTTTGACTGTGGGGTCAACGAGTCTCTACTACACTTACTTAAAACCAAAAAATATTTTTTGTAGCACTTTTACACATTTCTAGATAATGTTATTTTAATTTATTTTTAAAGCTATTTGTATTTGTTTCACTTCTTATGTCTTAGTAAGGGATGTTGTGTTAACCAAGAATTTGCTTATGGAAGTCACATAGGCAGTCGTTTGATGAAGAGTTGGTACTATTCAGATGATCAGATGTACCAGGTTACATTGGAAACCGGCGCCAACATACAAGGTGTAAACTTCACGAAGCCGTGAAAAATCACTGTTTATGGTAGAATTCGATGTAACGCACTCAAAATGTGCTAATGGATGCATGTGTTAGTATACCCTTATGTATATGAAAATATCGGACTGTTTAACAACTCTCAGTATTGGCTACATTAATAATAATATAATCCAGCAACGTCGGCTGTCAAACGTAAAATAACATTGACGTATGGCGACGTTGCATTTCAAAAATATTACCATATTAAAATCATCGTAAATTAATATCTTGAGAACAGAAAGGTTCTAATTTCAAATAAACTTAATATAGATTTTCTTAAAGGAAAATCTATTTATACCACGAGTTATTTTATACAAATAGTTTTTAATGTGGCTTAAAAGGCTTAGTTTCTGAACGACAGATAGTTGTTACGTTTGAATGATCAAGTTAGATGTTTATTTACTTTAAAATGAATTAGTAATAATTAAGTGATATTTATAATGTCTCCCAGATCTTAATTATATACATAAATATATTATTATCCATGATATTAGTTATTTAGATAAAATGTACGACCATTTGCTTTATTATGGCGGAAATGATGTATTGAGTATTTGACGGGTATAAAAATAGATGTTGACGCCAATTCGGGGTCTTTATGCTGCAAGTGTTCTAAGGGTTAAGACATACCCTGAGTGGTGTATTGTAGGGTGCCATGTGTATAGTATTACGTTTGAAAGTGACATGGTAATGAAGATACCAAATGTGTAAAGCTGAAACCAATTTGTATTACCCTAAAGGATCTGCAAGTTATGTAAGTTATTGAATATTACTATGAATGTTACTGATAACTATGTGTAGAAATATGTGTCATAATATGGTTTATATTGCTTATTGTTTACCTATACTGATAAAATGCTATAATTTGAAAATGGTACAGAACAACGTATAATGGTTCTGGCATAATATTTTAAAAGATGTTTCCGTGGAGTTTCTTGTCCATTCTTCTCCACGAAGACCTAGGTTTGCGAATGGACGTAGCTTGATAGGTAATTAACGTTGCCTATAAATATCTGACAAGCCAAATCGAAATAAATCAATAGTCTTGTCTTTCTATGCCTTTTCTTGATAAAACCCTTTTCCCTACACACCTTTTAGATACTTTTAAACACAGTAAATCACAAGTAACCATTCTGACATTCAAAGCTTGATAATCAGTGGATATTAATGTATATATATACATATGTATAGGTATATATATCTATATATATATATATGTGTGTACCAGCAACTTTCTAACATCAGAAGTGGGATCGTGCTCAGGCTTACTAATATGATTTCTAATGCTTTTCATTTTGATATTTTCATGATCAATGTTGGAGCTATTGGTGTGATGCTGAAAGACGAGACGTCTGCGGATCGCCAGCTCGATTCAACAAGGATTATAACTACATGCTGCTGACTCTGACAGCGGAACTGAAAAGCTGCAGAAACAGTTTCGAAACCATGTCATGGATTAAATGGAGCAGCAGTACGAAATAGCTTATGTCGGTAAGGCCTTTAGAGGCTCTGCTTTAATATGATACCTGAAAAGTTAGAAATGAAAAATCCTACGGGAAACTACTGTAGGTAAGTTATTAACTTAAACTATTTAACGAATTATTGTTTAAACGTTAAGCTTCAGTTAAAAACTTTTTTTATGTCTGATACTTGCATAAAAATATTTTAATGTATAATTTACAGAAAAATAAGTTCCATCTTTAAATAAGTTAATGAGTTGATGAAATTGAAGATTGTTAAATATTCAAAATTGGTTTCTGACTATTTATTTGAAGCTCGGCTTATCAATTGTTTAAATGATAATACCAATATTAGTTTTCTTGATAATTCTGTCACAAAAATGACTGAGAATAGGATATATAAACGTTACGTGGTACGACGCTTGATACTCACACAGATAAGTTGTGGAATAATATACAAGTAACTTATATTGGATAATTTCTATCTAATGTTAAATCGTTTTGAGATAAATTACAAAACTTAATGACTATTTAGTACTTGAATTAATCAAGTGGGTAAACAAATATTCTTTTGGTACGATAAACTAAGACATCATATTGTTTGTAAATTATTATGTCAAAGGTTACTGATAGTTCCCTTATTTTACTTTGGCTTAAAAACAATTACTAAAATAAAATAAAAAAGTTAAGAAGCTGAAGATTCTGTTCTAAATGAACAGTCAGATTGGCCGAACGTTCTGTGGAAAGTACAATAATCAATTAACACAACTGTACAAAAATCCACAGGCTTTGCCCCTTTGCGATTACTTATCGGAGTAGATGCAAATATTCCGTTTGCCCAAGCTCGTTTAGACGACGTACTTGACGAAAATTATAGACAAAATCCAAATAACTTAGAGGCTGACCGAGAAATAGCTAGACATGCCTATTAAAAATACAGAAAAAAATAAAAAAAAAGGTTTCGACGCCAATCGTCGTAACAACGTAAATTTTAACGTAGATTTGGTGTATGTCTCAAAATCAAATTCATTTATTAGTGTGATTTTTGGTGCATTTTACATGACATCTTAATAATAAATAGTTAGTTTTTCAAAAATCTACCTTAGAGGTCACATAATCAGTAATTATTATAAAAAGAAAAATGAAATCAACAAAATAATTACAAAAAAAAAACAACAAAACTTAAGACAGAAAATACAAGCAAAACATAACAATTGAGTAGGTATAATACATATAAACAATGAATGGAAATAAAGATGTATTACAATGTCAAAAATTAAATGGATATCAAGGTCAAACAACTTACAATTTATCAGTAAAGATAAATGTCATAAATCTGAAAGCTATCATGACTTATACTTATTGACTTAGGGTTATATATTTATGACTGTTGATATATAACATGACTTACTGCTGGACAGTCCTGACGCTAGATGTTAGTTTGGATCTCATGTACAGCAGATGAGAGCTCTAACATGCAAAGGTCAGAGACATATCACTTACTAAATGATTTATCATGACTTATGTTTATTGACTTAGGGTTATATATTTATGACTGTTGACATATAACATGACTTACTGCTGGACAGTCCTGGCGCTAGGTGTTAGTTTGGATCTCATGTACAGCAGGTGAGAGCTCTAACACGCAAAGGTCAGAGACATATCACTTACTAAATGATTTATCATGACTTATGTTTATTGACTTAGGGTTATATATTTATGACTGTTGACATATAACATGACTTACTGCTGGACAAGTCCTGATGCTAGGTGTTAGTTTGGATCTCATGTACAGCAGGTGGGAGCCCTAACATGTAAAGGTCAGAGACATATCACTAATGACTAATGATTTATCATGACTTATATTTATTGACTTAGGGTTATATACTTATGACTATTGAACTATGACATGATTTTTGTGTTTGAGGCTTGTGCTTCGAGAGCGAAGCACTGTTCAGTATGGCCGTGATAGATTATTTTCACACTGATTACTGTTTTTGGTGAATATTTTGATATACTATCTGTCGGGAAGATACCGAAAAAAAAAAAATCAAATGTAACTAAATTGAAACGAGTAAAACTATCAATAATACACACTAGATACGACCTAACTAAAAAAAAAACAACAACTTTGTATTTAATCTAAGTAACAGATGCAAATCAAACTCTACGCCAAAATGAAAAACAGTTATGCCAATCTAAAAACAACAAAAACAAAAACAAACATTGAATTTGGATTCATTATGACAATTATACAAAAATAATGTTTGTCTATTTTTGTAAATTATGCAATAACAGGTACTTAAAATCCGATTAGATAAACGAGATGACTCACTATTTATTATGTATTCTAAGAACAATACAACAATGATAAACTAGCTTATTTGCAATGATATTGTCAGATTGACCGAGCGATAACTTTTTATTAGATTTTACAGTTAATAATATACTATTGATTACGATCTAGGTACATTTTATAATTATAGTCAAAGACATAATCAAAGACATAATCAAAGACATAATCAAAGACATAGTCAAAGACATAGTCAAAGACATAGTCAAAGACATAGTCAAAGTTGTATGATTAGTTTTGGTCACACTATTATTTATGTGTGTTCATTATCTTGTACTTCGAGGACGCAGTACTGTCAGTCTGGCCGTGTTAGTATACCCTTATGTATATGAAAATATCGGACTGTTTAACAACTCTCAGTATTGGCTACATTAATAATAATATAATCCAGCAACGTCGGCTGTCAAACGTAAAATAACATTGACGTATGGCGACGTTGCATTTCAAAAATATTACCATATTAAAATCATCGTAAATTAATATCTTGAGAACAGAAAGGTTCTAATTTCAAATAAACTTAATATAGATTTTCTTAAAGGAAAATCTATTTATACCACGAGTTATTTTATACAAATAGTTTTTAATGTGGCTTAAAAGGCTTAGTTTCTGAACGACAGATAGTTGTTACGTTTGAATGATCAAGTTAGATGTTTATTTACTTTAAAATGAATTAGTAATAATTAAGTGATATTTATAATGTCTCCCAGATCTTAATTATATACATAAATATATTATTATCCATGATATTAGTTATTTAGATAAAATGTACGACCATTTGCTTTATTATGGCGGAAATGATGTATTGAGTATTTGACGGGTATAAAAATAGATGTTGACGCCAATTCGGGGTCTTTATGCTGCAAGTGTTCTAAGGGTTAAGACATACCCTGAGTGGTGTATTGTAGGGTGCCATGTGTATAGTATTACGTTTGAAAGTGACATGGTAATGAAGATACCAAATGTGTAAAGCTGAAACCAATTTGTATTACCCTAAAGGATCTGCAAGTTATGTAAGTTATTGAATATTACTATGAATGTTACTGATAACTATGTGTAGAAATATGTGTCATAATATGGTTTATATTGCTTATTGTTTACCTATACTGATAAAATGCTATAATTTGAAAATGGTACAGAACAACGTATAATGGTTCTGGCATAATATTTTAAAAGATGTTTCCGTGGAGTTTCTTGTCCATTCTTCTCCACGAAGACCTAGGTTTGCGAATGGACGTAGCTTGATAGGTAATTAACGTTGCCTATAAATATCTGACAAGCCAAATCGAAATAAATCAATAGTCTTGTCTTTCTATGCCTTTTCTTGATAAAACCCTTTTCCCTACACACCTTTTAGATACTTTTAAACACAGTAAATCACAAGTAACCATTCTGACATTCAAAGCTTGATAATCAGTGGATATTAATGTATATATATACATATGTATAGGTATATATATCTATATATATATATGTGTGTACCAGCAACTTTCTAACACATGCATTGAATGGTACAGGGTCCATGGAGGTATTTAAAGTAGTGACATTAAAAACTTGTATAGACAACAAAAACTTTAATTTCTTTTAGGTTAGTATTTTACTTTCTAACTACTGTCTTCAAGTGTAGAACACGGTAAAAAATAATTATTAAGAAAATAATAACGTCTTTTATGTTTTTTTTTTAATACAAATTCAAAAAACTTTGGGATAAAGTTGGAATTTTGACCTCCAATATCTTCGTAACTATGAGCAATAGTCCAGAACAAAAACATATCGCATTGATGACGGGGAAAACAAGTGCCTTTCAGCTTCGTTAAGAGTTTTTTTACACCCATTAGGTTGGGAAAACGCTAAACAAATTATGATTAAGTATATTTTTTAGAGATAAAGTAAAAGACAGAAACAGGAAACTCACCTGAAGAGAAAGAAAATATTGAAGGTCGTAGGATGAGGTAATATGATTTAACAATGCTCTAATGGTGGCTGTACTCTCGCTGAGACACTAGAAGAACGACTGCGAGTGTATAGTATTAAGATTAACAGGTTAAACGTTTAATTTAGTTTAATTTTTTTTTTTACTTTTTCCTTCGTTATTATGAACTAAAGTTTACCATTAACAGTTATAAACTACTACAAAAATGAACGTGATCTGCAACTGGTGAGTGAGCAATGATTTTGTTTATTTTGACGCACTCCAAGGGCTCGTGTTTCGCGTAAAACTTTATTCTTATTATTTTTGTACACAGTATCTTACGAGTAACATTAAAATGCATAAAATTATGAATCTTATTGGAATATTAATAACTTCTATTTTCATCTAAACTTTAAAAATAACAGACATGATTTTTTGCCGTTTTATAGATAATGGTACGGCACCCTACGTGTAAAAACCGGCCAAGTGTGAGTCGGACTCGCCCGACTCACACTTGGCCGGTTTTTTTTAACATTTAGTAGCGCTCGTGTGGGTTCGGTTTCCTTCGCTTGCTCTCCAGCCCATGTCGGGGTTTTGCGACACGATTCGGGAGAGACATAGAGAGCTCTCGGTCGAGAGTATACATTAAGTGGATTAAAAACTATAAATTAAAGAACAAGACTGTAATAGTGATGTATTAGGATGTTGTCAAGTATGCAATTCTCAAAAAATGTAATGACAAAGTCAACGTCATTAGGCAATGATTCTATTAACTTAAAACTACATATTTATCTATGTCAAGTATTAAAGTAATTTTCGTCAGAACCTGATTGATTTTCTACACTATCAAGAGTTATCAAAACACTTGCACTTTTCTGAAGTTTCACTTAAGTACCATTAATGTGACTTCAAAAACTTACAAATTTTAATTCCTTCCAAGATATTCACAAAACCGAGCTCAAAAATCGTCAATTAACCAGTCATAAAACACGTTTGACTAACCACTACTAAATCTGTCGGGCCCCGAAATCACTCAGCGAGACGTCTTAACTCCAAGAAACCTCGTCTTTATCACCCAAATTACGTCATTCATCGCACTTTACGCACATCCCTCACCAACCAACAAAATACATCGACGGTTCACAATTTGTTGTATACACTGACGGGTGAACAAGCGGCTGAGTGGAACCTTGCGAAGGTGAGCGGTAATGGAAAGGTTGGTAAGGGAGAAGGTTGAGAGAGAACTGTGACAGACGGGCCGTCAGTCAAACCCTTGAACGCGAGTATTCGTCGCTACAGGTAAAGGAAATATACGGGGAGGTATTGCGGGCGGGCACGGGGCATAGGTCAGTATTTTTTACTATAGTATAGGATAGGATATAGCCTGCATGATAAGTTGAACTTCTCATGATGACACCCTACCTGTAGCAATGATGTTATTAATCGTCATCTGTCAAAAATAACATGGAAAATTGTAACATGGAAAATCAGTTTTCAATGATTTTCATGGATTTATCATATTTATGTCTTGTCATGTGAATTTGTCACACTCACTACAACATGTTTTAAGTGGTTGAGCTCTAAATTATACGTTTGCTTTCTAAGCATATTTTCTCAAAACTGAAAGTAGCCTAATGAATACCTGAATTTCAGGATCATTTCCACTGAAGCGTCACCGCTACACGTCCACCGCCATACAACCCCGTCTGCCCCAGCGACCCAACCCCAAACAAGACAAACGTCCCCCGGCCCCGCAAGCCCCTCAGACCGCTGTCTGTCATTGTACGTCTAATAATGGTGACTAATTAAAATGACATTTTGTTTTATATCATCAAATTAATGAATACAACCCCCCGCCCGCCGGTGGGGTACGGGGGTACACCGGGGTACCATTGCCCACGATTTACGAGCCCCACAGTCGCGAGATGGATAGCATGATTTATACGCTGTTTATCATCTTTTTATGGCATCGAATGAAATAATACTGTGTTTATTTTTTTTTCCCGGCTTTTAATTATAGTTGTTTCTGGACAGTAAATTCGCTTATTTATTGTGATGGCGGGATAGTTGTCGAGAATGTTTAATTATTTCCACTGTTATTTACGATCGGCTTTGGGGTCTTTCGAAAAAAAAGGATCACTAATAAAATCGTTACACTGTTCCTGGGTTATGATTTTTATTAAAATAAATGGTGATTGAACATCTGTGGGCGATCTGTGATATACAAATCATTGAAATTGATAGCAAAAAAAATGAATGTTTAGTGATGGGTGGAACTCATTTTATTTTAATGAGTAGTTAAGTAATGTGATCCAGTATTTCAACTTTGATCCAATCAATTCAGTACTCATTTCTGTCTTTCTTTACAGTTTGAAATATCATGAAACATTCCTGAGCGTAATTTGTTGGGACATAAAAGTAATCAAGTGTTCTACATTAAAGTGGGACCGGACATACTCCATCAACAAATGCTGGACGTCTTATTAGTCGTATATCACTTCAATATACGTGCGTCACTGATGAGATATGGTTTTCATTTTGACGCTGAATCAGAATAAAGTGACCAGGTCTTGTTATGTCATAGTTTATAAAAAAAGTGCTCTGCAATCTGCTTCATATCGGAATCCTGAAACCTGAAAGCCGAAGAAACTTTTGCTTAACCATGAAGTTCTGAGTCTAAAGATAGCTGATTCCATGACTAACTCAAGTTTACCCAGGCTGGTGACATCAACCTTTTTTTCCATTAAATAGACTTTGGGCAGATGACATTGTTGCCATTGCGGGAATATCCTGGATGAGGCTGGCACAGGAGCGTGGAGCTTGGCACAAGCAAAAGAGGCTGTGGATGATGACGATGCTGAGGACTTTAGAAACTCGAAAGGCTTCTAAGTTTTAGGTGGTCTAAAATAAATAAAGAACTTCAATTCAAGAACGAAAATGTCTTAAACCACAGAAACAAAAACACTTATCAACATCGCACCATCGCATCCAACCGAAGTGCCAATTTCATTTCACTTTTCACTCCCATTTACTTTGGCACAAAAACGTTCATAAACAATGACCCACAAAAGAGTCACTATCGCCTGACTGATGGCTCTCCATGACCCATCGTTGAGTAAATAGCGAGATTTAGATCGCACAATAAATGATTTACTTTAGGTCGGCCGTAATAAGTAGATTGATGTAGGAGCGCCCCCCGTCATTTGTCTGAGCGTTCGCGGTGGGGTTAAGTTCGGTTAGCAGAAACAGATGGTTTTTCTTGACGGTACAGTTTTTTTTTTCAGATTTAAGAGCTTCAAGTGACACTTTTTAAGAGTTTTCTAAGGTGCTGAAAGGATTATAAAATATAATTGGAGGTCAATGTATCAAGATTCTCTTATTAATGACTAACTTCATTTTTAAGTTTCCTTTACAAAACATTGCAAAATTTTTAAAAAGCTAGTAAGTTATAGTATCCAATGATTTTTAAGTTGTTTTGATATTGAATGTTTCTTAATATTACTTTATAATTTGGTTATTTAGATGAACGTAATAAGTAGATTGATGTAGAAGCGCCCCCGTCATTTGTCTGAGCGTTCGCGGTGGAGGGGTTAGGTTAGGTTAGTCCCAATAAAATACAAAATAATTGCGTTATCTTGACTTTAGACTTTCTTTAAAATTAAATATATTTCTTAGGCCCAAGTGGGTCTTGTTTTATTGTTTTGTGATTGTCATATTTAGTATGGTGTTTGACAGTAATAAGTAAATTAATGTAGGAGTGCCCCCCGACATCTGTCTGATCGCTCACCGGGGTAAGTTTGGTTAGTAAAACAAATGGTTTTACTCAACTTTCTTGTGACTTTTCTAAGATTTTGATTGAGACAAAAAAAAATACGTTTGTGATTAAAGTTTTCTGTAAGATTTACTTACTGTTACGAAATGGTTTTTAAAAATTGAAATACATTTAAATACGGAGAAGTTAGTAATATGAAACCGGTTTGTTTTTAGTTCATTCATTTCACTCAATGAAAATTTAAAGAAACTGAGTGTGAAACACAGTAAGTGGCGATGCCAGGTGTTTCCATACAACGTAGTAGCTTCATAAATATTGACTCGGAAAATAATATATTGCGAGATAACTATGAATTAATAGGTAAACTACAATACAAGTAACATATAAATATCTTTATTATCCCTATTTATTAGAATTGCATCTATAATAATTTGTACTAGATATGACAAATTGGCACTTTTTCTTTCAAAACAGTCCCGACGAGCTTTCATGTTTTTAAAAGGATAAAACAAATTGATAGTTACTAGATAGTGAATTTAATTATTTTCTTTTATTTTACTTGTTCCCAGTCTTATAAAAACTATAATAAGCAACGCCTTAATATATGCCCTAAATACATTGTACTGTCGGAGTTTAAAGTCTAGCCGCTGAGAATGCCATAGGTCACAGTACGTATTGATTTAGGTATTTGTTACAAAAAAAAATTATCGCTTAATTGATTTACTGGGGATGCTTCAATTTACGAATGCCACAATATTTGTGACGAAATTTGCCAGTAAAAATCGCTACGTAACACCACGACTGCTATAATATTAATTGGAACAATGCATCTAATTCTGTTGCTGCAACTATAGATAACCCTCTTTCGATCGACTATACCCTAGAATACCCCTTCTATTTACCCAAAATGCTTTCTGACCTTGACCGACTTTCTGAGGGAGAAGTTTTGCTCTCGACTTTTCAGTTTAGAATGAAATACTAAAGTTGTTTACGAGTTACGCTGTAATATTCTTCTGCTTTAAGTCTAAGAAGTTAGTCAACATAACATATAGGTGATGCATTTTCCAATTATCTTTATTTAGTTAGATCAGTTCTGAGTTCTGAATTTTCTTACGATACCCATCAGTTTCTTAGTCATGTCTGAGAAGAAAGAAACAGTTGATGTTTGGACAGAAACTTTGTTAACATAATAACCCGTTGCCTGCATGAATGGAGTTTATTCATGTGGCCTTGAATCGCCACAGGGGGTAACATTTCAAAGAACCATTTTTTAGCAGGACCAACACAAAAGCTAAGACCCAAGGACTTGCTAATATGGTTAAGTTAGAAGTTAATATTCAGAATATTTGGATTATAATTAGTGAGTAAAGTGGTTACTTTGAATTTCTGTCTCTTCGTCTACGATGTACCTAGTTGGATACCTATCATAATAATATTTCATTTTGTTGCAAAATTGATCCAAAAAGGGAGTGTGAGCCATCAAAAATATAAATAATATTCCATTCATTACATTCAAATAAATTAATTACTTCGCACACTGTGCTAACATTTGTTTATTCTGGACAAAATATAATATCATTGTTAATGTTTCAAATGTTATGTAGGCGTTATAAATTCGTTTATTTATTGAAACATATTATTTTGGACGTGAAATAATTGTAATGTTAAATAAATATGTCGCTCGCGATAGTTTAGTAGTTCCAGATGAGTATTTTAATTGATGTTAGGTGATTGGTGTGACTATTATTTGGTTAAAGTATTTTGTCACTGTAATGATGACCTTTGTATGTTACTATTTGTGGTTTCGACATAGAAGTAAACCAAGGAAAAATTATTTGAGAGCAATATTATTAACTTCGATAATTATCAAAGATATGTATATCATTTAACAGTTGATACCTACATTAACATTATCAATGTACCCGCTTAGTTTAGATCGGTTCACTTTGTAATTTACAATGTTACAAAATGAAGTTAAAATTTTAGACCTTTTAAATTTTATAAGCGCTTCAATTGATTAACAGTTCCACCAAAAAATGTAAAAAAATTTGACCAAAAAATTTCATCCCTTCACCTTTTCAATATAAAACCCACCTCACCGGCAAAACTAAAACGTATCGATTACTAAACTAAAACTATATTGAAATGGAGCGCACTCCACCTATAACTCTTGTCGAAACAAATGCCGTCCACTCTGCGGCATCTGTCGGCACTGATGGATGACGGGACATGTGTCCATTATCGCCTGCACACTGCGCCCAACGTGCATCCACAAAAGACGACGGACAAAAAAATCGCGTGGATTTGACACGCTCGTTAATCAAATTATGCGATTTAGTGCAATAAATTTTTTGGATAGCAACTTTTTGAATATAGGGAGCATTCTATAGGATTATAGAAAAAAAAAGTTTTTGTGTGTCGACTAACAAATTACTTTCATTCACTGTTTCCTCAGACGCTATAAATAATTGCCGTGATTGGCGGGATTTATGACCGAAATAAAGATGGCAGTTTATAAAAAAAAACTGCTATATAAATATTGGTTCACGGATTCGCGAGTGTTTGAATAACGAACGCAAGCAAGCTGTTGAAAAGTTAACGATCTCATAGAATGATAGAAAAATTAAGAGACGTGTTCATATAAATGTCTTCTCGGTGATTACGTAGCTAAATTAAGATAAGCCCAGTTAGTACTGATCAAAGCTAGTTCTACGTCAGAAAAATATTTTAAATACTTGTGAACAAGCGTCTTCCTTTCATAAATTACACATTAGTTTACGTTACACAATTTGAGAATCTAATTAATAATAATAAATGCTTCGTTGAACGTAGATGAGCCACACTGATTAAATAAAAAAAGAAGATCTTTTGATTGAAAGAAACTTCAATCATATTATTTTGGCATAATTTAGTTCTAACACAAAAAAAAACAGACAAGTGCTAGTCGGACTCGCCCACCGAAGGTTCCGAAGAAATTCGGCTCAACTGGCTGGTTATAGTTTCTATAATTTAATTACAAATGTATGGTTTTCAAATTTTTTCCTATAGTTGTAGTATTTATGTATCGATATTACTTGCCAAATTTCATAGTTCTAGGTCAACGGAAAGTACCCTATAAATTCCCTTGATAGTGTCGAAATATAGGTTTTTTGCGGCTTAGACGGTCGTATCTTTTTTTTACATCAACTTAGAAGTTTGATTTTTTTACAGCATTAAGAAACTGTAGGTTTGAGCATATAGTTTTAATTTCAAATTGATACCATGACGCGTTCCCGAGATAAAGGTCCCGAGGTAAAGTCTTGACAGACAGACCGCCAGACAGACAGACGGACAACAAAGTAATCCTATAAGGGTTCCGTTTTTTCCTTTTGAGGTACAGAACCCTAAAAACGACACACACGCATTAGAAGACTTTTCAACTTTACTTACATTCCCCCAAAAAAACTCAAAGAAAAAAACAAAATTCAAACACCTGCGAGTTACCCTTTTGTCCAGACTCTGCGAGTTCGGTACACTGTGCATACATTTGACGATGACGGATGGCGGACGGACGCACACTTCCGCGCGGGGGGTTGGCAGAGGGGGCTCGCAAGACCCGCTCTAGATATATTCCCGTCTATCAATCCACGTTGACGTTGACGGGTTGCATGAAATGGTACCTCGTAGGTCGGGTATTTTCGACCGAGTGGGAGCTTGTGTATTTTTAGTGTAATTTTCAATATTTTAAATTATATTCGTACTTGTTAACGCGACAATTTTGAATTTTTGAAATATTTTTCGTCTAATTTGTCATTAATTAATGAATCTTTGTAAGTATTTGAAAATATGGTTAAAATTATATAAAACATAGGCGTACAGTTTTTAATTTATATTTTAGCAACTTGTTTTCAAAATCTTTCTACCTTAGTTAATGTTTAACCGAATTAACTGGAGGACTTTTCAAGTTCACAGGTGGTTCATTCTTTTGACTTTACCACGTCTAAAGGTTTTACTTTTCTTTGCTATTTGTTTCTTTGATTAAGTAAAGCTGTTTCAATAGAGCCCCGTACTGGAGACATCGTTTTTGGTCGTCATCTGTACTTTCCTCTGAACGTTTCTTACTCAAAGGAGAATGGAAATGTAGATGTAAAGTGGTGATAAAAGTATCTACTACCAATTGAATGACAAAATAATTACTTAGCTATTTAGTCAAAAGGGCTATCGTATTACTCAATACTAACTATTTTTGTAGGTCAGATAGGCAGTTGCTCCATGTAAAATACTAGTATTCAGCTGCCGGTAAGACTGGCAGCCGACCCTAACATAGTTTGGAATATGCTAGGATAATGATGATGATTTATAAAAAGGCTGTGGTAGAGCTATCGAAATTACCCAAGAAAGAACTGAAGTTACCAACATAGCTTGCAGAGACAGTAAGCTGAAGTGGTAGTGGGCTGGTCATGTTTGTAGAAGGACCGATGACCGGTGGAACAATCGAGCCCTGGAGTGGAGACCCCGTCTCGTATTGTAACGCAGGAAGCCGTCAGCCAGGTGGACCGACGACCTTGAAAGCAGGCTAGGATAGACTGTATGCAGAGGGTGTAGGACATGGTATTGTAACGTGGATTCGGAGGGGCCTATGGTGTAAGCAGTGGCCGGCGATAGACTGAGTTGATAATTTGTATCTATCGAAATGGTAATTCGAGCTGACTAAATATTATTTAGGTGTACATTTATCCAGTTTCATTAGACAATCCCTTTTGAGGCAAACGTTAATCGAGTACAAAATAAAGACCGTTAAATAAATCATAAAATAACATAACATCACTCCTGTAATCTCCAAAAGGTTAGGCAGAGGTTAGAGGAGTTACGTTGAAGTCCCATGTACTAGGCGAGCCTGTTGTCACCTACCGGGCACAAATTCAGACTCCGTGGCTACTACTGAGAAATTCCTAATGGAAAAACCCAATAAGATTATCCGACCTGGGAATTAAACCTGGGACATGCTTAGCAGTCGCGCTTATCGACTACTAAACCAACGAGATGGACCATAAAACGTTAGCAAAAAAATGAGCTTACAGTTTGGTGAGCTGAGCCTCTATCCGAATATTAGCTAGGAGACTAATACTCGCACAGCTATTGATATTTATCGATCATATATCACAAAAAGAGAGTGCGGAAAGGAAACATCAGCTGTCAAGTTACGCTCGAATTGTCACGGCGATGATTAAGCGACGATCGACCAAACTGTTCGCTTCTGTCGCTTGTGACGCTTGTGTCGCTTGTGTCAACGATATTTTAGTTCTGTCGCATGCAGAACTATGAGCTGACATACTTTGCTGCGCGTGTGGCGAAATATAGAAACCGAATAGGATGTACTGAGTTTGACAGACTATTTTGACATTTTATACGCAATCAGCGTCCATGTCACGTATCAGCCATTTGTCACTTTATAGGTGTTTTTACATGGAAAGTAAGGAAGAAAAATATATTATTTAAACAAAAAGGTATTGGTTTCTGTTAGGGATCGCAGGTTCGATTCCCGCTAATTTAAAATTTGCCCACGGATAGTTCTTCCGTGACTAACACTAGTAATTTTGATTATTTTAGCAATCGTGGGCGTTTATGTCAATTTACAAACAGCTATAAATGTGTCTGCAGCTGCATACCAGGGGGTCTAAAATGGCCACTTTAGCAGAATCATAATAGAATAATAATATGAATTACGTTTAAATTCGTAAAATGGTCACAAAGTGACAATTCATAATAGTAGTAGGTACGTCTATGACCATTTTAAGAATTTAAACGTTATTCATATTATTATCATATTAAGATTCTGCTAAAGCGGCCATTTTAGACCCTCAGATCAGCATTAGTGTTCGTGTTCAACAACGGCATTATATTTTAAATAAAAAAGTGATCATAAAACACGTATCAAGTAAAAAAAAATGATTACCTCTTCCTGTTTTTACAATGTTTCTTACAAAATGCACCAATCCTATCTTACTCAACCCCACGCCACACTAAAAAAAATCTTACAAAATGAATCCATCACAGTTTTTGTAACCGCACCGCGTCCCACCATCACATAATAACAATAATAACAATTTGATAAAATCTTTTTGTCCAGGCGCACGCGCCCGCGCACACAGTGCTGATTGACAGGCGATCGACAGTTGACGTTATCTCGACGCTGTTTCACTTTCGAGTTTCCGCCGAGTTGTGTTGGAATTATTGATTTCGGTTCATTATGCTGCTCTGGTAATATTTTGTGAAATGTTATTTAGTTTTGGTGGTATGTGGAAAATTTTGTGAATGGATCGAGTGAAATACGATATGGCTGAAAATGGGGTTGCTTGCTGCGGTTACCTTAAAGAAATTGAGATATGGGCAGGAGTATGATCTTGATCACAGGAAAAACTAAATAACGGTAAAATACATTGATGACTGAATATTTATTTATTTATTTAACAGTTTATGTACACACTAAATACAGAAAAGAAGAAAGGAACGGAAAAAATAGATACATAGGTGATGCTTATAAATAAAAAATAATTAATAATTAATATGTGTTAAATAATTACATTTTCCTGCAAAATCAAATCGAATTAAACAAAGTTGTTTTTAAATTCTATAATTTCTATAAACATACCCATGAAGAACAGCGTAGGATTAAAGTAATAACAATTTCCAATAACTTTATAGCCAACAAATAAGCGAACTTAAAGGTTATGTAGCTAAGCTCGACTGGGTCAACTGGGGACTCCAGCAACATGAAAAATACCTTTGACTGCAAAAATAATCGTGCCAATTCCACTCAATAAAATCTTAGGAGCATTATATTTTGCACAAAAATTCCATAGGATTTTATAAATTTGTTGTCTGATCGCTTTACATAGAGAATAAAAGTATGTACAGAAATTCATCATATTGAAAGTTGAAATCGTCGAATTAGTGTTTAGACTTATGTTTATACGTTAAAACTTTAACTAACATAATTCATTTCATCGTTTTTTATAGCTCCTGAGAAATTATCGATGGGAAATTCCACCAGACACAAAGTTACCTAGAAAATTACATTATTAGTCACCAAAATAATCCACTCTAAAATAAAACCAATATAAACAAAAAAACATAATCAAATCAATCGAAAAAGCCAGACACATTCGTAGCCATCGTATTTAATCAATATGTTGAAAATTGAAACTAAAAGAGTCCAGGTCAAAACTATAATAGCCATGCTTATGTGTACAGAGCAAACCCCAATACAGAATGGTCCAAGTTATAAGCTGTTGTCAGTGGCGGAAGAGAATTTACGTGGGAGTTTTTTTTTTGGATATAAATTCAAATGCTGTCACAACTAAATTGAAATTGGAAATTTTATTTAGGCAAAGGCCGTCGTTATCATGCTAGTCGATGAAAAATGGTTTGACAGCTGCGCAGATAACTTTCCTTTTATATCTTGGTTTCTTTATACATGCAAACTAGTGCTATGAATGTTTCAAATGAAACCCTGTAGGACCTAGTAAGCAAACATTATCCAAGAATTCATACCAAAACAGATTGAGAGGGAAAGAAGTGAAATACATATTATCCAAACAAAATTTTTCGTACCATAATCTACAAAAAGTGAAACTATACGTATATTATGCGAGTGTTGGTTCACAAAATAAGTACTTTATAAACCTGTACCCGCTACCGCTTATACCTTACCCCACCCCCCACCACACCCCACTTCGTGCACACGTCAGTCAGCACCCATCAATCACTGTAGCCATGACGCCACCACTCATATTTCAGGGGTCGCCTTTCAAACAACCCTTCACCCTTATTACGGCGGCATAAGGTTCAAATTGAGGCTAAGTAAGGCCAATCGATTAAGTGCTTTGTTAATGAGTCGGCTGTAAGTTTTACATTACCTGTGTCCTTTGGTGTTTGTACTGATGCATGTGCGGTCTCTTATAGTGAAGTATAGTTTGATAACTTTTGCCGTTGGTCCCGGCTGTCATTTGTAGATCTGTGACAGTCGTTAAAGTAGTCAGTGGCTCGAAAATCTGACAACCAGTCTTACCAAAGAGTTTCGTGTTACCCAGTGCTAGCTGGGTTATGGAGGCAGTCGCTCTATGTAAAATACTGATGATATTCAGCTGCATCCGGTTAGACTGGAAGCTGACCCCAACACAGCTGGGAAAAGGCTAAGCAGATGATGATGACTTTGATAATTTTATTTACTGCTAAATACTCAGACCGCCATTGCAACCATATTATTACTAATATTATAAAATAATTGTGTATCTTTGTTCGAGGAGCTCGTGACTAAATAATAAGCCCCATGAGTCGATCTTCAAGGTTAAGCCGCGCTTGCCAAAGTTGATCTGTAGATGGGTGACCATCATTACATACCGAGTTTCCTCTGTGCCTTGGAAAATACGTTAAGCCGTTGGTCCCGGCTGTCAATTGTAGACCTTGACAGTCGGTGGCCCGAAAGTCTGACAACCAGTCTTACCAAGGGGCACCGTTATACCCAGTACTAACTGGCTTGTGGAGGTCAGATAGGCAGTCGCTCCATGTAAAATACTGGTATTCAGCTGTATCCGGTAAGATTGGTAGCCGACCTCAATAAAGTTGGGAATGTGCTAGGCAGATGATGAACTGTGTATCGTTCGTCGTTGCTCAATAACATTGATTCTAATTTGATTAGAGTTAACTTTATCCCCTTTACTGCAAACATCGGTGTGACTGTCGATTTACGTAACAGTGGTTACACAGTCAGCACAATCTGGTCTCTTATTTCAGGAAGCTCCGTACTAAAATGAAGGTCAACGTGTTACCACAATCGCGACGTGCGACCTGCTGTACCTGAGATTAAAAATACTGCATTAAAACTGCAGTACAGTAGAATGCTTCCGGAACCTAAAAAATACCGTGAAGAGAGACCTGTCAATCTAGGTAGTAAGCGTTTTGGGGAAAGTACTGGCCAGACAGATATGGCGGATTCCTTTAACAATAATTGGTCCTTGGAAGATCTGGACAGAGGAAGATGTAAGGAGGAGACCTGTACCTAGCAAAAAAAAGTAAAAAAAAGACTACTTACCTACCTACGTCTATAAAATCGGACTACCTCGTGCAAGCGGCAGCATGATGTCCTGTTCTCGATTCCCAGGTAGGACAAAGTGTCATTAGGTTTTTTTATCAGGAATTTCTCAGTATACAGACTCTGTATTTGTGCCCGGTTGATGGCAATATGCTCGCCCCTTACATGGATCTTAAACAAAACTGGTGAAATGTTGGTGTACTTTTAAGTAACTACGTCTCTACCTATCCCTTCGGGGATTACAGGCGTGATGTTATGGTATGTCTATAAAATTCTGTCAGCTGTTAATTCCCAACAAAAAAACATACAGTTTTCCTACTAGTATTTCAATGGATTACTACAAAGGGACGTAAGTGCTAGTTACAATATTATCTATTGACGGTAATTTCACAGAACAGATAGGCTGCCTATTTATTCAGATAATGGTCCTCAGTAATGACAGATTACGGACGGTAATAGGCCTGCTGTGATCTATTTTGCATACAATCCCCTGTAATTTGCGAACTGATTTGAAGCATAGATTGAAGTTGACTATGGTATGGAAGGTATTGTTTACGTTTTGTTAGTAAAAGGGGAGTAAATGATAGCCACAGGGAATCTACAAAGGATTTGATTAATAAATGAGGAAATGATGAAAAACTCTATTTTTTATTGATCTGTGGCGATGTGAAGGTTTGGACATGACAAATACAAATAATAATGTTCTCCAAATGGATTCATTAAATATAGTCACCATACCGTGGTGCTAGCTAACTCACGATATTTTATTCCAATTTTCAGTACAAAATAAGATTTTGCTCCCACAACATTTTAGCTTTGTGTAATTGTGACTAACAAAATATGGGTTAACACAGTCATCTCTATTATACAAAGAAACATCCTACGCGCATATCTTTTCTTCATTTTTGGTGTCCACAAACCTTCACCAACCTCGTGGTGGATCATGGTGTTATGCCTGTGCCCCAACCGTGGGGATGATAAAGGCTGATTAGGTTATGTTATAATATCGCGTCGTAGAGATCTTTCTGAAATCTTTCATTAACTTTTCGTTTCCTCATTTTTGGAGTGGTCGCATAATGGACAATGTGCCCCGTTGCTGACCGGCAACTATGCTGCCTTTTTTTTTTTTTTTTTTTGGAGGGTGAGAAATCATCAAATGACTCCTCCCGCTCTGGGCAGAGCGGAAGGGAGTGTCAGACTCTTACTGACTAAAAAACACCCATGTTCCTTCATTGGCCCTTTATGTTCCAGGGCCGCGGTATCTCTTTCGAACAGTCCCGCAGCCCTGGCAGGCACCGGCCCTTGCGGGCCCCTCCCGTTTGCTGACATCTCTTTGAGGCGCGCGTGGAACACGAACGCGCCGTCGACACGGCCTGCCCGTCGTCATACGACGGACGGACGGCGAGCTAGCCCATTACTCGCCGTCCACAGGCCCGCGCCTACGGTGGCCGAGAGCCATCACGGCGTGGCCCCCGACGCCCGGTGCTTCTCCCGCGGCGGCTGGGACGTGAGGAGGTTCTCTCCCTCTCACGTTCCGCCGCCTCCTTCGCTAGCATGACTGCTTCGCAGAAGGAGGCGACGGCTTCCCATTCCCTCTCGCCCCGGACCATGGCTTGAACCAGGGCCGGACGCGAGAGGTCGCCGCCGCCAATCGCCGCTACGAGGACACGGCGGTGCTCCGCCCAAGCAGAGCAGACCTCCACGGTGTGCTCCACCGTGTCCTCCGGTCGATCCTCGCAATTGTAGCATCCGGGCGTTTCCTCCCGCCCGATTCGGTACAGGTACCTCCCGAAACATCCATGTCCGGTGAGGACCTGCGTCAGGCGGAAGGTGAGGGCGCCGTGGCGCCTCTCAAGCCACTCCTCAAAGAGAGGACTTACCGCCACTATCGTGGCGTGCCCTGAACGGGGTTGCGATAGTCGCTCTCTCCATGTCGCCATGAGATCACGGCGGAGGTCTGTCCGCCGCGCGACAATATGCCGCGGCAGCGGAGTTACCCCCCGGCTCTGTACCTCCGCGCGCCACTCGTGCAGGCGCGCGAGGACTATGGCCTCCAGATCCCATGGCGGCAATCCGGCAAGGAGGCTCGCCGCCTCGCGGGAGATCGTGCGGTACCCACGGATCAGCCTTACGGCTACCACCTTTTGGGGCGCGTTCAGGTAGTGCTTTGCACGCAACCTCAACGAACGCGCCCACACCGGGGCCCCGTAAAGGGGCAACTATGCTGCCTGACTTTGTCAACGTCACACAAGACAAGTCTCCTAATTTTTGTCTCCAGGATAATTATACTAATTTCCCCTCAATATTTTACTTGCCTTCTCCATTGTGAGCAGTGGTGATGAAATAAATTGTTGGGTTCGAACCCACAATCACTGCTCAATGAAACTGACTGTCTGATCTTTTATACCACCATAGAATACTGCACTTCAAGATCACAAGCATTATACTTGAGATATTTATGAAGTCATATTAAAACTAAAGACACAGGCCTCCGCTTTTCGAGAGATAGTGGATCATAATCCACCACGCGGTAAGTGGATGTTAGTTGTCTTCATTGTTTTGATTCCAGGACGTATTAATTTCCCCAAAATGTTTCCTTTCACCGATTTCTTTTCCGTTGTGAGCAGTGGTGACAAAATAAATTACACAAAGTGACACTTTCAGCGGGCCGTTACCACCGGACAACCTTTGCTCAACGCGGGGCTACCACAGTTCAACCATAACATAATTAGTGTTCCCACTGTTGGGAAACCGGCCAGCTCTGAGAGAGAGATTGGAGCATAATCCACCACGCGGCCAAGTGCGAGTTGGTGCTGGTCTGTTCAACTCACAAACTCAAAGCATTTATTTCAAAGAGACCCGTGACAGACACTTTTGCATAGTCAAAAATAAGCTACCTACTATAGTCCTGCCCCACAGGCAAAATAACTGTGACTGGACCCAGTCGCCCATTCCAAAATCGTAGATCTCATGGAGGAGAATGGGCAATATACTTCATGGAAACTCTTTTCTCATCCCACTAAAGAACACTAGTACACTTCAAGAGTACATGCCTTCTGTACGAGACATTTATGAAGCCACGTTAAAACTAAAGCAACCGTCATCGGAACCAATCAGACACATGACAGCACTCGAGCCAATCGATGGCTGATGGCTCCCACGGCCGGGACATGATACAACACGTTTCTGTTGTCGCCGCCGCCATTTGGACTTATTAAGCTGTGCTCGTTGCCCTTTCATAGCGTTGGTTTTGTGGGGATGTGCCGTGTGGGAGAAAATCTTGGTATGTTCTGCTTGATCTTTTAGGTAGATATTATTCACCTAGCTAAAGTTGTCTAACTGTATGTCACCAGTTTAGTAATAATTTGCAGATGCTATTAGTGCTGCCTGTCCATCATTTCTATTAACTATGAAATATTCTGCTATTACAACTAAATATTAGAAACAGCCTTTTTCCCCGAACGGATTTTCCAAATTTGTGTTCTTACCACCTCTCCAAGGATATAGGTAATGTTGATTGTTTGTTAAACCGACAGAAAATCAAGTAGTAGTCTAAAAGCTCTAAGTATTTGTCTTCAAAAATGTACTCCAAACTGACCATAAAACAAAGAACACACCGACTCTTAAATCTAAAACACAAACCATCGTATCCACACAATTCTAACCGCCATTACTAAAGATTACCGCTGATGCTTTGACAATTGATTTATGTCTGTCAAGGCTCGTCACAGCGGCGACTGCGCGGGCGCATCTGTGCGTTCCCCCTCCCTCCCTCCTTGCCTGCTCCCCTTCTACTACGTCTCACAAACATTGAACACAGAGTAGGAGTGGAGATGGGAAGTTCTATGTTTTTCAAATGGTTTTGGATTGTTTTTATTTACTTTAAGTAGACGGAAGGTAGTTTAAGCTGTTTGTATGTACGATAGGTGGATTAATGGATGAGTTTGAGCTTCTCTTAATATTTCTGATAAAAATGATGTTGATGATGGCTATTCATGGATAACCATCTTCTCCATGATGGTTATAAGGAGTAATCCACGTCTGATCCCTAAATTGGATCCAATAATGACGTTGATAATAGTCTCCAGTGAACAGACTAAATCTGGAATGTGTTGTAAAATAGCTTTATTCTACCAAGTCAGCGAAGCTTTTTTTTGAAAATAGCTTGAGGATAGATAAGTTGGTCAGCCTGGTTGTTTGTTTGTGTGACAGCAACTTATAACGCCTCGTACGAACTACACATCATTTCTACCTCATTTCACGTAAAATACTATAGGTCATTTATAAAATACTATGATAGGATGATAACGCGATATGATATGATACCCCGTGCCTCGAAAACCACGTTAAGCCGTTGGTCCTGCACCTGATCCTTCCGCGGTCGTGTCGAATTGCCGTCCCATCGAACTATGACAGTATAGGAACAGAGTATGCACCAGTGCCTACGCACACTTTTGGTGCACTATAATACTCCCGCGCTGATGGGTCATATTCGCTAAAATGGGCCACTGTGAACGAAATCGGTCAAGACTATATAACGCGTTATTGAGATACTCCAACAGCCCCATTACATCCTTTTAATCTCTAAACAAGTATCATAATGATAATCTTTTAACGCTCAACTTGTAAAATATCTAGACCGTTTATTATCTCATACCAATAAATTGCCATTTTAATTACTTCAACCCGTAGATATTCTACCTAACGGCACATCTGTGCTGGCTCCCAATCGCAGGAAAGTCGACAATATATCATCAAATCTAAAATAGTCAGACGCGTTTGCGGGAGTTTGTAGCGAAAAAAAACCGCTTTATTTTAATAACTTGCAGCGCTTCAGCTGCGGCCGGGTAAACATGTGTATTGACAGATACATTGATGGCCTTATGCTGTTCGGATGTGGATTTTATATAAAGCGCTGTTTGAATTTACGTGATTCATTCTTGTAGACGTACGTTTTTGGGCAACGATTGTATACCCTTTGGTCTAGTGGTCGCATGCACGACTGCTGAGCATGAGGTCCTGGGTTCAATTCCCGGGTCGGGCAAAGTGTCATTGGGTGTTTCCATCAGGAATTTCTCAGTAGTAGCTACGGAGTCTGGGTTTGCGCCCAGTTGATGGCAATAGGCTCGCCCCCTATCACATGGGACTTAAACATAACTAGCAAAATGTGGGTGTACGTACTATTAGGTACACCTCTGCCTAACCCTTCGGGGATTACAGGCGTGATGTTATGTTATTGTACAGTCAGTGAACTGCATTACCTGACCCGTCTTACAATACAGAAGAGGGGAAGATAAGTACAGTAATTCAAGGCAGTGACTGTACTACATTTTTCTACCGCCAAGGAATATTGTACATAACCTAGATTTATCATTAACACTGGAAACGGGATATTTACTATTTTTACTGTAACAGTGCCAAAATATCGAGAACTCAATAACTAAACATGGTAAATATCCCGTTTCTAGTGCTAATGATAAACCTAGGTTATGTACCTACTGACAGCAATATTCATTGGCGGTAGAAAAAGTAGTACAGTCAGTGCCTTAAAAAATAACTAACCTAGCTACGATTTTCAGGTCGGGCAGTGTAATATTGAGTTCTTCATCGGGAATTTCACAGTAGCAACCCGGAGTCAGAGTAATGCTTGGTTGATGAAAATAAGCTTGCCCACATTTATTGGAACTTCCAATATAACTGGCGAAATGTGGGTGTACCTGCTATACAGACTATTAAATACTTGTAGAGATGTACCAAGTTACCACTGCTTAACCATTTGGAGAAAACTGGCGTGCAGATTTAGATGCAGTGTAATTGTTTTTGCTAGTTTCCCGCTAAACAGGTGTTTCAAGTGGGTGATGTTCCTCTTTGTAGTTGATAACCTATGACCCTGAAATACCCTTGTGAAGTACTACCTCACTGCAAGTCTAAACTCCAACAATATCAAGAAACCAATCTACGAAACATCAAGTCATCAATAAATAATATCAGTCAGTACTTGTCAAGTGGACGCGTGTAATAAATTGTCACAATCAATTGAGGATCCTGCGACGTTCGCTGACAATGGACCGACGACGGACAGACCTGTTAATACGCACATTGCTGGTAGGTACACTCGTCATGTAGCCCAAGGTTTTATTTAGCCAGGATTGTGATAGGTTATGGAAGCTGATGTCTTTTGTTTTGTTACGATTATAGGTCAACGCCCTGTTTGAAAAAACTTCACGGGATTCATCGCATCAACTCGTACCGTCTGGGATTACATTCATAACATCACGCATGTAATTACCGATGGGTTAGGCAGAGGTATACCTGACACACATAAAGTTCGCCAGTTATGTTTTCAGTCCCATTTAATACGTTGCGAGCACACTCCAGAGTTAATGGCTGCTACTGAGAAATTAGGTACTGATGGAAAAAACCCAATAACACTTTGCCTGATCTGGGAATCGAACTCAGGACGTGTTTGCGATTGGGCGTACCTTGTGGGGCTCCACATCGCTGTCAATGTGGTGAAGCAGTCGACTGCCTCGGACACCATGGCCTTTCATGCAGTAAGAGTGCAGGTCGGATTGCGCGGCACGCTAGCATTAATGATCTCATCCGTCGTGCTCTTGCCACCGCCGGGGTGCCAGCTGTCTTAGAACCCAATGGCTTGGCACGCGTCGATGGGAAGAAACCAGATGGTATGACCATAATGCCATGGAAGTTGGGTAGGCCTTTGGTGTGGGACGCAACTTGCGTCGACACCCTTGCGCCATCCCATCTTCCTAGCACAGTGGGCTGCGCTGGGGCGGCTGCTGCAGGTGCTGAAAACCTCAAACGGCGCAAATACAATAATTTAATTGGTAGTTATGTGTTTGAGCCGTTTGGGGTTGAAACACTAGGGCCATGGGGTCCGAGTGCCCACCTAGTTTTTCGGGAAATCGCCAAGCGGTTGGTCGACTCTTCACGTGACCAGAGGGCGGGCCTATTTTTTGGCCAAAGAATCAGCATTGCCATCCAACGTGGTAATGCTGCCAGCCTTCTGGGCACTTTTCCTATTGACAGCGATGCGGACGAATTTTTGGATGCCCTGTAACCCTTTTATACTTGTACATATTTATTTCTATTATAGTTTTGTAGTTTGTAAATAATTAATATAGTGTAATAAATAAAAATGAGTAGTTTTTCTAGTGAAGAACAATAAAAACCCAGGACCACATACTCAGCAGTTGCTTTTGCGACTACCAGACATACTTCCAGATTCTTTCTATGAAACTTTATAGCGTAACGTTAGCATTATACTTGTAACTATAAAGCCAACGCCTCGAATCGGTAGACCAGGCGTTGTAATTACTACCGACGTGTATTCTATAAACGTTCATTATCATCTGCCTAGCTTTTCCCAACTATATTGGGGTCGGCCTCAAGTCTAACTAGGATGTAGCTGAATACCAGTATTTTACATAAATCGACTGCCTGTCTGACCTCCAAAACCCAGTTTAAATTGGATAATATGATAGCCCTTGGTAACACTGACTACCTGTAACGACTGCCAAAGATCTACAAATAACAGCCGGGACCAACGGCTTAAGGTGGAAGCGTCAGGGTAGCCCGCGAAATTCCATTTTTCTTACGTTTTTTACAATTTGCAGGTCAGTATCAGGTTGTATGTTGATGAAAAATGAGTCGCGCTAGTAAAACGTATGTAGTTACAGAATTATAATGATTTAAATCATCAATACAGCCCTTAAAGTTCATTTCACCCCATTGACTGACTTTTTCATGAAATAGTTATTGAATGGGGTTAAATGAGCTTAGAAGTATGTAAGTTCAATTTCAGAGTGCCCCGTAGACCACCTCGCAAATCTGTAACACCCTTAGCTCCACCTCTTCGCCGTACAGTGTTTGGCGCTAATTCGCCTATACCCCGCATGTGCAAACTCATAAACGAACGCAGTGACCTGGTTGACAATGAAATTTATAATTTCACGTGCACTTTGCATGTGGTATTTGCCTGTAATTGGTTGTGCAGTTAGATTTAAGACACAACTACTTATAATATGTTCCTATCTGTATTATCTGTAACAACTGTTGGTGAACCTTAATTAAATAAATAAAATAAAGAAAAGAAGGTTGAGTTCATGATTTGAATGATTATAATTCTGTAACTACGTACTTGTTACTGGCGCGACTCAATTTTCATCAGCGTACAACGTGATACTTGATAATTTCACGGGCTGGGGCTTAACCTTAACGTGCTTTGGTTTTTGCTCACTTTGGTGGTTGCTGATCCACAAAAGCGGGTATGTAATATAGCTCAAATGTCCTACTGACTAAAAATACTCATAAAACCCACACATCCTATATTCCCAAATGCCTCACAGCTCAACAGAACTCTAACTACATTATCCGAACTAAAAACACGTAACACATCAAGTTACCGTCTAATTAACGAACTGTCTAAACCGCTGGTGGCAGGTAAGTGACGGCCGGGTGACAACTGACGGGACTGACGGCGACTGACGTGAGTTGACGTGACGCGATGTGACGTGACGTGGATCTCGGCGGTAATGAAATTGTGACGTTGACGAGAGGTGGAAGATGAGAGAGAGTAGCGGGTTGGGAGTTATTTTTGGAACCTATAGCTACATGATGTGAGTGATGTATTGTGAAATACAGGATCGAATCGAAGAATCGATTCAATTTTAAAATAAATTTTGAATTTTGTTAACATAACGCATCGAAATCATAAGAACACAATTTGATTAAACAACTTACATTGAAAGTAACATTTTGAAAAAAATGTCCTGTCATTGCAAAGTAACCCTGTATGTTAAAAAATCTGCTTAAAAGACAAACATTGTCATAAAACCTGCTTGATAACGTTACTTACACTTAAACTACAGCAGCACCTACTTTCACATTTATTATGCTTTGCCTGAGGCTGTAGCTTCATCTTTTCATTTTTGACAATTTATACAAAAGTGCCTGTAAATGGTCTATTTGAAATAAAAACTTCGAACATTACATACAGGGGATTAATCAAATTGGTCACTGCAAACACACGCATTCATCGCTGTTCTTGATCTACTTGCTGTAGGTATTACTAAGATGGACTGTAGCTAAGTGAGTGAACATTGCGTCTATGTAATTTTTGCAAAGCACAGCGACAACAAAGTACATACATCTTGTAAAGCGATTCAACGTGACTTGCGTACCTACTTATTGCAAAAATTTTATATCATCAAGCTCATGCAGTCCTTATTTGTCTTTATGAGAAACTTCGAGATACAAAATAACAAGATTACCTACGACTCGTGGGATAAATTATATTTGCTCTCAGCATCGTATGGGTAACAGTGCGGGACCCCTTGCCTCTTAAACCTGCACTACCGCTGTCTCCCATCACTTGGACCACACCAGAGCTGAGCAGAACAGTCGCTCTGTCTCGAAATCGATATTAATTATTTTCACAAGACGTTTGCTTCGGGATTATATTAACATTCACGATCCTCTTACTGTATTCTTGAGCTATATTTGTTATTATTTTCTTGTTTATTAAATGCAAAATTAAAATAATATCCAACATTTTTTGTATATATAAATAATGAAAAAAAAATTGTGATGAGTGGGGAAAAATAATGTCAAAAGAGCTCGTGGCTGAATAAGCAATTAACCACATAGATCTATTCTTCAGGTTAAGCAGATCTTGGCATGGTCGGTCGTAGTGGCGTGACCATCCATCCATCCAATTATATTTATCTTTATCGTTTTATTTAAATCTGTCCTGTAGCATGAATGTTGATGGACGGAAAGGGAGAGGAAAGCCAAAGAAAAGATGGAACGATTGTGTAAGAAATGATATGAAAGAGAAAGAAGTAAATGATGCCGTGGCGTCTAACAGAGGAGAATGGAAGAATAAAACGTGTTGCGCCGACCCCAAGTAGAACGGGACAAGGGTAGGAAGATAATGATGACTTTCCTGTAGCAAAAGAAAACATTGTAAGCAAATCTGAAGTACATAGGCTCCTACTCAGTATAGGTACGTAGTTTAAATAGCCAACATGCATTGAGCGAGTGTGGTGTTCAATGCTCAATGTTCCCTTTTGACCTCTGACCCGCACTGGGGCAAATAGGTGGGGCAATTAAAGAGTGTTAGGATCGGTAGTGCAGGCAATATCTATAGCTATACTTTGCTATCTTGTGTCACTGTATATTTATTTAACAGTAATAGTATTCATACGGAACATCACGCCTATAATTCCTGAAGGGTTAGGCAGAGATGTACCTAATAGTACACCCACATTTCGCCAGTTATGTTTAAGTCCCATGTAATAGAGGAATTCCGTATGGAAAATTCCAGTAACGCTGCCCGACCTGGGTATCGAACCCAGGATCTCATGCTCAGCAGTCGCGCTTGCGACCACTAGACCTACGAGGAAGTAACAGTGTAAAAGTACAAGTACAAGTAAGTGTTCAAGTGTACTTTGAGACCTACACACAAGAGATTCTTACGTATGGTTCACCATGTAAGTACATAACAGGTCCCGTGGTCACAAGTGCAATACTGCTGAAAGTGGGGTCGTGAGCTCGATTTCCAGGACGGGCGAAATGTTAGGTAGGACTTTTCCGTCATGAAGTTTTCAGTAGTTAAAAGTTGGCAGTGTAACAGCCCCGTGTCGTGGACAGGACGGGTTAGCCTTTGGTCGTGCGCCTGATCTCTCTCCGGTCGAGACTTCGGTCCGACTATGAAAGTAAGGGAAGAGAGATTGCACCTGTTTTTGCGTCACACTTATGCTCTATAATATTTCTTGCGTCCGTGATGGAGACTATCATAGACTACCGACTCAACATTGGTATCGTTTCGTCCATCATTATTTATCGAGTCTCGGTAACTAATACATTTACACGGAAGTCTCTTCGATTTCAAGAAACGTTCAATTCATTCATAATACGCATTTGTAATAATGATCTACACACTCAGCGCCGCCCACAGTCACCACGCACAAGGACGTAACTGCGAAATTCGCAATAAATCAATTTTATACAAAACTACGAAAAACACAATAAGTGCCTACGTGCGTCGCCCGCGTGGATTTGCATTAGTGCTTGCATTAATCATTTTCATACAATTCGGGTAATAAAAGCTATAAAACTTTGTATGGGCGGCCATTAATTGTCATTGACAGCTGACAGGCGCGAGGGTTGATTGACAAATGTCAGTCGCGCGAGCTGACAAAAGACTTCTTTTGTCAGCAACTGTTGTTTTTTTTTTCGTTTCAAATGGTTCAGTAGTGACTTGCTATGTTTATTGAAGCTTTTATCGCGTTTCTGGATTCTTGTGGGTATATTAATATTTTTAGATGTAGGGAGAGGAGTTTTTGTGATTTTTATGAAATATGATTTAAATTCAATTATATTCTGCTGAATCAGCGTTGTTAATAATTACTTGAAAATATTTTTTTAATTATTGTTTTCACCATTCCGGTTCCTTGTTAGGACCCTAATAGTAAGTTTAAAAAAACATAACCCTTCCTTGGCAGTCGAGTAAAGTAGTCAAAGTCAAAGCATTTATTTCAATTAGACCATTACAGGCACTTTTGGAAGTCACACACAGTCACAAGGCACCAGGCAGGCAACTTGCGAAAGTACTGTCGTTGCACATTTCCAAAGCGTACCTAGATCTCTATGGAGAAGAATGGGCAAGAAACTCTATGAACCCTCTTTAAAAACAAAAAGGAATACAAAACGCCAGTTAAGCTTGCTACTGCTGGACACAAGCTTTCTCTCTCTCAGAGAGAGTTTAACTTACGGGGTAGTATACTACCTTCAGAAAAAATCTGAACTGTTATCAAAATTCACTATTATCTATTTATAAAATGGTAAACTGACTGACTGACTGGGTGATATTTCAACACACAACCCAAAACGCTGGTGCGAGATACATGAAACTTGGAGTTCTTTGTGAAGAGTAAGTATCCACTGGGAAAGGATTTTTGGAAATTCCGCCCCGAAAGGGGTAAAATAGGGGATGGAAGTTTATATGAAAGTCCATCAGTTTTGAAGTTAGGATCTTCAAATTTTGTGTTTATGCTGACTATTGAAAATTAATTTATATGTGTCTCAGCGTTTTTGATAATTGTACTCCCGAAGGGTTAAAAAGGGGGATGAAGGTGTGTAACTATGTTTGTTACTGTAACCTGGATTAACCCTATAGATTACTTTTTAATCCCTGTAGTACGTTCCCGACGGATATTTTTCGACATACACGCGGGCGAAGCCGCGGGCAAAAGCTAGTTCAACAATAAAGACATCAAATCCGCAGTTCCAACAACATTCACAAAAACTCAACACCGCACTATGAAACCGAATCCTCTCTAAAAGCTTCACAAAAACAAGAGCGTAAGTACAAAATTGACATTTTATTCAATCGTTTGCGAGTTGATTGACGCCCGTCACTGATACAGTCACCGACAACTGACGAAGGATCGCCGATCAGACAATAATAAGAAATGCTTCAAATATTTCGACAGAAAAATCTGTATTAAGATGAATATTATGATAAAAAGGCTTTTTAAACAGCTTTATTTTCGGCTGCCTCGTTAGTCCAGTGGTCGAAAGCGCCACAGCTGAGCAAGAGCGGGGTCAGTTTCGTGTTTATTCTCGAGTTGGAAAAAATATTACTGACTTTTTCCTGCAGGATTTTGTCAATAGCAGTCCTGTTTGTCCTTCTGGATTCGAGGCCGGATTTATGACAATAGATTCGCCCCCTATTAGATAAAACTTTACTAGGTACACCTTTGTCTAACCCTTACAGGCGTGATGTTATTATGTAATAGGGTTCCGTACCCAAAGGGTACAACGGGACCCTATTACTAAGCCTCCGCTGTCTGTCTGTCTGTCTGTCTGTCTCCAGGCTGTATCTCATAAACCGTGATAGCTAGAAAGCTGAAATTTTCACAAATGATGTACTTTACAACAAATACTAAAATTAAAATAAAAAAATATTAAGGGTATAACGTATTTTTTTATAGATAATGGTACGGAACCCTTCGTGCGCAAGCCCGATTCGCACTTGGCCGCTTTTTTAATATTTGGAAGAACCAGATTTTTATTTTTAGTTTATTTGTGTGACTATCAGAAATTAAATCTAGGAAGTAATTCTACCATTGACACGTATAACCTATAACTAGTTTTATTTTTTTAAATTACCTTAAAACGAAAATAACTTATCTTAAATAGTCCAATAAATCACAAGATTACAAGATTTGCTTAGATAAAAATCATTCGACTATTTAAATATAGGTCCAGTATTCAAATAGACAGTGGTAACTTTGTTAAGGTCGGCTTCGAGTCTAACCGGATGCAGCTGTAATTTAAATGTAGGAACTGCCTATCTGACCTCAACAACCCAGCTATTATGTAACACGAAAACCTTTGGTAAGACTGGTTGTCAGAATTCCGGGCTTCTGACTACCCGTAACGCCTGTCAAATATCTTTAATTGACAGCCGAAAACAAAGGCAAATCTAGGTATGTAATGAACAGCCACCCATCCATGGACTGACCTCGGCAACCGTTGCTTAACCTAGAAGCTAGCCCTCCGAACCGCTGTTATTACCCACGATCCCCAAAAGCCAAATGAACAGTGTTGTAAGTGGAAAATTGACATTTTATTCAATCGTTTCGGGCTTGAGTGACGGACGTCAGAGATACAGTCGCGAACAGTGACGACTGACGAAGGATTGTCGATCGACGAGTAGATACGTGGAGTGAGCGACGTGGTACCTGATAGCGTTTTTTAGGGGAAGCTGGAGCAATGGTGGAATGATAGTGTTGAAAATACGGAATGTGCAGGTTTGTGGACTTAAGAAGCAGTTGACAGGAGGTAACTGATGCATTGCTTATTATTATATCACAGCTGTATTATTTTTTTATTGCGCGTAGTACAAGTTTTTCTTTTAAGATTTTTGTTATTTATTATATTTCGAAAGAATTCTTCTGCTGGACATGATCCGGGACCAAGCGTCGCCACATCGACCGGTTCTTTGGTTCTTCCATCCAGTGGTATTCCGCGGCCTTCACAAGGTAATGTTTATGCAAAGATTTAATTTTTGTCCTTAAAATAAAATACTTAACATTGAATTTTGAACCATTCCTCCCAACTACCTCACGAGTCAACTCATTTGTAACCTTTAAGCTTCATGAAATATGTGATATAGTTACCTTTCATATTGTCTATACTAGCGGTTGCCCGCGCCCTTTGTCTGCGTCAAATTATTATAAAAATATTCCTTCTCTATTTGAATCGGATTTTGTTAACAATTTCAAGGTTTTTTTTGCACGGAGCCCTAATTCTTTTTCCAAAATAGCTTAGGTTACCGATTTTGCCAGTAAAATCACCGTCAAAATCGGTTCAGCCGTTTCGGAGATTAACCGGAAACAGACAGACAGGCAGTTTTTATAAGTTTGTTTTACCATATATACGAGTACTTTCATATATGTATCCAGTGAAGACCTGTTGTGAAATTTTAGTTATTTGTTTAAAAGCTTGATTCAACCAAAGTATCTTCCACGAAATGTTACCCCTCGTGTCTCATAGTACCTACTAAGCAATCCACAAAACACACCACAGAGAATACTATCCAAAATAAAATCTCCTCTACCACAACCGCTTCAACTCCGAACCCCAACACACCGCCCGCATCAAAGTAAACAAAACATAAACAAAAAAACCAAAAAGAAAATTACGCACAAATCAACCTTCTTTAAGGGATGACCATTTCGCCGACCTACCCCAGTATGCGCACAATATTTGGACTATTACCTCGCCCTAGTCCATTGATTTATTGGTTATGAATCAACCTGGCCCCCTCCCACGGTCCACGAACACCCCCCGGCCATTACAGGGGGTGATGTATCGGGCTGATAATGAATCTAGTTGTATTTTTGCTCGCATATGATGGAAATATGACGGGTGGGTGGGGGTGAGTTATGTGTCTGGTGCTGGCGGCTGTTATTTAGTGATTTTTGAGGGTTAGGAAGGTGGAGCTAATGTTTGGTTACTTGTGAGTGTGTTTGTTAGCTGGAAATGGTCTTGGGTGAAATTGGGTTTTTGGAAATATTTTATTTTGAGGTATTTGGACTGAACTAGGTGTGCTGTGGATGTGAATTTGTAATTCTCTACAGTTCATACAAAAGATGGAAGGAACATCTACGCCAAAATGGTTACCACGTATTTACATCAGTCTCAACCATTTTCTGAAATTTTTCATCGGTAATTTAAACAACAATCAGCTGCTGTTCTATACATTTTGACAAAACTGCAATATCTACATGTATCTACAGGTATTGCAAATTTTGTAGGAAACAACTGTTTTTTTTATTTAACCGACGAAAACATCTGATGAAAACTGCGTACGTGGTGACCGTTTTAGCGTCGGTGTCCCTTTCACCCTGTGTGTTACTCTTAGCCGAACTCTCTCTTAGTCAAACTAAAGATCTATTAAATCATTTATACATAACTTCCGCTGGCACATTGATTGTCCCTTAACATATTATTGAGTTTTATTTACCTCTAAGATACTTCAACAGTTCCTTGTTCAATCCAAGGAACACCAAACTCAGTGAGGGTCAATATGATTACACTATTAAGTTCTCAGTACCAAAGTGATTCAATCAAAATGTACAAAAAAAATCCCAACATTTAAAGCAAAGCACAAAAATATCCTTCGAAATTTTTCAATAACCAATCAAAAATCAGTCCCCTGAATGATATTAATTTAGCAATAAAGGCCGCATTACACGGCCCATTTTTCACCCCCGCCGAGGGTCGTACTGTCTGACGTCAGCGTTGCAACGTCAACGTCGGCATTTGTCACGTCAGCGATCTGCAATAACGTTGGAAAAGAGTTTTTACTGAGTTTTTCGGAGGTTTTAACTTATTAAGAGGGATTATTGTGATGATGGGATATTAAAGGCGGTGAAGGGTAGGAGAGAATCAGGGTTTTTATTCTTCTTGCTGTGGGTACGTATTGCAAGATAAGTAAAAAAATAGGGGCCCGTTAAAATCAAAAACTACACATCAAACAATATCTCTTGGTATATCGCTGTTATGTTTTCATAACACCTAACAGATTTTAAACCTAGTCCTCTACAAGGCCGTTTAATCTTTAAAAACTGTAAGTACAGTCAACTGATGATAGTATTTAGGCATTTCATGTTGTTAAATTATGGATGTGAATAAACAGTCTGTCATAAGGTTTTCTGATAAATTCAAAATTCACAAAAGTGTACCCATTTCGTTTTATTATGAATGCGTTGGTTTCTATGCTATATCTCTTAAAATTAAAATAAATAATAATCCTTATCCCTAATACAACTACACAAATCTCATAATAAATTCATGCGCACTACGATCGCTCAAAGGTTACAATTTAGCCATTTTAGTGCAGCATACCCAGTGAAGTTATTAAACCTATAAAAACAACGTTTTTATAGCTTGCACATTCGTGTATTATACAAAATTCGGTGTGACTGGCACAGAGCGTAATAAAATGAAATGAAACAATCCTATGAGTTATTCATGGACCGCTTTATGTACTGCTTTTATTTGTGCTACTATTTGATTTTTGAATTTATGTTCCGATATGTACAGGAAGAATATAGTCCTTCTCCATTTTCAGGCTTTAAGGATTTAAGTGTCGTGAAAGTACAGACGCCAGCTCATCAAGCTACTACAATCTGTCAAATTTCTTTAGTATATTTTCAACTTTATCGCTAAAGCATTAGGTTCAAGGTTGATTGGGAAAATTTTACCGTTTCGGGTAGCTCGATATGCTGGCGTTTGTACATATCTAGTAGTGTTGACATGGCTACTAGTACGACCATCTGGTCGGAAGCGACAGTCATCGTTACGCCTTCTTCTTGTGGAAGCTACAAAAAGGTAGAAGATGCAACCTCCACTTTTCCCAAATGAAGCAGATGCATTGGGTGACGGAGCCCGTTCTAAGCAGGCACAGCGGATACCAATGAATGCGTAAGCGACTTTTGCTCTTCGGCTAAAAACTAGGCCGTAATTTTTGAATATTACATATAAAACCAAACCAAAACTTTGTTTATTATAATTAAAAAACCTAATGTATAATAAAAGTCAAATTGAACTTCAAGCTTAAAAATGTATATTTTTAAGGAAGAGCGCTGTTGTCTGAGATACAGATCTTTCTAGTTCAGACACAGACGTCTTGTCGAATTTCTATTTATAATTATGAGGTCATCTGTCATCTAAGATAGTTTTTAATTATGTAAGTAATGTATGCATCTCACATAAATTGAATAAATGTTATTAATTAATTAATATCCATGAGTTTTTAATTCCTGTTTATGGTTGGATATACAATAAGTTGTTAAGAACATCTCAAAAGTAAAATATTAGGTTTTTTTTTTTTTTTTTTTACAAAATGGGCCTGCTCTTGACCTCGATCACGCCTGGTGGAAAGCGATGGATGAGTGCTTACAGGTAGTTTACAAACTAAAGCTGGTTTCTTAAAAGCATTAGAGTTGATAGTCATCAGCTGTTATGTTTTATCTGATCCCACATACAAGACATCGAACCAAGGAAACACAATCTACGCATGTACACATTATTCCCTCCAATCGGTAAAAAAGTCGTAAAAATTGAAGTCATTTTACGACTTTTTTCACCCGACAAAGTCGTAATGTAATTATTTAAATGTTTCGCGTGTTTTATTATAGCCCCCGTACCCCATAAAGTGTTTAGTGGTTCATCTCATTAAAAAGAAACCAAAATTCTCTCGGATGTGATTCTTTCAGTAAAAATTTAGTATGTGATCAAAATATTGTAGGCTGTTTATTGTGGATCGTAAAAGTCCAGTGGAAAGGGACAACATAATAATGCTTGTGATCTAAGTTTGGTACTTTCTTGTACCTACTGAATATTCGTTACTTTATAGATTGTAGTTTTTTTACATAAATATGGGGAAAATTTTCCGTTTTATCACATAAAGTATGCGGAAACCACTGTTTTATGTTTTCCACTGTTACCTACGGGATATCTTCCGTGATTTTTAATTATTCTGAGTTTCCGTAAGTCACAGTGTAACCAAAGGTGGAAAGTTCATCATCCTCCATTGAAAATAAAACGATCCTTCGACCAGACGGGTGCTGTGTCTGGTGGCCCCAGCGGCTGTTGTATAGCTAGGCTACATGGGATTGTCAAGTATCATGGCGTTACATCTATAAGAGAGTGCGCATCTGTGACATAGTCATATTAAGTTCTGCATACACTTAACGCGACCCTAGCTCAATGTTTTCATCTCAATAGGTTGAAGTTGACGCGTCTTTTAGGACAGAAAAGAAACGAGCATTGAAAACACCACAATCGCCTTCAGCATCCTTAAAGATTATAATATGGACAGCATCTTTTGTACAAGTGTGGCGATTAAAGTTCCGAATACATTTTCAAAATTTCGTGTTTTTTGGGCAGATTAATAAAATTCTTGCGTCCATCTCACATACAGCATCCCACAGATCGAAGCTGTCATTATTTATTTCAGTGAGAACGCCAGACAGATCCTGATCTATGAGCTGCCGACATCAAACGGTCAATGTGTCACTTTGCATTCCAGTTTGTGAGCTCACTTTAATGGTACTTTTAGTAAAACATATTTTAGTCTTCATAATTAACCTAATGAAACATGGTGACGTAAATTGATCTAGAATTTTCAAAAAAATCCTTCAAATAAGTGTAGACTTTTAGAAATAATTTAATAAAAATATAACATTATACATCACGCTTGATATTCCCCTATGGGTAACGCATAGCCCAGCTGTATTATACTGTACACACATTTCGCCAGTTAAGTTTAAGTCTCATGTAATAGGGGATGAGCCTATTGCTATCAACCGGCCACAACTCCAAACTCCAGATACCGTGGCTGCTACTGAGGAATTCCTGATGGAGAAACCCAATAACACTTTGCCCGGCCTCGTCGGTCGGAATGAAACGAAGGATCTATTGCTTAGCAGTCGCACTTGCGACCACTAGACCAGAGAGGAAGTAAATAAAAAAACATTAGGTACCCTGATTTTATGCTTCGCTGCAGGATCCCGAATCCTGATAGGTCGATGGTATCAATCAGTGAAAGTCTTTTATACTATAAAACTTTCAAATAACAGATTTCCGTCTAATTTTATAGATCTGTATGGACATAAAAATCATAATTTAAAACCACAACTGCATCTGCAACTGTGCATATATTATGATTCTTCAGAGAAACCTCTTTTGGGTACCGTTCTCACCGCATTCGTAGCCTTTTCAAAACCCAAACGAATAAACCACACCCACTGCACCAAATAACTAATGACTATCTTAAAACCGAGTCATTTAATCAATTGAAACTATCAATATATCTGAACGATATGTTGTTATTCAATAATAATGATTATTTTCGTTAAATATACCATAGTTAAGGCCATTAATCATTGCTGTAGGTAATTAATGAAATTTATGTCGGACATAAATTTCATGTTGCTTATTATATTTTGCCTACACGTTAAGCGAATGAGGTCATTGTTTTTTAGGGTTCCGCTGGTAAAGGTATTGTTGGTGAGGAGTAGGCATCGGAAAGAGAATTTTAAGAAGTGACCTAAGTAGGGGATCATAGGCTGGTCAGTTATTCGATAGAATCAATTTTGGCCAAAGCTTTGCTGTTCTGCTGTTCATTCACATGGATTGATGGATAGCAGCTATGGATGGGGGTAAGTGGAAGGGGGGAAGGGAAGCCTTAGCTCTGTAGTGGGACACAAATGGCTAATAATAATTTGCCGTCATCTAAGACTTTAGGTGAACAGCATATGACTAGAGAAAACATTGATTTACCTACAACTACCATTACAGATCTGCGATCCAATGCGATAGAGTGCCTTACATGCTAAATACTTAATCTAAATCCTATAAAATTACATACTATATCCTAAATCTTAACCTACATCTAAATAACATATTACATATAATGCAGCACACACACATGACATGCATGGTTCTTCTGTGTCACTCACTCTGTGGTAGTTTTCCAAAATCTACTGGAAAGCCTTATTTCTATCTTTAGAAGATAGGTACTAGCTTTTGTCCGCGGCTTAGCTCTCGTTAATTTAGAATTTGACAAACTCTTAACACACTACTAAAGTTTCTATAGTAATATAATTCAAATTCAATCATGATTCGAAAGACACGTGGCGCCATCTATTATCATAAGAACGTTATTGTTGTTTTCCTCGAGAACAGTACCTTTTTCGGGATGAAAGTTACCCAACGTCCGTTTCTGCACAACTGACAACGTATATGCAAAATTTCAGGGTGATCAGTTCAGTGGTTTAGGCGTAAAAGGGTAAAAAACAAACAAACATATGCGGCAGCATGATCGACGATGCAGTCGGTGCGATAAAAGTGCGATTCCGTGCTGATACATGAGGTACAACCCTTAATTGTCATCTCAGTAGCCACCGGTTTTCTTGATATCAACATTCACACAGACAATCCTTCATTTCGTTGATCTTCTTCTAGTCTTCCTCAAAGTCATACTCAAAACCTTCCTCACCACATTTCCATCCACAAACTACATCATTACCTACCACATGCATAGCTTCGTTGATAGTTAATTTAATAATGTAACTTTCATGTTTTGAAGGCTTTAGTAAACCGCCACTAAACATCACATGTCATGGCGATACCCTATACTCTGAGGTTATCGAATCTTAAAAGCATTTTGTACTAAGAGACATAATTAACTGACAAGTAGACGCCTGGCTGACAGGTCTTTAGAGTAGGTAGCCTTTACCCAGATTTCTAAAAGCCTAAGTCAAGACTATCGTTGGTAAATCTGCTGCCAATTTATCACCATGTTAGCTTTTGTTAATTAATGACACACCAGCCAATACCTTATAGTAAAAGCGCCTGGAAAGCCAGCGAAATTCAAATCTTACTTTTCTTTGCAATTTGCAGGTCTGTGTCAGATTGTATGTTGAATAAAATATGATTCGCGAACGCAACAAATATGGTTTTATTGAGTTATAATAATTAGAATCATCGATACAACTCTCTTAAGTTCATTTAATCCTATTGAAGATTTTTTTAAATAGCCAATGGGGTTAAATTAACTTAGAGGGTTTTATTAATGATTTTAATTATTTTAGTTCTGTAAATACATATGTATTACGATTTAGAAAAAAAATATGAATTTCAAATCAAATAAAAATCAAATCATTTATTAAACAGATAATACAATCCAATTTGTTAGTAATAATACATACACGTCTTAAACACTAGTGTGAATACACTAGAATACACAAAAACACACAAAAAAAAAAACAAAATGAAATTAATGTAAAAAAAAATAATGAATAAATGAATGAATGATGAATGTGTGAATATACTAGTGTGTGTGTGTGAGTGTGTGAATTTCGCGGGCTACCCTGCCGGTTCCACTTTACAGTAAAATAAAGAATTGACGATAAGAGTTCAAAATGTGCGCAAACAATCAGTAAATTGTGCCCATTTTCACTACGGATAAAATAGCAAGAGTCAGGAAGTTCTGAATGTACAAAGAATTGAATATTAACTAATCAAGGTGACAGAAAATCTGTACAACTTAAATTCTCTTGATTTCGACACTTGGTCAGCCAATGACACTTAAGACATGATCAGGCTTTCAGCGACCAGGGGTGTATAACTATTTGTACACAATGGTACGAATCATTATAGCCACCCTACGGAACTTGATGAAATTAAACTGAGCCTCGCTTGCCCAGTCTATTGTAATCTAGCTCGACTAACGACTTTATTTTCGTCAAATCGAAGTGTTTTATTATAGCCTCGGAGAAAAATTAAGCCTCACGTCTTTATCTGAGGTGTCCGTGGCGTGTTTGTTTTGTGGTGGGCAGTCAAAAAGGAGAAGGGGACTTCTGGGCCCAGCAGTTAACTAGTTGAAATGTGTATTAAAAAAACCGTCATATTTTTCTAAGGAAAATCACAAAATATGGTACCTGGTTTCTATCTAGGAAGCGAGAAAACTTAAATTAAGTTCTAAATAATCGATTAAATAATGCCTGAAATGTTAGTAATCGATTACGAAAAAATAGGTAAAATCTCAGAAAATGTATGAAAATCGAGTAACGAGTATTTTTTTGTGGAATTAATTCATAGCGAATCGATTTCCTTTAATTTCTCTGCTAGCAACATTCCTGTCTGACATCAGTCCGTCAGCGATTGACAGATGGCACTCGTTCGTTGTTTTTCGTTCTGAGTGCGTACGTATTTTCCTTGTTTTATTGTTTAACCCCACGACCTCGGCTTTGAATAGGACTTTTGACGGATCCTGCATTTCTAAATTACCTGGCTCTCTATTTTGTACAACTGTTTACGCCTATCGATCGGATATTGACGACATGGATGGCTGTGTAAACTGTATGATTGCGACTGGTCGCAGTAACTCTATTGGCAGCAGAGTCTTGGAAGATGAGGCGATGTTATCAGTTATTCGTCGGTGGCGTGCATCTCAGCCTGCTGCTGCTGTGCCCATGTAATGTGCATAATATGGTATCTCAGTTGGGCAAGATATCAAGAAAATATCGTACCCCCTGCACAATTCTTAGACGATATTCTCCTAATTATTGAAGATGAATAATACATATTTTACTCATATATTGGTGTTTTATTTTATATCCTCCTGTCCCTTTTTTAGTTTTTAGTGTGTGTTTTTTTTTTTATTAAATGAAGAAACTTGTCTTCGACTGTAGCGACTGTCCGGGGCGCGAGAGAGCCAAACGTGTCAGATCTTTGACTCTTTACACACGCTCCATGCATAAAACCATAGCACAACCAAAGCCATTCAAAGGTATTTCGTAAAAAAACATAAAAAAACTGCAACGTTATAATATAACCTCACTTTTACTATATTTCATATAACTTGATTCCTGGATAGCCAAATTTCACCAAATTTTCAGTGAGGCCTTGTTATTATATTCTCTTACAAATAAGGCCAGTTTGATTCAGTTAACACCTGGGCCCAGGAATCTATGGAGTAGTTCCCTTCTCCTTTGTGTGTTTTGAGAAAACTGTAATGTTTTATAGTTCATGTTTCATCCATCAAACTGCACTGGGTCAGCGTGATATATTATGGCCTACTCTTTCTCGGATCGAGGATGCCTGCGTCCCAGCAGTGCGAAGTTACAGGCTGATCATGCTTACAGTTCATATTTATGGCAGAATGTACATATACCTTACGCTATTCGTCACACGTGATTGGTAACGCTTTGCACTTGAGCTGGTCTAGTCTTGTATAGACTTTTATTAGATTATGAGGCCAGCTTTTACTCAAACTCAAAGCATTTATTTCAATTAAACCATAACAGGCACTTTTGAATGTCAGAAAAACAAAGAAGGCGAAGCTACAGTCACAGACACAAGACATAATAACTTGTGAAAGTACTGTAGTTGTCCATACCAAAGCGTAGATGTCTATGGAGAAGAATGGGTAAGAAAGTCCATGGACACTCTTTTCATTCAAAATATTGGTACAAGATTTTGGTGATCTTTTAATGGTTTTGTTACCACTAACTTGCGGCATGCAGTACTAATTATATCACTGATATTGAGTTCTATATAATAAAAGATAAGTAGTCTGAACAATAATTGTTTTCCTTAGCAATGTTTGAAACTGTTCTGAAAAATAATTAAGTACTAGACCATAAGAGATAAGACCGCCGGCTTTACTAGTGATATTTTAAACCAGGGGGCGGGCTTATTTTTTGGCCAAAAGATCAACATTGCCATCCAACTGATCCATCGTGGCAATGCTGCCAGACTTCTGGGCACTTTTCCTATTGACAGCGATGTGGACGACTTTTTTGACGCCCTGTAACCCTTTTGATACTTGTACATATTTTTATTATATGAATAAGTAAGCATTGAAAACATAAATCCAATCAACCTTTTAGAAAGATCTAATTGGTCTCTAAGGAAAAACTATCAAATATCACAAAAACACCGAGAAAAGTATTCGAAGTTGTCAAACTAACCCGTTGTTACAGACCTACTAACCTATATCCTTACATTAACAAGACCTTATATTAAGTTAGTCAGAGATGCGAGTGTTGCTATCTTTGCAGAGCATTAAGCATGAGTTAAGTATATTAAGTTGTGTTTAACTTAGAATGTCTTCCTTTATTGTGTGAATGATTTAAACGAAACATTCAAAAGTTTTGACTGAATTGCAGGAGTAGGAATGGTAGCGATCGCATTTTGTCTTTATGGGATGCATTGTAGGGTTGAGTGGGGTGGTGAAGCGTTTTCCTTTCGTGCGCAAGGTTGCTTGTTCGATTCCTTGTATATTTAACCTTATTTTGATTATGTAGATTAGAAAATGGCTGGGAGGGAGTTAGATATACTGATCTATGATGAAGTATCTTTGAAAATTGGGAAATTCGAATTTGCCTGTCGCAAGCTACTATTCATAGCTTAGTTAAGTACAGGAAATAAAAGGACCACTTACAAAACACATTGGAATATCAATAGATTCCTTATTTCCTGGTAACTCTTCGATCAGTGCAATTAGAGAATTGACCACTACCTTTCATAATTTTACAGACCACGAATCTAAAAATGTCTTCAGCCCACCGTCATACCTCGACACACCAAACCCACCTTCCAAAACTAATAATAAAGTAAATTCAAAAATTATCTCACACAGCACAGCTCCCGAAGACCCGAGATACGTCTGACATATTTACGACAACGGTTTAGGGCATAAAACTAATCCCTACGACGTAGGGGGACGTGGGGGGCGTGGGGGGGTGTAGGGGAGCGGTCGAAGGGCCCTTTATTTCTAACATTCGTCACATAGTAGCAGTAAATTATCATACTACGCTATGATATGACGGGGGACGCCCATTAAAACGCGCTTGATTTAGATGAGGCCATAAAATTGATTTATGCTTTCACGCCAACAAAACCCGTAGTACTGAAGCAACTATTATATTAACATTTTCGTGGATAACCTTTTTGATTTTGGTTGGTCATATATCATTATTACCCACAAGCGATTCTCTACCCTATTCCAAAAGGCAACGCTTTAAAATCGCTTGGTGGTTCTCCAACAAATTAAGTCTTTTATAATTGAAAAAAACTTATTCAGTCGCGTAGTTGCATTTGTTAGCTACAATACATAAAAGTAACTTTATTCTGTACACGATAAGGTTGAAAATGTTTTAAAGTTTCACGTCGATCAGGACATTGTTTTTGGATATCGGTCCCGCGTAATTTGGACCATTTTATGACATTGTACTTCAATATAATATGTTGTGTTAAGTTAGATGGCTGCGTCTGATATTATGAGCTGACATTTTGCTATTGAAAATGGTAAAAGATTGCTTATTATATTGGCATGTTCTCGTGTGTATATTTTAAAAGGAAGCTGGTCCAGCTTGCAAAGTGCCAAATTTTATGAATGTACGGAAGATTGCAGAATTGTAAGTTACAAGAGTCGCAGGTGAAATTCTAAACATAACTTAAATTTCACTCTTTTTCCGTAAGAATTAAATATGGCCAATTGCCCCTCCCTTTTTATGCTGTTCCTTGAATAGATCGTGCTGAAAGTAACATCTCCCAAAAATTTGTCCCACAATAAGCTTTTGCAAGATCCTGTATACCAAGGTCCCCTGAAATTCAAAAAGCTCTTCGCTTTTCAGAAAACTGCTAGGGTCTTGCAAAAGCTTTTAATTAAATGATATGATATATCTGTATAATGTCCACGCATTTCTTCTTAAAAGTTGGTTCCGATGAAAAGTTCAAAGATTTTCAAACAATTGGTTGATTTATCTTCCTGAGGCTTTTAGACATGGCGAAGAGCTGCAAACACATCGTGATGATTTTCCACCTACAACAAATAAACATTGTGAAACCAAATGTATCAAGTTTAATTCTAGCCCCACTATTGCAAAATCGCTTCCATCAAAGAGGGGTAAACAGGAACCACGGTCATTCGTCACGCATAACTAACATTTCCTTAACGAATTTAATCAAGGAAAAATCAATCTTATATTAAATGTTTAATGTCGCTTTATAAAAACATTGACAGGAGGATGAGTTATGATTACCAGTTGCCATCTGGCTACATAATCTTTGAACTTACCTACCCAGTTGGCATTAAAGATTAGCATAGACTATTATGCAGACAAGATATTATTTTGATTTTCTAATTAAGATTAAGTAAAAAATTATGGATTTCTTTATTGTGCATGAAAATGGACCCGAATACATTAGAGATCTTAGACTAACAATGTAGATAAAAATTAACGATTTAACAATTTGTTTTAATTAAAAACAACATAAAATGCGGCCATCAAACAGAGCTGTCCACTCTGATGCTGTAACCGAAACCAATAAAGACATATAATAACAAATATATCTTATCGAGACGTATAAAAAGTCGAAAATCGTTATTTATCTATTTTACGATACACGACACTCGGGATTGGTGATGTAAGTCTTATGGTCAAAAGCCATAAACCAAGTGTAACACGATTGGTCGCTCACCACTAAATCTACCATTTTAGTGTCCCAAGATTTTATGGCTCAAAATACTATAAAACTTTAGGTGTCAATTGATTTGAAGTAAAAAAATGTAAAATGTATCCAATTAAGTCACGATTTGGTATATAGTGTTGTAGATAAGAATATCTGTCCGTCACGTTTTGATAAAATAATAGTAAAAATATATTTATTGGGAAATCGTAAAATTGAAGATGCAAGTATGCTGATCGGAGTTTTATTGTATAGTCTCGAGATGACCCCTGTCTGAAAAATATCTACCCAAGTAAGAGTCGCAGGTGAAAACCTCAAAGTTTAATTTAATGCGGAGCTAGATTTCAATATTTAACTATGGAGCGCCCGGAATCGCGAACGTATTATAGAAATAAGTAAACAATTTAAAGGACACACGCACACTTAGATTCTCACAATACAATGAACTTTTAGCAGTGATAGTCTAGTGGTCTGACGGTCGGACTGCCAAGTCATAGGTCTCGAGTTCGAACCCAAGACCAACCATCACTTGCTTCGGTGAAGGAAAACATCGTGAGGAAACCAGCATGCCTGAGAGATATTTCTCGACGGCATATAAAGCCAAGTCAGAGACCCATGGGCGGCATAAAAACTCTGACACCAGGTTAGGCACTAACCACACGATAAAGAAGAAAGCAAATGAACTTTTGACCGATTTAGTCTTTGCATATTTAAAAGAATTTTGCGGAAATACCCAGTATTTTATCATTTCTACCGATGTCTTATGATGTACCCAAACCCAAAAAGACCTCAACCATCATCGGCTGCCTAGGTTTTCCCCAATGTTGAGTGTAAGAGGGTCCATAGAGTTTCTTTCCATTCTTCTCCATAGAGATCTACGCTTAGGAATGGGCAACTACTGTACAGTACTTTCACAAGTTATTATGTTTGGTATCTGTGACTATAGCTTCACCTTCTTTGGGTTTTCTGACATTCAAATGTGTCTGTTATGGCCTAATTGAAATAAATGCTTTGAGTTTCTTGGGGTTGGCTTCCAGTCTATCCAGATGCAGCTTAAAGCCAGAATTTCATATGGAGTGACTGTCTATTTGACCTCCACAACCCAGTTACCGGGTAATATGATACCACTTAGTAAGACTGGTTGTCAAACTCAAAAAGACCTCAAGCAAAATTTAAAAACATAAAAAGTTCTAAATTTGAAAACATGTAGCAGCGAGCGATCGGAGTCGGACTTCGCGTAAACTTGCTAGGTTCGTCGTGCTCCCCTCGACGACATAAATCAATTTGTCAGTTACAATGTGACGTAGATGCGCACACACACGCAAACTTGTGAACGTGTGGGTCGGTTTTTTTATTTATATTTTTCAGTTTATTTTAGTTTTCTATGGATTGTGTGCAATTATGAGTGATTGATTAGAGTGGTATTTTGTTGTGAGGGATTTTTTTTTGTAAAAATAGTGTTTTTTTGATGTTATTGCTTGCTGACACGCAGTTTGTGGATAGAAGTTTTAGAATACTTTCTGCTTTTTGATGATGATTACCTACTTTGAGACTGGCTGGCTGCAGTTATCAGAAAATTCGGTCAAATGTTGACAACCCAATTGCTCGCGATGCCCTCAAACCGTATGAAGGTTCTATTTTAAAACCCACTTATTACAGAAGATCACGGATGACAAGCGCTATATACTGTGCAACTGGGATGACGCTTATGTACCTATGCAGCAGACGTAGACGCCGAATGTTTACTAATAATAAAACATAATGCCAAACTGTTAATAACATTGATGTATTTTTTTTTAATACACCTAAACAAACTTCAAGTGAAGTCACACATACTATAAATAGGGACCTAGTTTCAGTATTTTATTGAACCACCCGTTTTGAACCCGTTATGCAAAAACGAAATAAGATTTATCCGTATTTTTCTTTATACCTCTACACATTCATAATTCGTTATTTAGTGATTTAGGAAATGTATAGTTTTCATTATATATTTCTATAAATCAAAGTAAGATATGTAACGTTAGATTTTCATTCTACTTAGGTACTACCTTTTCCATTAGATGATTTCACTATTTGTAGTTTGATGAGTTAAAATGTGAATAATACCAAGCATTGTGTACATCAAACTAAGTAACTGTACGCAAAAATTATTGCTGGGAAACGTCATTTTTTTGGGTGAAATATTACGTTTTACAGTAGGACTCAATGTCATGCATTCAAATCATTGTGCCGATGGATTTATTGAATAGAGTACCGGGTCGTAAACTTGTGAAAAAGTTGAAACGTTGATCCCCAATATTTTAGTAACTAGAAGAATGGTCTGGAACAAAAAAAAAAATACAAGAAAAAGAACAAGTGCCTTTCGGCTTCGTTAAGGGTACTTTTACACCCATTATACTGTTACAACTACTGTCCCATGTGGTCGCAAGGAATACGTAGGTGTCATAAAAGGCACTAAGTGGTAGTACTTAGCGTTCTCCTTTCTGTGACATAATTAAACATTTCATTTTTTTAACAATCGACAAAAAAGGTAGAGTCACGTGTGTCTAATTATGTTGGTACTGATTTTAATGGTAACAGTTAGTGCGCCGCGGTCATTTTTACTGAGTATAATAATAACTAAACAGCGCAGTTCTTGATTAAGCATCTGTAATGGGCGATGCCTATTCATAGCAGTGGGACAGTTTCAGAATGACATATAACAAGTTATAAATCGACAAAACCGATTTCGCAACAATCTTTTGTAAAGACTAGGTTACCTTTCAAACGCCGCGTAAAACTATATTTTTCATACAAATCCTATTAAAAGAAATTGACACTTTTATATTAGAAAATATATGGACCGATATTTCTCCCGATGCCCTTGCATTCGTTCTAAATGAAACGATCGCGCGATTACGTACATACGTGTTTACTCAATAATTCGATGCGAGTGACTTGTTAGCGCAAGGGATAAGCGGAAGCGAGTTTAAAGAATGCTCGTGTAATGTCGGTATATTGCACAAAGGAGGATATGAGGGTTGGTGATAATTAATGTAAATTTAAATTTCCTAAAACTGTTGTTCGTTATTTTCTGTATCGAATTTGAATATTATAATTTGGAATAAGTAAAAATAGATATGGTAAAGATAAGAGGCTCCAAAAAAAGATGGCAGTACCTAATTGACGTCTTAAAATAAACAAATTTCTTTTGTTTTTGGTTGATGTACAACTTTGAAAAGCTGTCATTACAAGCCTCTAAGAAAACGTTTGTTTCTCGGATCTCACTTACACCAGTATCGCTTGCGATCCGGCCGCGACTCGTCATTTCTCGCATTGTCGTAATCCGCTGATTTACTAGCGACATTAATCAGGTTGACGGCCGATAGGGACTAAATCACTACCACGCTGTCTCCTGCCATCACCGTCAACCTTATCACAACAACTTAAGACACAATTTCCTGTAGCATAGCACTTTCTTACGCATCCAATATTAACACTACTGCATGTTATTGCTTGTAATTCTTTTTGCGAATTTTGTACACATATATACAAGTTTTTTTTGTTTCATACATGTTTTATTTGTCTAGCGCGACGTGCTGCTGATTTATTGGTCGTTTCCTTTTATGCCCGTTTTAGAGGGTTTGACTGTAACGCGAGATTTTAAAAAAAGCGTGTTGATTTTGAATGATGTATAGTGATAATTTATTTTGTATTGTTGCTATGTTTTCGTGCGGTTTGTTGTGTGAATGCCAAGTTTGATAGGCGTGGAAGCAAACAAGCTGACGCGGACGCATCTGTTGGTCTCGTTTTAGTGTTGTGGTATGTCTAATATTCTATACTAACGACCTGCCCTGGCTTTGCACGGGTGTAATCTTAAAGTTAGTAGGTAAATAGACGTTTTTGCGCTTTATCTTATTGTAGGTATTGCGTAAATAAATATGTTTGAAAAATCCTTAAAATCTATATAAATGATAGTAAAACCCGCGTCAAAATACATTGTGTAGAAGCATGTCACCCAGACATGAAACGCGACTTTGTTTAACACTGTATAAAAGAAATGAACCCAGAAACGAAACTGCGAAAAATACATCACTTTTCTCGTACTTTTAAATGGTTTTTTCGCGATTTCAAAGTTGGTACAAGATGTTCACTATGATGAGTACATGACTACACGCTCTGTATCGATCACTAACATTAACAGTCACCCTAAAGAAATGAGGAAAAGCAAGTTAAACCACTATTACATACAAATACATAACATGACTTCCAAACCAAAAGCTGCAGCGTCCCGCAGAAGATGGCTTCTCGGCTGAGGCGCCGTAAATCTACAACTTTTGCCAGTCGCGACATAAATCAGTCTGATGTATTAGTGTTGCAGAATTAAAAATATATAAATGTTGATCGCGATTTACGGTTTTGATTAGACTTGAGGCTGTGAGGGATAAGCAATAGTAGCGGTGATGGGGAATTATCTAAAAAAATAGCTTAGGTGTTAATTAATAAAATAATAAAAAAGACACTTTATTTATCTCCACAAATTACATAATTACAGTCAGAGTCAGAAATTTGGGCAAAGTGTGTAATTTGTGGGAGATCTGGAGTCTAAAATAAGCCTTGATATATAGATACTTGATACATACATAATTGACTCTAATGTTTTATCCTACCTAAATAACTAGAACCTGTCACCTAAACTAAATAAATAGACTTGAACCTTGAACTTAAATACCTTGTGGTATACAGACAGACACCACACACCACTGTAACATACTCACACACCCATTTGCAACTCCTCAGGCACACACATCCACGCTGTATTGTTAGCAATGTATTCAATGTATTGTATACCTATTAAATTGTAAATCCGTAATTGGCTGTAGGATTATTTTATATAGTACTAGCTGCCCAGCGCAACTTCGTTCGCGTGGTGTCCTACCCCTTACCCTACCCTACTCCTACACTACTCTTATCCTACTCCTACCCTACTCCTACCCTACTCCTACCCTACTCCTACCCTACTCCTACCCTACTCCTACACTACTCCTACCTTACTCCTACACTACTCCTACCCAACTGCTACACTAATCCTACCCTACTCTTACCCTACTCCTACACTACTCCTACCTTACTCCTACACTACTCCTACCCTACTCCTACACTACTCCTACCCTACTCCTAACCTACTCCTGCACTACTCCTACCCTACTCCTAACCTACTCCTACACTACTCCTACCCTAATCCTACCCTACTCCTACCCTACTCCTATCCTACTCCTACCCTACTCTTAACCTACTCCTACACTACTCCTACCCTAATCCTACCAAAAAAAAAGTATCCTAGTGTTGTTTTTAGACTTATACAGGCATTTTTTTTAAATTTTTCTCGCCGTAAAAACCATCCTTGAACTTCAACGAACATTTAAAAAAAAGAATTGGCCAAATTGGTCCAGGCGTTGTTGAGTTATGCGCTTACCAACACATTTTGCGATTCATTTTTATATTATAGATAAGATAAAAATTCAAAGAGCTGTTAATTTTGCGAATAAAAATAAATAAATAAATATTATTATAGAAGCTAAAGTTCTGGATGAACTTAGTTTGTACGGTTTTCAGTACTAAATAATACTAGCAGGTTTCAATTTTATTTGGTAAGTTATTCAGATAGGATAATAAGTAGGTACTTTATAGACAGAACATAAAAGGTTGACTGGTAGAGAATGCCTTCTGGCCGTCCGCTTATGTACCACTATTGTACATGAATTTTAAATAAATTAATAAACACCATAGGTTCTACACCAAGTGACATTGAATCAGCGAAAACGATTGTAGAAAAGTCAAAAGTGTACTGAACTGACATAAGCTAACGAAGCTTCTGCAGCTTGTGCCAATGATATTCAAAGTCATTGTAGAAATGCAAAACGCGCTTCCAAAGCGATTGCCACTAGCATTTATACAATATTTTATTATTCTGTCAAAAACATCCTTGAGTTTTTTCCCCAAAAAAACGCTTGTCAATCAAAAAGATCGGAGTCTTCAAATTGGACCAATGAAAGTTTAAGTCGTGCCAAAAAGGTGCGGGTAGGGCCCCGAAATAATTATTCATTGCGTTTTTAACAGCCGGCCCAGGCGGTGCGGAATTGTGAGAGGCCACTAGAACGGCGGAAAGAGCAGCGCGGTTGTCGTAAAAATTTGCTCTAGGAAAACTGTGGAGTGGATTAGATAGATTTTTTATTTGTATTGGCATGTGTTACTTGAGATATGATTTTTATTTTGGTTTACATGTGTTGTAGACTCTTAACAGTTTAGTTGGTTGATAGGTTGGATGATTGGGAAGGCAAACTAATGCTTGTTTTATGCCTAAAAACACACTGTTTTAAAAAAATCTTGTTAATAGTCATGCCTTAGATTGGCGTGCGTGATTACTTCGTTATAATTATCGTTTTCTTTTTAATTAATTAGTCATACATTGGCGTTGGACCTGCAGTCACAGATCTTCTATGCGCATTTGTCATAAGGATCAATACTAGCAATTATTGTTATTGTGATTTATTGTTATTTTATATCTCATTGAAAGCCTTAACGACACAGCCCTAACTTACTTAAAAAGTATTTAATTAGAGTCGGCGAATTCTTTTGCTATAGAACAACCCTTTCGTCGAAGCAAAAACCCTTCACCCGCCGCTCCACCACACTCCTACTCCTCCGAAACACAACCATCTCCTGACTTGTTAATACCACAGCCTACCATCTTAGCATATTGCAACTCTCTAAATATCGCCATTATTCCTAAGATGGCGTCCAAACACGAGGTTATCACGCGCCAAGTATTTGATGGGCAGGCCTTGCAAATTGAATGTATTATTTAGGTACAATCAGGAGGGCGGACCTGGGCGGGTTGCTAGGGTTGAAAAAGCCTTGTTTGAGTTCAAATTTTCGAAGCGACTGTTTGACTATTAATTAGGTAACTCATTTGGTGTTTAAGAGAGTATGTGGTCAAGGATGGTGCATCATTGTTTAAGAGTAAATTGTCATGGGAAATCGCTGAATTTGATTGAACGAATTTCTCTGCTTGAGACATTCTAAGTGTTAAACTAAAGTGTTGCCTTGATATAAAAATTGTTTTGTTTGTGTTTCTCTAATATTTTTTCTACATGCTTCAATAACGGAGGTACAAGTAAGCATTAAATTATTTTTAAATCTAAATAATTTACAGTACTAGCCTAGTGATAAATTGTATTTTTTTGATATGATGAGTTCATTACAAAGTTCACTGACTCTATCTTTAACTTGATTGTTATTTTAGTTCAGAAAAACTATTACACTCTAGCAACACCACACTCAACCGTGATGCGGTGTTGCATATTTATGAAAAGCACCATTTGACGAATATGAGAGTGTGTGAGGGTTAAGAGAGTTTCACTCAACAACAGGTTGGGGAGTCCTTCGCGGTGGCAGGGTTAAAGTTATTTGTAATAATTTCAACCCCACCGCGAAGGACGAAGAAACTAACGCGAAAAAATTCATGGATGGGTTTCGGTGATGTGCTTAAAGGGAATGGATAAATGATTATTTCAAAGTTTTCCTGTAGTTCCACATTACAGTTAGGAACTATTTGGGGTTTATTTAAAAAAAAAATACATACTTAGGTACGTTTATTTTTTAAAATTTACTCAAACCATTTATTTCAATTAGACCATTGCAGGCACTTTTAAAAATTAAAAAGCGAAGCTACAGTCACAGTCACAAGGCATAATAACTTGAGAAAGTACTGTAGTTTCACATTCCAAAGCGTTAATCTCTATGGAGAAAAATGGGCAAGAAACTCCATGGACACTCTTTTAATTCAAAATATTGTAACAAAATCTTGGTTACATCATTCATGTTGAGATTATACGTACATGTGAGAACGAATGTAGAAAGACGTGCACTATAAGTATACTTAATTTTGGTGCGATTATGAGTAAGTCCAGTGCACAAGAATTCGAACTTACTTCAACTTGCTTCGATGGAAAAATAACGAAGAACTAGCAAGAAAAAAAAAACATTTATTTGGACTTGACTCATTATTTATGTCAAAATGTAAAGCACACAAACAAGCAAAACAGGCATAACTACTTTTAATCCTATAACACTTGCAGTAACCTTACATTTCAAACAACTTCTAGTAAAGAAAACTATCACCATTCACAACTATATTTAAATCAACAAAAATACTTCCGCCGTACTATTGGCACCCAAATGGGCCCAATCCAACTTCCAACTCAAGCCTTGAAAAAATCCAATACAAGATTCAAGAATTAAACAGTTCTCAAACTTACAGAACAGGGAGCCAAATAAATTTATTTTATTTCCCTCCCCCGTAGGAAAAGTATTTGATTCACTTCGCCCCGCTATTAGAATGATCCCGTGTTTTTTTTTTTCTTTGTTCATTGCTTTTTTTCCAAGTCGGTTAAGCAGAGGGCAATAAATTGTACAAGTACACTTCAAGGAGGTATATATGCTTGGAGTTATTTACTGATTTCAGGGGTCGCGTGATAATATTTTTACTTAAGTAAATGAAGATTTTTTTGTTTGCTTAATTTAGTCAAATGAAGGTAGTTCTAAACTGTTTGAAGGATATTTATTGACTTAGGTATACGTACAAACGTCAAGTAGGACTTGGCATACTAGTTGATTTTCATGAAGAAGTTTCGTAGGTATCGTTGAGAATCTTCAGCTAAATCTTATTTTGGAAAAAAATAATTTAAAGTTTTTGTTAAGTACCCTACCTTATCACTGTGTCTTTTTGTGAAAAACAAATATGTATTTCTAAAAGAATTACCAGAGAGATCTTTCCAGTTCTTCTCCATGAGAAGCGTCAAATTCGACTCGCGTACCTAGCTTCTTAGGTGCCTATGTAGGTTTAAGTGCAGAAAAGCTATTTTGAATTGACATTACCTATTTCATATAAAATCTCTAAAACCACTCCAACTATACCGCAGATCTATTTATTAACAAGCTTATCAGGGTATTTCTACATAATCAAAACTTACAAAAGAATAAAATTGCTAAACAAATAGCTGTGTAAGATGTAAGATGCGCGCGCATGTTGACACAGAATGCGCAGGCGCCGCCGTGAGTTGGAAAGAGCTTTGTCACTAAGATTAAAGGTCAGAAGATCTATTTTGGATGTCACTGAGTAGCGCTTTAGAAAGAACTGAAATGTAAAAGTAAAATTCTTTTTAGGGTTCCGTACCTCAGTCGGCAAAAATGGAACCCTTATTGACCCACTTTGTGGTCCGCTTGTCGGTATGTCAAGACCTTTTTTCTCAGGAATGCGTGGAGGTATCAAACTGAAATTAATATCAAATACTCAGGTCTGGTACTTCTAGAAGCAGATAAAATCAAACTTGTTAGTCAATGTGATCAAAAGATATGACCGTTTATGTCGCATATTTAATATCGCAAATCGCAAAGGGAATTAAAACCTATATATAGGGTCTGCTTCCCGTGGACCTAGAATCATAAAATTTGGCAAAGAGCGATGTCTTACAGCACATGTAAAGTGAAAAATCTGAAAACCATAAACATATAGTTTAATAACAAAATACCTACAAGGTTATACGGAACAATCGGTGAGCGAGTCTAACTCGCACTTGGCCGGTTTTTTTTTTACGGCGGCAATCATTTTCAAAGCGTTTCGTCGTTTACAAAAGCAAAAAACACATGAACGAGCAGCACACCAAAGCTCATAACATCCCCCTGGAAAAACATAATTATTTGATAAATATGAAGAATAATGACGACAGAACGGGTCGATCTTCAAGGTTAAGCCGCGCTTGTCAAGGTCAGTCTGTAGAAGGATTACCATCATTACATACCGACTTTTCTCCGTGCCTCGGAAAGTACGTTAAGCCCCTTTTCCCGGCTGTAACTTTTAGATCTGGCCAGCCGTTACAGGTAGTCAGTGGCCGGAAAGTCTGACAACCAGTCTTACGAAAGAGTATCGTATTACCCGGTAGTAACTGGGTTGTGGAGGTCAAATAGACAATCGATCTATGTAAAATACTAGCATTCAGCTGTATCCGGTAAAACTGGAAGCCGACCCCAATAAAGTTGGGAATAAGCTAGGCAGATGATGAATTATAACAATCCAAAAGATTTTTGTGTTTTTAATCATAATTATCGCTTCAGTATATCATTTTCTCTAATCCCTCAGCTCTCTGGAATACCATAAAAGCTTGGACCTTCTGCATTCGCCTACTTAGTGACAGCGGTAAGTTGAAAAGAGTTTTACTTTCAAGTGGTTTCTGAAATGTTTGCGTCGGCAGATAACTTGAAGTTCGGTGTCTTTTGTTATGATTTCTGTGTGTTTTACTAATGAAATGTGTGTCGGTTATTAGCTGGTTTGTCTTTATGTGTGCCGCTTACGATTTCTGGCGTGTGGTCTTGTTTAGTGGGTCACTGTGTCTTCTTTTGGTCATGTCGAAAGTGATGATAAGAGTATTATGTCTGGTGACGCAGATACATTGTAGAATCTGCTTAGTTTTTAGTGAACTATCGTGCGGCGGGCTTTCAATTTTATCTATTACACTTATGTCTGTATTTTATACGGAATGGCTTCAAGAAAATATCCAATTGGGCACTTCTGAAATCACTTCACTAATCTATTATAAAACAAAACATTATGAGAAAATTGGCTTGTCTGTGTTGGCCCATGAACTCTTATGGCATATGCCTGTCTGTCTGGATAAGTCCTACGCAAATTTTGATCCGTTTTCTAGGGTTCCGTACCCAAAGGGTAAAACGGGACCCTATTACTAAGACTTCGCTGTCTGTCTGTCTGTCTCCAGGCTGTATCTCATAAACCGTGATAGCTAGAAAGCTGAAATTTTCACAAATGATGTATTACTATTGCCGCTATAAAAACAAATACTAAAAATTAAGAAAAAAAAATTAAGGGGGGCTCCCATACAACAGATATGATTTTTTTGCCGTTTTTATAGATAATGGTTCGGAAACCTTCGTGCGCGAGTCCGACTCGCACTTGGCCAGTTTTTTAGGGTTCCATAGCCAAATGAAAAAAAAAATGGAACCCTAATAGATTCGTCATGTCTGTCTGTCTGTCCGACCATATGTCACAGACACTTTATTCCGAAACTATTAGGACTACACAGTTGAAACTTGGTAGGTAGATGTATTCTATACGATTTTTATACAAAAATGTAAAAAATCAAAGATAAAGGGGTGGTCCCTAATAGGGAACTGAAACTAAAAAAAATATAATCAAACCGATACGTGCGGGGAAAATAAAGATATATACACTTCCAAAGTGGTAAAATGTCCTCTAATTTCTAAAATAAGAGAAAAATTCTGAAATAATGATGGATTGTAGAAAAAAAACTAAAGTTATACTGTCACTTATGGGATATATTCCGTGATTGTTGATCCCGTAAGTGACAGTACCTAAAAGTTTAGTTTTAAACCGTGAAAGCTTAAAACAGTGTTTGTAAAAAAACTTTCAACGACAATTAGTTTGAATAAAATTTGTTGTTTAGTTTTTGAGCTAGGGGACTTTTTGACCAAACTGCAGCAGTAACTTTGTTTTTCATTAACGTATATACTAAGAAAAACAAATTTAGTTTTGCTGTTGAAAATAATACAATACAACATATGAATGAACCTTCAAAATATTTTCATTACATTGTTTGGTGCTACAGAACCCTCACACATACACACACCCACTCACACTTGGCTGGTTTTTTTGTCTGTCATCAATAGTGGTCATCCTGGCTCCATGAAACAGTTCCAAAATTAGTCTCTATTCACAAGTCACGCAAAACTTCACTACAATCTACTTCTCATCAGACAAACGTACTTAAAGATTAATTTACGAGCACTATAAGATAAGCTCACACACTGCAGTTTCTAATATGGCGAGCAGATGTTCTAAGACACATAAATCAGTATAATGACGGATATATGTGACAAGTGTATGTACATCACACGTCATATAGAGTGATATGTCGCTCATATCATTTGCATGTGTTTATGGCATTTGGTTTAGCAATTACGGCTGTTAATTATATTTGTGTTGGAAAAAATAGAGCAAATGAGCTTCCGTGAAGTTACGTATGACATTAATTTATTTATTTATTTATTTATTTAGGTTAGCCTACAATTGTTTACACGTTACATTTCATTTAGAAGTACACGATATACATTTATAAGTGCAACAATTACTTACAGGCTAACACCACATGCACTATTTTACTTATAATTTATACATTTTCATTATTGCAATTAATTGTGAATTGTAATATAATTGATAAAATTAGTGTAAAACAAAACATAGATCCAGGACTTTAACAAACAAATCAAAATAATCGAATTAAATTAAATGTATTATATTCATTGGTAATAAAATAATAAATTAAACTAATATTAAATATTTGGTATAAATTGGATACTACTTTAATTATTTTTTATTAAAAAATAATTAAAGTTAAAAGGCATACATATAAACAACAAGTAACAATCCGTGACGAAGTTAACAATATGTAAAATTAAATTATCAGATAAGGAATAAAAAATCCGGCCAAGTGCGAGTCGGACTTGCGCACGAGGGGTTCCGTACCATTATCTATAAAAACGGCAAAAAAATCATATCTGTTGTATGGGAGCCCCCCTTAATATTTTTTAATTTTTAGTATTTGTGTATAGCGGCAATAGTAATACATAATTTGTGAAAATTTCAGCTTTCTAGCTATCACGGTTTATGAGATACAGCCTGGAGACAGACAGACAGACAGCGAAGTCTTAGTAATAGGGTCCCGTTTATTTAATCCACGTAGATAAAGCTTGTTCGTGTCACTTTATACCTACAACTGTCGGAAAAATAATAAACCTTATGCACAGTGCAAGTTTTCCAGAAGCTGTACACACTATGAAACATGTTTTATCTTTCCTGAAATCAACTTAATTAAATTTCCATTACAACTTCACTTATTTACAAAATGAAGTAAACTACCTAACAGAACTCAAATAAACTCATCCACACAAAACTGAGCCAAGAAACAACATCATCCAAAAAACTAACACTACACACACCCCATCCATCAGCGTTCATCACAAATCAACAAGACGCATGCTTTCCGCCGGGACTCGAACCCGGGACTAATGGCGCCGCCCGATTTATTAACAGCACTACATACACACGCTAATGTAGTTAAAGAAGGGGAATAAAAGGTTCTCTCAAAATTATGGCGACCAAAACAATGGTGATGGTGTAGCAGCTATTCTTACGTCTTTTCCTGAATGATGGGTTACGTTTGTTTTCCGGGCAATGCTCGTTTTGATTTTTTTCCAGTAGGTCGAAATACATCTAGGGATGTGATCAGAAATCTATTGGGATTGTATTCATCGATACCTTTTTATTGTTTGTTAAGTCAAAACTTTTTGATATTTACAAAGGCCAGGACCTGTTAGATCGCAATATAAAAATCTAATGTTCACAGGTAGGCACAAAACAGCATTATTGAGAAAAAGTATTTTGTCAATGGGGCCCCATCATATATAATAAAATACCTCATACTATTAAAGAACAGTCATAAGTATATTTAAGAAGAGGCTAACATCATTATTAATTAATAAATGCTATTATTCGATACATGATTTTTTGACTGTTATGAGTATAATATAATGTAATATTAATCTATTAATTTTGGTGCAAATTTAATTATATACTTTGTTTATGATTATTTTTAGAATTAGATTATTATGTTTGATTTATTGTATTCATGCATGAAGGCTGTTGTTTCATTTATCTGAACTTCGTTTCTATACTTTTGTTTTTCTCTTTGTTCAACTGAGTGGATGTAGATACTTTTATACTTACTTATTACCTTTGCCATGCCGTAAGGTAGAGTGTGGATGAACTACTTGTTAAAATGTGAACGCATTATTTTGTACCCACAGTCTTTGCAAAATAAATGATTTCTGATTTCTGATTTTACGACGTTGCTTGCCGGAGGCCGCTTCCTTACCAAAGAGATCGACGTGCGATTATGTAATAATCGCGCTTATAACCTGTATGTCACTCATTAGTCTCAGAAGGCACCTTCTATCAGAGCAACCACGCGTTTAGGTTTACCTAAAAAATGAACGCGACCGGAGCTTGTTTACGCGACAATCGCTTTGGTGGACGAGAGGAGAGAAGATGTGTTGTAAAACACCAATAATTTCGTTATTTACACTTCTGGTTCCCGCTTAGCTTTAGTCGAAACGGTTGGGTAGAGATGAGAGGGGATGTCTCGTAATTGTTTATGCCAGCCTCCGCACTCGGCGGCCAAGCGCACAGCAGAGACGGTAAGAGACGTGAACGGCTTGCGATGAGCTGTGTGCGGTGAGCGGTGTGCTGTGAGCGGTGTGCTTGCATATCTCCTCTTCTCTCCACTTTGCACATCTCCGATCGTCTCCACTTTGGTGGAAATATAGGCAAGCAACGTTTTGCTATACAAGACCTGGGCTGGCAGTCTCGACATAGATACCGACGCTATCGCAAACTTTCGATCGCTTAATAATAACGGAAAAAATCGGTTGCAATAACGATGCTTGCGAGAAATGCAAGTCTGAACATCCAAGATGCGTTTCTCGCAAGCATCGTTATTGCAACCGATTTTTTCCGTTATTATTAAGCGATCGAAAGTTTGCGACAGCGTCGGTATCTATGTCGAGACTACCGGTCATGGTAGCTTTCCCCAACTATCGAACTATGAAAGGGAGGGACTGATAAGGATAACACATGCTCATGCTCACCCATCTCACCTACCATGATAAAGATAACCATTAAACATCATTCAAACACACTAAAACCACTGTCAAATAATTCATTATAATCAAATAATTTATTCATAACTCTAAAGGGAGGGACACACGGGCGTCGCATCGCCGCCGACGTTTTTTCCTGTGATGTATAGCTTCCTTCATTCGGGATTATCGCCGAGCCGTTGAAACGCCAAATGTTTTGCGATGCGACCGTGTGTGCGCGCTCTTATAATTGGAGTGTGAAATTGTTGGACGAAAAATGTCCGTAATTTGACAGATGTAAATTGGCCGTGGAATGAGTCGGTTGGTTTAAGTTGGGTGTAGTTCTCAATTAGACGTTTTTTTGTACATTTAAACTGATCTTGTTACTCCTACTTAAATTAACCAGACATGTATTTAGTTAGTGGTGACAAAATAATATTAAAAGATGTTGATGAACATCTCTTTGAAATATAATTAATTATCACTAGGTACTACAGCATTCACTGATAATTTTTCAACCTTGTTACTCAGGGCATAAGGTTTAAAAGTGGTCGACCATCAGTGAGCGCGGTTGGTAGTACAGTATACATTAATAGTGAAAAAAATGATGTTTACAAGTCAACAGCACATCGTTCACAAAATCGATTCTTGAGTGATGGTGATTTCGATTTGAGAATTCGTTTCAATAATATAAACTGTGCTGCCACCACCAACACCACCTACCACCACCACCACCACTACCTATTTTCTTAGTTTAAAAGATGACATCATCATAATTATGTAAACTAAGAAAACAAAATCATCACTTATTTCTAAAGAACACTTTAGAGATTCCCTTTTATGAAAATTATATTATGTATTGTCTAGTCACATCACAGCGCTACTACTAAGCATGACGTCCTAAGTTTGATTCTCAGATGGCGCAAAGTGTTATTGGTTATTTCCACCAGACATTTGTTCACAGTCTGGAGTCTGGGTTGGACACCTCTGTCTAACCCTTCGAGGATGTAATACTTACAGGCTTGATGTTATGTTTTCCACTATCACATACTAAGCTCTGAAATCAATACCTCCCAGTCTCCAGCACTTGTTTCCAATCCCGCCACGTTTCGGCACCAATAGTCATCGACTTACATAACCCACAGACTCCCACCGTCAGAGTAAATAATGCATGTGTGAGAGCGACGCGCGCGCCACCTATTGACTTAATCAGAGATCGCTAAATGTGCGCGTGATCGCCAGACGTGAGAGGTGTTCTGTACACGCGTACTGGTGGCGAGAAAAGTGCTTGGGGAAATAAAAGAAAGAAAATCAGAGTGATGGAAAACAAAGGAAAAGTATTTATTGAGACTCGCACATGACAAAAATAACATAGGAACTTAAAAAAATCTAAACAAAAAACTGGAGAAGTATATTTTCTCGAGGTTCATGTCAGGGGTTTCTTTGATCTTCTGTGAACGTCATGAAAAAGGATTTCGTCTCATGATAACTATAGTAACTGCTTTTGCAATGTAAATTCAGACATTACCGGTCGAAACCGGTAATGTAAGAATGGTTGTTGAACTGTCAAAGAACTGCTTTACTTCTACATTGTTCTGAAAGTTTAATCTAAAGGTAGTGGACGTGGTACACACTCAGGCCCTGTAAAATTACACATAGTCACTTGAGTCTTTTAATTGGCACAAAAACTGACTGTTTGTTGATCTTCAATTCAATCAACCAACCATAACACACGCTGCTAAAATTACTCTAGTGGCTATTACGATTACTGAACCAAATAACAACAAACTATCATATTAGTTACAATGTTAATATATTTTTTATAGTTTGAAAACATAGTTTCTATTTTACAACAAAAAAAAAAATCTTAATTTCCCAACCACTTTTCAGCACACGTGTACCGTCGGCGAGTTATCAAAAAGCTGTGCTTATGCATAGTTTGTGTGCTAAGTGCTTATACTTATCTGTGGCGGTGCAAAAGTGGTGTGCTGTGTTTATCTGCGCACTGACGATGTTGAAACGGTGCTGCCTGATAGCATGCTTCTGTTTCCCGTCAGGTTGTAGACGTATGCTGGGACGTCTGGAGTTTTGATAACTGATGACGTATGAAACGGTTGTTATTTTTGGGTTGATACGTCAGTCAAAAGCTTTTACGACTGTCTTAGTTGGATTTCGTTGCGGGATCCTAGTGTTTCTCTGGGACTTTGTCAAGCTTCATTGTCTCGGCGCTTTTCTTGTGGTTGCCACTGTTGATTCTGGCTTTCAGGATTTACAGTGGTTATGGAATAGTGTGGCGGGCTTGTCGGAATTGGTGTATGGGACGCCATAAGCAAGTTTAAGGGGATAGGTTATTATCATCATCATTGTTGGTTGTCTTGGTTGTCCTGCGGCTCTTTTAATTTCATTCGATCATGTCGAGATACTCCATGCTTAGAACTCTCATGTGACTTTCAGTCTTCTATAAGGTCCAATAAACTTCGCCGTTCTCAGAGCTGTGGATACGAATTAAGGTACACAAAGTAACGCGTCTGTCTGAATTCAAACCGTATTATTCATAAGTTAGGGCTGCTACCACTATGTCACCACTATTATAGAAGTCATTACACTGACTGCCTCGTTGGTCCAGTGGTCGCAAGTGCGACTACTGAGCCTGAGGTCCTGAGTTCGATTCCCAGGTCGGGCAAAGTGTTATCCGTCAGGAATTTCTCAGTAGCAACCACGGAGTCTGGATCTGTGCCCGGTTAATGGCAATAGGCTCGCCTCCTATTATATGGGAGTTAAACACAACTGGCGAAATGTGGGTGTACTATTAGGTGCACCTCTACCTAACCTTTCTGGGATTACAGGCGTAATGTTATATGTGTCATTACACTTACAACGAACACTGTCAGCTAGGTAGTGGCTACTGGGGTTGACTGCCCAGGGCGTGCCGAACATTCGTTTACAAGTAGGCATGTACGTGGACGTTTTATTAATTAAATTTTAGGTAATATTTACGAATGATTAATTGGTTTATCAAGATAACGTTATAAAAACCATTTTAAGAGCTGATATTAAATTAATATCAAATAAAGTAAAATGTCAGACACGTGTATAGTCAAAGTCAATGCTACCTTATATAAAACTAAAACATGTACAACTTTTGATACCCATATTTAGAAATAAAGAATATAAAGAAAATGACATACTAAATGAACAGTAATTTATGTCTATTCAATATTTCGGTATAGCTGTTATTTTTTATTTTGAATACTTATTTAGTTAAGTTTATCTATCAGATGAGATACTTTTCTGTCGAGATAATACGATTTCCAACTTTAAAAATCCACACGTAAAGGCCATAATCGAAACACTTTTCTTTATTTAACATTAAAAAAAAATACGTTTAATTCAGACTAATAAAATGTCCATAAGTTGTTAGTTGAAGCTGCAAGCTGACTCACGCCACCCAATGCACAACTACGGCTCAGTGCCCCAGAGGCTGAAAAGTCGCAAAAGTTTACTTGGGTGCGTGGGCCCGGCTGGCCCAGTCAGTTTCAACGCCGCCACAGCAAGATGCAATCTCTGGCGAGAGCAGTTTAAACCCCCTGATAACTTCGGCGATCCAATAGAGAGGCTTCCACCTGGGCACGAGTTGCCGTGGCCGACTTAGAAATCCCTAAACAGACTTCGAACCCAGGTCGGCCGAAACAAAGACAATCTCTGCAGATGGGGGTTCGTGGACGGCTCAGACCTCAAGTGCGTATGCGGTGGCTCCCCACAAACAATGGCCCACCTTCCATCTTGCACCGCATGCCCTATCACCTGCGCTCTTGATGATTTAATTACTGCATCAGAGAGCGGAGTTCGCGTGGCTGAATTTTGGGTTAAACATTTTTGTTTTGTTTTTTGCCATCGATACGCTAAGAAGAAGAAGTTGTTAGTAACATTATCTTAAAATGTTAGTCAGAAAACAAAACTTAGACAACATGCAGCCTGAAAAGGCTTCCTACAACTGCAGATTCAGGTCTCTCTGCAATCATCCTATCTTTGCTTTCCTATTCCAATTCAAACAATTAACCCAAAATTTTCTCACAGCTCAAAAATAGCTGTAATAAAAACAATATTTTCAAATTATCAAAACAAAATACTAATAACCATTTACCGTGATATTAATGTTAAATTTATTAAGGTACACCAATACAGCAGAGTTGAATATCGGGTACCCGCATTAAATATGGGGGTAGTTGGGGGTGAAAGGGGTATAAGGTGGGGGTTTAGGGGGTAAACACCATACCGATATCACCGTATTGGGACATATTTGTTACGGATGGACGACAAAATATAATTATTAGTTATGGACGGTCCGGCTGCCGTATTAATAAGCTTTGGTGCTGATTTTGCTAAATATTTGGAGTATTTGATGTTTATGGTTTACGGGGTGAATGTTTGGACGATGATTTTTGGGGGTTGTGCGTTAATTAATAAAGGTTTTTTGTTAAACATGCTGCGAAGGGGTGGTCACTGGCATTTACGGTTTCAATTTTTCTGGCACTTGATTTCAATGTGTTCAGGCAGATATTACAATGTAGTGATCATCCAATGAACGAATCTACCCGTGAAAAAGCGTGTTTAATTTTGTCATCATTCTTGTCTAAAATCTAGTCTTAATTACAAAAACTGTGAATCTTACTAATATTATAAATGCGAAAGTTTGTGAGGAGTGATCGATATGTTTGTTACTTTTCGATATGGATAAATTTAGGACACGGATAGTTTATAACCATAACACATATTGTACTTTTTAATCCGGTAATACGATCCTGTGGGATAATAATCGAACTCCACGCGGGCTAAGCCGCGGGCATAAGCTAGTTATTTCTATAAAAACCTTAACGGCCCATCTCATCATCATCTCATAACAATACATTAACAGGAAACCCATTGAGAAAATCGTTTGAAAACCCCAAAAAATCAGCATGAACTACAAAAAACGCCGCAAACCGATCACCGATTGATTCCCATTGTTTAAACAAATGAGAGACAAAGGAGCCTCGCTAATGCCATCCGATTTGATCATTCAATTAAACCTGAATAGGAAAGAAAGAGATTTAACTCCAAAATCCATATAAATCAAACTCACTGATAATAATTGCTTCGATGATAATCGGCCTTTTTCGCTCGCAATCGGTTTTAGACGATTATTAATTTTCTATTTCTGAATTGAGTTATTCGATTGTGTGAAAAAATGCTTTTGAGCGGTTTTGAATGGATGACAATGAAAGAAAGATTTGTGTGGAAGAAATGTGTATATCATCTTTTACAAAAGGATTGTGACAGTGTGTGTAACATGTTTTTTATGGCGTCACCTTGTGCCTTGTGTTTTTGATTTACACTTTCATATTTATGAGTGTTCATAGATAAAGATTGTTATCTCCATCAAAGTGGAGTTAGACACATATGGCTCTAATCTTTTACCCGTTCTTCAACGTGTAATATGTAAAGCGTGAGACATAGTAAAGTATACTGGGACCAGTTGGAACAGTGTCAAATAATTCAGTTGAGTTTTCTCACTAAGCGAATATAGAGTTATCTTTTATACAAGACTGAGTTATCTATTGAAATTTCACTAGGTTATCGGTTAATTTATTTTTGAATATTCTGCAACATCAAGTTTATATTGATTTGTTAAGTCGAAAAATGCAAATCTCGTGAACGAAGCCGTGGTCACAAGTAGTTTATGATAAAGACATCATGACATCATGATAGAGACTAGTTATACTCAGACAATTTACGGCAAGCAAAGTAACCAGAACACAACTTTTACCAATACAACAGGCAGTGATAGCCTAGTGATGTAATTGTCGGACTGCCAAGTCATAGATCACGAGTTCGAACCCAAGAATTCTGATTTTTCGGATTCACGTGCTTTTTGTATAATTATCACTTGCTTCGGTGAAAGAAAACATCGTGAGGAAACCAAACCAGCATGCCTGAGAGATATTTCTACACGGCATTTGTAAAGCCAAGTCAGAGGCCCATGGGCGGCATAAAAACTGATACCAGGTTAGGCACTAACCACACGAAAAAGAAGAAGATCAATACAACTATTAAACATGTAACAACTTTCATACACATTGCATAAAGATCAGAAAACGCTACATAAAAAAGCACACAGTCAAACATCTGTCAGCATATATTACGAGTACCTACGTTTGATACTCAATCTCAAAAGTCAAAAACTCAGAACCGAACCCGATCTCTAATGAATTAAGGGCAGCGTAGTTTACGTCCCCCAGTGGAAGGGGGCGAGGGGGGCGCCCGTTCGGCAATTTTATCATGTTATAAATTTGAATTTGTATAATACTCTGGCATTAACGCATGATTTATACAACTTGACTCCGCTAAGATTTCAAAGATGAAAAACAATAAATTATATAACCGTAACTATTGCGTTTAATGGCGACGGAGGGTGAGCTTAGTGTGGATGCGGCGTATTGTGCTTTATTGTTTTGATAAAGTAATATCAGTATAAATGTTTTCTCACTGTTAATTCAGACTGTTTAGAGTTATTCCTTATTAAATTTACTCAGTGGATGTCTTTTTCTTTTCGAATCCATAGTAAAACATTGTTTTATAAAATGAGTTGGGCCCAGTAGATGGCAACGCCAATTGCGACATCAGTGGATGTGACTGAACTGTTTAGAATATAGCATTTTATTAACCTTCCTCCCAAAGAGTTTTACAAAAGTAAGGTTAAGCAGAAAATAAAACGGCTTGACCTTGCTTTTGGAAAAATCTTTCAAGTCTATTTGTTCCATTCTCTTACTAGATAAACCACATTCCACCAAAGCTTATGAATGTACACTCGAGACAGTTTAAGTAAGTATAATTTAATTTAAACTTGGCATTATTGGCTTGAAATTAAATAAATAAATAATAAAACATTTTTACTCCAAACAATTCTTACTCCGAAGAATATCATCCTGTCGTTGTCTTATCCACGCTAACCTCACCCCCAAGAGTTGACGACTTTTTATTTGACCGAATTTATGCGACACATTTAGGAGGAGCTCGTCGTATACAAGTCAGTTAAATATTTAGCTTTCATCCAAATTTATACGGTTTATAGTGGAAAAAGCAAGCTTTGGTTCCGCACCGTAAATCCTGGTGATTGATAATTTCTATTGTAGACTAAAAAGGTCTGGTTTTCGGTAGCTTGGAGCTAGTATTACATGTTACGAATGGTAGATGGTATTGTTGTTTCGTTCTGTTTTAACTGGGGATAGTTGACAGTTAGGGTTAGTGTCGGAACTGGTTTTAATTAATTTACTTCGGTGATTCGAAGCATAACAAATACAAAATTTGTTATGCTGCGTAATTTTTATTGGACTTCTCTTTTGTGTGTCATGGACGCCAGTTTACTAACACTAACTATCTGTATTTATTAAACAATTTAGAGATTCGAAAAAGAAGACAGAAAGATACCCCGTAAGTGACAACATTTGTTGTTAAACCATGAAAGCTTATTTTGAAGACAGAAACCACTTATTGGTCATTACAATAATAATTATTATAATCTAATGTTTGTCTTTTGAAAATTCAAGATGTTTTTCAAATGGGTATTCTATAAGTTTACAATATTAATGCATCTGTCATCATTGGTCATTACAGTCATCATAGATGACCATGACTTTATTGATTGACGACATGACAGAGTTAGTAGCACGGAGCAAAGACAAATAAAATACCCTCTTAATTTCCCGTGTTTGTCAAAAAAAACCCGCTAAATATATCCCAATATACGACAACAGTATTTTTTAAATAAATTAGTCCGAAACAATACAATATCCTTGTATGGATACAAAGTGATCCACATGACGAGATCAATATACGATCAGAATGAATATACATACTCTTGATATATTTATTGATAAATATATTTCAAGATGGCCGACTTTTATTGTCGTATAAAGATGACTATTTAGTGGCGTTTATAAGATTTTATGTGGTGCTCGGTTTGTGTGGAAAACGAGTTTGTTTTTAAAACCAAGTTTTCAGGGTTGTATTTTTTCTTTACTTTTTCTGTCACAACCAGATAAGTAACACAGGTTTGTCTGGTAGATAAATACTTGATCTGGTTTTCTAAATCCGGTTTAAATTTTGTTTTGTTTTATTTGTTCAATTATAAATCTATTTCTGACTAGCGACCCGCCCTTGCTTCGCACGGCGCCACCTACCGGGTCCAAAACTATATCTAATGCAGCCTAAATTTTAAGTTAAACATCTAGCAGTAGTGCGGTGAAAACTGCGTTCAAATCCATGCAGTAGTTTTTGAGTGATGCGCGTCCAAACATATAGACAGAAAGATAGACAGACAAAAATTCTAAAACTGTTGTTTTGGCTTCTGTTGCTCTAATACAGGACTAGCTTGAGGTCTAATTAAAAAAAAAATAAAGACCTCCCATTTTGTTTTTCAAATTCCGCAATATATAGACATCGGCCTATTACAATTTTATTATATGTGCATAGATATGCAATCCAGAAGTGATTTGTAATGGTGTGGTCGTAACGTCCGACCATCAGAAGATCGCGCTAAAAACTAGTACGAGACTGACCAGGGTAGCATAGCAGAAAGGAGGAAGAAGCCTTTACTTACCAGCAATGCAATGGTTGGAACAAGGCTGTCAATAATGAAAATGAACATTTCGTTGCGTTGTATTGTTAATTAGGTGTTGCGCGACTCCGTTCGTCTGGATATTTGTAGAAAAAAAGTAGCCTATGTGCTATTTCAAACTATAATCTATCTATATGCCAAATTTCATCCAGACCCGTTAAGCCGTTCTGGCGTGATTGAGTAACATGCATCAATCCATGCAAACTTTCGCATTTATAATAGTAAGATAGAGGTTCGAAGCTCTATTAAAAGCATTATGCGCTATTATTAAATCATAACTTAGGACTTAGAATTTGATAGCAATAATACTTGGCACTATATCCATTGACGTAACACTGGTAGTTTACATCTCCCGTGACTGAAAGCGCCACCTAGAGTGCTTTATAACTATTTCTTTGATTTATTATATCCAGCACGTCTAATATGTAGCAGGGAAGTATTTGAATCTGTATTTAAACGAACGAAAAGGGGGTACCCCCTAACTCCCCTTTAAAAAAGGGGTGTAATAAGTTTAACTTGTCTATCTCTGTGCGATTGTGACTGTGGCCTCGTAACTCCTAAATGGCTGAAACGATTTTTATTATGTCCCAGTAAAATCTGTCATTTTTCTTGTCTGTTCTAAATTACATTGGATATGGACACTTTTCAAGTAGTTTAGGATTAACCAAACTTTACAGTGAAACATGAGAATTCAAACATTAGAATCTGGAGAAATGAATGATTAAGATAGGTATTTAGTTAATTTTAACTATCGCCTAATGTCATCAAGTGCCTGCAACATGCATATCGTGTGCCAAAGTATTCGCGACGATGACTGACATTCAATTAACTCTGTAATAGCACTGAAACATAAACAGTGTGACACATTATTATTATTTATAACGCTACCTGTATTAAACACGTATATTTTAGGTCTTGGGAACTAATTTTTGAACAAAAAAAAAAATGGGCAGTTATTTTTTTCAACGGCTGTTGGTAAATGTGTGCGACAGTAAAACGTAATAAAAAACAATTGGCCGGTTATTTCGTCTTACAATGTCAGTACTAGAAATACGTAAGCAGACTGATAAATAAATGGCCAGTAAAAATGATGGAATGGGCAGTTAAATAAATAGTTCGGCAGTTCTTAGGGAGCGGACACCCGGACTTGGGGCACCCAGACACGGACAGTGTTAGGTTATTGTAAACTCTGCAGACAGAAATAGGAGCCCTGCGTAGCGGGGCTACGCTGACTACGCTTTTTAGGCGAATGTAAAGTGTTTTGAGATTTCTTACTGACTAATTCCTATTTATCAACTGCAAACTAGTAACTGCCCATTTAGTTATTTTACTGCTTTTTTCAGTATTTATTAAATGATCCGTTATATATTTTTTACGACTCATTTTTTTTTACTTTACTGCTAAGTTCTAACTGCCGAACTGTTAGTAAATATGCATTTTGTAATTTTTAACTTACCAAAACTACTATATACAACTGCCGCTCTAAATCAGTGCCCTTTTTAATTACTACCAGGTATGAACAATAAATTTTGATAGGAGGTTCATCATCATCTGCCTAGCCTTTTTGCAACTTTGTTGGAGTCTGCTTTCAGTCAGTGTTTTACGTGGAGCAACTGCTCAATTATGACAAGTCCATCAAACAACTTTTTCATATATTTATGATCTGCCCTGTTCTTCTTGTCTCAAAAAGTCAGTTTGCACATTATAATCTTGGAAAAAAAAATTCACTCAACTGTTTTTTTTCTGCAAGTAAAGAAAAAATATAAGATTTAAAATAAAAGTTCCTTTTCCACACTAAGTGAGCAAGGTCCTTCGTCTCGGACTCTCGGCTCACTCACAGCAGCCTATCACATGTTTTTCATTTTAAATTTACACGCAATAGAAGTTTTTATACGTTTCATTTTACCACATAAAGTGTTTAGTAATAACTTTGAAAGTTATCGCGAATTTATAGTTTTATTTAATTAGTATAAGTAAGTGAGTTTTATGTTTGTAATCTGAGTGAAATGATAAGATTACTGATGATAGTAAATTACAACACAAAAGGAGAATGTTTTTAAACATAAGCATGATTTTAGCATATAATTTTCTCACCGCTGTGACGCTGAGGCTTTCTTTCTACGAGAGAGGAGGCTGTAATCTACCTAGAGCTCAGTGCCGACAGGTAAATGTCAAAATATGTGTCATATGTCTTCGAATGCTTGGTTCTAGGACATGCCGGTTGCCTCACGATATGTTCCTTAACTGTTTTGAGAGCAGTTGTGATGGACAAAATTATAATAAGTAACGTGCTTGCCAGGATTCGATCCCACGACCTATAAGTGCTCAGTTCCAGATCTCTTTCCCTCCACTACTCTGTTGTTATTGTGAATGTCATTAGGTGAGTCAACCGGCGTGCATGTATGACCAGATATATGAACATGGACGAGGTGAAAAGACTATGTTAGGATCGTAGTAAGTGGCGTTCTGTGGTTTCTGCCTATCCCCATGGTAAAAAGGCATGTATTCTGTGAACAAAACACAAAACAAAGCATTTTTATGAGATTTAAAGGAGGAGGAGCAGCCCTGTAAATGTTGTTTGTAATATTCGTTTTCAGCATGCCTGTATACTAAATTGATATCTGATAGGGTTTATAGAGCTCACTGAATCACGGTATGTGTTTTAGATTTATGTTTTTATCTTCTTCTTTTTAAACTAACTTCGCCCGCACTTTCTCAAGCCCTGACACAGCTAGAAGGCGTCGCGGCAGACCTAGTAGTAGATGGCGGGACGAGCTGGACAAAAGCAACGACCAGTGGCCCACATTAGCCCTGGATAGAAACAACTGGAAGTCATGGGGAAAGGCCTTTGCCCAGCAGTGGGATGACGCAGGCTAACAGTATCAGTATCAGTATCGCCCTCGTGGAGTTTGCTAAGTCCCACGATTGTAAGATCCCACGGGATTGTATTATCTGTATCAATATAAAATACATAGTAGGTAATATAAAAACTAACCTACGTGTTAATCCAGCTTAAAAACGATATGTTTTAGTAGTTCTTACGTGAAAGAGTAACACACATCCATCCATATTTTATCATAACAGATGTTTTTTTAGAAGCAGAGAACTTCAAATTGAAATAAAACACAGAAAAATGTGCCTAATATTCTTGAAATTAGCCTCATATCCGAAATCATACTCACTCAATATACCTAGTATAAATTGCATAAAATTATCAGTTAAACAAAGCCAGATTCATTGATCTTGGACCCATTTTTGTGTTTTATTTCAATAGAAAGTTCTCAGTCTCTAAAAAACACCCCTTAGTAATTTCAAATTGCCTAAAATTATAACGTTATGACATTGAAACCCTAAAATGTAACAGAAGCAAAGACAATTCAAATATTTACGAGCGATAGACGGGATAAGGCAAAGAAAATCGTAATCCAATACTTGTTACTACTTAGTAACAAGTCGGTCTGTCTAGTGTCATACGCCAGCTTGTCAGGTAGCATTCGTGTGTCAAAATCGAAAATGTTCGGAATCAAAATTTTTGTATGAAAATAGTCCCAATGTCCGCTCAATATGTGTTTTAAATCTCCCTAACAGAAGAGACATTTCATTGCTGGGGAGCCTAGTATATGTAGGTACAGAACCTTAGTAAAAGTATACGTCACTTCACGATGTCCCCGTCCATCATGTATCAAGCTTTCAACTATCCATCCAAAAAAAAAACACATTTGTCACACACACACACACACACACATTTGTCACATTTTTCACGTTTGTCATCCTCATAAAATAATTGTTACAAAATAATAACATGTCAACCTTATGTTTCCCAGGAAAATACATGTTTTAGACAGCAGCGGTCAAGCAAAGACAGACATTCTCAACCCCATATATCGACAATAGCGATAGCGCCTCAGTTCCTATATCTTCATTTAGATTTTTCAAACATTTCAAAAGATTTTTTTATTCCGGAAGTTCACTTAAAGGATGAATATGCTTCATATACATTTAAATGGATAAGGGTTCAGATATCTCGATGTTTTGATCGCAAATTTATAATAATAATTGTTAATTATAATTGAGGAAAACCTAACAATTTGCTCTATGGCACCCGTACTTACCTATAAAATTACTTCAAAACTGAAACGGATTCAAAACCACCTGTGACACCAGCTCTCGCCCAAGCCTGAAAATAGAACGTCGCACCTTCAATAATCACATTCATACCTCTGAAATTAGTTCAGTAACAAACACGGCTATTAGAATTAGTTCCGTAGAAACGGGGACAGAGACAAACGCACACGTCGGCTTGATGGGCGAGTCCGTCTGTGTCTGATGTATGGATGTCATCTATCGTGTGATGATAAAATTAGACAGACGCTGCGGTACAATATGTATTTGGTACTGAGGAATTTAGGCTTATTAATTCTTAATTATGAGTGCTGTGGAGACAGTATTCAAGATTATCTTGTTGGTATAGTGATAGTAAGCATGAGGTATTTGGTTCGATCCCCAGGTCGTGCAGTGTTATTAGTCCGTAGAATATGGAACTGTGCCTCGAAATTTGCGGTGCCCTACCAACATATTTCATAAATTAGAAGAGGAATACATAAAAAAAAATTTTTATAAAAAATAAAACCGACTTCAAAAAAGAGAAAAATAACTTTAGCTTCTGAAGTCGGTGGCTTTTCTTTGTTTGATTTAGTTTTTTTTGTCGCCGACTTCTGAAGCTAAAGTTATTTTTCACTTTTTTGAAGTCGGGTTTATTTTTTGCAAAAAAGTTTTTTATTTTACCATTTAAAAAAAAAAGAAAATACATAAAATCGAACATAGAACCTCCTCCTTTTTGGTTAATTAACTCTACATAAGACGACTGGAGTAAAGTGACAATCAGTAAACGTAAAGTGTAAACCTCTTTGCCAAGTATTTAAGTTTGGCTTAACTTTATTTAAAGTTTTGTTTGAGATATTTTTAAATAATAACCTAATAATAACACGTATACCTGCCTTCTTTCAAGATGAATAAATCCTATTCAGAGATGTAATAGACTTCAAACGATATCAAATAAAAATATCGTCAAATCATCACATTGTCAAATGTACAGCTAACAAGAGGATACCGATGTCCCAACTTAAATGAGTCTACAAAAATGATATATTTACCCAATTATTTACATGAAACGAGACAGAAGCTCAGGAATGAACGTCTTTGAAGTGAGCAGACGGACGTGGAGGAACATGATTTACAGATGACAAGCCACTTAATAATAACGATAGACAATTCGACTTGAATGAACATCACATCATTTAAATATTTTTATGTGACTGTTATAATCAGCCACTGCTGCGACATGGCCCTCCTATCCATGAGAGGGCGTGGGCTATAATCCACCACGCGGGCCGACAGTGCGGGTTGGTAGAAGTCACATTTCTTCTAATTTCTGGTTCTAGGACATGCCGGTTTCCATCACCATTTTGCGAGTAGTGGTGATCAATGAAATAAATTACATAATTTAGCGTCCTGTCTGAGTTTGAACCCACGACCAATAGCTCTTAAGTCGGCACCGTTACCGCTGAGCCACCACTGCTTTGTGACTTTGTAAAATACTTAATTAAGATGGGAGGAAGCTGCAACAATAAGGAAGATGTAAGATATACAAAACTTTTTTATTTAAAAAAAAATGCCTTGTACGAGTACGTATGGGCCCATAAAACATTGTGGTACACTTGTTTAATTTTCTTATACAACAATTATTTTACAGTTTAATATTTTATGTAGCGTGTTTTTGGTGAAACGGAACGTATTACTCAAAACGTATCGTCCTCGATAACGCCGGTAGTGACGTCAAATACTATGTGTCAAAGAAACCCTTTATTTGAAAAGTACTTAAAGTTTCACTAAGATTTTATTGTAATACTTTTATTACCTACTAAGTATGTTTGCTTGGATGAAGCACATACAATTAGTAAAATTATAGTATTATATATTAGAGGTAAATGACGTAACATAACATGACTTGAATGGCCGCGACAGTCACGGACGTTTGAACTGTCGTAGAAAATTATAAGAGTTTAATATTTTTTTGATCCAGAAGCAGTAGTTGAACTTAACTTTTACCTAATTATTTTCTTGGGTTGATAGTACTGTATTTTATTGATTTAAGTGGAGGAAAAATTACATGCAAATTGCATATTTTTAATTATAACAGTTTATTTTTGTTATCATTCACCGATCCGGTCAGATTATTATTGTTTTTTCATTGTTATGCAAACTGAAAGAGTCGCATTGATATATTCAATACTGTCTCAATGCATGATTAATTTTATTTTTAATTCCCAGACTAAAGATACTTGAAGATAACTGACACATGACAAGCAAAATATCGACTAGCCATCAATAATTTAATCATAATCATGTTTTTATTTTCAAAAAATTATGTTAGATTTCCCTTTTCGCGGTGGGGTAGGCAGAAACTAAAGAACGCTACGATCTTGATTGTAGCAAGTACATGCGCCCTTCGCCTCGTTCGCGTTCATAGGTCTGGGTGTCTAAAATCCTAATAGGATAATAATATGAATTACGTTTAAATTCGTAATTTAACCGTAAAAATAAATTTAAACGTAATTCAGATTATTATCCTATTATGATTCTGCTAAAGCGGCCATTTTAGAACCCCTGGTCATACACGCACGCCAATTGTGGGTACTAAACACCTGATCTTTCTAAAGAACATCATCAAGAAGGTCTGTGTATATCCTTCTAGGGCGTCCCCTCCAGGCATTGCATAACTATTCGAAACCACAAATCAGATATAACTAAAACTGTTAATTCCTTAACCTAAGATAGCAATCTAAACTCGTAATTCCGCATTACCCATCACAAGAAGGCTGCACCTAATTCCATACAACACAACCATCAAATAACTACACTAATACAAATCGATCGAAATCTGCGCCCAGTAAATTGCTAGGCAGCAGTTTATAATAACAATTAACAATAAATTATAATGGCGTAATCTCATTAACCTGTGTGCCGGTATCGACGATGTTTAATTGAAATATTGATGTTACATGGTTCAGGGTTTTTGTGTCGCAGATCATGGTAAAATGTATAAATTGCTCAAATACCCCGATTGATTGTAAGTTAAACTAAAGTTTTGCTTTCATTTTCAGATGAAACAACATACCCAGGTGACTCAGTGGAATTGGCCACGACTTCCGATCTTGTACGTCGTAGGTTCTTACCCAGGCAGGCACTTTACTTCTTGTATTTCGTTTTGACTCTCAAAACGGTGAAAGAAATCGGGTGGCATGTGTGAGAACAAACATTCGAAGATGTGGTGACATCTACCAGCTCGACTGAGGCCTTAGTCTCATAGTTGGAACGACATAGGCTGATGTGATGCCCTAAACACCTGCTGAAGCTTGGAGATTAAATTTTAATGTATCCATCGCAGAAATCTAATATATTTTTATTACTGTTATTCAAAAACATTATGTCACAAGCCATTTTGAAAACCAACACAAACCATCGCGGGTTTAACAGCAGTATGTCAGATACGGAAACAGTACCACAACATTATTGATCAATACATACTGGCTACAGTAAATATAGTTCTCTATTTAAAAAGACACAAGCTTCCTTCATTTATTTCACTGTAGATTTCCGAAGGTAAATCATTCATAATCGATGCTAGCATGCATTCCCACGTCCTTGTTTCATAGACATTATTAGATTAAGGTATTTTAAATGCGGGTAGATATGATTCTAATTTCTTAGATTTGATATCTTTAAGTGATTCTATTTAGAACTGCTGTTCAGTATCTGCTGATATTGAACAGCAGTATATTCGTTTCCAATCGCCATAATTTGGTTGGAAGCGTGACTACATCCAATTTTGGATAATCCAAATTCAAACTAAAGTTACGATCAAATTACTTCTGAAGACTTAAACACTGATCAGACTAATCTAAGGCGGAAGACCATACACCGAAGTACTTTATCTGGACTACTGGTAAAAAAAACACGCTTATTTTTTCATTTACACGAAAAATTCGTATTGTAATGTGTGGAAGTGTCATCATATTTCATTTTGTGTCGGATCACTTAGCTTGGCACCGTTTCCATTGGCACCCGGCACGATTATGATTTAATACGGGTTTGTTAACATTTTTGTACTTGCAACAAGAAAGTGTCACATACATTTTTGTCATGTTGTTTTCTTAGATTCCTTTGATGTGTGTTCTTTTGAATTTTGTTTGTAGGAAGTAAAAATTACAGATATGATTTAGATGCCATTTTTTTTATTAAACCATGCCGTGATTTTGATTTAGTGAAGCATAGCAGTGATCATTCCAAAATTCCACTCTCTAATTTTAAGTACAAACTATGAGGAACAGAGAAAAGTGGTTCCAGGAATCACAAATGCGATCCCGATTTGAAACTGAAAAGCTCTGATATGTAGGTACCAAAGTGAATTTTGAAATAGAATAGGTCTAGGATTTCGTATTTATCAGGTAAGTCGGAGTTTGAAGGAAATTCGTCGAGCTTATATAGTAATGTTTGAAAAATTCATCAGCAGATGAATTTTTCAAACATTACTATAACAAACGACAACTTAAATCATGCAATGAAAATATGTATGTAGTTGAATTGTTAAAATGAAACGCATTGCCTTTGTAAGTGTGTTACGCAATTACCTCGCTGGCTTAACTGGAATAAAACCCAAAGACCAATTAAAACACCACCTTGTTTGTTCAATCAAATCAAAGTGTTACAATAAATACTGTAAAGCTAAAAAGGTTGTAAACCATAGATGCAATTTCAAATTCCTTTTTACACCATCACTGAACGAAACCTACCAATCCGTCACGTCACGTCAAACCGCACACCGTACAACAATGGACACGCACCGAACACTAGTGGCCAGAGTCCGGCCTGCAGTGTCCAGATAGTGGCCAATGATTTAACGCTCAACTTTTGACACAACTAAGCTTTTTGGACATGCCAGCCTCCGCCTATAAATAACCTCTTACGTGAACTTGAGAATATGGCGTGAAATACGAGTGGGCGGCGATTAGGTGCGTTTTTTTGGATATCTGGAGGCTAAAACGACCTCTTAGCTAGGAAGAATCTGGAAAATTCGAAATCGAAAATAAGTTCGAGTATACCTCTTTGATCTTCTCTGTTATGATGAAAATTATTTCAAGGAAATTATCAAGGACATAATAATCAAACTGCGAGTGAGAGGAATTGTCTACGGTAATAACAGTAGGTACGCTTCTCATTTATTCAGACAAATCATACATTGATCGGATGGAAGGTATGAAAGTATATCTTCTTATATATAAAATTCTCGTGTCACAATGTTCGTTCCCGTACTCCTCCGAAACGGCTTGACCGATTCTCATGAAATTTTGTGAGCATATTGAGTAGTTCTGAGAATTGGCCAACATCTATTATTATCATTTTTCATACCCCTAAGTAATAAGGGGATAGGTAGGTAGGTAGGGTAGGGTAGGGTAAAAAAAGGTGCATTGCAACGCATTAGTTTGGTATAAAAGTCCCGCAAAATTTTTGATAATGTTAGACTGTAAGATGATATAAACACTAGAACAAAATAAATGAACTCCAACACAACCACTTTCCTTCACTTCAGTTGCTCAAAGCTCCCAAGAACTCCTTACGTCTAATAAGTTAACATTTTCACTTGGCCCACATCATCCATGTTTTGGGTGGCCGTGATAAAGGCGCTTCGGTTCATATTTCACACATTTGTTTGAGGGCTACTCCTTATGATTTGTTGTGTCCACCGATGCCTGTGCTGACCCTTTTTTCTTTAGCTACTTTTGTGTTAAATGGTCGAGATGATAGATCTTAGACTTTGGGGATTCTTAGACTGTTTTCTGAAGTAACTGTCGTACTGGTGAAAACAGTTACAGTCTTTACTTATTTTGAAACTACCAAATAAAGCTGGGAATCAAAATTGTGTCTAATTGGATTATAGGTAAAGCTTAATCAAACTACTAACAACACTGGAACTGCTTTTAACATGGTCAGTATTAATTCAGTAACGTGAATCATCAGAAAAGTGGTGATGACGTTTTTGAGAAACTCGAGGCTAAAAAATAACTGCGGCGTGGGTCGATTTTTAGGTTAAACCGCGCTTGCCTTTGTTGGTCTGTGGATGGGTGACCAACCATACATACTGAGTTTTCTCCGTGTCTCGGAAAGCACGTTAAGCCGTTGGTCCCGACTGTCAATTGTAGATCTTTGACAGTCGTTACAGGTAGTCAGTAGCCCGAAAGTTTGACAAACAGTCTTACCCAGTATCAACTGGGTTGTGAAGGTAAGATAGGCAGTCCTTGTAAAATACTGGTATTCAGCTGCATCCGGTAAGACTGGAAGCCGACCCTAACATAGTTGGGAAAAGGAAGGCAGATGATAAAAAATGAATCATATTTTCATCATCTCGGTTCATTTCAGACTGTGTTTTTGTTTAAGATAATGAAAATAATGATGACTACCAACGTACCATACATACTAAAGTACTTTATGTGACCAACTAAGGGCTTCCAATGAAAATGGATAAACAGCATTTACACTTAGGTATGACTTTATAGTCACCTTGTAAAACAAGATCGACGAATAAAAAATATGGACATTCATAAACCCCTTCATATGATAAAAACAATTCATGTAATAATATTTCGTAACTGCCAAATTCTCAAAAAATCTGAATGAATACAGTTATCTTAGAACCTCCCAATTTCCTCGAATCCATCTCCGAATTCCATACGTCCAAACTACCGAATCACGATCTTTCGAAGAACATTTAAAAATAATATAATTCTCATCTTTACGACCACTCTTCCTCTACCGAAGATTCGAAGATTGACCTCCAAAGGTTTCAAAACACAATCAATTGACAGGGCAGTAAACTTTTACAAGTTTTGTGAATTGTTCGTCGTACGAATGTCCATTGCCGTTTTTATTGTAATACATGTTTTTATTATAATAATATATGCTTTTATTGTGTCTAAACTGGTCATCAGCGCGTGAAGGGTGGCCGAAGAAAGTTCTGATATGATCGGAGCGAAGAGCGCGTTATTTTGGAGAAGGCATACAATATTTGATAGAGGATTTTTGTAAATCAGATGGAATAGCTTTGCAGCTGCTTTGAAGGCTTTGGTAAGAGCATGCTTTTAGAGCTCAAAACGGTGTATCAGGCCAATGTGTAATATACACCAAGTGGATTCATGCAGAACACATTTCATAAATTTAAAAATATTAACTCTACCTCGTGTATTTATTTATTTATTTATCATATTAGGTCTACCAACAATTGTTCACACTGGATACAGCGACATGATTCATTCTTAAAAATAAATTATAGCGCAACAATTACTTATAGGTAAACACCACATGCACTAAACAATAAATTCAGAAAATAAGCTAACTTAGTAAGCTAAGCGCCAATATTCAATTAGATAAAATTAAAATTGGAAATAGTGAAAAACAGAATTATGACAAAATTGATTAAAAATAAATTTGATTATTCTTTTACAATGAAAACATTGATACTTAGATAAAATAAAATAAAAATTACATTACATTGGTGAATTGATAAAATTGATTAAGTATAAATAAAGATTGACACAAAATTTAAATTCATTGAATAACATTGATAAATTGTTAAACATAAAAAAGAAAAAAAAGAAAAATAAATAATAACAGTGATAAAATTGACACAATGAGATAATTAATTATGGTATAAATTGACACAATAAAAAAAAATGTATATTATGATTAGGGGTTGATTGGTAAACGATTAAGAATGGATTTTTGTTTAGCAAGAGAGTCAAAGTGGAGATCAATAACATCACTGTAAGCATTCACCGCCTTACACATTCTTGCAACAGGCGAGTTAGCTCCCAAAACTGCTCTTCTAAATGGCGTACAAAGAGGTGTGATGGCATTACGCGGGATTCTAGATGGTGCACGAAAACTGAATATTGTATTCATATATGAAACTATAATGGTCATAAAATCAAATCCAAACCGTTTTGAATTTTGCACTAAGGCCAGACACAAAGACGCGCACCGTAGCCAGTAAAACAAAGCTTTTGCACCAAAGCATCTTTTGTATGGGCCCACGTATCTATAATAATCTTCCACCTTTTCTCAGAACTATGAGCGATATGAATACCTTAAAAAAAACTACACAAATTATTGATAAGTAAATGTTATTACTCTATAAGAGAATTTCTAGATGACAATACATTGAAGCGAATCCATTGAATGTGTAATTTGTAATTTGACATAGATAAATATTTTACTAATTTAATAATAATGTATTGCATGCTTAACTACCTAGATATTTACAGAACATGTGACATAAATTTGGATGCCTCAATGGCGGGACATAGCAGACTTATCTGTATTTAATTAACACAACATCTTATGAACCTATGATCCACAATAAATTATTTGAATTTGAATTTGGTATACACAATCAAACTGTGATGTCTTCAAGTTCCAGCACATAATAAAATGACAACGATGGATTTTAACTTCAGCATTCAATTGAGCACGTATTTGTTAAAGCTATCAGTATTCATTATGAAGTAGTTCGTTTACTTGCTGATTAGTATTCCATAAGATCGCTTAAACTTTGTAATATGCTATTAGCAATAACAATGATGGAAAATTCAAAAATGCATTCAGTCAACATCACCAAGAAGCTTTTGAAATACGAGTAGATAGGCATTCCTCTCCTGTAGACAGATGCCGTCATAATCATTAGACAAGGAATCATTAGAGGGCTGACAGGAACAAGTGAAGAAAGTATATTTCTTACGTCATCAAAATCAATTCACATAACATAACAAGACGCCTGTAATCCCCGTAGGGTTAGGCAGAGGTGTACTTTACCGAACACCCATATTTCGCCATATTATTACATTGTACTTAAACATAATCGCGAGCCTATTGCTATCAACTGGGCACGAATTCAAAGTCCGTGGCTGCTATTCCAACCCAGGACCTCCTGCTCAGCAGTCGCGATTGCGACCACTCCACCGACGAGGTAGTTAAATCAAATCCTGTCCACACAAATAAATAATTCTTTCATTCGTACATTCATGTACCCAGCTATAAATGGAAAACAGTGTCCATCGGACATTTCAGCAATGCCTTTAACAAAAAAATAAAGGATGGGCATTATTCAGAATCGCCGCGCATCAAAGCCTGTTCGTTATATTTTTATTGTAGAACCAACAGTAAACTTTGATAACAATATAGATATGATTCCTTTTTGTTTTTTGATATGTCTCACTGATGGGGTGAAGTGTCTTCAATTTAAGTTTGAAGAGCTGTAGAGATTTTGGCCAGTTTACATGAGAAGATTTGGATCGAGATAAAGATTGTGAAGCTGATTTTGATGGAAGTAACTGTACTTGAAGAATCTGAAGCTTTATTTATTTGCTCAGAATAATATCCAAAAAGTAAGAAATGGAAAAAATAAAAAAGAAAGAGGTGGCAAGATGGTCTGGACGAGCATCACGAGAGCTGATTCGAGGTGGCGCAGGAGGTGAGTACCTGCAAGGATATAGGGGTGGCCTTCGCCTAGCAGTAGGACATACAGGGCTCCTAAAAAAAGTAAGAAAATCTATTAACACTGGTTGCATTTTAAACTCACCCCGACATACGACTATTCCTTTGTCGAAAATATGAGGCAAACAATTAACTTCATTTCAGTCAATCACTCAACTCAGCCTATTGCAGTCCATCGCTGGACATAGAAAACCTACCTTCTGCAACCAGTCTGATGCTGCCAATTTTTAAGGTTGTCGGTTCATCTAGCTGGGGGGCGTCCGACTCTGCACGTGTCGATACGCGATACGACCCTCGGTCCTTCGAGAGACATCTTTTCAGTAATTTCAACAAAAAATGCCAAAACATGACCTTCCTTTTTATTGTAGTCGGTTAATAACTACATTTTGATAACAATAATTACTTGACCAACAAACAAAACAAGCAAAAAATTATAACAAATTGAATGAACGACAAAGCTATTATTTTTATGCGATTTTAAAATAACTGGGTTTTTAGATCCGTGACTGCAACATCAGTAAGATCCTGGTTTACGCAATGTCCTTTATATTTATTGGCTTAATATAACTAACAGGATTTAAAAGTAAAGTGTTAGCGTGGGTTAATCCATTGTGCGTTATAGATCTGTATCAGTTGTCCTTCATGAAGCGATTCTCCGTCAACGATGATCGGTATGGCCATTAAGTTCTACAACTTAGCTATCATATCGAAATACTGGCCGTTTGCATAAGTAGTTGTGCAAACGGCCAGTATTTCGATATGATAGCACGATCATTAAATAATTCATATTTTTTGTTTCCTAGGTGTTTGTACTCGCTATTTTGATGGCTTTAAATTTATTGCCACGTATGTTTAAGTCCCATGTAAGAAGTGGCAAGCCTCTTGACAATATTACCGAGCACAAGTCATGGCTTCAACCTACTACTAAGAAATATCTGATGGACAAACCCCCAACCCCCAACTGAGAATCGAGACCAAAGAGGCAGTCCAACCAAATTCAACCTGAGATTTGGCATTTGACTTATAACTGGTAATTGAGGATTAATTCATCATCTGCCTAGCCTTTTCCCAACTATTCTTGGGTCGGCTTCCAGTCTAAGCGGTTGCAGCTGAATACCAGTATTTTAAGTGGAGCAACTGCCTATCTGACCTCCACAACCCAGTTAGTCAAAGTCAAAGCATTTATTAAGTTAGTTCTGGGTAATACGATACCCGGTAAGAACGGTTGTCTGACCTTCGGTCCACTGACTACCTGGAACGATTGTCAAAGATCTACAAATGACAGCCGTGACCAACGGCTTAACGTGCTTTCCGAGGCACGGAGGAAACTCGGTAGTAATGGGTGTTCACCCATCCACGGACCAACTTAGGCAAGCGCAGCTTAACCTAGAGATCGACCCGAGCGGCTGTTATTATTTAGCCACGAGCTCTCTCATAATCATAATTCTATATCATAATTAAAAAATCGTAGTCGTTCTCGTCGTATCGTGATTATACAGCGTGTAACGGGAGGGGGGTATCAACCCTGAAGGAGGTGAATGTGCTCATGAAACTCAACAACTTTCCCCAAAGAACATAGGTCGAAATATGAAATAAAAATTTTGCCCTCCCTTAAAAAACTGACTACCAGCTGATTGATTTACTATGGGAGGGCCAAATTTTTTTTTCTTTCGACCTATGTTCTTTGTGGAAAGTTGTTGAGTTTCATGAACACATTCACCTCCTTCAGGGTTGATAACCCCCTTCCGTTACACGCTGTATAATCTCATAATTGAGGATTAATTGCCAGCCATAAAATTAGCTATATCGTAACGGTAACAATTGTGGCATATAATAAACTACATTCTTCAATAAGACCATACTAACACCCTAACTAGACAATATTATGCTACACATAACGCACCTACCTCACTATATTTTACCACCTCATCTCGACAAAGTTAAACATGTCACACTGATCCGTAAAGAAATGCAGCAGTTGATAAGAGATAAGTCCCATTTGACAGGCGGCCATGACAGGTGGCTGTTTGAACGGGGTGATCAGCGCAGCGTTATCAGTGACGTGTGATTACGTGTTGTAAACATTAAGGAATTGGATAGATTTACTATTAGGGTGTTGATTTGTTGGTACGGGTGTAAGAAAAGTAGTCGTTAACTGTGAGAGTCATGGTGTGATACTTAAGATAAACTTTGTGTTTTTTTTAAGTTTATTGGAATTCAAACTGAAACTCAATTAATAAACCAGTTACAGGCGCTTTTGAATTGTCGAAAGATGAAGCTATGAAGCCTTGACAGCACCTCCACCTCCGACAACAGTAACCTAACCTCACGGGAACCTTATTGTATTGAGAATAGTGATCACTATGATGATTATGTAGATGCGAAAACAGAGGCATATAAATAGTGAAAATACTGCAGTTGGTCTGTAGAACAATAAATAAAAACTTTGAAATGCTCAGTTTTTATTTTTGAAAAAAAAAACGCATAATTGTCATAACTACATAATTATAACGTAAAACGCACTGTAAAGTTGCCGACATGTCGCTTGGTAAATCGCCTTTCAAGCGTCGATATAGACTAGTGTATTTAAAATATGTTTTGCATAGTGGTCATCAGTTCGTGGATTGTGTGAGGAATGATGCGAATGAAAAGGGAGTGAATGAGAGCGTGACACTAGGCAGGGCAGAATGGAAGGAGAAGACCTGTTCTGCCAACCCAAAACATCATGGGATAAGGGCAGGAAGATAGATAGAAGATGATAATGATCGTGGTCACTCTCTAATGAAGATCACAATACTGACTTTTCTTCCTAAAATCGAAGTATCCGGAGAATACTGAAGAACAAGTTTTATTGCGCTTTCTCAAAGAATTTAGCATGATAAAAATAAACAGTAGTATTAGATGTATCTTCAGTATAGTTGTATTCAGTGTTGTGCGAATGATGTTTTAAGTAAAAGTACCTAGATGCATGTGGTGTCGAATTCCCATTCAGGCTACCTTTACCTGGTAAATTAAGTCCAATAGAACTAAATACATAAGTACTTGTTTATAGTATTGTGTACGTAGTACAGTTTCAAGTTAATTAGGTATCTCTTTGTTGCGGAACAGTTACAAATAATTTCACTTCGACAACTTTTATAGTTTTTTGATTATTTTCCCGAAAGTGACAGAGTTTTACGATGCGATCTGCAGTTAACGCTTCGATCATAAATTGCAATTTAGGAATAAAGTTAGTACCCTCACGAATGAGCCGTGAATATATATCTTGTTGAATTTATGATTAATAAAAATGTAATCAGTAGCGATTTATATGGCTGATTGCGGATTTTTCGGTATGTTTGGTTTTTGCACTTTTAATTTTAATAAATGCAAAGTTGTACGAAAGTATTTTCAAAATTGATTTTCCAGTTTTTGCGAAGAAACCTTATTGGTATCGACAGCCTGAGGGCCTAGATAAGATACATTTCAAAAGCGATAATGTAACAGCGAAGGAAAAGACAAAATTGCTACAAGAATCATTTGGCGTTTGAAACATAATAATTAATTCTTTCTTTATTTCACCAAAAGCAATCATATTACCATATTCGTAAGACTAAGAACCCACAAGGCTTATTACAAGGTCACAATAGTTTAAACACTCTGACTCCTAAACTAGGTGTCTGGTCCCTGTGTCTTAGCGGTTGGTATTTTTTTCAGGTTAGTCAAGTATTTAGATTTTTCTTTTTGATCGGGTTGTAAGGGTGACCCCTCTAATTATAGACCTATATCTGTGCTTCCAGCATTGAGTAAAATCTATGAAAAAATAATGCTGGACCAGATGCTGTCTCACTTCAACTCAAATGGGATTCTGCATAGTCAACAGTTTGGTTTTACGAAGGGTAGGTCGACAACAGACGCGGGAGTAAAACTCATCAGTCACATTCTGGAATCCTGGGAGAAGTCCCAGGATGCCATTGGTATTTTCTGTGACCTCTCAAAAGCGTTTGACTGCGTCGACCACAACACACTGATCTGTAAATTACACCACTACGGAATTCGTGGACAAGCTGCTGATCTTGTTCTCTCATATTTATCAAACAGGCAGCAAAAAGTAAATGTAAATGGGGCGACGTCCTCCGGGTCTCTAGTAAAGATGGGCGTGCCCCAAGGTTCAATTCTCGGGCCTTTCCTATTTCTTGTTTACATTAATGATCTCCCTTACATGATGGCCAAATTATCGGATATAATTCTATTTGCTGATGACACTTCGCTAATTTTTAAAATAGATAGAAAGGATACGGATGTCTTACATGCCAACGAAAGTCTAACTGTTCTCTCGAAATGGTTCGCAGCTAACAATCTTTTACTGAATGCGAACAAAACAAAATGTCTAAAATTCTCTTTACCAAATGTACCTCAACGGGATATAAATTTAAATCTTGACGGCAAAAAACTTGATGTTATAGCGGAAACTGTATTCTTAGGGATTACTATCGATTCAAAATTGCAGTGGGGACCGCACATTAGAACTCTTTCGGGTAGGTTAAGCTCAGCTGCATATGCAGTAAGGAAAATAAGGCAGTTAACTGATGCAGCTACAGCTAGGTTAATATACTATGCTTATTTCCACAGTATTATGTCTTATGGCATTCTGCTGTGGGGATCGGCGTCAGACGTTGACTCAATTTTCATTTTACAAAAGCGGGCAGTCCGCGCGATCTATAAAATGGGTCCTCGCGAGTCCCTCAGAGAAAAATTTAAAGAGATCGATGTACTGACTCTGCCTTCCCTTTATATCCTAGAATGTATTTTATATGTCCGCAAAAACCGAGGGCTTTTCAAAATTAGAAGCGACTTCCACAATATTAATACACGCAGTAAACACGAAATTGTAATACCCAAATTCAGGTTAACAAAAACTAGTAAGTCTTTTCTTATTAACAGTATACGTTTTTATAACAAATTACCTAAGTCAGTTATAGAACTGACCGATGGAAAGTTCAAAAATTACATTAAACGTGTCCTTATTAAAAAAGCATATTACAAAATCAAGGACTACGTTGAAGATAAAGAGGTTTGGCTTTAGTTCCTTCTGCGCATGCGGCTTCCCTGGTAGCTCATAAACAGCACAAATATGTGGATGTCTCTAACTATTCTCAATCAATTTTTTTTTTCTTTTCATTTTTAATTTACAATGGTTTTTTTTTTTTCTTTTTTTTACAATGGTTATCACATCACTTAAACACCCTTTGTTCAGAATAGTTGCAGCACTGATGACAATATTTTTGTCACTTGTTTAATTTAGTCTTTTATAATATTTTCTTGCCTTTGTATAGATTCTTTTTAACGATTGTTTGTGAATGTGTGAACAGTGTAGGCCTTGTAGATTCCTAGATGTGTGTTAACTTTTGTTAACCTCTTATCTTGTTTTCCGTTTTTCTTGTGTAGTAAGCAACGACTTATTGTCGGGCCTATGCTGTCCCCCCATACTTGAGTACTAATGCTGTAACATGGGCGCCCTTACCAGATGGTGCGGAACAAACTCCGCACCTGGGCCCCCCCGCTGACGCAGAGTCTCCGGCCGCAGCTCGTGGAGGACGTGGTGAGCGCTCTGTTCCCTTCGCGAGGGGAACATCCTCCCCAACCATGGAGTTTCTTGCCGGTTCTTCTCCATAGGAAACGACCAACCCGAACCGTGCACCTTTTTGTCGACGTTTCATAAGTGCCCATGTAGGCCTATGTGAAATAAAAATATTTTGATTTTGATTTTGATTTTGAAGAAATTGTAGCATTTCTTGTTTTTTGTTACTTAGTTGTTTAAGATAGTTTCGTAAGGGAACTTTTTTTTTTTTTTTTGGTGGGTGGGAAATCATCAAATGACCCCACCCGCTCTGGGCGGAGCGGAAGGGAGTGTCAGACTCTTACTGACTAAAAACCACCCATGTTCCTTCTTTGGCCCTTTATGTTCCAGGGCCGCGGTATCTCTTTCGAACAGTCCTGCAGCCCTGGCAGGCACCGGCCCTTGCGGGCCCCTCCCGTTTGCTGACAACTCTTTGAGGCGCGCGTGGAACACGAACGCGCCGTCGACACGGCCTGCCCGTCGTCATACGACGGACGGACTGCGAGCTAGCCCATTACTCACCGTCCACAGGCCCGTGCCTACGGTGGCCGAGAGCCATTTTTTTTTTTTTTTTGGGGGGTGGGAAATCATCAAATGACTCCTCCCGCTCTGGGCGGAGCGGAAGGGAGTGTCAGACTCTTACTGACTAAAAACCACCCATGTTCCTTCATTGGCCCTTTATGTTCCAGGGCCGCGGTATCTCTTTCGAACAGTCCCGCAGCCCTGGCAGGCACCGGCCCTTGCGGGCCCCTCCCGTATGCTGACAACTCTTTGAGGCGCGCGTGGAACACGAACGCGCCGTCGACACGGCCTGCCCGTCGTCATACGACGGACGGACGGCGAGCTAGCCCATTACTCACCGTCCACAGGCCCGCGGCCGAGAGCCATCACGGCGTGTTCGTAAGGGAACTTAATTAATTCTGTTAAAGATTAAAGTAGTACTTAATAAAAAAAATACTGTGAAAGTGGTTTAATAAAGATGCAGGACATACTCAAAGATAATTATAGATTTTTACGTCAATTACAGATTATAATATTAAACTTAAGTTATTTAAAACTTAATTCAATACCGATATAATATCTACAATAAGCAACCATTTTAATTTTCAATATCAATCACAATAAGAATGCAGTACATTGCGGGTCAGTGATTCTCCGCAACAAACAATGACAGAGATAGGGGAAAAATAGCAAGATAGCGGTAGTTCTGGGGGTCTAAAATGGCCGCTTTAGCAGAATCATAATAGGATAATAATATGAATTACGTTCAAATTCGTAAAATGGTCACAAGGTGACAATTCATAATAGTAGGTACGTCTATGACTATTTTAAGAATTTAAACGTAATTCATATTATTATCCTATTATGATTCTGCTAAAGCGGCCATTTTAGACCCCTGATCAGTTTTTCACGCGTAAACAGATTCATGTAGAACCTATAGGTAAGCTATAGGTTCGCTAGTACATTCGGAAGCTGGCAGTTTCGTCGAAACGGTCGGTGAACGGTTTTCCCCATTGTGTGTCTTGTTATTTTAGTATATCCGTGTAAATGTCTATTTACATTTATATGTATTTTGATATACACTTCTCATCAAAAAAATCGAAACACCTCGCAGTTTATGATTTGATAAGGATTATCAGAAAAATGTGTATATTTAGGAATAAATGTAAAATGTCATTTAATAGTGAGTAGTATGAGGTTTTTAAATCCTAATGTTATTGTTCTAAATTCAAATTAAGTCTTCATAGGTTTCGTATTTTGTATAATGAGTAATTTTTACCCTGTATGGAATATGAAGGAAATGGGTAAAACAACACGCGTAAATGAAAAAAAAATGTAAGAAACGTTTATTTAATAACTTGTATTCCCTCCGCGAGCTCTTATTACTGCTTCCATACGGTTCTTCATCGATCGGATGAGAGTCACGATCACATGTTGTGGTATATTATCCCATTCCTCTTGGATTGCATTTTGCAGCTGGCTAAGTGTTTCTGGGGCTGGATCTCTTGCTCGAATTCGTCTCTTTAATTCATCCCATAGATGTTCAATGGGATTCATGTCCGGGCTTCTTGCTGGCCATACCATAATGGAGATACCGACTTCGGTAAGATAATCTCGTACGACGCCCGCGGTGTGAGCTCTAGCATTGTCGTGCATGAATATGAATTTGTTGCCAATAAAATGTGCATAGGGCATCACATGAGGTTCAAGACACTGTTCGATGTACCGATGAGAGTTTAGTGCAGGCAGCCGTGGCCCTGACACAAAGGCAAGTTCTGTCTTACCGTCGGCGCTGATTCCTCCCCAAACCGTCCACGAACCGCCACCATAGCTGACCTTTTCTTCAATGCAGCATTGTGCAAAGCGTTCTCCATCTCTTCTGTAGACCTTGTTCCTTCCGTCGTTACCATACAGCATAATTTTACACTCATCAGAAAACAGTACTTTGCTCCACTGAAGGTATGACCAAGTTAGGTGCTCGCGTGCAAAGTTAAGGCGCGCTCTTCGATGGTCTGCAGTTAATTTCGGCCCATTCGCTGGCTTATGCGGTGCCAATCCGCGTTCCTTCAACCTTCTTCTTATTGTAGAGTCACTTACAGCTACTCTTCGTACAACGCGAAGCTGCTGCTGCAGTTGAAAAGCGTTAAGGCGTCGATTTCGTAAAGAAGTTGTTACAATAAATCGATCATCTCGCTCAGAAGTGACCCGATTCCTGCCAGATCCTGAACGGCGCGTGAACGAACCAGTCTCCCGATAGCGTTTGTAGACTCTATGATAAGCTTAGATGCAATCTTGCAGCCACAACACGCTGACTAAGTCCAGAATCCAGCAATGCCACCACTTGGGCGGCTTCTGCGGGCGAAGTATCCATATGTTTTAGAAAAAAAAGTTTTTTCAGACGTCCCAAAGTCACAGTAAATGAAATAAGAAACAAAAAGTTTAAAGACAAGCGCTAATTTTTAGTTTTTAAACGAGAAACGTACTCCAACCCTAAATACACATTTGTCTCAAAACAGTGATTAATTTCATTTATAGGATAAACAAATGAAATTCTAATTTCGAATTTTGATTTTTTTCTTCTTACTGTAATGACCAAACTGCCAGCTACACAATAATGTTTTTTTTTTCATGGAATTAATTCTCTTTTGTAAAAAATTAGGACAAAAACAATAAAAACGAAAGTGTTTCGATTTTTTTGATGAGAAGTGTATATTTATAGTCTTTTAAATATATTTATAGTATCTTACATATCCTTGTAGTTTATCTTAGCTTATTAAAATTATTTTCAGATATACACCTACCACTGTTTGTCTCTGCATCACCCAAAGCTTGACTGGTAGAAAATACCTATGGCATTAAGTCTGCCTCTGTACTTTGTGCTTGAAGTGTGAAATAAATAAATCTATATACATATAATAAATCTGTAGACTTGGCGTTTCTGTACATTGAAAATATTTAGAAAAAAAGTAGTAGGGGTGTTAAAGGAGCACTAAGAGAACCCATTTCTACCATTTTTAGAATTTTTGTCTGTTTGTCGGTTTGTCTGTTTGTCGGTTTGTCGGTTTGTCTGTATGTTTGTGCGCGAATCACGTAAAAATCCCTCATTATATTCAAAATCGAAATATTGAAACATAAGAAGCATTGTTCCGAGTAACATTTAGTGTTTATTTCATCAAAATCGACCAACAGACGCAAAAGATATTAATGTTTAAAATTTAGTTAGTAATCTCAACACGCGATTTCTATGATAATTTTAATTATTTATATGTAAATAGGTTTTAGTCGAAGTGTAGTCGGAATGGCTGATAATGAATTTGGTTTTATTTTTCCTTTTGTGTTTACTCTTTGCATGGAAGTAATATGTACTACGTACAACCCATTACGAAAAAAAATCTCTAAAAACTAAAAAAATTAAAACAAAATAAAAATTTGATAAAATCCACGACGTTGTGTGTGTGCAGCGCCGCAGTCAATTGCTCAGCCACTACGCAAACCGTGCCGTCACATAACTGTGGTTGTGACTTCGTCGGGCATTGATGCAACTTTGCTTAAGGGTGGCCGGACTGCACATTCAATTTTCAAATTGCTGCTGAATCTTTCAAGCGAAGATACTCCAACATGCAACATCACCAAAAACGGGGGAGTCTTTTTGCAGCAGTGGAAGTTAAGCCTATAGGACGAGTGCACAATGTCGCAGAAGCATGCATTAGAGGCGTTGAACCGCAGCTTGCAGGACATCCGCGGCAACCAGGCGCTGATGGGTGGCGTCGTTCGGCCGCTTTAGACCCTGTGGACGGTGAGTAATGGGCTAGCTTGCCGTCCGACCGTCTTATGACGACAGAACACTGACACACTAGACACTGTGATGGCTAATGATGATAGTACTGCCTACCCCGTTGAATTTCCCAACTCCGTGGAGTTAAAAGGCGAGGCGTCCCATCAGCTGGAGCTTAAAGTTGTCGTTCCAGTTCTGGTGATGCGAAACCTTGATGCAACCGATCAACAGATCCCAGGGCCAAACCAAAAAACCGCGAAAAAGCGACTGGCATTCAATTGTGCACTCCATGCTTTTCAGACGGTCAATTATGTGTTGGTTGTTCAGTGCCCAAAATTTGCACGTGCTTGCGAAAAATAATAAGTCATTTAATGTTGTATACAAAACGGTACTAGAATAAATAGTGCCCATCAACGGTTTTTAATTTTGTTTGGGACTTCTTTTTGTCGTCATCACCCACATTATCACATTTTGATCAGCCAGTCAGTTCTCACACATCACGCCATGTAATCCCCAAAGGTTTAGGCAGAAGTGTACCTAATCGTACAGCCACATTTCGCCAGTTATGTTGAACTCCCATGTGATAGGGGCCGAGCCTATTTCCACCAACTGCTATTGCAAAATTCCTGATGAATAACCCAATAACACTATTATTTATAGTATTTTTTTCAATTGCATACATTGTTTAATGTTAAGTGGAAGAGCGGAGTCACACAAGCATCGCCTTGCTCAAAAGGTGATCTCTAAATAATGTGCGATATAGCTTTATGTAATTAAAATAAAAAATAAATTTAACACAGGACCTCATGCTTAATAGTCGTACTTGCGACCACTCGAGTCACTCGACCAACGAGGCAGTCTCTCACATACATACAAAATTTCCACGCGAACGAAGTCGCGGGCAACAGCTAGTAAATAAATAAACGTACGAAATGTTTCCCCACACTAGTAATTTCTCCTGTACCGTGGGTACATTTATTAACATACTAGCATACACAAACAGCCAGAGTCGAAACAGCTATCTGAGCGGGGATCGAACCCACGTCATGCAGCGCAGCAGCCAATCGCTCAGCCACTGCGAAATCTCTCCAAAAACAGCTCATAAAGACGGTATCCAAATAATTGTGCCTTTCACGAACACTTCACATTTTATACCTATTTAGGTAATGAGCAGCTTAAAATGAATTTAATAAGCACAAAACGCAAGTATCAAAACGCATCTAGGCATCAACATTAGCAGTTATTTACTCTATTATTAACCAAGCATAAACCAACACCATTTAACTAAACTAAGTCAACAAACCTTCAAGAAACACTTATCGTAACCAATATCAATAAGTTAAATAATTAAATTCTTAGAACGATGTCCCCTCACTTAGTGGGCGCCATTTTAAAAATAATGCGCGCGCGCAGCTCTCCTTTCACGCGCGCCGACGATTATCGTAAACGCGACGTGGCGCAATTGTATCGATATTTGATGCGAGTGACTGTTAGCTGAATTTGTGTGCGTTTTCATTTTGTTACGATTTTTTTTTGCATTTCTTTATTTTTCTCTGACATAAGACAAGGATTTGTCTTACTCTAGAAAATGACACCAAACTTAGACAGCTATAGTTTAGAGAAGTTTCTATAATCGAAACTGCTATTCATTGTACCTGTTCTGAGCTCAAATGGATATTATTAGTTTTTCCAGAATTCTTACTGCTAATCAACAACAAGGATGAAGAACTATGTAAAATGCAGTGCTTTTGTAAAAGCTTCTGAAATCTGGTAATAATATTATTGAAAGACGTAAATATTATTCGTATCGTGTTCAAAATAAAAAAAGATGCGACAATTATTAAAAAGTATTTTGTAACACTCTTGTAAACTTTACACAAAGGGGAATGCCACAATAACTGACGCAATACAATCACTTTTCACAAAATCCCGCAAACAAATGGAAACTTGCAAAAATCAGGTCAAATCCGAGCGTGTCAAAAGTCGAAAGGATCGCCGTTTCGCCTCTCAACGTCAATTTAAAAGTTGTAAAACGTTTTTATTGTGTAAATAACTACTGAAACATTATATTTTGTATGAAAATCATCGGATAACCGCCAAATCCTCGTTGATAATCACCCGTAATGTTTCGTATGTAGGTTAGTATCAGTTTAAGATTAAAATTAATAAGCCCCAAGGTGATACGGTATTCGAATCGTATAAAAATTTGGGCACCTCTGAGTTGGTGAGAAAACAATTTTATTTACTTAGTAATGTTGCTTTTTGTACACTTTTCAATCTGTTGGTGGGACGTTATTTGATTTTGCAATCATCAAAACCGTATCAACTTTCAATATTGATATCAATATCTGTTGTCAGATCACCATTTTGTTAAACACTCTTACACTTACCACTACGGTAGGTTCTAGGTAATACTTAATTAAAAAAGCTACTACACAGTCCACGAATATCTAACGGATAAATTCTATAATAATACATAATTATGAATAACAGATATTTAATAAGTAAAATAACAATAAATAAATTATGCTATAATACTTACACATTGTACACACAATAAATACTAAAACACTTATATAAAAACTATACTAGAGTAATAACAATGAACAATTTGTATTAAAGCGCTCTTGCTCTCACTATTTATTTAAATAATTAGCTGGGCCCGACAGGGTCTATAATTTTTTTTTCTTATATTTACCACCTGTATATTGTATATTATGGATATAGCGATAAACGATTTTGATTTGATTTCATTTTAGGTACCGTCAAACGAGGTGAATACCAAAAAGTACTCTATTTTATTTGCTTAGTTATACTTAATTATTTAGAGACCTTCTTGGCAAGATAACATATTTTTTATTTTATTTTATTTATTAGGAAAAACAAACAATTACACACTAAATGGTTAACAAAGAATTTTACGAGACTGCATCAGTGTGCAACTAACTACGTTATCCACATTTTATGTAATTAAAATTGGAAGATACATGCACGAGTACAATAGCCTTAGCTTTATTAAACACTATATAAATTAAAAAGAGAAAAAAGAACAATAACATCTACAGATACAGAAATATCCTCAAAGTCACACAGCTTTATGGATATCATTTCGAAATCTATTATCAGACAAAGAAAATAAATCTAAATTTGAGAATAGGGTGTTGTAATTTTTCGCTAAACGACGCAAAGGTGCGCGGATCCCCGCGTTTGTGCGACACGAGGAGACAGCAAACAGCGGGTGCCTGCGCGTCTCGGGTCTTATGATAGTCCTAGGTACTACATAACACAATCTGTTTGTTAAATCTGAGCATTATTAATAAATATTAATTCAACGTAAAAATCCCTTTCAAAGTTTTGTCTCGATTCGCCCCTGCGTTCCTATTCACCCCGTTTGACCCAGGACTGAGGTCCTGGATTCGATTTTAATATCGTGCTAAGTTTTTTTCAGTAACAGCCCTTCATTCTAGATTTGTCCCCGTTTGATGGTAATAAGCTCGCCTATTACGAAGGGACTTGAACATCACTGGTGAACGTAACACAATGTAGACCCACATTGCGCCATGTTTAAGCCCTATGGTACATACAGCTCTGCCCAACTTTTTGGTGATTACAGGCGTGATAATATGTTACATAAAAATTCTATGAATCACCAGAAAACTTCAACTAACAATGAACACGTTAATCACCTCTCACCTCCATTGTTGGCGGTGATATAATAAAACGGTGTAAATCATCACAATGACGGTGTTGCCGAAAAGTTCTCTGTGTACGGCAATTATAGGAAGAGGGTAACCTGTCAGTCGCTCAAGCGTGTTGTGATTCATGGGTTCATCATTCTAGTTAGGTTTTAATTCTTGACTTCCTCATATGTCGATAGGTTGCAAGGATCACGTCTTTGAGAGCTTAGGGTCGGACAATCTGGGCCACGTGGTGGCTCTCGGCCACCGTAGGCGCGGGCCTGTGGACGGTGAGTAACGGACTAGCTCGCCATCCGTCCGTCTTATGATGACAGGCCGTGTCAACGGCGCGTTCGTGTTCCACGCGCGCCTCAAAGAGATGTCAGCAAACAGGAGGGGCCCACAAGGGCCGATGCCTGCCAGGGCTGAGGGACTGTTCGAAAGAGATACAGCGGCCCTGTAACGCAAAGGGTAAAAGAAGGAACATGGATGGGTTTTAGTCAGTAAAAGTCTGATACTCCCTTCCGCTCCGCCCAGAGCGGGAGGAGTCATTTGATGATTTCCCATCCCAAAAAAAAAAGGGTCGGACAATCACTTATTAAGTCCTTCATCTCCCGTTTGGAATCAAGATTTAGTTATAGGCAAGCTTTAATAAATGGGATTTACAAGCTTATTGGCAGAATGTGGTCGTTTCATACATACTTTTTTTTATGTTTGATGGGCCTACTCTTGACCTCAATCTAGTCCTGAGGACAGAAATGAGGTCGACGATGGAACGAGCTAACCCAAAAGAAGCCTATTAACTCGCTACTTAAATAGACTATTAGAATATTACTTCACACTCTGTCACCAGTATTTAATTTACCTGTCAAGGCTTAATATTACATGTCGATGGTTTGTTACTAACTCGTCCTTTGTAATATAATATAAAACAATGAAATTTTCTTTCTCACCAACAACGGTAGGTAACTATTAGAAATTAGGATAAGCACAACGAAACATAACATCTAATCCCAACTATTATTATTTATCGTCCCGTTAATTGGTAAGTCCCGATGCCCACCAACCCGTGGTTGTAACAGACACGCTCTGACGTAAGGGACCAGGTTGCCTTTGATTTATATGACTCTTGCTCCTCCCAGATCAAGTAGATTCTCAATTTAAGGTACCTACGTATGTACAATTAGTATTTACTGTAACGGGAGCTGGCGACTGGTTTGAAAGAACAGTCGCTAGTGAAAAATGACAGCTTTTTCTGACTGAAAATATTCATGTCTATTTTCCCCGAAAAGTTGAAAACAAATGTGTACCTATTAGTGTACGGTTTAAGCCCCATGTAATCAGCCTCATAGCTGACCTTCATCAGGAGGTAAGCCTGTTGCCATCAACGGGGCTCAAACCAAGACCCAGTTGCTGAAATATTTCTGAAAGAAAATCCTAATAACACTTTACTCTACCTGAGAACTGATCCGACGACCTCATACACGCAGTAGTGACTGCAACCAGTAGAACGAAGACCATTATGAATTAAGTAATGTTTTATTCCAACAAAATATACATCATGATCAAAACTTTTTTATCCTGTTACTCACCCCAGTCAAATGGGTACACAAAAATCAAACGATCTCCCACAAATATCCTAGATCTAAAACTTCCAGGAAGTCTGTTGACCTAGAAACTTGTTGGTTTGAATGTAAAATACTGTTAATTTAGATCTAAAGTCTTAAAGTTTCGGTCTCAAAAGTTTCCAATTTATTTTCTTAGGAAATGATAAGTTTTGTTAATATTTGAGATGGTTCCAAAACAAATATTTACGTCTGATCAAAACTAACTTCAAGTTAGAGCTATTTTATGCAAAGATTTCTAGTGATTTTGTTGAAATTCTCAATTTTTGTAGACATAGTACAATAGCAAGTATTATGAACTGAAAAAATAATTCAGGTGTTTTAATTATCCAAACAGTAAGTCCTCTTGACGTTGATCATCGTCCTCATCCCTGTGAGTTCTAGCTTGAAACAGGCTGCTTCTCACAACCCATGATTAGAGTTCCATAACATCATGCCTGCAATCTCTAAATTGTTTATAGGTACACCTCTGCCAAACCTGTGCCATAACAGTGCACCCACATTTCGCGAGTTGTTTAAGTCTTACGTGATAGGGGGTGAGCCTGTTACCATCATCCGAGACAAATTCCATATTAGAAAAACCCAAAAATACTTTGCCCATCTCAAGACTTCATGAATGAATGAATTGAATGAAATTGAATTGAATTGATTGAATGAATTGAATTTTTTGAATCCAACTCAAGACTTCATGGTCAGCAGCAGCGCTTATAAAAATAAATAAATAAAATAAATAAATATCCCTGGACATTTCACACAGCACCATCTAGTCCCAAGCTAAGCAACCTAATGCTTGTGTTATGGTAACTAGACCAAGGAGGGAAACTTCGACAGTAAAAAGGCTGCTGCGTCTATCCATCCACCTCCTACTACAGCTCATCATCATCATCAACTGCCTATCCTTTTCCCAACTATGTTGGGGTCGGCTTCGAGTCCAACCGGATGCAGCTGAATACCAGTATTTTACATGCTACGACTGCCTATCTGACCTCCACAACCCAGTTAGTGTTAGGCAATACGATATCCCTCAGTAAGACTGATTGTCAGACCTACGGGTCACTGACTACCTGTAACGATTGTCGAAGATCTTCAAATGACTGCCGGGACCAACGGCTTAACGTGCTTTCCGAGGCACGGAGGAAACTCGGTATGTAATGGGTGGTCACCCATCCACGGACCAACCTAGTAGCACGGCACCTCCTATAACAGCCATCTGGTGATAATTTCATTAGCAGCTATTAGTTTTATATGATTGACCTCCAAAAGGTGCTGAATACAACCGTATTCCATATACCTATTACCTTACTTGGACGGATAATGAAATATTTGCCAAAGACAAGTCCGGTCAATTTAAATTCACCTTAAGTTAGTTACAAGTCACAGTCCATTCCTAGACGAAAACCAGTCAGAACTCACCACCAAATCTCATAACATTTCATCACATAACTAACAATGACCAAACAGTCACTTTCTACCATATTTTACGAAGAGGCGTTGATATTGCGTCTGTAGCCTATTGTTTCATAAGTTATTACTTTCGTATACAGTAAGATAAAACCGTATGAGGTTACGTATTTCTTCTGCGCATGATATGGGAAACGTAAAAATGTGCGTTACGTCATCTGTAGGAATTGATGTGACTTAGGTCACAGACTGATGCAATCTGAGGGTAGAGCATGGAACTTGTGGGGGTAGAGATGGCCATCTATTAGTAATTACTACCTCTCTACATAGTTAGTCTATAATGTTCCCACTGCTGGGACGCAGGCCTTCTCTATGAGGAGTCTAGGAGGAGGAGGAGTTAACTAAAAGTGGATGCGTCAGGGTAGCCCGCGAAATTCAAATTTTTCTTACGTTTTTTGCAATTTGCAGGTCAGTGTCAGGTTGTGTGTTGATGAAAAACCGGCCAAGTGCGAGTCGGACTCGCGCACGAAGGGTTCCGTACCATTATCTATAAAAACGACAAAAAAATCATATCTGTTGTATGGGAGCCCCCCTTAATATTTTTTTTTTTTAATTTTTAGTATTTGTTGTAATAGGGGCAATAGTAATACATCATTTGTGAAAATTTCAGCTTTCTAGCTATCACGGTTTATGAGATACAGCCTGGAGACAGACAGACAGACAGACAGACAGCGAAGTCTTAGTAATAGGGTCCCGTTTTACCCTTTGGGTACGGAACCCTAAAAATGAGTCGCGCTAGTAACACGTATGTAGTTACAGAATTATAATGATTTAAATCATCAATACAACCCTCTATGTTCATTTAACCCCAATGAATGACTTTTTCATGAAATAGTTATTGAATGGGGTTAAACGAACTTAGAGGGCGCTTACAGCTTAATCTACTACGCGAGCCCGGGGAGTGTCGGTGGATGTAACCACATGTCCACCTCCAACCTTTCTTCCTGGTTTTTCACGATAGTCATTACCTAAATAACTCTTTTTTCACTAAATACCGTTAATATTACCTTGATTACAAACCTCTACGTACTAAGGTATGCAATAATTCCAATGCTAGCTGAGCTGTTTAAAAAAATAAGTTATTGCTATGCGCCTTTCGGTTCCCAACAAGATCTCGTCAAACGATAACTATTTTGATAATTGACCCAATGATATATACTTTAAAATAAATATATTGATCTCATATATTAACATCACGCCTCCAAAATAATATATCTATCGCTAATCACCAATATACATCAAAAACTTACAATTAATTAAAACAATAGCCAGCCCCTATTGCAAAGAGCTTAAAGTTTAAAATAAATCATTACTAAAACTATTCAGAAAAAAGCTTCAGGCGCAAACGCACCGATTAATCCTACAAAAACCATTATGATATCAAAAACCCACTTTAACTTCCTACACATAAAAACCAAAATCATTTACCTATGCAATAGTTGAAACTCACCTTGCACGTTTGAAATTCAACAGTCAAATCCCAACTCTAATATCAAAGTGAAACAATTTAAAGTCGCAGGCATCGCTTTCTAAGACCGATACCTGTATAAGCGCTTGCTAAACACAACTCTATTTCTACAAGATCTAAGGTGTTATTTTCTATGTGCAAAGTTACCTATACTTGGAGCACATAATATCAATCACAAATCAACATTGACACGGGCCTGCCCAGTCCGTATAGAAGTTAATTGTTGGCTGCGCACATTATCATTAGTTCGTAGCGTCGTGCTGCGCCTGCGCAACCAGATAATATCTGCCGATTATAAATTTAAGATGGTCAGTCGTATGATTGTGGTACATTGGATACGTTAGATGGGCAGTTTAATCAGGTATTGAGTATAGTTTAATTTCTGAGATGGGAGTATGGTTGATGTATGGTCTCTTGATCTATGCAGCTTTGGTCCCTTTATGGTTTTCTTTTTTTATTGCTGCAGGCTGGGTATTGGGAATGCTAGAGCAGATGCTATGGTTAGCTAGAGCAGATGAAAATCAGCTGCTTGGATAAGAAACATACCAATCAAAAAACCTTAACGTCTAATGAAATTTTAAACTCTTCCTTTTAATTTCTTTTAACTTCTTGGGCAAAGTGTTATTGGGTTTTTCCATTAGGAATCTCCCGGTAGCAGCCACGGAGTCTGGATTTGTGCCCGGTTGAAGGCAATAGGCTCACCCTCTATTTTAAGGGACTTAAACATAACTGGCGAAATGTGGGTGTACTCTTAGGTACACCTCTGCCTAACCCTTCGGAGATTACAGGCGTGATGTTATGTTATGTTGTAATTTCCTCTTTTCTATACTTTTTTTATTACTTGTTATACATTAACGTTGGCATTCCTACTTTATTCGTCACTCACTACTTCTATTTCGTTCAAATTATATTTTAATTCCTAGTCGTTTGTCATTTGTAGATCTTTACCAGTCGTTATGGTGAGTATTTCATTTGCATGCGATTAGATCGGAAGCCAACTCCAATATAATTACGAAAATTCTAGGCTGATGATGATGAGGAAGCATCATAATCATCTGCCCAGCCTTTTCCCAACTATGTTGGGGTCGGCTTCCGTCTAACTGGATGCAGCTGAATACTAGTATTTTACATGGAGCGACTGCCTGTCTGACCTCCATAACAGATTGTACCGGGTAATACAAAACCTCTTGGTGAGACTGGTCGTCTGACTTTCGGGTCGCTTTCTACCTGTAACGACTCTCAAAGATCTATAAATGACAGCCCGAATCAACGGCTTGACGTGCTTTCTGAGGCACTTAGGAAACTATCGGTATATAATGGGTGGTCACTTATCCACGTTCCAACTTAGTCAAGTGCGGCTTATCCTAAAGATCGACCGGACCAGCTATTATTATTTAGCCAAGTGCTCTTCAATGAGGAAGCTATTACCTCGTCAAAATAAGCGTAAATTACAAAGAAGTAAAACTGGTAAGGTACTTTCCTCCCCGGAAAATAAAGCCAGGCGAGACACCAGGCCAACCCAGTACTCAAATAAATCATAGGTAGGTACATCTTGGAGTTTTCCTATACCAGGCCGTCAGCTTGCTCTGACGCGGCCGGTCCATATCCATTTGAATTTTGATGAGACACGTTGCTATGACGGTTTCTGCATGATTTATTTTATCTATATTCTGTTTCGATTGATTTATTGTTATCGACGGCGTTGGTGTTCTTAGAAAGATTGGTATTCTTTAGGTTATTTTGGAGTTGAAGTAAAACTTTAGATTTTTCTTGAGAATTATGAGACATCTTTGCAAATTGGGATATTGTCTTAGTCATTACAGACTTTTTCTTTTTCTCTGGAAACTGAAGTCTACGTGACCTGAGGTCGGTTTTTACCTGTGGTTGAGTCTGCATGACGTCAAATCTATTTACGACATTACTGATTAATACCGGATGCCTAAATCTTCAAAGTGACGTTTTTCCTGTCAATTTACCTCTAAGATTCCAATAAGTTACAAAAATAGTATTTGCGTTTGGTTTTAGGATATCAATTAGTATTAATGGTTGTCAGACTTCCGGGAAACAAAAAACAGCCGAAACCAATGGGTTAACGTTCCGATAAGCTTAAGGATCTTTGTATGTAATGGTTGGTTACCCATCCACGTACCCACATCAGAAAGCGTAGCATAACCTCAACTGCGGTTGTTATAACTTAGCCAAGAGCCGCTAAAATTCTGAAAGTTTATCGTACTGGAAACTCATGAGATGACAGGATAACTGCTGCAAGTGTTGATGTAAAATCTTCCATGATTTTATGGAACTTAATAACGTAATCTTTCTTAGCTTACTACTATGTAAATACTTAATATTTATTTCATGAAAAATGTTCGAGTATATGTATCTACGGTTAAAAGTCGCGATATAGACCTAAGTGCAACCGGTAGCGGTTGGTTAAACTTATATTTCTCACATATAATATAATAATATGGTCCCATTAAAATAGATGGACAAATTTTAACACGTGTAACCATAGATATTTTGTCCTAAAATAATAAATTGCCGGCACTCTAGAATAAACTCATCCACAAAACAGTTAAAACAAAATCACTTTAATCAGTTTTTTTTTGCTACCAAAAGACATCCAGTTTTTGGTTTGACGTACTGAACGCTGTGTTAAAATTTGTCCATCTATTTTAATGAGACCTTGTATAATTCTAATACCATCTCAACACAACAAAAACAATCCCAGGTACCCACAACAAAGTGCAGCAGCGGCCACCCATCCATCCGTCATCCCTCGCCCGAGGTAAGGCAACGTTTTTGCGACCGTCTGAATTGATGGCTGCACGTTATTGGAGGTGGGACTGAGATGTACAGCCGACTCGACTCGATATCAACTGATATAAGGCTAGCTTGTGATACCAGAGGTGTGGGCGGTTTTGATACTTGATATAATCTGCCTGTAACACATCATAGATAAGACAGCTGTTGTTGAAAATTAACTGTCTGTCTAGTAAAGCCTTTCTAAATGTAAAGTTGACTTAAACTGAGAATTTGAGACTAAAAGTTTCACTATGTTTGTAAGTTTGCATAAAAACTACAGAACGGATTTTGATAAAACGTCAAATATACAACATTTCGACGGCACGGTTGGCGCAGTGGTCAAGCGATTGACTGCTGCGCTGCATGTCGCGAGTTCGATTCCCGTACGGAACAAATATTTGTATGACCTACAAGTAGTTGTTCCGGGTCTGGGTGTTTTTCTATCTATAATATGTCATCATCATCATCATCAGCCTATAGCAGTCCACTGCTGGACATAGGCCTCCTCCATCGCACGCCATTCAACTCGATTCTCAGCAACTCTCATCCAGTTGCTACCAGCCACCCCGCGAAGATCGTCACTCCACCGAGCCTGAGGGCGTCCCACCTTACGTTTGCCGATTCGCGGTCTCCACTCAAGAACACGTCTACCCCAACGGTTATCGGTCCTACGGCTAATATGACCGGCCCATTGCCACTTCAGCTTACTTATTCTGTGGGCTATGTCGGCAACTCTGGTTCTCTGTCGAATCACCTCGTTCCGAATGCGATCCCTCAAAGAAACTCCAAGCATAGCCCGTTCCATAGCTCGCTGAGCGACCTTAAATTTATGGACTAGCCGTACCGACAGTGTCCACGTTTCGGCTCCGTAAGTCATAACAGGTAGGACGCACTGATTGAAGACCTTAGTCTTTAGGCTCTGTGGAATACGCGACGAGAAGACCCGGCGAAGCTTCCCAAATGCTGCCCAGCCCAGCTGAATTCTTCTATTAGCCTCCCTCTCCAAGTTGTTCTTACCAAACTGCAGAGTTTGCCCGAGGTACACATATTCTCGAACAACCTCGAGAGGACCGCCATTGACAACAATAGGTCCTGGGGTGACGTGTTCGTTGAACATAACCTGGGTTTTGTCCAAGTTCACCCTGAGACCAATGCGTATAGAAGAATCAACTAGGCCATCCAGCATCTGCTGCAAGTCGTGCAGCGATTCAGCCAGTATGACGATGTCATCTGCAAATCTCAAGTGTGAGATGTACTCGCCGTTGATATTAATGCCACGTCCTTCCCATTTCAGCGTCTTGAACACATCCTCCAGTGCGTTGGTGAACAATTTCGGGGAAATTACGTCCCCTTGTCTTACCCCCCGACGCAATGGGATATGCTCCGTTTGCTGATTTTGAGTTTGGACGGTCATTGTGGCGTTCTCATAAAGGTTTCTCAACACTTGGATGTATCGCCAGTCGACTTGGCATCGCTGCAGAGACTCCAGAACTGACCAGGTTTCGACAGAGTCAAAAGCCTTCTCATAGTCCACAAATGCAAGACACAGCGGCCGATTATACTCTTCGGACTTTTGTATGATCTGCCGCACTGTGTGGATGTGGTCTATGGTGCTATATCCTCCTCGGAACCCGGCCTGCTCCGGTGGCTGGAAGTCGTCGAGCCTTCGCGCTAGACGATTTGTGACGACTCTTGAGAACAGCTTATACACGTGGCTAAGGAGCGAAATGGGTCTGTAATTCTTTAGTAGGGTCTTGTTCCCCTTTTTAAAGAAAAGAACGACCACACTCCTTCTCCACGCTTCTGGAGTTCTCCCAGAGAACAGGACCGAGTTGAAAAGCTCCCGAAGCTCCCTTAATACAGGACGTCCTCCCGCTTTCAGGAGCTCAGTCGTTATCCCATCCTCACCAGGGGCCTTTCCATTCTTAAGCTGTCTAAGAGCCGCCTCAATTTCGTCTTGGCTGACTTCTGGCAGGTCTTCTGTGAAATGGCGGGTTAAAGTGGCTCTGGAATCCTCATTTTCGGGATCAGGTCGCGATGCATGCGATGCGTACAACTGGCCGTAGAAGTTTTCGACTTCCGAAAGAATCAAATAATATGTATGTATTTACAAAAAAAAAATGTATATATGTAGTTTATCAGCTATCTAGCTACCATAACACAAGCATTAGGTTGCTTAGCTTGGGACTAGATGGTGCTGTGTGAAATGTCCAGGGATATTTATTTATTTATAAAGATATTGTCTAAGATATAATGCGTGACAAAATAAAAATTTCCACAGTTATCTACTATATACTCATACTAAGTCCAAATTGGTTCAATGCGGCGAATGTAAATTAATCTCTTTATTCATTTTTTCACATATTAATTATTTACAAACTACAAAACTATAATAGAAATAAATATGTTCAAGTATAAAAGGGTTACAGGGCGTCCAAAAATTCGTCCGCATCGCTGTCAACAGGAAAAGTGCCCAGAAGGCTGGCAGCATTACCACGTTGGATGGCAATGCTGATTCTTTGGCCAAAAAATAGGCCCGCCCTCTGGTCACGTGAAGAGTCGAATGTAAATTGGTCAAATGCAAGTCGGCGGTGATTGTTTTTATTTAATCTCGACATAGAAATATGCGACTTTACGGCATAAATATTTTTTGAATATTTAAATTGTGTTTATAAATAGAATGTCATAGATAAACATGATTATTTAAAATAAATATTTATTTGTATGAACAAATTAACATATAATTGTGTTCTAAATTCAAAAATAATTGAATTTAGAACATTTTATTTCTTAGAAAATCTATTGAAAAACGTCGTTTGATACTTGCTTTTGTTACTGCGGTTCTCGGCCCCATAACAACCTCACCTGCGGTTCGGTTGTGATTTCCGGCTCGAATGCAATAACAAAGTTTCCCCACTTAAATCAAAGTGAAAAAATAAAATATCCAGTGTCACAACCCTGGGCCTTCGCAAAAACCTTGAAAAACATTATAAAAATCCAAAACATCTTAAAGTATCAAAACCTCCCGGTGCTACTACAGCGCGCAGACGGCACTACACTCGTATTACTACAAATCATTCAACCGGAGCCAGTCCTGAAATGTTTCCATTCTTTTATTGATTTATTCAGCATTATTATTAATTTTTACAAATAAATATAAAAATCCAACATGGCGGCCGCTTGTTATTTATTAAAACGTTAAACTTACACGCCCAATCTGATAAGTATTTTATATTTATAGTCCATATTTTTGTTTCAATTTCGTTTTTTGTTACTCACAAGGTTATTTGAAGATATTCTGTTAAATTAACGCTGATTTTTTGAATAAAAAGAAACATGATCGATGTTAAATAAGGGGAATATGTAAGAACCTAACCGATTGTTGGTCATAATTTATTGTGATTCAACCGAAATTAGGTTTTTATGCAAATTGAATAAAACGTATCACCTGCTTGTGAGTTGTGATACATTAAAAGAGGTCATCGTTATAATTTCAAACTAAGATTCACGTGTAACAATATACTTACTTATGCTGTGTGATGTCGGCAAATAACACATATAGGCATCATAATGACTACTTAATCACGTTTCGAATAATTTAGAGGACCAGTCCTCTTTCAAATGTAATCTCATTAATCTTCTAACGCAATTCGCAAAATGGGGTATTAAAAATCCTTCTATCACACAGTGTGAATGCGATGCTCCCAACCACACGATGTCCCACTTGCTGAAGTGTCTGAAGTGTCCCAACACCTACACTTTAGAGGATCTGAAATACGCCACAGACCCCGCGATTAGTGTGGTCACATACTGAGCCCAAGAAATTTAAACAAGTCGTACTCTCGGCATCAGCACGATAGAAGAATCGTAGATCTTCTATTAACAAATTTTGATTGCGCTTGCCTCAACTGACAAAACAAAGCTTAATTATAGAGACTAGAAAGTAATTGTTGAAAGACGGTAACAATCATGTAAAGTCGGCTGTCCAGGTAGCAACTACCTCATCATATTATGCCTTGACTTTTTCCAAGTCTAACTATGTTGTCGTCGAATTCCAGTTGTATCCGGATGCACCTGAATAACAGAATATAGTATTTTATGTGGACCAAATGACTATCTGACCTCCACAACCCAGTTATTACTGGGTATCCCTCTTGGTAAGACTGGTTGTCAGGATTTCGGGCCACTGACTAGGTACTGTAACAACAGTCAAATATCTACAAATGACAGCCGGGACCAACTGCTTAAAGTGATTTCCGAAGCGCGGTGAATAGTCGGTATGTTAAGGGTCACCCATCAACAGACCTACCAAGACCAGCGCGGCTTAACCTGAAGATCAACCCATTTGGCTGTTATTATTTAACCTACCGCTTCACTAACACTTCGTACAAAATTTAAGTTATAGTCAATCGACATGAAAAAAAACAATCATGTGAAATCTAAAGCAAGAACACTATTGCGTATTGTAGAAGCCCAGTGTTTGGAGACCAAACAGTATTCCATACAAAATTCATACATTTCAAGCAAGTAGAACCAAAGGTAAAATTTATAAAAGCTGAACCAATCGACAAACGCCATTCAAGTGTCGTGAATAATGTATTCTATATTGTTAAGACAATTTCCAGAGAGCACCAAGCAGCAGAGATCACTATACAACCGAATAAAACACACGTCTAAACAATATGTAGTTGTCACCGGTTGATAGGACCTGTCTTTCAAACTATCTAGTTTACTTTCCCATTCAAAAAATCGTATCAACCAAGCTCCCATAACCAGAAACACACTGTAACTTTAGAGCAACAGAGCTTGAATTTAAACAACAAGAAACATTGACTTTCGCAGATGGAACAGCGTGTATTGGCGCAACCATAATCTCGAAATTTCCTAAAAGCAACAGCTTCGCGTTTTGTATCATCCATGGCGTGTTCTCTATGTTTGCTTTCAATAAGTGTGATAGTAAAAGCAGCAATGTATGATGTGTTCGCAAGGATGATGGAATCAAAAACGGTGGTGATGTAATACAGTTTTGGTTTGACGTCTCTGGGGAGACGGCAGCTAGGTGTTGAGGTGATCCTGGGCTGGATAGATCAATGATATGTCAAAATCGTGTTATACTTGTGGGATTTATGCAGACTAGTTTCGGTAAGCAATCAGGACAGTGATAGATTCGTACCGAGGTGTTACGTTGGGAACATTTCCCTCGTGGCTATTGCATTCGATTCGGTTTTGATATCTCGTTAGTGCATACGTTTTGAGAACGGTTTGCGGATAGATATTTCTGTGGTTCTTTTGCGTTTTATGCGAGTTTTTGCTCGTGTGAAAAGAGTTACAATTCTGGAAATTGTCAGCTAGTGGTTAGATGATTTTGGAAAATAATTCGAAGCGTTTCATGATCTTTCAATGACTTTAAACAGGACTGTTCTAAGCTGATCCGTGGCTTATTTTAGGCAATCCAATATACAAAGTGGGAATCAGTAGTTTCTTGAAATTGGACAATTTTAAAAGTGTTTAGCCCCGACACATGTAGTATTTGTAACTTACTGGGGCTGCCTCAGTTTATTTAAGACACAAATATGTTTGTTTTATAATAAATATGTTTGTATTTTTTTTTGTGTAATACCTACATCTGTATAAAGCCTGAGGGCCTAGAGAAAAGGGGTATGGAAACTCAAAAATGAATGAGACTGACACTGCTCTCAAGTACTTGATTTCTTGCTGTTACTAGCCTTGTTTAATCCAAAACAAACCTAATTTTCACTCAAAAAATACAAAAAAACAGCTTTGACTTCCAACTCTCAAGCATTTATTTCTAATTTAAGCGCGAAAAAAGGCTCACAACATTTTCCGTGCAAGCCGAAGTCTGATGGAGATGAGTTGCTATATAATTCATGGGGAATGGGCCTGCAACCTGTCACGTATCACGGCGACACGTGTTGTGCACACCATGCTCAGTAACGGCATTGTGTACACCTACTGAAAAATATAAATTTCTGGAAAAAAAAACGGTGGGAGATGGAGGATTGTTGAATGGTTTAGAAATAATGAAGTTTACAAGATTGCCACATATACACCATTATTTTTAGGTCGTTCTGAAGCCGAATACCATGAACTCGATCATCGAACTCGAAACGATTGGGACTATTTTTTTTTCAAAAAATAACAATAAAAAAAATACGAAAGAATAAATTTAATGTTTTTTTTTTGTGAAATAATGAGAATCGATCGATGAATGAATTTTTCAATGGGTATCGTTCACATGTGTTGCCGATCGTGGATACGTTTTACACACACATATGCATTTGAGTTCTCATTATTGTTTAAATTTATTAAACATTAATTTAATTAAAATAGTCCCAATCGTTTCGAGTTCGATGATCGAGTTCATGGTATTCGGCTCCAGAACGACCTAAAAATAATGGTGTATATGGGTATATACACCATTATTTATAAGAAGTCAGTATAAACACTTACTAAATGTTGAGAGTTGTAATACTGCTTTGATCAAAAGTATTATTAGTATGGGCCCAATAATTTTTAATAAAGTACCCAATAACATTAAAAATGACACAACTCAAAATTTCAAAAAGAGACTAGTATTACTAATGATTGAAAAATGCTAAATTATTCAGTAAATGACTTTTTAAATGACACTGACTTACGAATTTATGATTGAATAATTTAATGTAATTTGATTAATATTGACATACCTCAGCTTTCCGATTTTATTCCAATTGTATTATGAAGATTTTATTTTTATACTTAAACTATGAATGTAAAGTACTATGCAGACTATTGTTTTAACCTGTAAACCATTTTTAATTATATTTTCAATGTATTTAACAATTTTATTAATGTTTGCATGCCGAATATAAGGTAGATTGTACAAGGCTCACCCATCTTATCGCTACATCTTATTTCATGTACCTACAATCTATGCAAATAAATTTTACTTTACTTTTCTTGACACTTTCTCACAACACGTGATGACATAATCCTCATAATTCATCATCATCATTATTCTCATACCCATATGCCATTATATTTGTGCTCGGTGCAGCATGTCTTCTTCTTACACACTTCTCTATTACTCGTCATCTCAGCAGTCACCTCCTTGGGCCTGTGGACGGTGAGTAATGGGCTAGCTCGCCGTCCGTCCGTCGTATGACGACGGGCAGGCCGTGTCGACGGCGCGTTCGTGTTCCACGCGCGCCTCAAAGAGATGTCAGCAAACGGGAGGGGCCCGCAAGGGCCGATGCCTGCCAGGGCTGTGGGACTGTTCGAAAGAGATACCGCGGCCCCGGAACATAAAGGGCCAAAGAAGGAACATGGGTGGTTTTTAGTCAGTAAGAGTCTGACACTCCCTTCCGCTCCGCCCAGAGCGGGGGGGGTCATTTGATGATTTCCCAACCAACAAAAAAAAAAAAAAGCAGTCACCTCCTTTCTAGCCTATGAAAAAAATATGTTACACTTGGATGACGATGTCTATATCAGCCAAAATCTGCTTTTGGCAATGGGTCATTCATCATCATCATCAGCCTACAACAATCCACTGCTGGACACGGGTCTTTTCAGTCGCACGCCACTGAACTTGATTGACACTGATTCTCAACAACTCTCCTCCAGTTGCTACCAGTCACCCTGCGAAGATCGTCGCTACACCGAGCCTGAGAGCGTCCCACCTTACGCTTGCCGATTCGAGTTCTCCACTCAAGAACTCATCTTCCTCGACGTTCATCGGTTTAATTGCTAATATGGTCGGTCCATTGCTACTTCAGCTTGCTTATTCGGTGAGCTATGTCGACAACTCTGGTTCTCTGTCGGATCATGTGGTTAGATTGGCAAAGGGTGTTTAAACCTAATTGTAAGGTAAGTGCAAAATATCCTTGAAAATAAATTGTCCGGCAACTCGTTGGAGGGTTTATTTAAACTTTAAGAATGTTGTTTAAAAATTCAAAATCTGTATTTTTATGGAGTAAGTCCAGAAGATTTAATTTTAATTAAATTATGGTCTAATTTCGCAACCTCCCAATTATTAACAGCATTTTGTCCCCCCCCCCCTGCTCACACAAGCTTTGGGGGTTAAAACGCGGAACAATTCAATACCAACTCCCCGCCATATTTAATCCACACATCCGAACTACGCAACACACAGCTCTCAGAAAGGCATTAAATTAACTCTTATTGTCTCAAAACTTCTATCGGTACGGGATCGAATCGCACAAAACATCGTACCTGAATAACCCAATAATTGTGTACATAAATCATTTGAACGACTTCTGATAATTCGCCCTCCGAACTAAGGATGGGTTGCAAGATGTAAGAGGATGGGGTTTTGGTGACGAGGTCATGAATGCCTTAGCCAAGAATTTGGTTCAGGGGGCTCCCTAGACAAAAAAGCAGATCAATTAATGGGGTCATGGGTTGTCGCAGCAGTGATCCACCGTTATTTGTTGTGTTGTTTGTTTCTATCAGTATCAGAAATCCGGTACCATGCTGCATCAAAATCAAACCTTGTTTTTTATAGACTACACTGATCGTATTAACTCCTACAAAAATTATTTTTGAAAAAAAAACCGGCGTTTCAGAGTTATTTTATAAAATCGAAACTAACCTAAAAAGTAGGTCTATTTTTTCGACGCTACCAACGACGTATTTTAACACACATACATTACATTATTGCTCTAAAAACAGCGTAATACACTAATATTAGTAAGAATTACGAGTTAAAGTAACATCCACAGTATGCTTGACTGAAACTCGATTTTATTTTAGACCTTTACATTGCCAATAGTCAGTCAGTACAGTACAAATGTCAGATGCCACAGATAAGATAACTATAAACCATAGAGTATAGTAAGTGCTATAAACTAGTCGGGATTTAGGGATGTAATCGATAAATCAAAATCTTTAGGCTGAGAAAATCTATTTTGTTGCAAATAGCAATAAACCAAACTAAATCGATTTGGTGTACTGATCTTACTTAATTGTAATTAATTTTAGAGTCCGCTCGACAGACAAGGGTTTGTTCAATTGAAACGGAACGTCATTAATATTCAGTTGAAACGGAACGTCATATAAAGGGTGTAAAACAATATTCGTACTTTTAAACTCGAAAAGTATAATTCCAGTTCAAAAATCAAATCCCCGAAGCGTAATGCCGTAAAAAAATATGAAACTAATTACTATAATATTTTGGTTTTGAGGCGCGAGACTTTTTGGTACCAACTTTGGTCATTGTCCTTTGTATTATGCTACTCGACGGACAAGCGTCTCTATATTGGGATTGACCTCAACAACACGATTGTGGGCGCCGGCAGGATTTTTTTCAGAGGCGTGCATCTCCAGCTTCACGAAGCGAGCTCTAAAATTTAAACACTGCTCCTCGGATAACATAACATAACATCTCGACTGTAATCCACGAAGGGTTAGGCAGAGGTGTGCCTTACAAGTACACCCACAGATCGCCAGTTATGTTTAAGTCCCATGTAATAGGGGGCAAACCTATTGCCATCAACTAGACTTCGTGACTGCTATTGACAAATTCCTGATGAAAAAATCCAATAACACTTTGCACGACCTGGGACTCGAACTCAGGATGCTCAGCACAGATTTGTATTACATATTTTACTATGTTGATTTTATCCCATACCTGAGCTGTATTTCGCATAAATCTTATACGTAATTAAGTAAAAATACTTCAGTGAAGTGTGTGCTTAATGCTTAGCTACGATAGCCTTGGTTACAAAAGTTTTATGAAATTGGGGCTCTGAGTCCTTATCCTTTTCCCTCTTATAGAACTTTGTTGACCCTTTACATGTTATGTCTTAAAATCGCTATCGCTTATAACATAAACAGAAGTATAATTCTCCCTCCAAACGTAAGGGTTTGAACAGACCGACGATAACACAGATACGTGCGAAATGCGACTTTTCAACCTTTTGTGGGCCACAGACGCGATAATGTTTCTAATGTATGCGCTATGTTGTGATATTTTTGACTTTGTCACGCCACTGATACCTACTTGTGCCCACATTGTGTCCCGGGGTTAACATTTTATCTTTCTTTGAAGTTATTATTTTGAAGTGGAGATATTTGAGTTGAAGTCTGTTGTTTTTCTGTTCGAGGTTTTAATGATGTTCCAAACATAAGGTGGGTACACATGAGGATGATAAGTGAAATAATATCTAAATCATAAAGAATAAGGGTCATTTTAATTAAACAGAAACAGCTGAAGAGATGTTGAATAATAATTTATAATTGAAAAGTTCAGGTGGAAAATTATTATCGACTTTCGAAGCTGACTCTTCCGAATAGAATGCGCTATAGTGCTGCCATCATCTGCCTAGCATATTCCCAACTATGTTGTAATCGGCTTCCAGTCTAACAGGATGCAGCTGAATATCAGAATTTTGCATGGAACGACTGTCTATATGAGCTCCATAACTCAGTTCATGCTGGGTAATACGAAACCGCTTGCTTGGTGAGACTGGTTGTTAGACTTTCGGGCCATTGCCGATCTGTAACTACTAAAGATCTACAGGTGACAGCCAGGACACCAATCCACGGGACCAACCTAGGCAAGCGCGGCTTTACCTAAAGATAAGTCGCTGTTAATATTTACACACTGCCATATAGGTTGAAAACTGTACCCAGTTCACCAGTTTAATTAAATTATAGGTTTTATCAAGACCGCTTTAAGTATTTACAGAACCATGCTATTAACTACCCATCAAAAGTAGGTTAACATCCCCCATATTTGTAGCACAGGTACCTTCAAAGTGTACTGCAAAGGGTTGGATAATCAAGTTAGCGGGACCACCTGTCATCACTAGTTAGAACCATCGATGCACCGCATGTACCTACACTCTTAGACCTCTCATAACTTAGTTAGAGGGAGGAAACATGTTGTAGGCCGTGATTTTTATTGAATTTTGTAGCCATGTTGACATCATCAACAGTTTACTATTATTAGCAAAGTTCTAAGGTCCTGTTGATTTGTAATGATATCCAACGTTGAAATATCACTAAACTGTTGGACTCTCTCACCCATTGAGTGATGTCTTATTTCTGGGGACTTTCATAGCTTGGTCAAAAAGACAATTAATATTTTACTTTTCTAAAGAATTAGCTACTTAGTTGCAGTTTGAATTGAATCTATCAAATAAAGAATTGAAGTCGACTTCTAGATATTTTAATTAATTGCCTTTTACAAAGTGGTAAAGCTGCGTTCAATCATCGGAAAATTCTAGTTAGTCATCTAACACAGCAGAGAGAGTAGCGGTGGCCAGTGGTAGGTTCGAACCCAGGCAGGCGCATTACTTTGTGTAATTTATTTCCTCACCACTGCTCTCAAAACGGCCAAGGAAAACAACGTGAGGAAACTGGCACGTCCTAGAACCAAAAATTCGAAGACATGTGAGATCTACCAAGCCGCATTGGGCCTGCATTCCCTCTCATAGAGAGGAGGCCGTGTGTCCCAGCAGTGGGAACATTATAGGCTGATTGTGCTATGCTTATTCTAAACTAAGACAAAGCTGTCCTTAAACTGTATATCTCTTTAAACCTAAGTGGTGCCTGCCATAATTGTGTGCATTAATTTACTACCAAGCAGGCACTGTTTGAATGAGTCTACGACCTATGGCTTAGTAAGTAATTTCCAAAGTGCATTGGCTAATTTCCCTACCATCATCTGCCTAACCTGCTGCTGCCAGAATGCGCTATAAGTAGTGCTGCCATCATCTGCCTAGCCTTTTCCCAACTATGTTGATGTCGGCTTCCAGTCTAACCGGATGAAGCTGAATACCAGTATTTAACATAGAGCGACTGCCTGTCTAACATTCACAAGCCGGGCAACAAGTTAATACTGGGTAATACGATACCCCTTGGTAAGACTGGTTGTCAGACTTTCGGGTCACTGACTACCTGTAACGACTGTCAAAGATCTACAAATGACAGTCGGGACCAACGGCTTAACATGCTTACCGAGGCACCTACCTGCCTTAACCTCAAAATTATTTACATACAGGCCATACCTACCTCTCAATCTAATTAATGAAATCCCATTCACTACAGATCTCCTAGATCGGCGAGCAGATACGGGCGCAATCACTAGTTTCAATACAGTTGGCAGATAGGCATTGTTCCGAACTTATAATTTGATGACAATCGCAAACTATGGCACACTATGGAAATATGGAAGGCGATAGTTTCTAACTTACCTATATGAGGAGATTGTTTAATTTAATTGTTGGTGGGTAATTTGTTATACAGAGTATATTTGATTCTTAAGCTTAAGTATTTCTGATTTCTTGATGGTTGTCATGCTGAACGCAGAGGGGACAGTGGCTCGTCTTAGGGGCGGTGTTTGAGTTGGAGACTGGAGTATACGCTTAGGAGCACGAAGAGCCGCAAAGAATTTTCGGTAAGATTTGGAAAAAAAAATGGTAATATACCAATTTTATTTTATTTTAGTTTTTATTTTATCGAGTTGGCCTTGACCGTGGCAACCATTTAGGATCTGAGAAGCATCCGTTGGACGCACCGTTTTCGAGAAATAGGACTTTCCTTCAGCCGTAGCTCCATAGCGCCCCTAAAGCTACTACACTCCAACCGGCATCCGTAAACTATGTTATTGTGGACTTACAGGGCTTTTCAGACAAGGAATCAATAATATTGTTACCAAAATATAGTATGTATGTTTGATTAGAATAACAAACTTTTTTGCAGTTCCTACATGAGTTACGTTACTTTTAGCGAACATTAAGACAAGAATAATTTTAAGTAGGTAGGTACCAGTGTGGAATAGGGATCAAGGATTTCATTGCTAGTTTTTGATTAAGGTACTATAAGCAACTGTGTGCAGCTACGAGCTATAAGCAATACACGATAAAAGAAAATCACTTTTAAATATTGCTAAGTGTATGTACACTTATATGCTACTAGTTAATGTCCATCCACTCGTTTTAATTTGTGTCGCATATTTCACACACACATCAACATTCATATCATACCACATACGACCACAAAAAAAAGAGATTAAAAACATCACAACGCGACTCCCAAAGCGCACATTCGCTCTAATAGATTCCCCACTAAGTGCTCTTAGAATTTCATAAAGAATAAAAAAACTTTGGGCAACTCTCCCGCCATTCATTAAGGCTCACGTACACGGTTCACGTCATGTTATGATTTAAGGGTCCATGCGGTAATGGCGCGATAAATAATGCGGTCACAGCTACCCCAGTACTTTAAGTACGCGAAAATGGCTCCACTTAGCTACCGCCATCTAGCGGCCAGCAAATAAAACGTATAAATCAACCTCTGTTGTTCTTGATTAGTCTGTGTAATTTCGTCGTGGTCGAATTTTGAATGTATTTTTTTTTGTTACTTATTATATTTCAAAATAACAACTACATAGATTATTTTGCTGAGTCAATCAAAGGTAGTTTTTATGTTTGAAGTGTCCCAGTATCCCGTATCCCCAGTAAAATAAACAGTTTTGGATCCAAGAAAAATCCTTGTTAAATACAAATATAAGCTTAGTTATTGTTAAAATAAATAGGTGTGTAATGATTGCAGACAGCAGAATCATTGAAGTCTCTTTGATACGATTCAGATTTGATAGAGGGCGCTAGTTTTATGGTCATTGACCATAGTTTGTAAAACTGCTACACATTACTATTAGGTACAACAGTTGTTTTTTTGTAATTTAATGTTTAAATAAAATACTTGACAATAAAGCTCAATAAGTGAAAGTTTTAAACTTAAACATGGTAAAAGTTCCTTTCAACAAGGCTACGTTGTTAGGTATCGATCTATCTAAAAGCTTCAAGACTGCAAACATAGAGGGCGTTACTGTTATGGTCAATGACCACAACTTACCTACCTGACTTATGATTAAGTTCGACCATTTTGTTCTAAGATGGCGCTGAAGGTGTGTTTATAATATGTATGAAGAAAAAGTAGTTACATTTTTGAAGATCAGCAAACAATTGTGTGGCATTGACAACAATTTCTACCCAGTCGTCATCGTCGACAACTGCCTGTAGGCATGAAGAAGATGGAAAATAAACTTCTTTTGCAAAATATGTGTGATATTTTCAAATTAATCATACCGAAATCGAACCACAAGCTAACCAATTCACCCCATTATCAAAAACACCTTGACACAACAATTTCCTTGAACGATCTTCGGTAACTGATGAGCTTAATGCCTAAATAGCCGATCGGTAAGATTTACCGCCTTCCGTGCCGGTATCGGATCGTTGCCGTGTCGGAGCCGTATCGGTGTCGTGCCGGAACCACGGAAGGGTCGTTATCGGGTCCTCACATCGCACGTCTCAAACGGTAACTCGTTAATTTCTGTAGATGTCACAAGCCGTGGCCTATAGGATGACGTTGGTAGCACAATGAGAGCATAGTTCGTATGAAACTTTGATATGATCAGCATTTTCGAAGCTGGGAAATTCTACTGATGAAAGTAACATACATAATATCACGCCTGTAACCTGTAATCCCCAAAGGGTTAAGCAAAGGTGTGCCTAATAGTTCACCCACATTTTGCCAGTTATGTTTAAGTCCCATGTAATTGGGGGCGAGCCTATTGCCATCAACCGGGCACAAATCCATACTCTGGTGGCTGCTACTGGAAATTCCTCATGGAAATTCCTCATGGAAACCCCACTGATGAAAGTTATAAACAGAAAGTACCCGTACATGTCTTAATCTCAAAATGGGGAAGTCATCATCATCGACCTACAGCAGTCTCCAATTGCCCGTTATTCAACTCGATTTTCGGCTACTCTCATTCAGCATATTCTAACTTCAAGTAGAGCAGAGTTGAATTTTGCAGAAAAACATAGATAGGTACCCTTTGAGACAGAATTTCTGAAAGATAATATATTTTTTAACAAATGAACAAAGCGAGCTTCGAGATTTTCGATCTTTTAAAAACAAATGATCAACAAACACTAAAAAGTAAGCCCTCTAAAAACAATACTAAACATAAGCAACACTGTGTTTTCAGAAATTTCTTTCTATCTACACAATAGACTGACAGTTTTCCCGACCTCTCGCTTTTCCGCTCCCAGTGTGCCCCAGTCCCGATACTACCCGAAGTTAATGCGACGAAGTTGGTGCCCAAATTTTAATAATAATATATCTTTGTAATTTATTTGATTCGCGACGCAAGCGCCGCTTGTTCCCAGACTGGAGGTATCATTTTTCTGTGAAATATAATCTGAGATTATGTTTTTCTTCTGTTTTTATTTAGTGCATGGAATTCTAAAGGAGCAACTCCTGCGTTTTATGTTTGGAGATATTTTTTTACTAAAATCCGCAGGTAATTGCTAGGTTTGATTTCTTTCTACTTTTACATGGTAAAGTTAACATGAAATTATAATTAGGTATAACGGATAGAAAATCTTCACGAACTTGACCCAGTCATGAATTACTTAAACGTCTCCTAAAAATATGTTATTTACAGGTAAGTTATCGTAATTTACCCTGATCCTTATAAATAACATCTTAGCCAAATCCTTAACAAAACAAAAAGTGCGGTAATGACAGCATTTTAACTACGGAACATTACACACACCTCCTAAACTCAACCCTGCGCTCGCTATGGGGAAAAACGCCCCCGATCGGGCCGCAGGCGAGTCAAACCGGCCCATAAATAATAAATACTAGCACGGTGCGTCTGTAGATAATGGTAATTTACGATTCGCTACCATTGACGTCAAATCTTTGGCAGCAGCGGGACGGTTAGATCGACGCTCGGCGTTTTTCGGGTGAACTCGGGTGTTTTCGCCGTTTGTTTTGGAATTCGAAGTTTTTGTTTGTTCAGTGTGTGAAGGGTTGTTTGCATATGAACAAGTATGCTGAATGTCAGGGGGTTCTGATGTTTTGCATTCTTTACTTTCCATGCGTTGGTGATATTTAATTGACTTTATGCATGTCACTTACTGAATTAATGTCCTTAGCGGTCTACAGAACTGAAACTGACACTTCAGAAAAAGGTCTACTTCAGAAAAGAAATCTGTTTATTCGCAGCAGCACGGTTGCCTGACAAAAAACTTAGGTACTTATTATGTTTATACCTGCCTGATGCTTACTAACAAATTGCAGACATAAGTCCATCAGGCAACCACAAAAATAAAAATTACAATTTATGAAAAAAAACAACATTGATTTACACACACTCGCTTCGCTTTTCCTTCTGACCATACCTCAACTCAAAATTAAAGGTAATACCGTGACTTGCCGCCACAAATCAATACCCAAAATCCTTGCCATGCTTCAACGTCTCGAAAATGGCTAATTAATAAAACTTAAGCTATAAATATCGCCGGGCGTCGTAGGTAGCTGTTAGCAAAAACTGTTAGGATCATAAAGCTGTCGTGAGATGAGAGAGTGCCTTTGTTGCTGTTTCGTTGGCGAACGATAAATCTAATGCGAGAACAATTTGGTCGTGGTCGCGAGACGGTGTGATGGTCGCGGATGGTCGCGAGTTTTATGCGGATAATGGGGCCGGTTGGTAAGGGTTAAGATGTCATGGGGTTTGTGTTCGTTACCTATATACCCATTGTTTAAATGTAACAAAGGTAAACCATCGTCAATGCAGTAACCGATGTACCTTAAATTTGGGTTCCGTAGTTCTTTTTTTTTGTAATTTGACAGTAGAATAAGTACTTATGGGCTTATAAAATTGGATTAAACATCTTTTTTGCGATTGTGTCTATAGTTCCGCAATTGAATGCCCCACTGGTAAATGTCCTTTCACGTCTTAGACGACGTGATGGCAACTGATACAAATATCTTTGACAGAAAGTGCAGATAGTTATAGAAGTGAGCAAATAATGCACGATACCTCATCCTAGTCTTGTGTGCTATTCGTAAGTCCATGTTTAATTGTAATATTAACGACTGGACAAAATGACGACGAGTAGTATGAAAAGTAGCGAAGCAACACTACTTACTAATTAATGAAAGTGCAGTATTTTCTCACAGCGAAAGATAACAGTTCAAACTTCGTTTTATCTTCGTTTTATTGTTGCACAATTTGAAACCGGAGGCATGAAAATTGTTATGTCATTATTTCTCTAAAATGTAACAAGCTCTTCTGCCTTTTATGCGTACTTACTATATTGGTATCATCAACGTTCTCCTACCATTATCTTAATTTATTTGAAGACAGTGCAGCATGCTATTATATTCTTCAATACTTCTCTAATAATAGTCACGCCTATCCTACCACATCTTTCATACAATCCATCCATCGTTTCTTTGGTCCTTACTTTTATAGCCAATCTAGGTACATTCATATCATACTGGATCAATTCAGCAATTTAAAAAGAGTGTAACCTCGAATTGCACGTGTAATGTCTGAAGAGCAGGAATCTAGAAAATTCTCATAACAGAACACCTAGAGACGATCTTATTTATTCACTCAATAAATCTTCTTAAATCTCATCAGACGATAAACTCAAATCTAGAGCATTCCGAAAGCCCATCCATCTCACCTGCACAAATACATCGATACATTATAAATTAAAAAAAAAACACCCCATGACTCACAGCCCACGGGAAAAACTCCGTATAATGTTATTACAAGGCATCAAACGCAGTATAAAACCGTCAACAGTTCGATAAATCTATCAACAAGTGCTGCCATCTATCAAAGAGTGTGCGCAACGAGTAAACGTGTAATGTTCCGCGGTGATTGATAGATGGCGCTGCCGTGTTAGTGCGCAAGCGCACGGTAAAAGTGTTTCTGATTTGATTTAGATTGTTTATTGTATACCTGGATGTTTTAATGGAAAGGTCGTTCGGCCATGCTCTGGGAACTTTCAGTGGATGATTTCTGGAGTGAATTTTTATGCACTTCATATTTTAATGCCAGTTGCTATATGACGTCGATAAGCAGTTTAGAAATAAGTAAGAATACTTGTACTCATTATTGACGGCACGGTTGGCGCAGTGGTCAAGCGATTGACTGCTGCGCTGCATGTCGCGGGTTCGATTCCCGTACATTTGTATGACCTACAAGTAGTTGTTCCGGGTCTGGGTGTTTTTCTATCTATAATATGTATGTATTTACAAAAACAAAAAAAATATATGTGTACTTTATCAGCCATCTAGCTCCCATAACACAAGCATTAGGTTGCTTAGCTTGGGACTAGATGGTGCTGTGTGAAATGTCCAGGGATATTTATTTATTTATATTTATTTATTCCATCGCTACTCTTTCGATGTCGAGTGTATACATATATACAAGATTAGAGTGGTACATAGTTGGATTTAATGCAGCAAGGCATTCTCTACCAGTCAACCTTTGGGTTAAATAGGACAACATTGTGGTAGGGTACAGAATAATATCTAAAAATTACTACTTGTTTTCGAAAATTTATACACTTATGTAGATACTAATATACATAAACAAATAAAATATCGTAATAAATATTTTGATAAATACCAAAATAAAATTCGAGAAACCTATTAATAATTAATTACTATGACTCGACTTCTAAAACTGAGAGCTATCTTCCGACTTAAATAGTTGTTACGAACTTTTCTTTTAAAAGAGAATTTGCTTTCAGCTTTTTTAATGCCAAAGGGTAACGTGTTCCAGAGCTACGAGTCAGAATTTGACATAAAACTGATGCATTGTGAAGGAATTTGGAGGAGTACATTTTTTAAGGTTACGACTGTGGGAACTGCCCAACACTTTTAAATAAGTTTTTAGATAATCGGGAGCAAATGGATCTTTCTTATCGTGAAGAGCATGCAGAGAGATCTGTGGGACCTCCTAAGTCTGATAGGGAGCCATTTAAGCTGAGAACGGAAGGAAGAAATGTGATGGTATTTACGAAGGCCAAAAACAAAGCGAATGCAATTGTTGAGAAATACGAGTATTTAGAAGTTCTTGGGATGAATCAAAATAACAAACATCAGCAAAGTCGATAACGGGAAGCACAAGTGACTGGACCAAAGTGAGTTTGGTGCTAGATGGAAGAAAATGCTGTAGATAGAGAATTGGGAAAGTTACTAGTCGGCGACATTAGCTAAGCTAGTAGATAACACAGGCCAGGTATGATGGAATGGATACAAACTCTCACCTACAATGATGCCGAAATACTTCTGAAACCTTGACACATACACATTTATTTATTTATTAATCACAAAATCCACAGCTCTTTGAAATTATATCTTAAAATATATAACTAATCTTACAGCCAATTACGGATTTACAATTTAATAGCTATACAATACATTGCTAAGTGTACAGCGTGGATGAGTGTGTAGGAGTGTGCCTGAGGAGTTGCAAGAATGTGTGTGTGAGTATGTTATAGTAGTGTGTAGTGGTGTGTGTAGTGATTGTCTGTATACCTTCTGTTCAGTTCTATTTATTTGGTTTAAATGTATCTGTCAGTTCGTCACATACTGACGTTATTATTACATACACACACTCACACTCTCTCTCTCTCTTACTCACATACACTCACCCACAAACTTACACCCACTCTTAGACACAATTCATTTAAAGTATGGTAACCTTAATCTATGTAGTTTTAGTATAATAATATTACGTTTTGCTTTTGTATAACACGACTTGCTATGGAAGAGCGGACTCTCCTAACACAGGCACTATCTGCTTTAAAGGAGGATCCAATCACAAAAAAATTGTTAAAACCTAAACTTGTCTTACCAATTAACTATTTTTATTTTTATGATACGAAGCTTGAACAACAACGAAAACGGCTGCTCATGAGACCGACTGAACCCAGATATAATTATGAAAAACCTAAAACGAAAGATATGCCAACCTCTTCTTTAGTAGCTACAAAACAATAATTATGTGTGCACTCTCTTTCTAGTCTTCAAACACAAAAATAATGATAAAATATACATTATTTTTATGTTTGTAGACTAGGAAGATACGAGGATGTGGCTAGGAAGAAACGAGTGTGTGGCCTACATTATATATACAGGGTAAAAGGGATACCAACGCACAAACGTGAAATCCTATAAAAGTGCAATACTTACGTGGTCAAAATGTATGGACTGTTAACAGTGTTAACACTAATAGCTCTTGAACGCAGTTTAAATGTGCTGAACTAGTTCTGTTTCATTGGTGAAATTCAGCCAAAGTTTCTAACTATTCTTTTGAAAATACTTTGTAAAAATCTACTTCCCTTCCCTCTTACCAAACATTTTCTTCCACCGTTCCACTATTCAGAACTACAGCACATTATTTCAATAAGGGCGACATTAGCGACACCTAGTGACGGATAGCCGCCATTAGTTTTTTGACCCACCCAGCCTTGTCTTACTTTTATAATTAACGACAACACGCCAGCGATTTATTGTCGCTCGCCAGACACTTTTAAGGTTATGGTAGCTTTATTATTTATTTTATGGGGCTTTTGAAGTATGCTTAGGTTGATATGCTGAAATTCACGAGTGTTTGCAGACGTGGGCACGAGAAGCCCTGATAAGTAATTTGTGAGGTCTTAACCATAAGATGACTTTGCCATTTGTACGCTGATGTAAAGTATTTAAGGTGATTATTATGGTGGCTTCAAAACTACTCCAATTACTTACGAATTTTAACGATTTAATGACAGTCAGGTCAGAAAAAAGTCTTCTTGGTCGTCAAATGATTCTTTCCAGCTCGTTTTTGTCTGACTCGTCAAATATTAGTTTTGTGTTGATTCCTGCATTGAATGGTTCTAAATGTTAAAAGTGTGTGTTGCAAGAAGTACTAACTCGTCAAATCTCTGGGACACGTGTAGGTGATCTTACATAAATATGAGAACTTTTAACATGACAAAGGTAAAAAAAAACATATTTTACTGTGTTGATTGACTACTCTAAAATTATCCTTTTTACCAAATACGGTAAATATGACAGCACTTCGATATCTTTGGGTTATCTAAACGTAACAGTCCATTTTCATCACGGAACAGAAAAAAACAGTTCCGTGATTTTCATTCACCCAAAACTAACTCCACATTCAAATATCTACCAAAAATCTTTCTAAAATAAATTTAAGCCCTTTAAAAGGTAATAAAACCCGACCTCAGTGCTGCATCCCTGTGAGCCCTGACGAAAGGCCCCCGCGGGCCTCCCTAATCACTCACTCACCCTCCGAGGTGAGAGGTGAACGGACAGGCCCTGATTCGATTCCCGGACGTGTTGTCCAACTTTTATTTATGAACGTAAAGTTTTTGGATTTATTAGGTCTTGTCATTTAATTAATAATTTAATTAATTTACGTTTTAACAGTCGTCAAAGTAACGTGGAGTTGGTCGTCTTTACCCCGGGGTATTTCAAGTGGATAATGAGGGGTCACATTTGATGGATGGGCTTGGACATCCATCCATGTCCTAAACTTGGATTCCCTTGGGTTGTTCCGAATTATAATTCGACGCTAAGGATAGGTGCACATGCGAAGTAAGTCAATTCGAAGTCAGAGCTTTAAAAACAATTAGTATAAGTTTTGTAAGAAGGTATTTTTGAATTGTTAAGAATTATTCCCAGTTAGATAGAATGTCTATTATAGTCGAAAAACAATAGCTTTTAGAAAGAAAACAATGATTTTTTGATGGTATGTCACGCAGTGACAGAGTTACCGTGACCAAAATAAAAATCTATCTTATTAGTATTTTAATAGCCTTCACAAAAATCTTAAATTTATTCACTGAAAGGCAACGCATGGCCAGCCACGGTCCATTCGATTATAACGAAGGATTTTAAACAAATAATTCCCGTTTAAATTGAAGAAGAAAGTATGTATGAAACACGAAAGTTCGTCATAACTGCCAATGGGGAACCAAATCGAAAACACGCCTTGTCATTAAATATTTTTCCAAATTGTATCGTTAGCCAAGTTAGTCTCTAGCCATAGGGAGTGTCCCGAGTGCTATACCAGTACTCTTGTATGCGTAATCTCCAATTACCTAACCACACTGATACACCATCAATAATATCCATATAAATATCGACGTCAGAAGGAAATATGAAGTGGTGGGTAACCTACATAAGAGCGAACCTCTCGTGATGCGCACAAATAAATTATCTATGAACGAGATTGGCTAGTTGCTACTGAGACGGACTGGAGAGTGCTCTGTTTCGTAATATTTAATTTATATTATGGTTTGCACTATTTGTTATAGCAACGTTGGTTTCGTTAAAGTCGGTGGTTCTATTACAATAATAGAAATTATGTTTTAAGGTACCACGGTAACATCTATATTGTTACAATTTTATGAATGTAACTTAAATATTGCGGTGTGATGACGGCTCATTCTGTTTCTCTGTATGTAAGTTATTGCTGCCATCGGCAGAATAGTACTTAATGGTATGTGTAGCAAATGATAAATTTTTACCTTCTCGTTACAATTATTAAATATTTTTTTAAATCGTCATCAAAAAGTGCTTTATTCGCGACTAGTTCTCACGACACTGCACGTCCGCACGGTTGGGCGGTGAAGCGGATCTCAGGTCGCATTGGCTTATAATATGATATCCACACACCGCCCGACCGCGCGGACGAGCAGTGTCGTGTGAAATCCACCTTAAACTCACAAGAAATTGAAAAGTGAAAAACATGTACCTGTATATTTTTTGACTACTTAAAGGATTACAAATGCAGACCAACGAAGGACAAACTACAAAAGTTCATCATTTTTCCAGAAAGTTTCAGTAGAGCATCTTTCTCATCAAATCCTCCAAGAGTTAAGCTCTCGATAATTTTCAAGGGGCAGGAATCTTACAGCAGACTGAAATATCGAAGCGATCACTACATCGGAGCACGATATTTATCATTCACCATGCTATGATGGCCAGATTTATGAGAAATAATCTTTGCTTAACGCGGTCGTGAGTTAAAAACTTCAAACTGTAGGAAAATATCTAGCTGAGATAAGAAAATGTTGGTGGGATACTCGACTGTTAACTAGAATGTTTAGTAAAGTGTCAAAAATAAAAATCAATTCGTAGTAAGATGTTATAATTGTATGGAGTGACCAAATCATTCACTTAAGTTCCTGAAACCACTCTGAAAGATACATTATACAAGGTGTAACATAACAGACGCAAGACCTCTCGTGTGGTCTCTTGGACCTACTGAGTAACATTTGTTCTACGAAATCATGGACAAAAAAAATTGGACTTTGTATAGGAACTGACTCGATTAGCTGATCAACATATGTACACACATAAAAAAAAGTTATGAGTTTCCAAAAGTCATAGAAGAAAAGTTGTTTAGTTTTATGGTCAGAGACACCACACGTGAGGTCTTACATTTATTATGTTACATCCTGTATAATGTCCGTCTTTTACAAAACGTGACGCCTCGCTCACAGCCAGTCGACACAACACAATCAGCAGTCTCTCAGTGACTGTCACTGATTTTTCGTATAAACTCTTCACAGTCACAGTTGGCAGCCGACTATACTATTGGTGTTAATATACATACATAAACTCATGCCTTTGTGGTCACAGAACGCCACCAACTACGCTCCTTAGATATTCCTTTCGCCTCATCCACGTTTATACATCTGGTCATACATGAGCGAGTACTACGCACCTGACCTCTCTGAAAAACCTCACCAATAAGATCAGTGTATGGTTGGTCAATTCCGTCAAAAATACTACATTCTTATTATAATTATCAAAATCTGCCTATCGCAGTCCACAGCTGGACATATTCCTCTCCCAAACTGCACTGCAGCACTTTGTCCTCCCCCTCCACATCTAGTCTGTCATACTCTCCAGGATTGGTAAATCCAGCCGAAAATAAAAGGTCAGAACTACAGCTCCTGTCCTGTCCGTGTAGACATTACAAGTACGAAAGTTTCAGCTTTTCTCATAATCTTTTTTGTATCCGTAGTTTTACCAACACGTTCGTCAATATTGCCTATCAGAATCGACGTAACTTGTCTGTTTTATTACGGCAATAATTAATATATTGCTGTGCGGTGACAGTAGATTTAGAAATCTTTCGGCAGTCTTTTACGAGTTGTTAGTTAATCAACTTCTAATTTTACTGCTTGCCAAACCTTCACTACCTATACTTACGTGTTGGTGGCTCTAGAGTTCACTTTGCTTGCTGGATCACTTTGGTAAGTCGTGATAAGATTGTCATCCTCATGATTATCTTTTTTTAATTTGGGACAAGCCCGCCACACTATTCCCAAACCACTGCAACTATTGAAAGCCAGAATCAACAGTGGCGACCACCAGAAAAACACCAAGACAATGAAGCTCGACGAATTCCCACAGAAACAATTTAAATGTCTAAGATCCCGCAACTAAATTAATCAGAAAAGAATAGCGGAGGAGTAGGAAACACATAATTTCCACTTCCCATCATCATCTTGGTTCATCTACTGCTGTGTAGACTCTGAGGCCTCTTCCCTTTGTGCCATGTTTGCCTGGTCTCTACGAATCTCATCTATGTCTTCCCTGCGATCTTCTGTACGTGCTCCAAGCATTTAGTTGTTGGTCTACCATTGCTCTTAGTACCTTCTTTCTGCGAACATTTCATTAGGGCTCTGCTCCACTTGCTATCACCACGTCTAGCCAAGTAACTTACCTACTAGTAAGAATTGTTTTGGTCAACGAAAAAGGTGATCGTTCTTAATTTGACATTGGAACCTCTTACTCTTAGAAGTTTCTAGTTTTTAATAACTCATCTCGAATGTATCATCACTATCGTTCTGCATTAGTTTTTCGTTAATTGTTCATAACGGTCTTGCTTGGTGGTGGATATGTCAAAGTAACCTTAACATCAGCCTGATTTTGGTCAAGGCTTATTATTGGGATTGGCCTCCTATCTTTGGCGTACTCTCTCTCTGTTGATCTGACCCTACAGTAGGTAAATCACAGCCATACTTTAATTTTCTGGTGACATAACTAGAATTTTAACTGCCTAACATTAATATTTTTGGGACACACGCTTACTTCTTCAACAAACTATCTTGGATTACTGCTTACCCTACTATCCCTGCCACCTTCGTAGCAGACTTGGTGAAGTGACAGCTTCATCAGGCCACAGCCGTGTTTTCATTAGTTGGTAACGTATGACGCGGTGGGGGACTAAATCTTCATTTTTGACGTCCCATGGGTCACTACACGGATACTGATTTGTGAGAACTACTGGATGTTACAGTGTATTTTTTACTGCATTATGAAAATAAAATTCAGAGTAAAATCACTATTTATCTAATCCTATTATTTTAAATTGAAACATTGTGCTTTACTTATTTTTCTCCTGGCTTTCAGATTGGTTACCAAAACCTATTTAGACCCTTGCAGTACTGTTACTACTACCGATGTGTAGATAATCTGGACACTGAGGGTAAATTTTAGCAATGATATTGAGCGCGATCAGGACGTCTAAACTACATTCAAGACCTCTGTGTAAATCTTCCATAACAACAGTCTCATGTGGGTACCATTAGTAATATCGTCCCCGTAGTTGGAAAATTAAATAACTCTGATTTTGTAGTTCTGAGATAAACGCGATTTAGTGATTTTTTTTCAGTTAATGTACAATTGTTAAAAAATGTGAGACAATTTTATTGTCGGTAATTTGATATTTTGTGGACCTGATTACCTTTTACATTATGCTTTAACAAACTGAACTCAATCGTTAACTATAACTAAATAACACATAAAAAATCAAGTTGTTTAATTTTGCCACAACTGTTATTTATAACGTACTACAATTATCTACTTATTTCGGCCATTTATTTATTTTTTTTTTATTTTTATTTTTTTATTTTTTTTTTTATTAAGAGGAACAGCAAACAGTTACACTATGAAAACTTAAAACTAGTATTACAATATTTGCGTTTTGCTAATAATGCAACCCACAACACTGTCCACGGGTTTTCATAATAATATAAAAAAATACAAAAATCGCCAGGGGCGAGAAAAAAAAAACAGTAAAAATTATAAAATAAAAGAAAGATAACTAACAAAAAGTATACAACCAAGACAGATTTAAAACAATAATTTGAAGGTAACATCCTCAAAATTCTCAAAAATCAATACATACATGTAAAGGTGTATTAATCTCTAAGAACATTGAAGATAAGACCTTTGAATTTTCCTATTGGGCTATTGAAGATGTCAATATTTACAAAAGTTTTATTGTATAAGTCAACCATGCGGCGGATGGGTGAGCGCAGGCCGGAGTTGGTTCGGCAGGAGGGTATTGCAAACAGCGTACCTGCGCGCACCTGACGCCTGTGGAAGGTTCTAGGTATTGCGTAGCAGATCATGTTATTAAGGTTTATGCAGTTGAATTTATTTCTAACAATTTTGTATAGTGTGATAGCTTCAAGGTATTTTCTACGACATTTTAATGATAAAAATTTATACTTGCTGAGTAACTGGGGATAAGGCAGGTAAGATCTGTGGCACCTGTAGTGCATAGCACGTAGAAATTTGTATTGTACATTTTCAATCATTTCCGCGTATTTCTTATAAAAGGGGTTCCATATCGAAACCGCATACTCCAATTGAGATCGAACTAGGGCTTTATACAAGCATAAATAAGATGAGGTTCTTTTAAAATTAAGGGTGGACCGCATAATAAATCCGTACATCTGATAAGCTTTGTTTACAATTTTATCGATATGCAGGTCTAAGCAGAGTGTCGAGTCAAATATAACACCCAGATCCCGAATAGAGTTCAATTTAGCGAGTGGCGTGTGACTTAGAGTGTAAGTAAAATTAATAACGTTCTTTTTTTTGGTGAAAGTAATGTGATTACACTTAGGCAAACTCAACTTGAGCTTATTACTGGTACAGTAGTCGGACAGTCGATCCAGGTCCTGCTGGAAGAGAGTACAGTCGTCAACAGTTTTCACTGATTTATACACCTTTAGATCGTCTGCGTACAAAAGAAACTGTGTATGCCGAAAACATTTTCCTATGTCGTTGACAAATATGTTAAATAATAAAGGCCCAAGGATAGAACCCTGTGGAACACCGGATGTTAACTTGGTAATGTTCGACCTGTATCCGTTGATTACGACACTCTGGCAGCGGTTGGTGATATACGATGCGAACCAACGCAATAAGTTTCCTCTGATCCCATTGAAGGCGATTTTATTAAGTAATAATTCGTGATCCACCTTGTCAAAGGCCTTGCAAAAATCGGTGTACACAGTGTCCACTTGTTCATTAGCGTCAATGCTGTCAAACAAGAAACTAGAGAAAGATAGAAGGTTTGTGGTAGTAGATCTATGTTTGACAAAGCCGTGCTGTTCCTGTATAATGACATGGTGCAACAATGGATATATTTCGTTATGAACAAGTTTCTCGAAAATCTTTGACAAGGTGGAGAGGATGGAGATTGGACGATAATTTTCAACGTTATTTTTGGAACCACTCTTGTGTACAGGTGTGATATTAGCGATTTTCCACCGGTTGGGAAACACGCCTTCGGTGATACACTTATTGTAAATAATACTTAACGGCTTATAAATGCTAGCTGCAGTGTTCCGGAGAAAAAGTGCTGGTATTCCATCAGGTCCAGCTCCTTTGGAAGGATCCAGTGACTTGAGTTCATTCAGCACCTTTTCCTCGCTAAAGTGTAAGTCAGTAGTAATATCGCCAGTTAAAGAAGTTTCTGTTGTCGGTTGCCATTGTGATAGTAGTGGAGAAGCAGGTTCATACACTGAGTAAAAGAAATCGGAGAACATGTTACAAATTACCTCTGGTTTGTTGGATTCTGTACTATTATAGTTAACTTTTGCTGGAATAATTGGTTTATCCTTTCGGTTTGATACATATGTCCAGAAATGTTTAACATTAGTGCGTAAGCTGTCTTCAACAGACTTTATATACGTAGTGAAGCATTTGTCACACAAGTCTTTAAAGTTTGTTCTGTGCAGGGCGAATGCTTCATAATCAGATATATTTTTGTACTTTTTCCACTTAACCCAAACCTTTTGCTTTTTTTTAAACAAACTTATTAAGGGACGTGAAAACCAAACTGGGAATGTGGAAGGTTTATAATTAGTCAGAGGCGTGTGAGGTTTAATGATCTCATCTAGCTTGTCATAAAATACAGATAAAGCGTCTTCAGAACTTTCATGTGTTAGCAGGTCAGGCCAATCCGTTTCTAGGATCATTTTGTTAATTTGATCATAGTTGGCCTTATAAAAATTGTGTTTTGGTATATACTGTTTTTTTAGGGAAGGGACTTTTACATTTATGTTTGTATCACAAACGAACGGAGGATGGTACACGTCTACAGGTATTAGATTTAGTTTACATTAGATTTATTACATTTAGTTTTCCTACAAGCTAAATACATTAGGTAGAGTAAAATTTGGTGAAATAAATGCAGTTATTGAATTTATCAAACTCGAAATGTTTTGAAATGTAAAATTTAGTGGCTTTGTACGTTATTATTACTTCGATATTTTTTTAACTATTATTGGCCTCATATAAAATAAAAGTTGTTTTATGATATTAATAAAGTTATTTTCAGGAGAAATAGAAAAGTACAATAAAATTTAGAGAAAGTGTATTGTAATCATTGTATTGTACTTATCTTACCACAAACATAAAAAAATAAACAAAATTACACCAATTATAACAAGTGGAAACAAATTAACTTAAAGTATTCTTTCAAATCAAAACAGAAAATAATTTGAACCCAAAAAATAACATTATGGCTCTAAAATCAGACCTAATTATAAAAGACGTACTTAAGTAGTAAGTAAAAAAAACTGTGAAAAACTTAAAATAGGTATCAATTAGAACTAAAAAACATAAGTTTGTATCAAATCAAAACATAATTAGAACAGTACTATAATCCTATTCTGTGTTAAAACTCAAAAAAATAAAATTGTTTGCACCTAAGCCATAGGTCAGTACTCAACTAAAAAATGAACACCAAAACAAAGGTATAGCAATCATTATAAAACTTTCAAACGACTCAATTCAACTAAAAATATTTCGTAATAAGGTAAGTAAAACACAACTTAAATAAAACTAAAAACTCAAAAAATAATATGACACTAATCAGGTACATTGAGTACACCAATCAGCAACTTATTCTAATACGAGTATCAATTTACTTAAAACTAAAAATACTTTCATAACAAAATAAAACATAATTTAAATTCAAAACGATTGAAATGGCTGTACCTTTTTTTTATTTTTTTTTTCGGGTGGGATATCATCAAATGACTCCTCCCGCTCTGGGCGGAGCGGAAGAGAGTGTCAGACTTTTACTGACTAAAAACCACCCATGTTCCTTCTTTTGCCCTTTATGTTCCAGGGCCGCGGTATCTCTTTCGAACAGTCCCGCAGCCCTGGCAGGCATCGGCCCTTGCGGGCCCCTACTGTTTGCTGACATCTCTTTGAGGCGCGCGTGGAACACGAACGCGCCGTCGACACGGCCTGTCGTCATACGACGGACGGACGGCGAGCTAACCCATTACTCACCATCCACAGGCCCGCGCCTACGGTGGCCGAGAACCATCACGGCGTGGCCCCCGACGCCCGGTGCTTCTCCCGCGGCGGCTGGGACGTGAGGTTCTGACCCTCTCACGTTCCACCACCTCCTTCGCTAGCATGACTGCTTCGCAGAAGGAGGTGACGGCTTCCCATTCCCTCTCGCCCCGGACCATGGCTTGAACCAGGGCCGGACGCGAGAGGTCGCCGCCGCCAATCGCCTCTACGAGGACACAGCGGTGCTCCGTCCAAGCGGAGTAGACCTCCACGGTGTGCTCCACCGTGTCCTCCGGGCGATACTCACAATGATAGCACCCGGGCGTTTCCTCCCGCCCGATTCGGTGCAGGTACCTCCCGAAACAACCGTGTCCGGTGAGGACCTGCGTCAGGCGGAAGGTGAGGGCGCCGTGGCGCCTCTCTAGCCACTCCTCAAAGAGGGGACTTATCGCTACTATCGTGGCGTGCCCTGCACGGGGTTGCGATAGTCGCTCTCTCCATGTCGCCATGAGATCACGGCGGAGGTCTGTCCGCTGCCGCGGCAAATTGTCGCGCGGCGGACAGACCTCCGCCAGTTTCCCCCCGGCGCTGTGCCTCCGCGCGCCACTCGTGCAGGCGCGCGAGGACAATGGCCTCCAGATCCCATGGCGGCAATCCGGCAAGGCTCGCCGCCTCGCGGGAGATCGTGCGGTACCCACGGATGAGCCTTACGGCTACCACCTTTTGGGGCGCGTTCAGATAGTGCTTGGCTCGCAACCTCAACGAACGCGACCACACCGGGGCCCCGTAAAGGGCCATGGACCGCACGATCCCCGCGTAGAGCCTCCGGCAGGAGGCGTTTGGACCCCTCAGGTTGGGCAAGAGCCGCTTGAAGGCAGCCCCGGCCCGTTCCAGTCTGGGAGCCAAACGTCGGAAGTGCTCCACGAAGTTCCATCGGCTATCGAGGACGAGTCCAAGGTACCTCAACGTCGACTCCATAAATCTACCTCGCGAATCCATTATTGGTCACTCTGACGTCAACGCAATTGAAGGTCACGTATTAGACTAAAACGCACGACACGCGAGCGATGCATCAAACCGCACCCGCTCACCCCCACGCTCTCCGTCGTCGTCCCCGATCAGAATATTTCGCGCCAAATTCTCTTAAATATTTAATGATAACTTTCCTTAGGTGCATTTTGTTTTATGGCAATTATAAACAACTTAATTTATTTTATTTTATTTGCCTAGTATCTTATAATTAATCATTATCTAGTTGTAGAAGAAATAGATAACATCAAGTATTTATAAATTAAGTACGTTATATCATAATTCTGAATAGCAGAATTAAATAAATAGAGTTATTTAGTTTTCCTAGAACTTAGTTAGTTTTGTGAAAGAATTTTGAAGTTGAGGAAAAATTCAACAACTCATGTTATTTAATTTATTTGACATTCAACTTATCATTGACCACAGTTATTGATTTATTTACTGAGTTATTTATTTTTCCTTTAAAAAAATAGTATTTGTCTGAAGATATTTATTATTCCATCTGTCCGACAAATATGGCTATATTTTTGAACGGAATAAGATACGAAAACGCCTGTAAGGCTCAAATATGCGGCATGTTTTAGGTGTTTTGAAAATAGGGAAAAGTCAATATCGCCAAAATCGGACTTATTTAATTTTCCAACTACGGGGACGATATAATGTTGTGAAACATTGTAAACATAGTAGGCAATGCTTCTTGCCGAAAAACATTAATAATATGGTAGAAAAAGCACGACAAATATCCTAAATATTATTTGACTGGAGATAGGTCGTTCTCTATGTTACCATGTAGAAGAATATCGCTAAGATATGAAAAACTAAAAGTTTTAAGCAGCCACTTCCAGCACAGCAAGCTCCAACATGTCCCTCTCCGGACTAGACGGGGGACGTACTAATGTTGATATATCGGCCGCTGGCCCGACGGACAGACGTGTACACACATCTTAAATAATAAGGATGCTGTTCCACCTGTATCATCGCTTATTTATGGCTGGTTGCCCTAGTTTTTTTGCGCTTTTTATGCGGTATTTTTTAGTTAGCTTATGTTACGGAACGAAGGTGGACATGTAAACAGTGTGCTGGTTTTTTTTTTTGTAAAAGTATTTCTGGGTGTTATTTTTTTGTTTGTATATGAGTATGTCACACTTAAAGTACGCTTGTTATGAGGAAATGACATATTACATTTTATTCAATGTTTTTATGTCATCATCGTGCTTGATTTCTCCCACTGATGGGTACTTATAGGCTTCCTTTTTTTGCTCCAAATAGAAAGGACGAATAACAAGAGATACCAAATGATGGAGAGAAGAGAAAAGAGAAAATGTATATATTTGATAAGTGCCCTCAGTGACCAGTAGAAAAATAACAAAATATAAATAGTGCAGACTTATGCCATGCAAATAATAATAATATCTTGGGACAACCAACACACCGCCATCTGATCACAAACTAGGCAGAGCCTGTACTATGGCAACCAGACAACTAATAAACATACTTATATATTTCTAAATACATACATATTATAGATAAATTACACACCCAGATACAGAACAAATAATCGTACTCATCGCACAAAGATTTGTCCTGTGTGGGAATCGACCTCCGTCCTAGCAGTCAGGGTCACTAACCACTAGACCAACCGGCCAATCAAAACGAAATAAGACGTCATATTGTCAAACTCAAAAAATTCTGCTGGACTAGACATGGTCCTCATAGAACATTGTAATTGGGCGATATACTTTCATTGCAGGATAGCTGGATTTGCCTATCACAAAAAACTTACTTTTTTTTTTAAACTTTGCCCCTCACAAGAATTACGCTAGTATTGTGGATAAGTTTACTAACATCAATCTACCAATCGCTTAGCCACTGCACCACGTACGTTACGTGCATGCGTACTCGATGCAGCATTACAGTTAGGAGAGACTACATAACATCCTCCTGAAAGGCATATGCCTTACCTGGGTCCAAACCTGCGACCTAGGACTAGCTATCACAACTGGGCCACCACTATTCCTAAAAGGGAAATGAATCAAATGTCAGGGGTGATACGTCAGAAGGTTTATGGCGCCTAATTGGCACCTACTGGTAATAGTTTATGTTTATAAAGTAGCTACAAGTAATCCATCATCCGATGGTAACCGTCATACCCTCAGGCTATGGTCGCCATCAGGTGAAATAGATTAAGTTTTTTATTTAAATGTGTTACAATCAAGGTTGCAGAGATTGCTAATAACTGGATTTTTATAAAATACTAGCTGTAACCCGCGACGCGTGAAATTATTGCATAAAAAATATAACTCACCTTTTTTAATAGGATTTTATTACCAAAAAATTTCAAGGGTTTTTTTTTTGCACGGAACCCTAATTAGTTTCCGTAAACTAGAAGTAAGTTAAGTTACTCCTTATTACATCAGCTATCTGCCAGTGAAAGTTCCGTCAAAATCGGTAATGCCGTTTCGAGATTAGCCGGAACAAACAAACAGACAGACAGAAAGACAGACAAAAATTGAAAAAATGTGTTTTTTTGTTATAAGTACCGTATATACTGAAAGTATATATGTATGCATTCAGTAGAAAGCTGTTATTTTGATATTACAAACAGACACTTCAATTTTAGTTATTTGTATGTACAGATTAATAAGTTTGAACAGTCGCAAGCGCATCAAGTTACCTTAAACTGTCAAATTTTCTCATTCTATTTTGAACTTAAGTTTAAACATTTTATGGTTTAAAATCATTAGGAGAAATTTGACGGTTTGTCGTAACTTGATGTGCTGGCGACTGGACTTAGAAAATGTCTATCAACATTGTTAAAAAAAAAAACAACTTATTATTTGAAAATGCTTTCTGTAAGCATTCCTATACTAAAGATTTTGAATCCATGATACAACATTTCTGTCTAGCTATCTTTGATAATTTGGTTTAGTATGTGGCTATTGCCTACTGAATTCTGAACTTTCCCCATGAAGTAGCTAAAAGGCGAAGAAATTGCTGAGTCTGTCACAAAACATCATAAAGCTTGCCTTTGATATCTCAACCAACATAAAGATCCTGTATAATTCCAAAATACTTCTAACAATCCAACCCCACCAGCGCTACCAACTTCGAACTCAACCACAAAACTATCGCATCCACAATTTTTCGCCATCTTCCTTCATAAACAGGGATCATGAGCCTTACCCTTTTGCCATAAATCTAGCCGCCCCCCCTCCCTCCCCGGCCCCCGCGCCCCCTTACTCCACCCCCCCTCAGGCCGCGAGGTGGTTTTGAATGGAGATTGAGCCAATTAAAGTAATCGCCGTAACAGTCGACGCTGCCTTGGATTAGTTCTGCGGAGATGAGAGCTGTGGAGTCGCTGTTTCGACGAGTTTTTTTCGAGGAGGAAGATTATTATATAGTGGTGACTACTATTTAGCCTCACGGAGACTAAACGTCTTCATTAAATATAATAAATTTACGATATTTGTTCAAATTATAATTGGTACCGTGACGTTAATGAAATGGTTGTAATTTGTGGATTTATGTTCTACTTTAACATAAATCCACAAATTACAACCATTTCATTATGGCATTTTGACTGTCAGACTTAAAACTTTAGACAAGATAAACAATCACTTATGAATTGTTATCAAATAAAGCTCTAGCCAATCAAACTTAAGCATTATATATTACCTCTAATCGTTTCATTTGTTTACAATTTTGAACTTTAAGCTAAGTGTTCTCTCTTAATCATCTAATAAGTATACAGCTGAAATACCAGCACACAAATTCCACTTCAAACACACTTTCATTTCATAACTGCCATTTTTAAACCCAAAATTTAGCCCCAAAAATATTTCTCAACCAAACATCGACTCCACGCCAACCCGTCCCGCAGGATTAGTATCATACAATACAAGCAACAACTGAATCCTTTTATTTATCGCTATTTATTGTTATTGCATTTTCTCTCATTTCTCTGCTCTAATATTGTCTTGGCATAAATTTCGCTTAGTGTTTGGGAACGTTGTTTTAAATATTATTGCTAATTAGAGTTAACTGTGCATTTCCTTAAGCTTCTATTATATGATGAGTTTGAGTACTGCTGGTGGTATACCTATTTGCGACTCTGTTCTTTTCTCTTATGTTGGTGGTTAAAGTGACTTTTCATTTCTGATGTCTGGTAATCTTCCATTGCAGATCTTTTTGTCGTTGGAGTCGATTAACTCAAATAATACCCGACCAGTGTATCCACCTGCACAGCTCTGTCGTTGGCTTCATTTAAATCCTGGAAGGTGGCTGATCAATTGCAAATCATAAAGTTATTATAAAGAATCAATGTGGGAAAGAATCTGGAGTTTGGAAAATCGCAGTGGGAAATGTTATTGGCTTTACAATGGGATACTAGCTTAATTCATCATCTTCCTGCCCTTGTCCCATGTTATTTGGGGTCGGCGCAACACGTTTTTTTCTTCCATTCTCCTCTGTCAACCGTCATGCTATCAATTACTTCTTTATCTTTCATATCATTCCTCACACAATCCATCCATCGTTTCTTTGGTCTTCCTCTCCCTCTCCATCCATCAACGTTTATATTCATCACTCTTTTAGTCACATGCGATTCGTCCCTCCTCATCACATGTCCATACCAAGACAGTCGGTTCGGGACACTAGCTTAATATTATTAAACGTATAATAAAAATATCAAACCATAATCAATAAATAAATAACGTTTACATATGAACTACAAAGTTTTTTGAAGATGGACGACAATCGACTTCGCAGGCCGTAACAAACTTCAGGATATTTTTGTTTTAGAATTGTTTGCTGAAAATCCTAACATTGTTTTATTCATTTAACTATACCCAGGAGTAAGTACGGTATGGTCTCAAATACACAAGTACATAGAAATTTGCCAAATCTTTTTTATTTTTTAATAAAATACTTAACAGGATATTACATTAAGATAGAAGAGCACAAAGGTACTGCTTATTTCATAAGAAATTTCTTCCAGCAGACCTGCGAGAGGAGAGATGGATTAGAAATGTAGATACACTGTGTAGAATTCTTTCAAAGGCATTAGATAAAAAAAGTTACATTTTCTACTCTAACAAATCAATTCCTCAATCCTACGGATCCTCATCAGACATAGAGTGTTATATCTGTCTGGCGCTACATTGTGGCGTATTAAACGCCGCTCTACGGTAGAGTATTTCAAATGATTAGGCAGATTTATGCGGGGTAGCGCGGGCCCGCTATCGGCTGGCTCTACAGAGTCTCAGGATATCACAAATTAGATTTTGTAGAGTTTTATTTGAGTGTTACTTATGTCAAAGGTTAATGTTTTAAAAGACGATGTGTTAAGTTTTACATATCATTATATCTTATCTGTGCTCCCCGAAGGGTAAGGCAAAATTGTGTGCATTTAGTACACCCACATTTCGCCAGTTATGTTTAAGTTACATGTAATAGGGGGCGAGCCTATTGCCATCAACCGGGTCACGAATCCAGACTCGGTGACTGCTACTGAGAAATTTCTGATGGAAAAACCCAATAACATTTTGTCCGACCTGGAAATCAAACCCAGGACCTCGTCTCAGCAGTTACGCTTGAGACCACTAGGCCATCGAGGCAGTCAATTTCATAATATCATGCCTGTAATTCCCAAAGGGTACGGCACAGGTATAATAATAATATAACATTTATTTCAGAAACTTGTCCATAGATCTTTGTTAGTAATACAGCTTACATAACTATGTTAGTACCTATACTTACTTACAACTACTCTAATTCATATATTTTCCTGCAGCATCAGACCCGCAGTTATGCATACGGGTCCAATTCTCCAGGAAAACGATGTGACTCAGGTTGGCTGGACAAATCTTCAAAATAGCTTGCATTTAACTAGGTCAATAGGTCACTTTATGTGACGGCTGAACACCCTTATTTCAGAATTTGTGACATTTGAGACAGGCAGTGTCTGTATGGGAAAATTTAAATGGTCAATATCTTTGAAACTCCACAAAGTTTCTCCGTCACAATTTCAGGTTATCATTATCGTCCCCGTCACAACATTTTGAACACATTTCGAAGGTCATAGATCATCAGGCAGTGGAGATACATGTGTCCAGCCATCTTGAACTCAGGTTGGCTGGACATTAAGTTTTTATTGATTTCTCGTAAACCCTTACATGTGACGCCATAAATCAAACGTTATTACTGTGACACATTGCGTCACCAAGTATTAGTAAAGGAACCATATTCGAAAACGCCCCCGTTATTGAGATTCGGAAGTGCCAGCCATATGTTTTATACGTAAATTCAAGATGGCTGGACACAGATTTTTGCATTTTTCTACTAAACCACTGTACTTATCACAAAACTTTTAGCTCGGTGCCCGTCACAAATTTATGTGACGCCCGTTGATATGCAAAAAGTCGTCAAAATCACTTCCGTTACCGAGATTGAGAGACCAGCGAAAAGTGGTTTTTCAAGATGGCTGGACACGTTTTCGATCGATTATCTAAGATTCTGTAGCGTCACAAATTCTGAAATAAGGGTGTTTAGCCGTCACATAAAGTGACCTATTGACCTAGTTAAATGCAAGCTATTTTGAAGATTTGTCCAGCCAACCTGAGTCACATGGAAAACGCCGTCTGGTCTATTCCCAATCACCTTCAGGACTCTGTTGGTACTCCCCCGAATCCTGCGTAATAATGATGCCGTTCGTTTTTTGCTGGAAAACCTTGCTATACCTACGGAGTACCCACATTCAGTCATTTATGTGTGAATCCCATGTCCGATACAACATAGGACCAGGCTTTTGTCATTGATGGGGTACAAACACCAGCCTCTGGCCTGCTACTGATGGAAATACACAATAGCGCTCTGCCCTACCTGGGAATCGAACCCACATACAGAAGACCTCTCATGCTCAGCAGTACAGTAGCGCTTGCGACCAATATAGACAAACGAAAAGGCACAAAATGTCAAATTTTGACCTTTTATCTAACAAATTATTAAAATAGGTCATTTATATGTTAAATATTCATAGCATGTCTCAAATATTAGCAGTGGTTAAGTCACTACAGCACCTATTTAAACAAGGACTTTTTTTGACAGTGGCACGATAGTTGTTTGGACAAAAACGTTTACCTGGGTTAAACATTCTGTTCCTAGTATTATATAAAATTATTTAAAGTTCTTCGGGGGAAATCTTACCGCATGATATTTAACAAAGCACGTTGCTGTATTTGGGTTTGACATAACATCACGCCTGTAATCCTCGAAGGGTTAGGCAGAGGTGTACCTAATAGTACACCCACATTTCGCCAGTTACATATTATTAGGTTTTAAGTTCTATGTGGGGCGAGTCCATATGCGGTGGTGACAACGCTTGATGTTCAAAAATGTCTTATAACGGCCTATTCTTATGACGCCTATTGATGTACATGGTTTGAGTTTGACAATCATTAGGAGCTCGTGGTTAAATAATAACAGCCGCTGGGATCGATCTTCAGGTTCAACCGCGCATGCCTAGGTTGGTCTGTGGATGGGTGACCTCCCATTACATACCGACTTCCTCTGTCTGAGTGTCTCGGAAAGCACGTTAAGCCGTTGTTCCCGGCTGTCATCTGTAGATCTTTGACAGTCGTTACAGGTAGTCAGAGGCCCGAAAGGCTGAAAACCAGTCTTACCAAGGTGTATCGTATGACCCAGTACTAACTGCGTTGTGGAGGTCTGATAGGTAGTTGCTCCATGTAAAATACTGCTATCCAGCTGCATCCGGTTAGACTGGAAGCCGACCCCAACATAGTTGGGAAAAGGCAGGCCGATGCGAAGGTGGTACATTCCGTGATAGAACAATTTCCGAGCACAACGGGGACAAAGGTGCTGTAAAATGCAAATTTTTGATACCTTTGCGTTTATCTAACAAAAAAGATTAGAAGAGAATATCTCACAAAAATGGCAACTAAAATAAGGTAAACTTATATATATGTATGTAATATCTACATTCATATACCTAACCCTACATAATACAAGATAGCTCTACCTACTACAAATTACACACTGTAACCATTTTACCTCAATCGCTCTACGTCGGAGTATTTCAAATAGATTTATACGCTAGAGCGGGGACGATATCGACGCGACTCTAGCTAGAGTACGACTCTACCTAGAGCTGTCTTTGGGATATCATGGAGTGTTTTATTTGGTGATTATGGAGCTCGGGGGTTGAGGGGGACAGAAATGTTGGAGGTGAATGAAAGTTGTGATGTTGAAATTGGTGCGATAACGACGCGTTTTTAGCCGGTGGTGTGGACGAGGTGGAGGTTAGGAATACATAACCACCACCTTTTTTTAGAAGTCGGTTAAAATTCCGCATCTTTGTTTCGTTTTCATGTATGTACAGGTATGAGCACCAATAATAATATGTAAACACTTTACAACTTTTAAAAGTGCTTTTCTCCTACTGCTCTGATCACAATATCATCTTGTTACGAATATAGTATTCTGGAACTCATATTTTTATTAAAAATATCCTATCTCCAAGTTACAATCGTTATTTCGCGCGAAAATTACTTTGAAATTTAGGAAAGTGTATACATATTGGTGCTCGTGACTGTACACCGATTCTTCATTTTCTTCACCTATTATAGGAAGCCCGCGCGGTGCGTCCTTTTATATTTTAATGAAATTTTAATATGTATTTTTTCTTCTTGACATAATATGTAGATGACATGATGGTTTCTTAATAACTTCCAGTTACAGTGTTAAAATTTATGACATTTATTTTTGTGGGAGACACTACAACAAAAAAAATAATATTATTTCTTGCAAAAAAAATACTGACTTTAAAGTCGGTATTTTTTTGTTTTATTAAGACCACACTCACCTACCTACATCTGAAAGTACCAGGCATGCTACGGGTATCGTCTTGGTAGCTGGGTCATGGAGGTCAGATACGACTTAGTTTCATGCTAAATACGGGTATTCAGCTGCATCCGGTTAAACTGGAAATCGACCCAATATGTTGGGAAAAGGTTAAACAGAGGATGGCTTACCTACGTCCAGTGGACCACACGTCAGACAGTGCGGCATCGATTACGATATGAAGCCAGTAAATACTGATATTAATACCACTGGTTCACTGATGTACTGATTGATGACTGCCTCGTCGGTCTGGTGGTCACAATCGCGCCTGCTGAGCATGAAGTCCTGGGTTTAATTCCCGGGCCGGGCAAATTGGTTTTCCCATCAAAAATTTCTAAATTTCACAGAGTCTGGCTTTGGGCCCGGTTGATGGCAATACATGAGGCTTAAACATAACTGGCGAAATGGGGGGCGGTATATTAGGTACACCTCTGCCTAAGGCTGCGTTTCAACCGGAGATGTGCGAGGTGGCTGGACGGTGCGAGGTGGCTGGACGGTGCGAGGATGCGTAGCGAAGCTGTGAAACGGTACACAGATGAGCCGTGCGAGAATGTGTAGCGGGCTCGTTTCAAACTGACTGCTATTTTTTCGCTCACGTTCGACGCTAGCCTAGGACTCGTCCCTCCCAACATATCCCTCGCACACATCCTTCGCAACACATCCCTCGCACACATCGTTCTCTTATTTTGTATGTACAAAAACCTCGCTGAGCCGTTTTCACTGTAACTGATCTGAGTGAGGCTAGGTAAATAAAGTGATTCTTCTTAACAAACACATCCCGCGCTACGCATCCTCGCACATCTCTGGCGGGAACGCAGCCTAACTCTTCGGGGATTATAATCCCTGAAGAGTTAGGCTGCCCGTACGCCCGACTGTACCACAAATATGTTTCAGCTCTTTGAGGAGCACAAATCTGAAATCATCAAGCAGTTTATTAATAACTTTATTGGACCAGTTCAACAGTTTCAGATGGTATTTTTAGAGTTACGTATTATAATATTTAATAACCAATAACATTTGTTTAGTGAAATTTGATTTTACACCGATGAAAACCCAAAATCCAATAGAATCGTCAATGGTAAAGAGTATTTTTATTAATGAGCTGTTTTAATATATTCAATAACTTTCAATAGAGTTGTTTCGACTAGACATAATGATTATATTATTAGATCATCACAGTGTTAGGCATCTTGAACAGAATGATGACCATAGCCCGCGGCGTCTTCCACGAATATATATATGCCTATTGAAATATTTACAATGATTAATAATGTTTTGACCTCTTGAACCCATGAGTGTTAAGTGACACGCTTTATGCCATTGTTATAATATTAATTTGAATGTTTACTGAATAATAAATTTGTTTTTGTTTATAATGATTGATAGCTTTAGACATTCGTTACAACATAACAGCGATAGGTATGATCAGATATGAATCAATAATTAAAGAAAAACACGTTAACTTATAGTTATACTGCAAAGCTGCAGCTTTCGCCTGTGGATTCGCCTTTTCCTAGAGGTGTGTTAACTTTTGTTAACCTCTTATCTTGTTTTCCGTTTTTTTGTGTAGTAAGCAACGACTTATTGTCGGGCCTATGCTGTCCCCCCATACTTGAGTACTAATGCTGTAACATGATAATATTGTAAAATCTAATCATTTTAAAAGAGTAACCATGGAGTTTCTTGCCGGTTCTTCTCCATAGGAAACGACCAACCCGAACCGTGCACCTTTTTGTCGACGTTTCATAAGTGCCCATGTAGGCCTATGTGAAACAACATTTTTTGATTTGATTTGATTTGAAATGGAGGACGGAATCCATCCTATAGGAATGTACTGTAGGGATAAAAAATATGCTATGTCCTAAGTCTGGTCAAGGTCTATCCTTGTGCCAAATTCGTCGGTTACAGACAGACAGATAGACAGTGTTACTTTCGCATGTGTCTTCCGGTGTATAATTGCTTCTATTTGATTGCTATTTCTTGAAATATGATTTGCAAAGTGGTATTATTTCACGTCAATCAATCAATAATATCGGACTACCATCAGTGCACGACTCAACCTCAAGTTAACTTGATCTTGGCAGCTATTGAATGAGCATTAAATTAGCAGACACAGAACATCAAATTTTAAATGTTGTACTGCCTTTATTTATTTATTCACAAATTTAAATATTCCTTCAAAAACTACAATTTAAAAACATTCAAAAATATTAAAAATTGTAGTCTAAGCTATCAGCGGTCAAGGCTCATAATAATACGAGCCGTGTCCAGGAGTATCGTTTTCTGAATCAAGCCCTTGATCCAGCTGCCTAACGAGAGCCTCCTCAGGTAGTGGTCGAGGCACTTGGCAATTAAACCATAGACTAATACGACTATCGACAATACACACAACAATGTACAATGATCGCTGAGTCCATAACACACAAGTCGACAACCTCGCGAACCAAGTCAAAATGCTTAATTTGCTTATCTTTCTCGGCTTTCACGAGATTCTTGTCATGCGGGACAGTTATGTCAACAATCATTGCGCGCCGCTCTAATCGATCCACCACCACTATATCAGGCTTATTAGCCATATAGTCCTGTCAGTGATGATGGATTGATCCCAGTACAATGTGATATTGCCATTTTCGAGAACTGGGTCGGGCACATACCTATAGTACGGCACTTCCGACAAGGCTGTATTTCAGAGAAAGTTGTTGATGGATAATCCAGTCTACAAGATTGTGTCTATGCAAGTAATCCCCGTTAGTTAGATGAGAACACCCGGAGATGTGACGAAATGATTCGCCCGAACGGTGGTATGCCCGACATAAGTCAACCGTACCGTCCTTTACAATAAATCTCCGATTGTTATGGTGCCTATCTGGACATTTCAATACACATAGCTAAAGCCTTAATAAGTTACTCCACGAATTTATATGAAAACTAGCCATCCTTAAAACAATTTCACAACATCTAGCCGAATCAGAGAACAAGTTCAGAGCACAATGTGCGGATGCCGACGCTTACTTATTCACTTACGTAAAACGAAAGTGAAGGTACCTGCCTACCTACTGGCCACCGGTCAATGTTTCTGAACACCATGATTTGTGGCACTTTGCACTTACACCTATGTGTGCATTGTGTGTTTAGTTTTGTAGTATTACAAGCCCTTTAGCAAAAATTACGAAATACCATTCAAAATGACGAATTTACAAAAATTTTTCGTTATCGTTCATCGTCAATGACTGAATGATTGAATCTAAGACGTTTTATAAGTGGTTTATGAAGATTCCGTAGTTTTATGATGGTTATTTGACTATGAAAATAAGACCCATAAAATCCAATAAGATGATGATAGAAAAGTAAAAATGTATAAGACTGTCAAGCTACTTTAGCTATAAATGTACGGGATTGACAAGCTATTCTAGCTATAAATGTATGTAACTGTCAAACTATTATAGGTATAAATGTATGGAACTAACAAACTATTCTAGCTATGAATGTACGGGACTGGCAAGCTATTCTAGCTGTAAATATACGGGACTGGCAAGATATTGTAGCTGTAAATATACGGGACTGGCAAGCTATTCTAGATATAAATATACGGGACTGGCAAGCTATTCTAGCTGTAAATGTACGGGACTGGCAAGCTATTCTAGATATAAATATACGGGACTGGCAAGCTATTCTAGCTGTAAATGTACGGGACTGGCAAGCTATTCTAGATATAAATATACGGGACTGGCAAGCTATTCTAGCTGTAAATGTACGGGACTGGCAAACTATTCTAGATATAAATATACGGGACTGGCAAGCTATTCTAGCTGTAAATGTACGGGACTGGCAAGCTATTCTAGATATAAATATACGGGACTGGCAAGCTATTCTAGCTGTAAATGTACGGGACTGGCAAGCTATTCTAGATATAAATATACGGGACTGGCAAGCTATTCTAGCTGTAAATGTACGGGACTGGCAAACTATTCTAGATATAAATATACGGGACTGGCAAGCTATTCTAGCTGTAAATGTACGGGACTGGCAAGCTATTCTAGATATAAATATACGGGACTGGCAAGCTATTCTAGCTATAAATGTACGGGACTGACAGGCTATTCTAGATATAAATATACGGGACTGGTAAGCTATTCTAGCTATAAGTGTATGGAAGTAACAAATTATTCTAGCTATAAATGTACGGGACTGACAAGCTATTCTAGATATAAATATACGGGACTGGCAAGCTATTCTAGCTGTAAATGTACGGACAGGCAATCTATTGCAGATATAAATATGTCAATCCTATTGGAAGTCGTTGCAGAATTACGCGAAACACTTTAAAACCATTCCCACATATCAAGACCATAAATTTAAGGGACTGGAATGGTCAATATAATGGCATGAAATGATCAGCCACATATGTTAATTATCTGGTAGTGGATGTCTGGTAGTGAAGGTGACATATGGGCCACCAAAGTCGTGCATTGTGATTGACTAATAAGGTGGATTGATTGATCGACAAGACAGCTTATGATGATCGTGGTAATTTAATGTAATATGTTAAAGGAAGTTGAGAGTTACTGGTCATCCTAATTTTAATTAATATTAATTAGTTTTGCTTGACGAGCTCGTGGCTTAATAATAAGAGTCACTCGGGTTGATCTTCAGGTTAAGCAACGCTTGCCTAGGTTGGTCCGTGGATGGGTGACCACCCATTACATACCAAGTTTCCTCCGTGCTTCAGAAAGCACGTTAAGACGTTGGTCCCGGCTGTCAATTGTAAATATTTGACGGTCGTTAAAGGTTAGTAGACAGTGGCCCGAAAGTCTGACAACCACTCTTACCAAGAGGTATCGTATAACCCAGTACTAACTGAGTTATGAAGGTCAGATAGGTAGTCGCTCCATTTAAAATTACTTGTATTCAGCTGCATCCGGTGAGACTCGAAGCCGACCCCCGATAGTTGGGAAAAGGCTAGGTAGATGATGATGTTTAATTAATCTTACTTAGGCCATCCTGGAATACTTACTTTCAACTAATAATGAGACATTTCAAAAATGTTTTGTAATTGAAAAGTTATAGATGAAGTTTACTAAAGTACCAATGAAAGTAAAGGTACAGACAACCGGTCAACAGTTGCCAACACCATGCTCTGTGGCACTTAGCTATGTAATTCATGTAGGTATGTTTGTGTTGATGGTCATTTTATTAGATAAGTGAGAGTCGGTAAGTGTTTAGTCATGTTTACTTGTTGTATTTATGTTTACTACCATATTTTCCTCATGTATAATATCATCTTAACATTTACTATGATTTTGATCGATTTTCTCATGTGTGTTTTTCAGAAATGGCATGGAATCTTAGGGTTTTTTTGTATTTAATAGGAATTAATGCATTTCCGTCTTAACACTACATAGACAAGCCTCGCCACCGGATTTTGGGCAACAAACCAAGCAATTCTTTTGATGTACTACCGCGCTCACTTATGGTCGATCACTTTTCAACCTTATTTACTTACGGCATAAAGGTGAAAAGTGGTCGACCGTCAGTGAACTTTATAGTACATGTTCTATTCTCCAATAATGCGCAATAAAGCTTTGTAGACGATAAAATTATCAAGAAATAGAAAGTTAAACTTAAATTAGTTTCTCAAAAATCACCTTAATATTTTCAAAAATCTTATTGCAACACTAACTAATAGCTTAAAATGGAAGCGTCTAAACATGTTTTATCGATCGTCGGCCATATTCCTTTCGCTCGATCAATCATTGTGATACCATCATACATATTATACACATTTACATGCTCAATATAGTATGTACGTGCAATAGCAAATGCCTTGTTTCCGAGACTGATCTTAGGTAACTCGATTTCACTGTTGTTTGGTCATAGGGTGTATGTATCTAAACAGGTATAATGTCGTCTACATATTTTCGCCGTGAAACCATGTAGGTTTTAGCAAGATTTTTCATGTATGTATATTTTAAATATTATTGTATTTTATTTTCATGTAAATATATAAAAAACATAACATAACATCATACCTGTAATCCCCGAAGCGTTACCTAATAATACACATTTCGTTATCTTTATGTCCCATTGTAATAGGGGGCGAACCTATTGACATCAACCTACTACAAGTCTCATAATAATTAGTATGCTTTTCTTAAAACAAATACACAGTTCTACATAATAATCTGTGAACGTCATTCATTTCCTGAGATACGGCGTGAGACACAAACAAACATAATTACTTCTCATTTCATAAACCCATTCTCTCGGTACACCATAATGAGAACTAATAGCCCTAATTGGAACACCATAAGTGCGTCGGATTTCACAGCGGTTACGTAAAGAAATGGGCCATGGCAGCTTGGATTCCGCGGTGGACTATACATACGAGAATAGGCCATCTATGTATAAATAACGACTGAAAAAAAAATTAAACAATTTGGTGGATTTGGTGTCTATACCTAGGCTTTTTAGGGTTCCGTAGCCAAATGGCAAAAAACGGAACCCTTTTGGATTCGTCATGTCTGTCTGTCTGTCCGGCCGTGTGTCACAGCCACTTTTTTCCGAAACTATAAGAACTATATATACTATATATACTGTTGAAACTTGGTAAGTAGATGTATTCTGCGAACCGTATTAAGATTATCACACAAAAATGGCCGGCTTTTTATAACTATGCTGATGTCAGCATCCAGTCTATCTGGAAACAGCTAAATACTAGTATTTAACGTGGAGCTACATAAAGAGCCTGTGACCTACACGACCCAGTAACGGACTAACATGATACCACTAGACCCGTGACGACTATGTAGAACAAATATAGGATTTTTATGAAGTTGATAGGAAACCACAGGTTCGGTGACGACGATATTTGCGTATTTAATTTTCAGAAACCTTCCCTGTTATAAAAAGTAGTAGAATACGTTTTATGCACAACCTACGATTTAAGGTTGCCGTCTTACCCTGCTAAGATATACTTCTAAATATACATCCAAAACTCCAAAACAGAAACTATTTAGTGGAGAGTTATTAATTGAACTCAATTTAAGTGCCAATTAAATACAAAATTCTTAAAACACATTGTCATTTTATGCTTTTTGACATTGAGTTGATTACGAAGACTAAAATGTATGCAGCGTATCACAATTATCTGCTAATAGTTCCCTCCAAAACAGGGGGATATGCCCTCAATCCCTGCATTGCTCAACTGGGTCAGTGATAGCCCAAAGGTGCTAACTAAAGTACATACATTTATTATAAACAATAGCCCGCCCACTGCCGGTCCCCATTGCATCACAATGCGCAATGATAATAAAAACCATTGCATGCGACACCATAAAAACCGTCTATGTGTGAATAAGATTGTCTTTTAGACTATAAGGATATGTCAGAATGTGGTACAATGAGTTTGTTCCACTTTTTAAAGTAACGCAATGGCAATACGGCTCATCCAAATTATTTATCCTTAGAAAATTCGAAATCAGAAATCTTTATATGTAGTTTTACGTAGCTTACGCATAGCAGGGTTTACATAACTGGAATTTTATGTCCTTGATTATGCAGTTATACCAGGTGTAAACGGACCCTTCACGAAAACACCAGTCAAGCAATCTATACATCAAATAAAGTAACTACGAAAAATTATAGCTGGGAAACGACTCTTTTTTTCTGGGTGAAAAATCACATTTTACGGTAGGACTCATGTAACGCACTCGAAACATTGTGCTGATGGATGCATTGAATAGTACGGGGGTCGTGGAGGTATTTATAGAAAAGTTGTATTAATAAAAAAACTTGTGAAAAACATTGAAAAGTTGTAAGTGTAAAAAAAAACCTTGTGAAAAAATTGGAACTTTGAGCCCCAATAGCTCCGTAACTAGTAGGTTCCCAAGTACGGTCCAGAACAAAAAAAAATATCACAATGACGGAGAAATCAAGTGCTTTTTTTTGTTAAGGGTATTTTTACACCCATTATGGGCGTTTAATATGTGTCCCTACGTGGGGTATTTACCAAGTAATCACTTTACTTTGTATAATTTATTTCATCACCAATGCCCTCAAAACAGTGAAGGAAAATGCTGAGGTAACTGACATATTAGCCTAGAACCAGAGACATTCGAAGATTTGTGTCATTCGCCAAACCGCACTGAAATATAGCCCACACACCCTCACAGACATAACGTTAAAACTCTGATTATCAAATACATCTGATCTGCAATTGTTTCTGTCAGTCAAAAGAAACATCACAATAATCAATGAATTTTCAGTAAAAGTAAACAAGTTGGTATTTGTTCCTGAACCATAACTGGACACAATTAGTATTTTTTAAATATTCACTAGCATAATATATTATTATGTTACCCGGGAATACGCAAAGATTCTAACGGTACCAAATACATACAAATTTTAGGTGTTCAGAAGTTATGGTGGAATAAAGAAACTCACAAACATACAAGACATAACCATTAACCCTGAAAACATAACACTCTTTTTTTGAGCTGTCGGATAAAAACAGATTTGATAAGCAACAGAAAATGGATTTTATATTTAGAACTTTACAACACTAAAGATCAAAGTATGCCGTGGTCCTTGCCATTTGTATACGGCCTTATCAGTAAGCACAATAAGTACATTAGCAGTATTAGTGGTACTCGTACGTCTTTACGACATTTGTAGTTCTTCGCCTATTAACACCATTCTGTAAGTACTGGTAGTACTCATTTCCCTTTTAAGACTTACTCATTTAGTATTACTTGAAAGGAATTTTCACTTTTAAGTGCAATGTGCAAATTGTTTCTGTATTTATAATAAAACATACACTCATATTTCACGCTACCCACGTTCCGCTAGTTATGTTAAGTCCCATGTAACATAGGGCGAGCCTTTTACCATCAACTGTGCACAAATACAGACACCGGGTTTCCAAAAGGAAAATTCTGAATGGAAAAACCCTATAACACACTGTCCGACCTGGGAGTCGAATCCAAGGTCTCACACTTAGTTATCTTTATAACATTTATATTTATAACTGAATCTTTTTATCGTTTTGCCATTATCAATTTATTTATTTTATTTCTCAACTTACATCTACCATTACAGCTAACCAATGCGGTGAATGCGCCATAACCTAAGTAAAACAAAAAAATCCCAAATTAAATTAAACTTAGTGCTTACTTACGCAGCTTACTTATTATACCTAAACATGTTTGTAAGTCTAATTATAATAATAATATAAAGAAATATCTTAACAAATAAAATAGAGCACAGTTGATTATTGCCTGAACTAGGTTGAACCTGTGTTTCAAGCCACAAGGTGCATATATCTACTTAAAATAAATAAATTAAGATTTAATGAAAAGTAAAGTACTAAAATATAAATTTAAATCAAATTAAAAAAAATGTTGACTTGATCCAGAAACTGTCAGATTATCTGCATACTCATGTACTTTGATCTTTCATCTTTATTACAGTATTCTTTGTCCCTCTCTAATCAATTCCAAGGTTGTCTTGAAAATATTGCTTTAGCGATAAGACCCCCATTTTGTCACCCTATGGGAAATGTTTTCTAACATGTAAATTAAAATCTGTACGGTGTAAATAATTCAGAATATTCCATCCATCTTTGAACCTACCATTTTTAATATTTTTTTATTTAACAATGGTGGTTTGAGTTTGTTACTGTTAAGTAACACACATATCACACACATTCAGAGTTACCTAACAATCTAAAGCTATTATTATATCAGTTCTCCATATACAGTGGTATCAGCAAGCCCTTTGTAACAGCCACATTAGTCCATACAAGTAAACCATAACAGTAACGATTAGGTGCAGAATGCGTTGAACTCTTTTCTATACGGCCTTGGTTACGTTACGTGCTTTCGTTCGATATCGTTGCAGGAAAGTCGTAAGGAATAATTGTACTTATGTACAACTAATAAACTCATTTAGAATTTGACAGTCAATCGGGTTGTATTCTGCTTGTAATAATGTAGGTAATTCAATCATGTTTCGAAAGATACGTGGCGCCATCTATTATCATAAGAACGTTATTGTTGTTTTCCTCGGGAACAGTACTTTTTTTCGGGATAAAAGCAAAAATTCATTATGATCGGTTTAGTGGTTTAGACGTGAAAAGGTAAGAAACAAACTTACTTTCGCATTTATAATATTAGTAAGGACAGGAAGTTAGTATAGGATTAGGATTCTACATATGATTGCAATTTTTCATAATAATTGAGATAGATAGGTTTTTTTTTTTTAAATGTATGAAACTCCTCCGTGTCATATTTTGTTATTACAGAGTACCGATTTCTTGGGCGTGTGTGTTATTAAAGAAAGCTTATGGCAATTTGAAGTATGCTCAAATGGTCTGCTTTTATTTCATGCCAATTAAAAAAAAAAAAACTTAAATGCATGCAACTTTACTTTTATACTTGTGGTTATCCAGTTCAAATATAAGTTTTAGACTTTATAAGCCATACAAAATGTCTGTGCTAGACAGTCTCTCACTACAAAAAGTGCTACAGTTTATTACGCGCTTACGCTGCAAAGTAGAAAATGAGACATAATTAGTGGCAGATTGCTCTGCGATCGCTCACGGTACTAACATTTCAGAATCATATTTCCTTCATATTTACACAACCTGGGAGATATTAGCTGGATTGCTATCACTAAAACATAAAATATGTGTGATTTTCCAGCAAAGATGGGGCTGAGAATATAGCAAGAAATTGGGTATCAAAGTGCTTATCATGTCTGCAAACCAACAAAGTAACTAGTAGTGTATAAAGATACTATTTTGCATCATCTATCAAGCATGGTGATGATAATATTAATTTCCTCAATGAATAGTTATCGTATGTCCATATTCAGCAGCTTACTTTCTACATTTTAAAATATTTTTTTTCTTAATTTTTGAACTGGAATCAAGTCCTTTATATTGTACAAAGATAAAAAACTTGTTAGGTAACCAACATAACACCTTACATATTACGTACATGAAAGCCTACGGTAAGTAGTAATGCGTCATGCGTGCGCGTGATTCGCTAAGTACCAAACGCATGCCGCGCTAAAACGTGGAAACTAGGTTGCGTGTACGCATCGTTTAGTGGTGTGAACGGATGTTGACTGGTTTTTTTTAAGATTCTTGAACTATCTCTTCTCGTTTTCTTGTTCGCGATTGCTGTCCTCCCTCAAACTGTAGGAATAATCTTGTGCAGTAGGTCGCAGGAATCCTCTAGAGGACTTTGTCGTATCACCGCTTGAGGACTTTTGCCAGCACTGGACGTAACAGGAAGGCAGGAATGGATGAAGCGAAACTTAAATTTAGGTGTCTGTTCATCTTTTTTTGTTCATCTTTCGTATGTGAACCAGAATCAAAGAATGCTGCCATATCACAAACCATATTTAATTTAGAAAGTCCTTTTCACCTTTATTTACTGGCCTTTCTTAAATAATTACTTTAAAAGCATCTTAAATAATTTACCCGCAATTTTTTAAAACAGTTCGTACATATACTTAAAAGGTAGTTATCGCGATCAGGTGTTCGCTTGTGTAACATACTAGGTACTCATAAGGAAGCAGGTGGACGTGACGTTTATTGGGGTCAGCAGAACTACTGCTAGGGTCAATGTCGATGTATGGGCAAATTGCACCATGAGTTTTATTGTATACGAACTATTGTTTGTATTTTTATGGGTATATTTATGTGGCAACGTTTAAGATATGCAAATAGAAATATAACATTGCAAATACCTGAATAGCAAAACAAATGACGGGATGCAAAGGTCGTCTCGTAGAAAAACGATTAGATACCTTTGAAGTGTTTTTTTTTTTGTTTCATTATGACTACCTTTTGTAAATTTTTTGCTTATGTGGTAGTTAATTATATAATTCTTATTATTTTACCAAAAAATATAAGTGTAGAAATATTAAGGACTAAACTATTGACAATGATCTTAATTTTCGTGTGTTGAGAGTTGGGCAGGATAAGGCTGTCACAAACCCAAGTAATGTGGGTCGTCCGCCGGCAAGATGGGCAGACGACATAGTTGCCATCGGGGGAAAACCTGGATGAGGAGGACCGTGGAGGTTGGCACAAGAAAAGAGAGGTTTATACCCAGCAGTGCATGAATTCAGGCTGTGACTGGTGATGGCTATGAACAGTGTAATTAATCATCAATTATTAAAAAAATATTATTAACCATTAATGTTATTAAGAATGTACGTACGCTAGTCTATATTTTATTATTTATTTGTTATTAGTGTTAATTATTACTCTGTTGCCAAGCAATCAAACCAATTGGAATTTCTATTTTGCATGATTTAATTAATATTTCGTTTATATAATAATTACTAGTTGATATTTGTATAATTATTTATTATTTATGTGATGTAATTATTTATTACCTATCTAGTGGCACTCATTGTCATATTTTCTTTTGTTAATATACGGATAATGCAGTAAGCTGCAATATTGTTAATGGTTTGTATTATCTTTCCTCTGTCTCAACACATATTGTAGCTGTTTATTGTCCCTGAATAAATAAAAATAAAAATCAATAGATAGCTAAGGAAGGTGTTAAACACCGGTCAGATAGTGTAAGGGGCTGTCTCCACGAGCGAGAGAATCGCGGCGATACTACGTATTTGTATGGGATAATATCGCCGCGATTCTTTCACTCGTGGAGACGGCCTCTAAGAGAGTGTATAGAAATACGTGGCACGGACGATGATATCGTCGCGATTCTCTCGCTCGTGGAGACAGCCCCTTAGCAAAACAGCACACTGTAAACCTACACTTACGCTTTCTTTGAGTGTAGTCAAACCGTAACTGAACTCGTAGGCTGAATTACAAATGTTTTACCATTTAAGTAAAAATCTGTTACCATTAAAAACCTACTATTTACAACAGCGTACAATTTCCCTATTACACACAAGATCTCGATTTGGGAAGACCACTCACACGTAACAAATACCTATCCACAAATGACTCACAAAGCCATCTTGGTGGAGTACATGGCCTGCATAATATCAGCCTCTGATCAGCATGCTACAAATGTACTGTGTGGCCTAGATTCTGTATCTCACGCACTTTCCTTCTTTAAGAGTATTTTCATTTGCTTTTACTTCGTCTTACGTTGGGGTAAGTCTGATTACGGATTCTGGACATTCTTGTGCTGGACGAATGTGGTTGAATTCGGCAAGATTCCGTCTTAACTTTCCGATATTTCACGGAAAGACGGCATTCCATGAAAATTGTATATCACGAACATACGCGTCTATAATGCCCGAATGTTTAGGCCGAGGTGTACCTGTAGTACACACACAAGCTAAATATCCAGTATAACTTGACCTCGTTTTGTATAAGCTTTGCGTACAATGAGAGATCAGCTTAATTTGGTTTGTATATCTTGATTGGTCGTTGTGCGTACTCATTTCACCAGTTACGTGTAAGTCATAATGTACATAATAAAGGGGGAGTCTATTACCTTCAACATGACGAGATCTAGAAAATTTAAGGAGAAAATTTCTGACACAAAAAAAACTTTCAGTACATGTACACTAAGAAAAGATTTAATAATCAATCAGATAAAGTATTTTCTCTAAACTCTCCATCTACTTGTACCATATTTATTTTCTTTACATAACAAATTGGAGAATACACTTGGACATTTCGAGAAATCTTAAAACCATTACGATGGGTAATAAAATTGTTTTATTTACTGACGTCGATTTGCATTCCGAAATCTTTGCGATCCGGGTCGCCAGCACAATTTGGAATCGCCAATGCGATCAAAAGCAAATAAAATGTATGCTTGTGACTCGATGCCTTATTCCAGGGGGGTAGGCAGAAACTACAGCCACATGCTGCAATCCATGCATACTCTTTTTGCTCTTATGATGAGCAGTTTTCCTTAATTATTTTATAAAGTGATGAGCAATAATTTAGCAGCAATAGGTGTAATGTATATTTACCGAAAGATTCATTCCCGGTCACTATTCAAGCACAACAAGGTCTGTATTAGATAGCGAAAGAGTACATGCAGTCAAGTATGGTCCCAGCTGAAACAAAGATGAATGAGGAAATAAGTAATGAAAGAAAAAAATCCTTCTACAGACAAGATTTTAAAGATAACTATCATATGTAGTTGAAAACCAGTCAGTAACTGCAATAACGGAAGAATTTCTCACTTTACCTGTTTATTCAAATGTTCTCTTTTTGACCACATCTTTAATAAATATTATATCACCAACAACGAAACGAATTTTAGAAATATATTCTCTCATCTTAACATTCAAAAATGACGTGTGACCAATCAAAATTCTGTGGTTTGTTAGCCAAGTAAAGTTGATTAGTGAATGTGGGTTATGCAATCGTCTGGTGATTGTAGATTAAAACACAGGCGAGACGAGTGTGTCCGGTATGTGTAAGAGCAGGTATATTAGCTAGTCTGAATATTAGTTTAAAACAGTATGTTGTTAAGATCCTGCAGAGATCAGGCTGCACTTTCGACAACGTTGAAATAGGATTTTATCAATGGACACTAAACAATTTGGCTGATTTTTTTAACTATAAACATAAACTCTGTTGTTGACGATCAGACATCTCTTTAGTCATTTAAAAATACGAAACAGGAAAACCAGATCATTTCCCTAACATCAAAATAGAAATGGACCCAGAATAGCACCTTGTCGTACGCCAAAGAAAAAAGTAGTAATCAAAATGTTTGCTTCCTACTTTATCTTGCCATACAAAATTCTAAGCTGACTTCATCTGAGGATGACTTTCATAAATTAACTTCACCTTCTAAAATACTTATTTCTCTTGGCCTAGTAAGATACACTAACAATCCTTATAACCCAACCACAATATTTAAAATAATATTAATTTATTACTAACAGAGTGTTATGTTATCGAATAGTACGCTACTTATAATACGACTGGTAAAATCATAGCTCACTTCATTCACACCATATAGCTAGATACTAACAATATTACTTTCACTGTAATCTCAAAGTATTGAAAGTGACCGGTTATTTATGATGTACAGGTTAGAACGTTAGATGTTACTAAGGAAAAATGTGCAAGAATTCCATTAAAAAAATCCATACAAATATTATGAATGCAAAAGTATTTGATTTGTCTGTCTGTCTGTACCTTTTTAGGTCTTAACGGCTGAACAGTCTTTGATGAATTGGGCATACAGGTAGACCACTAGCTAGGTTGGGAAACAGAAAGCTTAAGAAAAAAAACTAGTAGTTTTTTCCGATGGGATATTAACCGACTCTTAGGCGAGCGAAGCCGCGACCTTAGCTAGTAACTTCATAAGAACTCGTGCGTGCAAATAGAATGTAAGCACCTCATCACCATCATTGAAATACTTAAAAATGATGACTCATTCATCACTCCATTTCCCCAATTACCATCAAGTACTTAACCAAAATTTCTCCTACGAAGTCTAAACATGACGTGCCTACCAACATTATTTCCTTTTCAAGAATTCGCAGCATCTTCAATAGCCACTCAATTTGACAAAACTAACAAGCCGATGTGTATAAACACACTAACAACCGCATAATGACACACATCATTATACTCGACAAAAACTTATAATGTTGTGTGTTGCTATCACCAGTGGTCAGTTCCCAATGCTGCCAAATGCAGAAGTTCCTCCAAGGGACTAAATATATTAAAAATCGTGTGAAGACAAATTTACCTTGTAGATTTAATTTTGCTTAATCACAGCAGACCAAAGCTAACAAATTTAATGAATCAAGGCGCAAATTCAACAACTGATCAGTTGAAGCCTGTCAACACGATCGGTTATTTATTGGGTCCCATTAGCTCTGTTTAGTTGTACTTTTTGTTTAGTGCTACTCAACATCGTCAACTTAAGCCACTATGAAGGGAATGGTATAAACCTTTTGGCAGTTTCTCTTTCTTCTGTGCCCAGAATGACTTAATGACCAAAATAAACCAGTTTTGTCTGTTCCGCATCGCATTAATCGTTAAGCAAGTTTTTTAACGGGATCTGATCTAAGTGGGCCTTTTTACTTTGCCATTGGATGCCAGTAATATCTTGGAGTATTGGTGCAAGTGAGTGTCGTCCGATTGGTCAGTTTTTTACACATTGATACTTGTCCCCGCTGATATCATTGATTGATACAGGATATAGGTCTAAAAAAGTTTGTTAAATTTTATTTCACATTCTTCGATTGTAATGTAATGAATCAACATTTCAGAGACTCCTGGAGGAACTGGTTCGAGGTAGCGCACGGAAAAAGTTCCTGGAAAGATATGGGGGAGGCAGCCTTTCCCAGCAGTGGGACATTAAAGGCTAGCAAAGAAAAAACGTGTCAGTCTACAGTAGTACGTTAAAATAAGCACAGAGCCACCAGTCCTGGTATTTTTGAATCGAACTGTTACAAACCTAACAAAAAAACTAAACTTTCCATAACACCCTTCACTCTGCTTATACTCTTCAAAGCAATAACTACTTGATAACAATCACAGTTTACCATAGATTACAATCTCCCGCCGACCGCCCCCGTCACTTGTGCACTGCGGACATCATACCGAATGCGCCCGCGCAGATTGATCGTTCGCCTAGAAGACTTACGAAGGAATAGACAGATGAACAAATAGACAGATCTTTTCAGAAGCAAAACTTCAATTTAGTATAATATATCTATTTAATTCACATTCTTATTTGCCATAGGTAATAGAAAATGTTTAAAGACTATTTGTAATAATTGAACTAATGAATGATGTACAAGTACATGTTGATTTTTATGGACCAGGAGAAGAAAGCCCTGGACAAAATGGATGGATTGATTTAGGAATGATAATTGAAAGAAATGTGAGTGAATGATAGCGTCACGGTCGACAGGGGAGAATGGAAGAAGAAAACATGTTGCGGCAACTTCTATAAACGCGGGAGGTTAGGGCAGGACGTTGAGGATGATGACTAATGCATGACCTTTGGGCGAATATAAATGAATTTTTAACATCATATCTTAGCTTAGCATCAAATTAAAAGCTCATATTCAGGTTTTATATCTATAGAAAGTCTACTGCTATATACGTATACGTAAAATGTTTTACATAATAATATGAATTTGAATAATTGGCGAACGATGATAAATTGATTAATAAGATTACATTTGGGATTAATTGCTAGAAATGTAAGTTTGTTTATGTCATGTTTTAAGTGTTGAATTAAGTAGGATAACTTTATATTGATTTGTTGATATTAGCAGAATGTTTTAATAATTTACATTCTTGATGCTTTGTGCTGTTGATTGGACTGGCCGAAGACTGATTTCTAATTGGATGCAGAATTTTTTGCGCTTGTTAATATGTTTTGTCCTGATCTTTCTATATTTTCACAAACTACCCGCAGTACTATTACTCCTTCTTCCTTGAATCCATCCAAAGGGTGTCTAGGTTTTACCGGTAAGGCCGTCCATTGTGTCACCCTATGTGAAATGTTTTCTTTTATGTAAATTGAAATTTTTATGGAGTACATAATAAAAAATATTTCATCTATGTTTTTTTTTGACAAGTAACAGAGAAGTATGGAAGAAGAAAACATGCTGTGCCGTCCCCCAATGAATTGGACAAGGGCAAGAGAATGATAATAAAAAAAAAAAAAAAAAAAAAAAAAAAATATTTTATTGTCAGGCATCAAGGCCCATAGGGTGTTAGTATTACATCTTACTTAAAAACTATGTTAGTAACATGCAGGAACACTAAAAAGAAAAGATAGAAAAGAAAATGGAATAAAATCACTCACTTTCACGGGAAGGTTTAACAAGCCTTGTTGCCAACATGTAGCTTGGTAAACCTCCCTATTGTAGGCCCATCCAGCCTCTCTGCAAACACCCTCAGAATGCTGTTGCTGCTTCCCCTCACTCGGAATATTACTGAGGCAACTTTCTTCCGCATAATCGCATAGTAATCGTCAGTGTGCGCATCAGCGAACATACCTGACGCACTACAGTGAGGTGGAAGCCTCAACAGCGCCCTGAAGGCATTGTTGTATTGAATGCGCAGGGCATTGTCTGCTTTTAGGGTATGGTTATCCCAAAGGCTGCTGGTGTAAAATGTTTGGCAGTATGCCTTAAAAAGAGTTAGTTTTACGGGAACTGAACAACCATGAAACCTCCTGCATATCATATTTCCCTTCACAGCCAGTGCCCTGCGCTCCCTTTCCATATCCAAGTCGTCTTTTAATTCCTCAGTAACAATGTGGCCTAAATATTTAAAGTGGGCAACTCTCTGCAAAAGTGAACCATTTAGCCTCACAGGAGGGACAAATGTTGGATTTTTATTCCTACCTCGAAACACCAACAGCTCACTTTGTATATAAAATAAAATAAATTTGAAATAAATTGAAATAAATTCATCATTATGTGTCACATAATGATGAATTTATTTCCGGATGAAAGATATAGCCTGATGAAAAGTATATCACTTACTGCTTGAAAACATTTGTGACTCCATCGACTGAGAGGTGACCTGTGTCATCGCCTGTGTGCCATAACTATCATAACCTAAACCATAGTATTCTCTAATAGACTCCATGCACTATTAAGGAAGTGCATCGGTCATAACACTCAAGGAATAGCAGTAGCATTACATAGCGAACGCCTCTAAGATTAGCGATTCCACACAATACCCGGGCAAACAGCCCACGTGGTGAAAATTTACAATTCGTTCCAATCTGTTCGTTACGTCACTAATCTTAAGATCAGCTTTCTCTTGTGTATCCTGACCTGCATTTGTTTTTCTGGTTGTGTTTATATATTCTAAGTTGGTTGTTAAGTTGGCAGTAAAATGACGATAGTGTCGGTATTTTATACTTTTATGTTATTTTGTAGACGGTCGATTCTATTGAGATTATCAAAAAGGTCAAAATGTAACCATTATGATGTAGTTTTGAAGTCAACCAAGAAATATACCCACTTTTGAGTGAGGTTCTTAATCAGGATCAAATCAACTCTCGTTAAGTTCAACATAGAGTAAAACCTGTTAAAATTGTTAAATGTCACCAACATGCTCTTTGCATTTTTTTTCCTGGAAAACTTGCTCAGGTGAAGATTTATAGATGACAACTCCCTAGAGTCGAATTAGTTGCTGTTCCACAAAAATTGTGGCAATTTATATTATGACCATCAAATTGATGTTTGTTCGTTAAAAAAAATATAGATTTTGACACTAGAGAGAAGAAGACGTCATTATCATCATAATTAGACCTAAATTCTTGACCTACATAGTTTAGATTTACATCAACACGTTATGAAAACATTTGTTCTAGAACGTTTTAGAAGACGGGAGCTTTTGCAAAAATTTCTCAAGAATATTTGCAACTAAATAAGCGCCAAGCAAAAATTAATTCAATTCACTAAATATGTAAATATATAAATGCAACAACATTATATAATTGCAGCGTTTCGTTACGTACATTTTATTAGAATTCGGGCATTTCATTAGCATAAATTATTTAAATTTTATTCAAGCATTGTTATGTCGCCGGCGAGATACTTAGTTCCGTGTAGATTTTTCAGAGATAATCATCTAAATACCTATTGTTTTTTATAGGAAGTAGTGTCCAACTTTCCGGTTAGAATTTCGCTAGACTTTTGATGACAGGTGAACAATGAAAGTCTTTTGTCTATAATCCCGGTAATGACATTAACGATGCTTCATTGTAAAGATTTTGTCTAGTGATAGTCTAGTGGTATGACCGTCGGACTGCCAAGTCATGGGTGTTAAGTTCAAACCCAGGACACGCAACTCTGATTTTTCGGATTCATGTGAGTATTGTTTAATTATCACTTGCTTCGTTTAAGGAAAACATCGTGAGGAAACCAGCATGTCTGAGAGATATTTCTCGACGGCATATAAAGCTAAGTCAGAGACCCATGGGCGGCATAAAAACTCTGACACCAGTTTAGGCACTAACCACACGATAAAGAAAGAATAAACATTTTTAACCGCTTGGCTGGAAACTTTGATAACTTTGGTGGCGATAACATCTCGCATTATCATCGCCAAATCTTTATCAATGCTGATTATGATAGTGTCTGACTTACATAACTTACACTAAGTATCCTAGAGCTGCTAAACAAAGGCAAATAATAAGAAATCGGGAATATTGATCATGAAGGTCTTATTGCTTATCATTTCAAGCGTACACTATAAAAAATGCTTATTTAATTATTCCATAGGATATGAGCTTCGCTTCTACTATTCCTTTCATCAAAAATTCTTGGTAGGTTACCTAACTAACCATCATCATCTTCCTGCTATTGACCCATTCTACTTGGGGTCGGCGCAACACGTTTTCTTCTACCATTCTCCCCTGTCAGACGTCACGGCATCGTTTACTCCTTTCACTTTCATATCAGTCTTCACACAATCCATCCATCTTTTCTTTGGCCTTCCTCTTCCTCTCCATCCATCAAAATTCATGTCCATCACTCTTTTAGTCACATGCGTTTCATCCCTCCTCTACATGTCCATACCAAAAAAAAAACCACTTCCTTTCAATTTTTCTGTACAATTTGTCACTCCACACATCCAACTCAACATTCTCATCTCCGCTACATGCAATTGTTTTTCATCCACCTTCTTCACAACCCAGCATTCTGATGCCTTACTATCAACCAAAATACAATAATTACGTACAACGTCAGATGGTCATCGAAAACAATGGAATCGCGGTCCAAGATAAACTTTCTCCTCCCATCTTTGGTTGACCTATTCAATGCAAATTATTTCGAGACTTCATTGTGTTAAGTAATGTAATTTGGGAGTAAACTTGTCTTTGTTTAAGAGTGTAATGTCTGTTTAAGAATCGTCTCTCTATTTACATAGTGTGAATACGTAATTTGACAGCTTAAAACCGTTGGCCTTCAACTTATAACTTCTCGAGTACTAGGATTGTACTACATAACATCACGCAGCATTAGGCAGAGGTGTACCTTATAGTACAACAATAGGAGGCGAGCCTATTGCCATCAACCGGACACAAATCCAGACTCCAGGACTGCTACTGAGAAATTCTAGGAACAAGCCAATAACACATTACCCGACCTGGGAATCGAACACAGGACCTCATGCTCAGCAGCCGCGCTTCCACAGAGTCCTACAACATTGGGCCTCTAAGCTCTTCCTCCAAGACACAGTATATGATCCAAGAGGACTTCCCAATGGCAGCCAACATGTACTATATTAGTATGGAGATGGCGGGACGAGCTGGACCGAACCAACGACCAGTGGCCCACCTTGGCCTTGGATCGGAAGAACTGGAAGCCATGAGGTCTTTGCCCAGCAGTGATGACACAAGCTTACAGTAACAATAACTTTTACGAGATTTACCAATCCGTTTGTTAAATATGGTGATAGTTGATGCTGTCCTGTACAGAATGGTAGGCAAAATATTTAGTTTTAATTTCGTGAAAAAGATGACGTGGATGGCAATAATAGTAGAGGAAGACCAAAGAAACGATGAATAGACTGTGAAGAATGAATTGGCTAGAAAGGAGGTGACTGATGAGATGACGAGTAATAGAGAAGTATGGAAGAAGAAGACATGCTGCGCCGATCCCATGGAATAAGAACAGAAGAATGATGATGATGAATTCCGTATAAAATATCCAGGCTTGGATATGGCATGCAGCATCGCCCTCCAAAAATATGCACATGCAGGAGAAGCAATAATAAATAGCATGCCATGCACCTAAGCCTATACTGACTGACGTGTATCGTCACGGCCAATTGATTTCAAGAGCGTTTCTTTTATTTACAAACCATATTGTTTGTTTTAAGATGTTACTCAGGTTCATTGTCTCGATAATTGGCGTGGCAAATGTACAATGCTGCGATGTTTAGTTTTTATATTATTTTATGAATTGATCATTTGTTGTGGTTAATCGATTAAATAATAATTGGTATTGGCTCATTTAAAGCGAATAAATGTGATTCCATTGAGAGATTCGCGAATAAATGTGATTCCATTGAGAGAATCTCACACTCTCTCTGCTGTTAAGTGTCAAAGACCAGAGGATGCATAGACAATTTTGAATTTGGTGCATATTTTAGAAGTTTTTGCAGGATTGAATTCAGTTTACAAGTTCTTAAGCTAGTTCATTTTGTGGGACACGGGGCATGATTCGTTCAGTTACGTTTTGTAACTCCATTAATGGACAATCTACAAGTTTTTTACAAAAACTCAATTGCATGTTTGCCTTACATTAAAATGTAACCTTGACACCACAAAACCAATAAGGCACTAAAGCTTTAAGTCACGTTTTTAAATTAAAACAAATAACTCCGAGGTTTCTTATCATTATATTATCACGTCTGTTATCCCAGAAAGATTAGGCAGGAACGTAACACTTGAACACCCATATTACTCCATCATCATCTGCCTAGCCTTTTCCTAACTATTTTGGGGTTGGCTCCCAGTATAACTGGATGCAGCTGAATACCAGTATTTTACATGGACCGACTGCCTATCTGACCTCCACAACCCAGTTAGTACTGGGTAATACGATATCCTTGGAAAGACTGGTTGTCAGACTTTCAGGCCACTGAGTACCTGTAACGCTACAAATGACATCCGGGACCAAAGGCTTAACGTGCTTTCCGAGGCACGGAGGAAACTCGGTATGTAATGGGTCGTCACCCATCCACAGACCAACCTAAGCAAGCACGACTTAACCTTAAGATCGACCCGAGCGGCCATATTACTCTAGTTTTGTTTTATTTCACTGTAACCTATTACAGCAGAACTATTCTCATCAACCAGATACAAGTCCTGACTCCGGGCTGATTGTGATAAATTCCTGATGGAAATGCCCAATAACTTTGCCTGACCTGGGAACAGAAACTCCTACTCAACGAACAACGAACCTCATACTCAGGAGGAGCGCTTGAGACCATTGGACCAAAGAGCACTGCACGGCTTATTGACAAACATTACGGGTATATCATATTAAAGTATAAACTAATGTTTGTGGTTATACAATAGTCTTAAAAACCAGTGTTACTACTATCTAAAGCGATGGAGCGGCAGTCTTCGGTTACTCTCTGTGTATTGTGGTTTAGTTACCCATTTTATTTAGGGTATTGTGTAATTTGGACGGTCCGAAGCGAATCTGATTTAGCGATCGCCAACTATGACTTTGACCAGGACCAATCAACAGAGCATTTTTAGATACGAAATAAAATGTGTTCACACTACTTCTTGGAGCTAGTTTGCGATAAGAATGTAATTCATATTTACATTGATTTTTGTGGTTATTCAGTAGGTAACTAGTTACTATTGATATACCAGTCTACTAATTACGAATAAGTACATCAGCTGATTTCTACCTAATTAAAATATTATTTTGATTCATGCATAACCAAATAAATGTTGGAAACATATGAGAATGTTCTATTTAATTAATTAAGTAACTAAAAGCATCTGAAGTCAAAAACCATGGCTCATCTCCAAAAATCGTATTTCTCAGTACCTAACTGTAATGACAGCATTGCATGTCAATTTCATGCGATAATATGACCAAACTGGACTGCCTCGTTTGGTCTAGACGTTTGAGACCAAAACGCGACTGCTGAGTATGAGGACCTGGATTCGATTCCAACGTCGGGCAAAGTTTACGAGTTAGTTTTTCCATCACTTATGTCTCGGTAGCAGCCACGGGGTCTGGATTCGTGTCCAGTTGATGGCAGTAAGCTCGCCCCCTATTACGTGGGACTTAAACATAACTGGCGAAATGTGAAGTGTATTATTAGCTACACCTCTGCCTAACCCTTCGGGGATAACACGCGTGATGTTATGTAATATGTCTAAACTGTGGTCTCAGTAAATTGCTCTATATTTAAATGCTTTAAGAAAACCGTTTTGGAATCCTCATTATTATTGGGTTTTTAATTTTTATATAAATAAAACTCACGCCTACTTATTGCTTAAGTAGCTATTAAGTACTGTCACATTAGCCTCCGACTTCAGAAACCATCCAACAATTACTTGTTGCAAGATAAGAGAAAGTGATAAGAACAAAAACAATATTCAGGAGCTCAATTTTCGCATCGCTCGTAAAAAAGTCATTACTCACTTTTCGGTGAAATCACACCCAAAATACGAGATGAAACGAGTGAGGAATTTAATAAAACAAATTGATATAATGGAGGCCGATGTTGATGAACATGGTAATTATCGTATCCGAAATGCAAAATGTCTCACGTAAGTCTTGAATCTCGCAACATTAGAATCTGCTTATTAACAGAAAAACGTTAAGCAACCGAATAATTTGATACACCTAAACAAGATCCTACAGATGGATACGACCAGATCATTCGCAGCTTCATGCGTTAATTATGTAAGCACTCGAGATTCGGAACACCCGAGGTTGCAGGAGAAAGTGCATGGTGCATACGGATTAACAACTCGAGCGAAATTATTCGCTAATTCCGCGAAAATGGCCGCTCTGACGCAACACGAGATGGCTCGCATTATAGCCAGTTTCGAAATTTTTATCTAATCCTCGAAAGTGCGATCTGGTATGTCGAACCGTAATTTCTAATTCCTCATCGGTTTTAAGGTTGTTACGTTCACGTATCTCGGTCAGCGGGTTGCGAAATCAAGAGTGAATCATTTTGTGAGGTGCTAAGTGTGTAACTTAATATGTCGAAAAAAAAACAGATTTAATTCCACTTTATTATAAAATTGCACGTCAATTACGTCACGTGCATGTCATAAAGTCGTCCGCTGACATCGGTACTTTCGATTTTATCGAAAACGACTTTCGATAGGGACCTATTACAGCTCTTTAAGGCGTCGAAACATGTTTTTGTTTCGCATTAATATATTTTTTGTTGAACCGCATATGGGTTTACGATTGTAGCAGCAAGATGTACCAGTTGCGGTACCTCGGGATGTGAAAGTTCGGACATTCAATCAAGGAGTCGTTCGTACAAAATAGATTGTTCTTTTATTTACAGAAACTTATAACAACAAATATAATACATAATAACATCTAGGATGCGATCACATGATTTACATTAAATGAGATGAGATGACTAACAATTTGGTCGTTTAGTGGGGGTGGCCGTATGACTCGGAGGGGATGCCGTAGGATCCCGAGGGGACGCCGATGGTGGCGTAGGAGCCGCCGCCGGATGAGTAGCCACCGTGTCCACCGGACGAGTAGCCTCCCTGTCCACCGGAGTAGTAGCTGCCGTGACCGCTGGCGTATGCCTCCTGAGCCTGGTGGTATTGAGCGACCTGGATGGCCTGCTGGACGTGGTCGAGTTCAATGCCAACGACCCTCTGTTGGGGCACGCCGTACACGGGGGCAGGGGCTCCGTATTGGGATGAGATGTGTCCGTGTCCGTGGCCGTGGCCGCCGGAGCCAAACTGCTCCTGGTTCCTGAGCTCCTCAGACAAGAGGATGTTCTTGATTTTGTAGAGGAGTTGAGGGTCTACGAAGTAGCCCTCGCTTTCGGAGTGGCCGACGGGCACGGACGTGTAGTGTCCGCCGCTGCTGAGGCTTCCCAGGGAGATGGAGGATGAGTGCGACGAGGGGGCGGAGTAGCTGTAGCCGACGGGAGGCTCGGCAGCGACGCAACCCAAGAGGGCGAGGGCGACCTGTCAACAAACATTCAGTTAAGATACCGATTCTCAAATTTTGAAAAACCTGGGGAGAAAAATTTTTGTGCGATGCTTTGGATAAATGCATTGTCAAGACTTATGTATAGGTGATTGGTTCGGTAACCAACTCATAAGCCCACAACTTAAGGTGTAGCTTCGAAGCTATCACTCTTCCACCCGGAACACACGCCTCTCCAGAAACTAAGCGTTCCATTTTCCCAAAACTGGTACAGAACACTTAGAAATGATGATCAAATCCTTGAAGAGTCTTGGAGACGTCCGAAAGCACATCCAGAAAGCACCGATTTTGTACGAAACTTAAGTCCACTTCACACGGTGTGCATAGTGCACCTTCACACGTCACAACACATTCACTGCACTCCAACTTACGATGTATTTGGCCATGTCTAGTTTGCTTGAACGCTGGCTGGTGTGTGATGCCTTGTGGTCGGAACGATCCGCTTATATAGTGGAGATCAGACCGTCTACTTTTACTTTACTAGCAGAGGCTATCGAGGACGAATTCGGGTTGCAAATGGACTATTTTTTCATTTTTGGTTTTGTGGGTGAGGCTCGGACATTTGGCGAAACAGTAGCTAAAATGGGCAGTGGGATAACTGCTCCAATTATCTTACAATAAGAAATACTGACGATTTTTAAGTGATTACTGCTAGAACTTAATACATAGAGGTTTTAAACAAAGCCAAGTTTGTTGATTTTCATTGACTTTAGTACTCGAATTATAGTAAGTATGTATTGTTATTGAACTCGTTGCTAGTTTTCTAAACTTTTTAATGACTAAACCGCAACATAATAAATTCAATCTTTTAGAGATAGCTAGACAGAAACAGACACTCACTTTATTTATATTTTAATGCACATTGATTTAATATTTTTAATAATCGTCTTCCGGATACGTTATCTAATTATAAATGGTAATTGTGATTTATTTAATATTGTCACGTTTTCATAGATTTAAAGATATTTTTATAAATTACACGTTAAGATTATATTTAAATTACATATTTATTTATTAAAATTTGATGCATTTTCGAAATTAATTCATTTTATTTTTGTAACATTGACGTAATCGCTTAGATATTTCTGTATCTTTTGTGACCTCATGATTACTAGAAAATTTTGACGGCCCAGTCTCGATCTATACGTAGATTAAAAATATATCTAAAATCTCAAACATACAAAAAAAACAGAGTAAAACACGCCTGTAATCCCAGAAGGATAAGGTTGAGATTTCACTCCCATTTCAACAGTTATATTTTAGTTTTATGCAAGAAGAAGCGAGCCTATATTGCCAACAGCCGGGCAGAATCCAGGTTCTGAAATGCTACTGAGAAAATCCTGATGGAAAACCCAAATTGTTACACATCGTTGTTGACATCTGGAATTGCAGATGTCCAGATTGTAACAATTTGGGTTTAATTACAGACATCTGCAAAATTACTTTTTAATAGCATAACATAACGGAAGAGAAGCGCTTCCCTGCTTTCTCGTCTTCCTGGCAGTACCAACAGTATCTTGAGTTTATTCGCTGATATATGGGAGTCTCCAATGCTGCGACATTGGATGAAAATCCAAAACAACCATGTATGTCTACTAAAACTAGTTTTTAAGACCATTGCTACTAAAACTTTGGGCGTAGCCCGAAATAAATGCTATAATAGTAATAATTGCTTGTAAAATGTGAGTGTACTATGGATAGGGTACACCTCTGCGTAATCCTTCGAGTATTTCAGGCGTGAAGATGCTTGGTATTGTAACTATTTTATGAAGCGTAGTTTCATGCTCATAAATACTCATAGCTATCACTTATTTGCTTTCAAGTATGTATAGTTCCCTAAATCTATTCGAAACATTCTACAGCATTTTATTAAGATCGCTGAACCCACATAACTCCTTCTTAATTTCACATGCGTCTGCGAAAACCAATTATACTTAAAACTACATAATCTTAACTCGCTATAACCATTAAACGTAATAAATAATGAAGAGCGTTCAAACTAAAATGATATTTGCATAATGGTGTAGCATTTTCGTAGCTAATTACACACATACGGATAAACGATTTGTTAATGTTGTTTAAGCGTGTCAAGGAGTTAACTGTGTGTTTGAAATTATCATTAGTGACTCCTAGTTATTGTATTTTCTAATTAGTTTGTTTTTGTTTGTTTAAATACCATATTTTTAGCAGAATAAAAGTGCGTATTTTTTATTTCCGAATGGGCCTGCCCATGACCTCGATATACAATGAGTATCATAATATTCTTTTTATGATGCAGACCCTGCCTCGTGGATCGAACGGTCGCAAGCGCGACTGCTGAACATGAGGTCCTGGGTTCGATTCCCAGGTCGGACAAAGTGTTGCTGGGTTTTTCAATCAAGAATTTCTCAGTAGCAGCCACTGAGTCTGGATCTGTGCCCGATTGAGGGCAATAGGCTTGCCCATGATTACATGGGACTTAAACATAACTGGTGAAATGTGGGTGTACTATTAGGTACACCTCTGCCTAACCCTGCGGGGATTATAGGCGTGATGTTATATTATGTGTTGCAGACATGTAGAGAAGTAATCCAAGATTTTAGAAAATTTCCATTTTCTTAAGAGAGGTATGAAATCCAGGAATGAACTAAGTGATCTTTCTAGAAATTATCTCATTTTCACAGACATATATTTAAGATATTAGGCACGCAACTTGTTATCCGTCAATAGCTCATTTGCAAGTTCATTACCACCCGCTGCTTAGCAATATCTGGCTTGCCGTTGATTATAGCATAGGTACCTACATCAATGTGTGGGTCCAATTTCACATGTTTGGTGGTTAGATTAGAATCAACGACCAGGATCAAAAATAGCTTATATCATATAATAGCCCATATATAATATCCTAAGTAAAACTTAACAGATAGACATAGAGAATAATTTTCGCATTCATGAAATTAATATGAATGCTTGATCCGATGATGTCGAGATGATGGATCTGCACGTGCCAGCATCCTGGCTGGTAATATCAACAAATGGAGATCACAAATCAACCCTCATTTTCCTTTCCATAGATAAGCGTTTCTTCAGTCCAACAACTGGAGATTTAAAAGCTGATTGGTAAGTTTGACGACGAGGCTGAATACTTACTAAGGTCCCGATCATTCAGAATCATCGTTGATGATAGGGCTTAATAGCTAATAGTAGAACAGCCGCTCGGGTCGATCTTCAGGTTAAGCCGCGCTTGCTAGGCTAGGCAGGCTAGGCTAGCAAGCGCGGCTAGGCTGGTCCGTGGATGGGTGATCACCCATTACATACCGAGTTTCCTCCGTGCCTCGGAAAACACGTTAAGACGTCGGTCCCGGCTGTCAATTGTAGATCTTTGACGGTTGTTAAACAGTCAGTGGTTAAGTCTGACAACCAGTCTTACCAAGAGGTATCGTTGCCCAGTACTAACTTGGTTGTGGAGGTCAGATAGGCAGTCGGTCCATGTAAAATACTGGTGTTCAGCTGCTTCCGGATTGACTGGAAGCCAAACCCAATATACATAATTTGGAGAAGGCTAGGCAGATGATGATGACTCCAGCATTTCTGTTCAGGTTTCCGGCAGTCGAAAAAAAAGTATAGTCTCATGTGATGAATGCTTGTGGTATTGGGGTAAGGACATCCTAGGCATAATAATAACATTTTGGCATTGAAAACATAAGAGTACTTGTGATATTAAATCAAGAATTGTGTAAATAGAGAAATTAGAAAGTAATTTTTCTGCCATTGGCGATGTTGCCGCGATGATGGTGCGTTTTTCAGTCAATGTTAAGTACTAAGTGACGTAACGCTAAATTAAGTATGAGTGTACAAAGTTTAGTGTTACTTACAGAGGTCAGAACATCACTATTTATTATGCTAAAACGCCTGCGCAGACGATGGACAATTTGCAACAACCAATGAACTTAAACCAATAGATGAAAAGAGTAACCATGGAGTTTCTTGCCGGTTCTTCTCCATAGGAAACGACCAACCCGAACCGTGCACCTTTTTTGTCGACGTTTCATAAGTGCCCATGTAGGCCTATGTGAAATAAAAAAATATTTTGATTTGATTTGATTTGATGAAAAACAACACAACCACTAATGAACAGGAACGGTAATTTTTATCCGGCCGACAAAAGTCCGTCGTCTGCGCAGGCCCTAAGACGCATTCGCAGACGCGAAAATACCAGTGAAGTAAAAGCAAGGAAAAACCGTCGTCTCAGGAAACACCCAAATACCTATATGTGTATTTCATTAAAGTGTATTTCTGAAAATATAATTGGTATTTACTTAGTATTCTTAGGTATTTTGCTTTAAAAACTTGACGGCAAAATTGTTTAAAAAAAAATTAAGTGTGCGAAATTAATTATGTTTGTGTGTGTTTCATCAGTCAAAGTCACTGCCAAATGGTTTGAGTAATTGAAATAAAATAATAATACTGGTCTCTGAGTAAATAAAAAATATTTTTTAGCAATCTGAGATTTATTAATCAAGTTCAGCTTAAGTGTAGATTTAACGAGCGTGAATGGTCCAACTAATAGTTACGTAACATAACACCTGTGTTTCCCGAAGGTATAGGCAGAAGTAGTATATCTATACCTAGTACCCAACCACACCCACAATTCACCAGTTCACTTTAAGTCCCATAAAATAGGGGCGAGCCTATTGCCATCAACTGAGGACGAATCCGGAATTCAGGTACTACAAATAAACTCCTAATCTAAAAACTTTACTACACTTTACCCGAACAGGGAATCTAACCCAGGACCTCATGTTTCAGTAGTGCTTGCAACCACTTCACCAGCTCGGGGTAGAAAAGGTAAGTTTTATTTTATTTATTTATTTAAATGCCTTAAACTATCATTACAGGTCTACAACCTAATGCAATAGCCAAGTCACACACACAAAATTAAAATTAAAGCACCAAATACCTCTCAAGATCCTTGTTTGTAACACAATGTATACAATAGTACTTTTTCGAAGTATTGAAGGTTGTACAATTGGATCAAATTACTAAACAGAAAAAACCTAGTTGACTCATGAGCTTTGCTTATACTGTTAGAATTACAACCGTGAAGTGACGTAATTAATATCCTTTCTAAATGACATACAAACCGACGAAAAGTTACATTTTATTAACATACCCGTAATTTTAAGACTTGTCTGAATGTTGTAATTATCAAATTAATTATACTTTTAAAGTAATGTAACTCTTGAGTATACGAAATGATACATATTTCTTCATCTGCTACCGTAAAATAAACAAGTCTAGCTGTTTTGGTAATCTTGGAAAATGCTTGACAGATTCTGATGCTATGTGATGCATCACATCTATACAGTCATGCAGCATTGTTTTAATAATTTACAGTATTGATTCTGGGGATCAAATAAAATTTCCCATACATGTTGTATGACGGTCTAACCAAGAGATGTGGAGGTCAGATAGCCAGTCGCTCCATGTTAAATACAGGCATGCAGCGGCTAGGCAGATGATGATGATTTTATATGACAGTGAGATAATTTATTTTTCAAGTCATCACTTGCCTTTAGATAAGCCGCTGTCGGCCCATTTGCTAATACCGTAAAATCCCCAAATATATACGAAGTTAATCTAACCGCATCATACAAGACTTTAAATAGACCTCAACCACAAATGACTCGAATGGCAATAATAATCAAAAACCAAATAGAAGGTACCTCATTATATATAAACCCACAAAAAACAAGGATGTTCAAGATTGAATGGCAAGTAAATTATGATCATCTGACATAATAATCATCCTTCAGTAAAAGTCAAGCGCAATGTCCCCAAGTTCGCGGCTCTGACCTTTGACAGATGTGTTGAATAATGCGTGTGCGCAGATTAATGTGCCGTACGTAAATAAACACGCGAGCGATGGAGTAATTGGAAACGCTGGTTGTCTTGTAATATCGATCGTGATAAATTGAATAAGTTTAATCAAGTTACCTACGCAGGTGATGATTTTAATTCATCTTAAGTTTGTGAGTGAAAAAACAACACAAAGAAATTAATATGATTATAACACATTTTTTTTTTGTACTTATCATAAAAACCCACGCTGAAGTAAGATTATAGCGATAGTAGGCCCCCGATTATCACGATCATGGAGAAATGAAATATGTTTAGAACGTTAATTGTGTTTTGACATAAGTTATCGAAAAGCTTATGTCAATTGGAAGTCGATGCATTTCGGAACGCCTTGTAAGTTTCTCATTTTTCTAGGCTCTCTGGAGTCCGTAGACAAGGGAAAATTGACTTGATTTTCAAGAGACAGGCTTAACATTACACATAGGCATTATCTTCTAGAAATATAGTTACCAGCATGTAATAAAATAATACGCAATCCAATCGTCAACATCTCGTAACTAGATCTTCGCTTTATGATAGATCAAAATAGGTATTAAAGTCTTCTGAAATTACCAATTAGCAGGTTTCATAATTTAAGTTCCTTGTATGTCTCAATCAGACAATCATTAAAATAAAAACGGTTGTAGATGTAATCTAAGTAATCGGTAGGTATAAAAAGTTGCAGCGGCTACCAGTCGCCTTATTTGTAACCTTAAGCGTATAGCACTCTTATAAGTGCTGCATCGGATTAGCAGCACATCACCTTATTTTTACACGCTGATCGGGATCCGGGGAGGGGCTCGTGGCTTAATAATACCAGCTGCATGGGTCAATCTCTAAGGTTAAGCAGTGCTCACGCCGTGATGGCTCTCGGCCACCGTAGGCGCGGGCCTGTGGACGGCGAGTAATGGGCTAGCTCGCCGTCCGTCCGTCGTATGACGACGGGCAGGCCGTGTCGACGGCGCGTTCGTGTTCCACGCGCGCCTCAAAGAGTTGTCAGCAAACGGGAGGGGCCCGCAGGGCCCGCCAGGGCTGCGGGACTGTTCGAAAGAGATACCGCGGCCCTGGAACATAAAGGGCCAATGAAGGAACATGGGTGGTTTTTAGTCAGTAAGAGTCTGACACTCCCTTCCGCTCCGCCCAGAGCGGGAGGAGTCATTTGATGATTTCCCACCCCCCAAAAAAAAAAAAAAAGGTTAAGCAGTGCTGGGGTCCGGGACTGTTCGAAAGAGATACCGCGGCCCTGGAATACAAAGAGCAAAAGAAGGAACATGGATGGTTTTTAGTCAGTAAAAGTCTGACACTCCCTTCCGCTCCACCCAGAGCGGGAGGAGTCATTTGATGATTTTACATCACAAAGAAAAAGGTTAAGCAGTACCTACTTGCCTAGGATGCCATGTAAGGGTGAGATCCATTACATATGATTGTTCCCGGCTGTCATTTGTAGATCTTTGACAGTCGTTACAGGAAGTCAGTGCCCGATAGTCTGACACCAAGTCCTAAAGTGTTGTGGAGGTCAGATAGGCAGTCGCACCATGTGAAACATGGTATTCAGTTGCATCCGGTTATATTGGATGATGATCCCGATCCGAGGCGATGCCGTTACAGTGCTCATAATTGTTCGTAGCAGAACAAAATTTCATTGGACATTTATATAATATGTACCTTGCCATAGATATCACAACTATCACTATAGCTGAGCAAAGTTCACTGCTAAAAGAAGTAGATGTGATTTAAGGAAAATCCACAAAAAATATTGCTATTCTAAATATTATATTGTTTAATTAATAATCGATTAACATCAAACATTCGCTTACATATTTGTCCGACTATAATACTAGTGAGAGTTCATCATTCACCCACATACCGACGTAATAATTACAATTAAATGCCCCGCACCCATCCCATTCACAATGTGCAACTGAAGCTGTGCTCATCTCAATGGAGAAAGGAATCGAGATCCGGGCTAATATGCGGGTGCATTTCCGTTGACTGACGGATTTGAAGTGACATTTGACGGATGATGACGTCGGTCAAAGAAAACGTTATAGGAAGTTAAAGCTTTTACAATATATATCTATTATTATCTATGCATGATAAATTATATTATTGCGCAATGTGTAAGTAAGTTTAAATATTGTTTAGATTAAGTAACCAAACGATTACTGAACTACCTACTAGTGCACTCTGATGTGTCATTAACACAGAAAAACTAAATCCCATGACACAAGGTATCCTAGTGTGGGGTCTAGAGCTACTTTATTGCACTATATCTTTATTTGATTTTTTTACTATCTTTTATTTGTTTGCTTAATATGTCATCAAAATGTATCTAGATAAATTATTATTATTAAATGTTGCTTATGGAGCTCGTTGGAATCCCAAAAGACGTCGTTGGATTGACATAATAATAAAATAGTTAAATTAAATCAGCCCGTAGTCCACTTCTCGATACAGGCCTCTTTCTAGCCGCATAACAACATACTGTCCTCCGTTTTCTGACCCTTTATAAGACCTCAATAACATAATCCATAGCCTTGTTGCTATTATAACTCTCCCAGGTTGATCTACAACACCCAGTTTAAAATCCATTTTCCGCAAATATTCTGGGCCCAGCCCCGCTCCGCATACTGATTCATGATCTCTGAATTTCTTCCCATCAGCTATCGGGACTTCGGGGCCCATGGTCAATAAGAAACCTCAAGAATAGAAATTTCATCGTTTTCCCTATTGCCCTCGTACTATCAACGATTACCGTGTCGTATCGTCACGTAGCAGTGGATACGCACCGACAAACTATCATGCATCGGAAACCGCGCGACCTGCCCAATCTCGACCACTCACCGATCGCTGTTACGTAAACACTTTACGATAATTATATACGTTCTTCATCTTACATGTGACGTCACAAAAAATACATATGATTTTTACGTTTTTTTATTTATTTTTTGTTTTATTTTGTAGAGAATCTTAGGCAAGAACTATCACGCTTATAAATACGATGTAAGTTCGACATTGACTCCTGCTAATAGGAATAAAATTACAATTCTAGGAATAAATAATTTAGATTTTTTGCAAGTAAAGTAATCTTTTCGGACAAGCAGACGCAAATAATGTTAGGTTGCTTTTTAATTTTTAGTATGACAATATAAAAGGGATCGCCATACAAGAAACGTGTTTTTCCGGCGTTGTTTGTAAATTCAAAGTATAAGTTCTTAAAATAAAGTTTTCCATGAGCCGTGGTTCTAAAATTTTGGCAAAACATATTTTTACTACGTCATGGTAGTTTACCTATCTACGTGTTGTAAGCAAATGTAGGTGCTAATAAGAACATAGTGCAGACGTGATATGATACACGCTTCCAGTCAAGAAAATGCGTCATATCCAGTCCAAGTGAACGCCGCTTTAAATTGACGTTGAGAAATTGTCTCACTGCAGAACCAGAGGGCTCTTAACATACAGAGGACGACCGAGGATTGACACGCTTGTTCAGTGCGTTTTAGTTGTTCAATGAAAACAAAAATGTTATATTTTTTATTGCAACATGACAAGTCGTATGGTCTTTTATATAAATGTTAATACATCTAAACTGCATCTCAATGCAATTTTGGCCTTCGACAACTATTGACAAGTTTTATTTTAAAAAATACCTTGAAATATGACTTTGACTTTACCCAAAAAGTAAAAAAGGAAGTATAAGAAGTAAATGTCTGCTTTTGACCTAGTTCTCGTGTTGTATCGCTCTCGCTAACCATTTATGGGTAAGCAGAGAATCACATAACAGTGTATTTCGTGTGGGGTAGACCCACGTTTAAGAATACAATGATAAACATTGGTATTACGTAATATTCGTGAAAATATGTCTGTTTTAGTAATTGGTTGCGAACGTATACAGTGCTTATAGTTTCTTTTCCGTAATTAGCATTAAAAGAAATATCGTCTTATAATATCTCATTAAATAATTTTTCTGAAGTGGCACTGGGTCGGCCATATTAGCCGTGGCCGGTAGAACCGATGTCCGTTGGGGTAGAGAAGAACATGTTCTTGGGTGGACATGAATCAGCAGACGTAAAGTAAGACGGCTTCAAGCTAGGTGAAGCCAGCCAGGGTGGTGGTATCTTCGCAGGGTGGCTCTTAGCAGGTGGTTGAGAGTTGCCGAGAATTGATTTGAATGGCGTACGAGGAGAGGTCTATATCTAGCAGTGGATTGTAGATTATGCTAATCTTTCTTGTTCGTGCGGTTAGTACCTAACTTGGTGTAAGATTTTTTATGCCACCCATGTGTTTTGACTTGGCTCTTACATGCCGATGAGAAATATCTCTTAGGCATGCTGGTTTGGCTGCGGGGCTGTTCGAAAGAGATACCGAGGTCCTGGAACACAAAGGGCAAAAGAAGGAACATGGATAAAAGAAAGGCCATGCTGGTTTCCTCACGATGTTTTCATTCATCGAAGCAAGTGATAATTATACAATACGCACATGAATCCGAAAAATCAGAGGTGCGTGTCTTGGGTTCCAACTCGAGACCTATGACTTGGCAGTGCGAAGGTCACATTACTAGGCTATCACTGCTAATAATGATGGTGAAACAGTTATTTGGAGTAACTTATTAATTAATTGTAACAACTTCATATTCAAACCGCAGAACCTTCGTAACACAACACCAAACTATCATTATAAAGCAATAATTGCATCAAAGTGAGACAGCTCCAATTAATGCATCCGTAAGATGATCGGTTACAATATCGCAATGCTTATGTGTTAGTATTAGCCAAGCCTAGATCCAGATCGTGTGGTAACGGACCGGTCTGGCTAGCTTCTATGCAAACTTGACCCGGAGTCTAGGAAAAGTGACTTCTTATTTTGTAATATGCTTGTTTCTTATCTCGGGTGACTTTTTAAATGCATAAGCGTTCCAGCCCCGTCGTCCTCTTCCTTTATGGACACAGAAGAAGTTCTAATGAGTATATCTACTGCCACGCAGTGCAAAAAATTGCAGGATGAAGATTTGGTGCATTTTTTTGCATGGTCTTTAGAGGTGAATCCAAGATCGTCTACTTATGAAGTAACTGTCAGCGCTGGGGGTAAATTAAACATAACATCACCCGCCTATAATAGGGGCCATCCATAAATTACGTCACACGTTTGGGGGGGGGAGGGGGTCGACGAAATGTGACAAGGGGTGAGGTTTCCTAAATTTTGTTAAGTCACATTTCAAAATCTAACATTGACACTGACACGAAATTTGAATTGTTAACGAAAAACTTAAAAATATTTGCAACTTCATCTGTATGAATATGAACATGAAATTTGCAAAATATGTGACGCCACAGGATGGGGTAGTCTCACAAATGTGACCAGCTGTGACAAGGACGAGGGGGGGGGGTAAAAATATGAAATTCGTGTGACGTTATTTATGGACGGCCCCATAACATACCAAAGGATTAGTTAGACGTCTACCTATATAATACCCTCATTTTACCTGTGTTTGAAGTCCCATGTAATAAGGGCGAGTCTATAGCGATCAGCCGGGTACTATTCCAGACTTCAGGCTTTATAAAAAACCCCAATAACACCATAAGTATGCGACCCTATAGAGCCCAAGAGTCAAAAGTCCGACAAATTCTTTTGATTTAATTTTGCAACCCACTGAAAATATGAATAGTAGTCTGTGTTAAAGGTCGGATGACAGTTTTCCCGGGCAAAATAAGATCCATCTAGTTAGGAGACGACCACAATATTCCTAATTGGGGAAAGGCAAGGTTAGTGATGAATAATTCAGTTTTGCAACACCTAGCTACATACCTATTTGGTGATCGATGACAAAACGAAAGATCACTATCTCTTTGACTAGGTGCTACTGATGATTGATGCATCAAACATCAATCCTCGTTTCGCCATTCATAATTATTTTATAGAAATAGTAACCCTATGTGGTAGTAAATAAGGCGGTGAATAATTATAGGAGCTTTGTGTATGTAGTAGGAAGTTAGTAATGTTACACCTTTCAGTTATGTTTAATAATAATAAATATCTTCATTTCCCAAAAATACAGATAATTGTACTTTAAGTTTACAATTTTGGATTCTTGTTAGAGAACACTATACTAAACATTTGGATGCTTCTGAAATCTGTACACAATAGATTAAACTCTGTCTCTTAAACTAGGGTATCCTGTATCTTAAGAGACAGTGTTTAATGAGTGTTTATTGACTTGTAGTAAAATAATCCCTGCTCTGTGAGTAACAAGTTAATTTTTCGTTTAATTTATGCATTTCAATGAGCATTAATTTGTTACGCTCATGACGGTAAATAATCAGCTTGTAACGTTCCATGGGCTGTGTCAAAGTCACTGCAGACCTGTGTTCTGACGGAGATGCGAGCCCAGTGCAGGTTCGTGGATATTCCTGATATGCTCTCAAAACGTTAAAAGAAAAGATCGTGAAGAAACCGGCATTAATTAAAACTAAAAACTCGAAGAACCAGCACTGAGCCCACTCTCTCTCACAGAGAGGGTTCCTGCGTCCCAGCTGTGGGAACCTTGCAGCATACTTCCCAGCAGTGCATACTTTATTTACTAGATTCTAGAGTCAGTTAACCCCGTGATGCTGCAGGAGTCCGCAGTAACTAAGCTCTTTTCACCAGGCCTACGACCTGTTTACTACCTTTTAAATTGCAAAAAAGATGAGCCATTAAGTAGCGGAAAAAAACAAAATAATTTAAATTAAAACTTTGGCACACAATAAATAAAAATGTAGACATTTTTATAGCGCAATGTTTTATTTGGTTACAAAAAAATAAACTTTCCATCATTACAAATAAGAACTTAAAACAGATCCTACTAATTCGGACTGTTTTTATTCTCAAGGCAAGTCATAATTTTGAAAGGTATTATTTCGTTGTAGATTATGATTGTATCTGTATTTGATTTAATGACAATTTGTAATATTTATTGTCTTGGTTTATAACTATTACAATAATTATATCTAGGTACTGATCGGTTAGGTGATATTGCTAAATATAAAATAACATAATTAAGATTTATTTGTAAAAAAACAATCAAACAAAACCTGATTTGTGCAGGTGCAACTTAGTAAGACTAAATAATAATAATGTTCTAAAACTAAACTATAACTAGAATAATACTTAATTAATATTACCTTATTAGCATACCTAATATCGAGCATTAAATGCTCGCGAACAACAAATAATTTTATTACATGACTCTGATGTTTCATTTTAGAGTCCATTTTGTATCGAGACAAAACATCACAAGCAGAAATTCAAAGAAACTTACCGATGATTGAAAACCAGTAATCTATAATTTTAGCTTTAAAAATTACCCTATATTTTACTCAAACAATAGTCGCCTATAATGATTAAGATTAGAGTAACAATTGAATCTAAAGAAACCTTTCGCTAACAGCTAGTGGAACACTCAGGTAATGTTATATTTTGTAACATTTTCAACCTTCAGGTGACGTAATAACAATACTTTTAGTTCGATCGTCCGTCAGCTATATATGGGTGGGTTATGTTTTCTGTTGGGTGACCAGATTGTCTTGAAGTTTGAAAACATTCCTTAACTTTCCAGTAAAAGTTCGAAAGTATTTACAGCAGAAATTTTTAAATGAAAACAAACGCGTGAAGAAGTTAAACTTCTGGCATGTTATTAAGATATGAAATTCAGCAAAAGTAAGATAAGGACATCTTATCATGCAATCAAGGATAAAAAAAATGGTGAGACAAAACAAAAGAATAATGGCATCAACGCACACTACGTTGGGTGACTAAAGTTACCCAATACGATGAAGCCGACTAATAAGCATGACGACCTAGGCTCCATTCACCATCGTGCTCTACTTTATAAAGCATCATCTGTCACCAATAGCCACTTACTAAATGCATTTACGGTAAGACAATTTGCTGACATCTAACTTTACCTAATCCACCATGATATATCTCTGCGCCGGCGCCGACATCGCCACATTGGGCCACATCATCCATGGCGCCAACGCTTTAGAGGACAGTCTACATGAATATTAATATTGTAAGACTACATAATTTAATTACATATTTTAGGCTCTTCTATGAAATTTTATCTCATCATCTAAATATGCGGTTATGGCGACATTTGGACCACAAAAGACTTATTTTTGCAACGATTAGCCTGATCAGAATGTTTGTATTGTATACATTTTGAAATTTACACATTCTTGAACCGATTTTGACGGTTTTACGCAGTGTTGAATTTAACAGTCGTTTTATTTGACAATATTATTGCCTATAGAAAGCTTGAATTTATTAAAGTTTTTAAACTGTCATGGTCACTAACATTATAATTAACACTTGAAACGGGATATTTACCATGTCCACTGTTTGTTTTTAATTTATTAACAATCAGGACAGTCTCACTGTAAACTAAAATTGTACGCACAATATAAAGTGCAGTACTTAACAGAATGTCAAAGTTGCACCACATACTTAGTTTAAAACTACGTAAAGGCATCAGCCCACTGTGTTTGCGATTATATTTTTATTTGCTTATTTTATTTTATGGACATTTTATTAAAAATTCAGACGTAACTGCGATATTTTTTTTAGGGTATAAATTTTGAACAGCTTTCTAATATTCACCTTTGGTCAGAAACTTTAAAGTTAAAAATAGTTCAGTAGGCCTTAAAACAAAACGAACGGAGTGAAAAAATCAAATCTGAGTCAAACTTTCTTTAATTTCTGTCCTTTTTGTCCTACGAAAGCCAGAGTCTAAGAATTATCAGATTGTCGATCATCTAGATCGATCATTAAACATATTATATCTGAGCCTCTGAGGGACTATTCCCATATTTTCAGAACTATTTGCCTTTAATCTCGTTTGAAACGAGATTACGACTTGAATTCAAAAGTTTTTTTTCGGGTACGAGAGTTGGCCTTCTGATCGTAGCAAATGCAGCTGAGATTCAGACATTAAACGACCCACAGCTTTGCATTTCATTGACTAATATAAAATCTTCAACCATCGCCACACCCACAAAGGAGATTGTAGTCTATGCAACACGTAAAATCATAATTTATCATCACGCACATTCTCACATTATTTCATTTTGAAGCTAGACCGGACCAGAGACTAGCCATGGACTGTTAACTTTCACTGTCTATGACCGCTCCTTATGTCTGGTGTAGTCTACTTAAATAGCCATAGAGTTTATATCGTCTGTGGGTCAACACTAGGTAGTTATTGTAAGTCAGTGTTGCGAAAGTTAAGTGATGTGCCTGGATCGATAAATTACCTTATTTGGTAAACCTATAAATGTAATAGTTTTGAATATTTAAATCTTGGTACCGACGAGAAGATTGCGTTTGCCCTGCGCTGGTACAGTAATAAAGGCATGTAGATACACTACTCAAAACTGATTATTCCTACATTACGAAGTTCCAACTTTCTATTTTCAGGCATTTCAGTGGTTGGGCTGCGGGACTGTTCGGAAGGGATACCGCGCGATTTGGCCCTGGAACACAAAGAGCAAAAGAAGGAACATAGATGGGTTTTAGTCAGTAATAGTCTGACACTCCCTTCCACTCCGCCTGGAGCGGGAGGGGTCATTTGATGATGTCCCATCCCAAAAATAAAAGGTATTTCAGTGGTTATGAAAAGTACATGGCATTGAGAGCTAAATATCTTGTACTATTATTTACTTGACCTCCAAGATGGCGGGACGAGCTGGACAGAACGAACGACCAGTGGTCAACATTGGCCCCAGATTGAAACACCTAGAAGTCATGGAGAGATGTCTTTGCCCAGCAGTAGGATGACGATAACAGTAAACTGCTTACCCTTCGTGTAGTTTTGAGCTGCCAAAATTTTAAATAGATACGAAGAAGACATACCCGTAGTAGCCACTGGTATCTAGTTCCGTCAAGGCACTGCATCCAAATAGAATCATATGACGTCACAATCTAGTAGGAGACACCTATACACGCCAGATTATGCACCCGTCAGCTTACCTATCTCTCTATCGGCCTCTCCAATATCTTTCATTTAAATTGAAAACTTTCTCTGCCAATTTGAAATGTCCTGTTCCAACCTGAACCATTTACATGGCTATATAAGTTTATGGTCCAGTGCGGGTCAGCGCTGGTCAGTTATTGTGAATCATTGTTATATAAGTCGGGTTCCTAGTAGTGTTGGGATTGGGTATCGATAATTTGTTTTGGAAATGTATCGAAATGCAATATTCAAAATTAGACTGATGATTTTCACGAAGCAATTTCACTATTGAATTCTAATTTGAGAGATAAACGAAGTAATTTCTGCAGTAAGTAGCTGTATATATATACCAAAAGATAAAAATAAGAATCATTTATTTAAAAAAAAAGTATTACAAAAAGTGTACATTTAGGCGCAGCAATATGAAAAAAAAATTTGGCCGTCCCATAGTAAATCAATCAGCTGGTAGTCAGTTTTGTAAGGGAGGGCCAAATTTTTTTTTCATATTTCGACCTATGTTCTTTGGGGAAAGTTGTTGAGTTTCATGAGCACATTCACCTCCTTCAGGGTTGATACCCCCCTTCCGTTACACGCTGTTTATGTGTATTAGTATCAATATAAGTATATAAATTTTCGAAAACAAGAATTTAAATTTTAGATATTTATTTTGTACCCTATCACAATGTTTTCTTATTTAACCCAAAGGTTGACTGGTAGAGAATGCCTTGTGGCATTAAGTCCGCCTATGTACCACTATTGTACATGAAGTTTAAATAAACAAAACAATATCCTACAAAGAGAAAGGGGTCTGTGTATGCAATGATTTCTAATAAACCATAAAACGTGTTACTAAATAGTCATAAAATCAACAATGTAATCGTAAGAGCTATTGTATAATAGTATAACCATCATAAAAGAGACAGGTCAATTTCTATCGATAAACGAGCATCACTATTTAAGTACAACTTTAGTACAGTTTTGTTTAGTGATGTAACGTTTCGATTCAATTAAATGATGCTTTATAGATCGCAGTGGTGTAAGCAAGTACGTTGACCAATCAGGGCCGACCATCCTGTGGGTTTTTAAAAGGAGGATGTGACATAGATAGCCTTATGCTATTTTGTCCTTTTAAGGGGTTACAGCTGTTGTAGACTCAATTTTTATTGGAGTAAGTACGAGTTTTGCATGTTGAATTGGAGGTTTGTAATTGATACTTATTTTGCTAGTTGTCTTAACGAGTTTGGCTTTCTAAGCATGTGATGGACGGCAACATCCTGTAAATATTATAGATCGAAACTGTCTGGGCATTGATGATGTCAGTCGATAAATTATTATCGTCTACTGCTGTGAGGAATATGCCATAACAGGTCTGCTTGATAAATTATCTTAATAATTGCAAAATCTATCCGCCAACACATACAGAATAAACATTGGTTCTTACTTCAAAAGGTTACATATAGTTCTGCATCATTGAGTCTTTTCAATCGCATTCCTCTGCAGTAAAAAAATGAGGGTTGAGTTTTTCAAACTACGTTGGGGTCAGTTTTCATTCTAACCGTAACTATGCACTTTAATTAGAGCCACTGCTTGTTTGACCATAGGTAAGATTGTCAGACCTTCGGGCTTCTGACTACCCGTAATGACTATCAAAGATCAATGGCAGCTGAGACCAGAGGCTTAACGTGCCTTCCAAGGTATGAAGGAGTCTCGGTATGCGTTGTATTATCCCACTGATGTCAGGAACTCCACGTCCAAGATAACTAACAGATTGATCTAACAGAAAATTCACCTAGATTTTACCTGATTAAGTCATTCAAAACTCGACATAATGTTAAGATGAAAGCAACAATAATTACTACACAAGCACTAATTTTGATGTAGAAATCAAATAACTGGTTCTATTTAACAAAATATCAATTATTATTGAAATTTTAGCTTTCTAATTGATGCAATGAGATCGACTTGGAAGTGTTTCAATGAGCTCACTTAGGCAATAGACCTAGCCACGGGCGTATTCCATCACAGAAGCGTTTTTGAACGAAGATTTTTTAAATGGTAAGCCCTGACTTCAAAAGGCTATTTTTCGAATCAACTTTTTGTATATAAACATGAACTATTAGCATAATCAACCTATAATGTTCCCACTGCTGGGACACACGGCCTCCCCTCTATGAGAGGGAATGGGCTATAATCTACCACGCGGGCCCAGTGCAGGTTGGTAGATGTCACATGTTTTCGAATTTTTTGGTTCTAGTACATGCCGGTTTTCTCACGATGTTTTCCTTCACCGTTTTTGAGAGCAGGGGTGATGAAATAAATTACACAAAGTAATGCGCCTGCCTGGGTTCGAACCCACGACTTACTGTTCGAAAGTCGTAACACGAACTATTAATATTTTTAACTAGCTGTTGCCTGCAACCAGGTCGCTATAAGAGTAGAGGAAGACCAAAGAAACGATGGATGGACTGTGTGAAGGATGATATGTCTAGAAAGGAGGTGACTGCTGAGATGACGAGTAATAGAGAAGTATGGAAGAAGAAGACATGCTGCGCCGACCCCAAATAAATTGAGATAAGGGTAAGAGTGATGATGATGACGATTTTTTTTTCCTCACTAACTTCTAACTAACTAACTACTACTAACTAACTCTCTCTTTAATTAAGCGGGCAGGGACTTAAGCAGCCCTTAAGTTTAGCATTTTTCCGGTTCTAAAAGTTACCTGGGTTGTCAAATTCTGTCAAACAAACGAATAATAATTAAGTTATAAAATCATTCAGACCAAGGAGAAGATCGCGGGACGTCTTGGATGGCTTCCTCGCGAATCGGCGACAAGAAGCACATCACCATCGTGACAAGTGAAAGGAATGGGAGGGGGTGTCTTTGCTCAGGAGTGGGACAACACGGGTAAAAGTCACAGCACACATATCAACTCAGTTCAGTATTCTTTGTATGAAACTCCCTACTGCAACGCACACTAATCGGAATCGTGACGTAATCGACTCGCCTGGGGACGAACTCACGAACCGCGGTGTGGTGCGTGGTCAACTCGCTTACGGCTAGCCGTCCCCGCGCTGACGTCTCTCCGTACCCGAGCTTACGTCTCTTCTTCCACCCTTTTTTTTTCTGATGGGAAATCATCAAATGACTCCTCCCGCTCTGGGCGGAGCGGAAGGGAGTGTCAGACTTTTACTGACTAAAAACCACCCATGTTCCTTCTTTTGCCCTTTATGTTCCAGGGCCGCGGTATCTCTTTCGAACAGTCCCGCAGCCCTGGCAGGCATCGGCCCTTGCGGGCCCCTCTTGTGTGCTGACATCTCTTTGAGGCGCGCGTGGAACACGAACGCGCCGTCAACACGGCCTGTCGTCATAAGACGGACGGATGGCGAGCTAGCCCATTACTCACCGTCCACAGGCCCGACTCTTCTTCCACCCTTACGCACACTACTGTTGCCACACGTGCTGTCATTCACAGGGCAGCTTCCCGCTGTGTTGCCCGCGCGTTTTATTGAATTTATAGATTAGATTGTAGAAATATAAGTATCAAAATACTAACAAGCGCCAAACATTTTCTAGTTATTAGGATTCAAACTGATCTGGTACCGGTCAGGTCAACCAGTGGTCGGCGAGCCGTAAGCGTCGCCTAGCCGTAGCCGAGTCGACGTATCGGAGCTGCTGATGCGCTTGCTTACGTTAGGTTGACGTCTGTTTGACGGCGAAGCGAAAGGCGATACGGTGCCGATCCTTTTCCGAGTTGTTATGTGTGCTGTGACCTTAAGCTAAAAAAAAACATTAATGTTTAAAATATTTAATTATCTACTCTTGAGACCAGAGAGAAAGAGAGAGAGAGAGCTCCGTTGCCATCTATTTCGCGTTAGAGCCAAACAAATATTTTGAGAAACGTAATATTTCAAAACCAAAATCATTTCTGACCTGCGCAATAGATTCACAAAGAATTTTGACTTGTGCAATGTAACAAAATGAACAATCTCGTTTATATTTTGACAAAATGATTCGTAACACTTGTTATGAAATATATAATTTTATCGCATTGTAAAATGGCATCTCTTTGCGACACACCCAAAAATATTGGCTAATGTCAAGAATTAATTTAACTAAGCTTATTATATAAATATAGTCTGACTATAAGAGAATATTTCGAATTATAGAGCTGATGCTAATGGCAGATGTGGTCATAAGAATTTTAATAACCTATGAATTGGTAGTTTATGAGCATAGCGAGATATAATTACTTATTCTACGGCAGTGGGGAATCCCTCCGCTTAAATAAATTTTAAAACACACTAAGCACACCCACAAACTGATGTGGGTATGCGTTCTTACTGCAAAAAGCTTATGATGACACAGTAATAAGTAAAAAAAATATGGCCCTCAAAAAATAACAAAAAATGCCCCATTTTTACGACCGTGGTTAGAGGACTACCAGACAAATTCGAAAAGTTTTTAACACGAAAGTAACCAATAGGAGCCTAGACATACTCTTCCTTAAAATTTTAATTTAAAAAATAATGGAATCGGCTCAATTTTCGAGGAGAAAAAGGGGGAAACGAAACGTCGATCTCGTCAATGTTTGTGTGATAAATATAATCGGTCTGAGCTGCAGCTGTCCCTTTCGCACTCTACGGGGGCAGGCTTGACGCATCTTGTTTCGTCTTCACAGGACTGATAGAAGCTTTTCGATAGGTTATGTCAATCCAGTAATTTTTTTACTTCTTCTTCTTTGCTATCGCTTCGTCTAAGACCTCTGTTGTCTCTTGAACTAGCTTCCTAAGAGTAAAGACATGTATGTAATTTAAAATTTCAAGCTCTTACATTTAGATGGATCGTACCTGCGCATTAAATTTGAATATCACCGGTAGCACTACAAAGCTTTAGTGAAAGGTAGACATTATCAGGGAATAGCTGATCTGGACTAGTAACCTTTGACATATTGCGATAGTTTAACGCAATGTAAGAGGTAGTTGGTTTGTCAATGGGTAATCGATGATTCAGGATTGAATGTAACTTGTGGAAGTGGAAAAAAAGACATAAGTAAAGAAACTAACATACCGTACATGACTACATACCCTGAACATACATAAAAAAAGATTCCGACGAATTGAGAACCGCCTCCTTTTTAGAAGTCGGTTAAAAATATAAATCACTGAGATTGTAAAATCCAGTTACTTATATTCAATCTTCTCGGCCTTGCGTTTAAAACACAAAATAAACGGCTGCATTTAATGCACGGTTACATCACTCTAATGTTTCACAATACATTTCCGGTTGAAATAATATATAAATATATCCCTGTGAATCCAACGGTGGTTACGTGTGTAAGTCCTCTTGAACGTGCTCCGTCGGGCTCCGCCCCAAGGCAAGATCTCTGTCAGGCCTTCACTGACTAAAATCCACACGGTGTTCTTCAAAATATTGTCTCACTCGTACTTTTCAATTTACTATTTTCAATCTGATCATTCGTATTAAATACCAGACAACCAGTCTTACCAATGGGTATCGTGTTACCCAGTGCTAGCTGGGTTGTGGAGGCCAGGCAGTCGCTCCATGTAAAATACTGGTATTCAGCTGCATCCGGTTAGACTGGAAGCCGACCCCAACATAGTTGGGAAAAGACTAGGCAGATGTTGATGATGCATTCGTATTAAATTAACAAAGAAAATCTTTTATTATATTATCAATCTGCTGACAGCTGCTAACTGAATTGAAAAAACAAAAACGATGACAACACTAAAACTAAATGCAAACCCTGGCATCGATAAAACTTGTATTCGAGTGTATTATTAAAAGATTCGCCAAATTCATACATTTATAATTGATAAGTCATAATGAAGTGATTACAGCGATTAATAAAACTTGTTGAATATAAAATGTCGAATTATGTTAATGTGTGTCCGCATTTCTTTATGTTTTGCATGTCTGCATCGTTTTTGTAAATTAAAAAGCTTTTTGCTTTTTTGTGTAAGAGATTATGACATTTTTTTTATTGTTGTAATACTGAAAACTTGTTTTCCGGGTTCACCGTTCTATATGTGAGGTCGTCAGATAAAAAACTTGATGTTTTTAAAACGAATCTAAATCGTCGCTCTTGTCCACTAAACTAGGCTGACAGTAGATTTCTAAAGACAGCGGGCTACTGCAAACATTGACGGTTGTCAATAACCACAAGCAACAATGCCGCTGGGGTTCTAAATTCGAATGTGACGGCACAACTGCGACGGCAGCGGTGTTCTTCTTCTTCAGTTCTGCGAGAGACATAATTCAAACAAAAAAAAACATCTTGTTGCTCTGTTAGTGCCAGTGATGGCACTAGTGGATGTCACCACTTGACCGCAGCGTCAGGGAGCAATGTCGCTATCAACGGAAGTGTTTTCATAGTTACATAGATATAATTTGTGTTGCTGGAGTCGGGCATTGCAGTTGGGGCGGGTTTGTTGCTGCAGTTTGCGGTAATGTTTGTAATGCTAAAAAGCAGACAGATATTAGCGATGATTCGATAATCGAGACCAAAATGAGATATCCCATCAACCACATTCGATCAATTCCGTTTACATCACCACCATTACCTCCAGACACCTAATTAAAACGCATAAATTAATTTTGTCGCAATTCTCTACGATTTCCGCAACATCTATTTAAGGATATTATTAGAAGACTAATACATTCTGTGACCAATTGACCATATTATGTAACGGCAAAACTGGTCATGTGACCACGTGACGATGCAACGCGACCAGGTCTTATGACCAGAGTTGTATCACATATTACAGAGAATAATACGTGGCACATGGAAAACATTTAGGTAATTGTGCAAGCTATGTACTGTACTTGTAAGTAAGTGGATCAGGTGTTGTGTAAAGATTAGAATATAATATCAAATGGTTAGCTGTGTGGTGTAGAGGAGAAGCGGACGCGAGAGGATTTTTATAAGCGGTTCATTATTCGGAATACACTTTGCACGTTTTTCACTCCAAGCACAAACTCTCTGCAAAACGGAACGTAATACAATATTTATAATAACATTATAAGCCTAAGCAGCAAGAAAAATTACTTGATGTTATTGTGCTGCGAGGTATTCCCATTTGAGCACCTATTTTTAGGGCACCTACAATTAAATAAAAATATATTCAAGTCGTTTTTGTTTATTGTTTAGTTCTTAGTTTTTTTTCTCTGATAACACAGCTGTTAACCTCGGTTTGAAATGCTGTTCTTGGCAATTTCACACTGTTACGCAATTTATAGGGACCTTTACGTTCTTCTATAATTATAATTTCATACAGATCCTGCTTCCATCTTCAACTTGTACCACACAAATCTCACGCATAGTGCTTAGTACGTACGCCGTGAGTTTGTGCCATTGACCCGCATTTGCTGCGTCTACTTGTAAACTGAATTCTGATAGCGTTTTTATGGTAATTTTGTAACGCAACAGTGAAGCGTGGTCATGGTGTTATCAACACTGATAGCGATCTGTTTACATCTGTTTTGTTGAATATACAACAATGTACTGGGGCTTATGTAAATTATTTAAAAATATGTAAGTAGGTATACTTACAGATTATATGTAATTAACCATTTAATGTAATGCAAAGAATACTTACACTCTTCTTCTCAATTCGTTGAATGAGTACATAGATACTTTAACTATCTCTTTTTGTTTAGTTTTTTTGTCGACTAATGGGTAAGATAGAAAGATATTTATTTCGAACCATCGATTTCAGAAACAAAATAAAAAACAATAATTGAGTAAAACTGATAACAAATTGCACAAACTTTTGATGGAAGTTTTTTCAAACTTTAACTATGGACTTTTGATACCTAAATTAAGTTTCAAAAGCTCATATGACTTGGTTGTCAAAGCTGCTCGACCTGAAACAAAAAGCATAAAAACAAGAAAATAATAAGAAAATTATGTCATCCATCGGACCAGTTTGATAATAATAAATGTATGTAAACATGTGACCGTTACTGTAGTGTCAAGGACTTTGATACAAACTGAGGACAAACCTCTTTTCATTTCGGCTGCTTCACTGGCTCAGTGACTTAAATATAAAGGCTTCTTGCATCATGGGATATAGCGGGTTCGGTTTCCGCACAAGGTGACAAGAAAGATGAACAAACATTTTGTTTATCTTTCAGGTAAAGATAAGGTTTGACTATGATGTGAGATTTGTTTCGGTAAATTAAACCACAACACAAGAGAAATTCTCGTTTTCATTGATGAATGGTCCGTGTCCTAACCAGCGGCAGTAGCAAGAGATTTGGCGAGTAACAGGTAGTGAGTTCGATCCCCATTCGTTACGTTAACCACTCCTCGTACACTGTGCTCCATACTTTTGCTCGTTGATGGCCTAAGCAGAAATACCAGTTGGTATTATACGTGTGAGTTGATTGTCACTACACTGGCGCTATATCCCGGAACAGATCTGTAAGCAAATATTCGATTATAGACAAGTCTGACTACCCCAATGACAGTAATGGGAAGCAACGAGGCAATTCTGCTTATAATCAGGAACTATACAGCTACATGAATTGCGTAATCTTACATTAGTCAACACGGGTAGACTCACTCTTATGTAAGGACATAATAGGCATATTATTAGTGTTTTAGCTTCATTTATGAGTGGTAAAATATTGACTAGATTATAGTGCAGAGGTTGAACAAAGGCGAGCGTGAGGATCCAGGTTCGTTGAAAAAATAAAACTAAAATTGTGTCAAATCAGCTCATTTAATTAGATAAGAACATGTAAGCTTCTCAATACGTTTCAATGTAATAAAGTTAATTAAAAGAAGAAATAAAAAGTTTAAGAAGAATAAGAATAAGAATAGGAATCATTTATTTAAGAGAAATGAGTTTATTTCAGAGTTAACTTAAGAATTCAGCAAAATTTTTAGAGGTACCTCCATAGAAGACTTGCCTACATCTTTATTTCTACACTAGCTGTTACCCGCAAGCTTCCTTCGCTTGAAATTTTTATTAAAAAAAATATTACTTCCCTTTTTGAATCGGATTTTATTAACAATTTCAAGGGTTTTAATTTTTTTGCACGGAATCCTAATTATTTTTCTAAATAAAAGTAGCCCACGTTTGACCTTATAACATCAGCTACCTGCCAGTAATAGTCCCGTCAAAATCGGTAACGTCGTTTCGGAGATTAGCCGAACAAACAGACGGACCGACCGACAGACAGATAAAAATTGAAAAAAAATTGTTTTTGTTATAAGTGCCGTATATATTTTCCTATGCAAACAGACACTTCAATTTTATTTATTTGTATAGATGTATCGATTCAAACTCTTTAAATGTTCATCAATGAGCAAAAATACCATATTCGAAGCACAAACAATTAATTCAAAAATATTCACACAACACACATTCTAATCCTTGCATCCATAACCCGTCCAGCAGTTTCGACACATGTTGTAACAGACGGACAGACAAGATGCATCTCAACAATGTCACAGAAAGTAGTATTACGTAATACATGGACTTAATACCCACATACTTATTAGATCAAGACTGGTAACATCTGATACGTAATTGGCCGAGTTTTTGTTAGATAACTATCTTTTGCCCGCGGCGTTTCTTAGATGACCGATGTGAACGTTGCTGAATGGATGTTTTCGTATGTATGCGATGAGTTGAGTTTTCCTTTCATATTCTTCCGTATGAAATTTTGATGAGTGAATTATGTACTTTACTTTCTTTTAAGTGTACATATCAACATAACATAACATCACGACGGTAATCCCCGAAGGGTTAGGCAGAGGTGTACATAATTGTACACCCACATTTCGCCTCTTTTATTTAAGTCCCATGTAATAGGGGGCGAGCCTATTGCCATCAACCGGGCACAAATCCAGACTGCGTGGCTGCTACTGAGAAATTCCTGATGGAAAAACCCCATTAACACTTTACCCGATCCCGGAGGCGAACCCAGGACCTTACATGACCGACCAACGGGGCAGTGTATTTATCAAATGATATTCAATTGTCTATCATTGGTTCTATTTGGTTAAGTCGGTTCTCTACCCTATTTTGTTTGTCACACACACACACACAATCATACATATTTTTACACATTTTCCTACAAGTCTGTGTACAATATAGTGTCGAAACAAGTTGAAAAACTAGAAAAAAAATGTTTTTTTAGCAAAGCTTATTTACTAAGATGAAAGTTTACGGGCTTATTTCAATTTTTTTTTTTGGGGTGGGAAATCATCAAATGACTCCTCCCGCTCTGGGCGGAGCGGAAGGGAGTATCAGACTTTTACTGACTAAAACCCATCCATGTTCCTTCTTTTGCCCTTTGTGTTCCAGGGCCGCGGTATCTCTTTCGAACAGTCCCGCAGCCCAACAGACGATGACCTCATGTTTTCCTCAATCCATTTGACACACCAGGTAACCCAATTATCCTTTCACCTACGGTCTACCGGCTATTAGAACTAAGTTAAAATAAAATGATATCATACCTATATTGCAATAACACTGCAATAATTTCTGGTATTGCACTCATGCATTATCAGTTGCACATCGGATAAAGCTGTGATTACAAGTCAAGCTTCGAAATGTTGATTTTTCATCATCATAATGGTGGTTGGGGTATCTTTAGGTTAAGCCGCGCTTGCCTAGGTTAATCGGTGGATGGGTTTTATACCGAATTTCCCCTGTGTCTCGGAAAGCACGTTAAGCCATTGCTCAGGCTGTCCTTTGTAAATTTTTGACAGGCTTTTCTAGCTAGGCTTTTTTTTTGTCTGACAACCAGTCTTACTAAGGGGTATCGTATTACCCAGTACTAACTGGGTTGTGGAGGTCAGATAGGCAGTCGCTTCATGTAAAACACTGGTATTCAGCTGCATCCGTAAGACTGGAAGCTGATCCCAACATAGTTGGGAAAAGGCTGGGCAGATGATGACATCGTGACGTCTCTCCGCTCGTCTCCGGTTGGTGGAATCCGGGCTTTAAGCTTGATCTTCTGACATTCTCAACCATTTTCCATCCATCGTAATACGTACGTTGAACAGTCTAGACTCTTTGGCTTGTAGTCAATAACCCCGTCAACTTTTTTTATTTGTGGGAGTAAGAAGACAGGAAAAAATAAGACCGAGAATAGCATCTAAAGATTTATCCCCAAGACATGTGACTGCAGCTTTACACATAACTATTACGAAATTGAACGATTTAAGATAGTCAGGTATGTTGTAAGTTAATAAAAGTATTAACGGTCTGCTTGAGACAAGGCTATGTATTGTTTAAGAGCGGATCTAAGATCAGATAACATTTAGGTTGAAATTCTGTGGTTTATAATAGAGAGTGGTAATAGCAGTGAATGTGCTTTGTTTTTGGTTACTATGTTGACCACATTTTGTATAAACTGATCATTCGCGAAACCACTGAAAACTTAGTGTGTTTGGTTAGGTAAACAACGTCAAACGGTCAGGGTTCTTAAATCAACCGCAAATGCAGCAGATGTGTGTCTTGTGTGGTTAAACTTGACGAAAAACCTCATATATAAGTTAAATAACAGTTTCAGCAGCTGTTTTACACGGTGTGGCTAGTTATTGTTTTCTTTTTGTCTTGTCACTTTTTTCCTAAGTTAAAAAAAAACATTTCTTCTTATCAGATATTCAAAATCAAGATATTTAATTTCACATAAACCTACATGGACACTTTATAAAACGTCAAATTATAAGAAAGGTGCATTTTCAAACAGTACTTTTCTATTATTATTGATATTTAGATGAAATTGAGTGAGCTCAATTTTATTCCAAATCATACCAAAACGAGAGATGAGGAAATAAACCTATACTCATCATCATCATCTGCCTAGCATTTTCCCAACTATGTTAGGGTCGGCTTCCAGTCTAACCGGATGCAGCTGAATACCAGTATTTTACATGGAGCGACTGCCTATCTGAACTCCACAACCCCGTTTAGTGCTAGGTAATACGATACCGCTTGGTAAGACTGGTTGCCAGACTTTCGGGCCACTGACTACCTGTAACGACTGTCAAAGATCTACAAATGACAGCCGGAACCAACGGCTTAACGTGCTTTCTGAGGCACGGAGGAAATAAACCTATACTATAATACCTAATATACTATTAGAAAACAATCTACCCGACTAATTTACTAACATAACATCTTACATAACAAGAGCATCCACCCACTCTCAAACACCAAAATAAATTGAAAAACTCTTAGGTTTTACGATCGAAACTGTTTTTATTTTAAAAGATGTTCGATTGACCAAAATAGTACCTACTAATTGTTATTGTGGTCGATTGACATAGTTTTTTTTTATAGCTGAAGATTAAGAGTAAGGTATTATATCGTGTTAGGTCACCGAGGTTAGACTAGACATGGTTTTAGGTAAAAGTGGATTAATTTTGGAGGAACTGGCTCATGTGTATTTGGAGGAGTAAGAGAGGCAGATAGATAGAGGTATAGAGGGAGTCTTACTAAGAGTTATCGTATTACCCAGTACTAACTGGGTTGTGGAGGTCAGATAGGCAGCTGCTCCATGTAAAATACTGGTATTCAGCTGCATCCGGTTAGACTGGAAGCCGACCCCAACATAGTTGGGAAAAGGCTAGGCAGATGATGAAGAGAGGCTGGTGGATGTAGAGATGCGATCTATGTCTTAGCCTATAATTCTAAATGTTAAATATGTTTTTGCAATATTTTAAATATCCAGCTTGTTTTATATCCAGGTTTAGACCTGTTTTTAACGACTCGGAGAAAAGGTTGCAAAGTTACAATATACGAGTCTGCAGCAGTCTTTCACCGGGACGAAACACTCAGCAATGCTTACTGGAAGCAGAAATAGTGGATCGGAGGGTCAATACAAGTGATACAAGGGTAAATCGATTCTATAGTGTTTCGCATTTTTACATCGACTGTCTGCGTGTTAAGTTTTCGATAGCTTATGTCAAATCTCTGTCTCTGTGTCAAATCGCCCACATGCGTCTCTAAACTATTATCCGTTATGTACTGTGTAGCTCGCTGCGCCAACCCCAAATAAACTGGGATAAGGGTAGAAGAATTATGATGCTGACAACTAGATACGCATTTAAATTGGGATTAATATAGACCTAAAAGCATTAAATGTTACGCAAAAACCCGGGCACAAGTTGAAGGACAAAAAACCATTGATGCGGATTTGAACCCATGACCCCAGTCACACGGCCATAACCGAACTACCTACCGCTAAATTATGTAAACCAATTAACTTCAAATTAACACATGTCATAAACACAAGTTTTTGCAATAAATAACAATAAATGTTACGAAATGATTCCGTTATTAATAGCAGTTATTAATTAGTTTTAATATTTATGTAATAATTTTCATTTTTGTGTGCTGCTGGTTTGGTTTCATTTTTGTGTGAAAATAAGTTGACACCAAAAAATAGTAACTAATCTTTATGAAAGGAACTCCCTTAAGGTTCTTTTGTCTTCTAGGAGGCCGTTGTCCTAACATGTAAACAAAGAGAAATATCATCAACTAGCTTTTGCCCGCGGCTCGCCCGCGTGGATGTCGAAAAATATCCGACGGGAATGTACTACCGGGATTAAAAAGTAACCTATAGGTTAATCCAGGTTACGGTAACAAAATATAGTTACATACCTTCATCTCCCTTTTTAACCTTTCGGGGGTAGAATTATCAAAAACTCTGAAAAACGTATAAATCAATTTTCAAACGTCAGCCTAAATAAAAATTTGGAGATCCTAACTTCAAAACTGAAGGACTTTCATATAAACTTCCATCCCCTATTTTACCCCTTTTGGGGTGAAATTCCCAAAAATCCTTTCTTAGTGGATACTTACTCTTCACAATGAACACACCCTCTTTTTTTTTTTTTTTTTTTTTTGTTCACGGGGGGAAACCTTCAAAAGGCGACCGGTCTTTGGGGATAAGACCGGGGAGTGTGGGATTTCTACCTCACTAAAACCACCCCGGTGGTCACCATCCGCACATGGGAGGAGGCACCGTTTCCTCTTAAAAGACCTGTCCGGAGCCCCCTCTGTGCAACGCCTGTGAAGGCACATCCCTGGGGAGATTGTAAAGAGTTCTCCCCTGAGCCTCGCTGTGCAAGTGTGCACGGCAGCACGTGACCACTGTGCCGCTATCTTTTCTGAGGTCACTCGGTGGGCGGACAGAGTCCCCACTCTGAACGCCCGCGACCTCAATTTCCCATCTGCTTTATGCAGGCGGGGTTTCGGCGTGTTAGGCATCGAGGCGGTTGCCTCCCCGACGCCTTCTTCTCCGAGCTGGATCGGCCCTCTCACGGTCCCGCTCGGCAGCCTCCTTCTGAACCATCACTGTCTCACAGAACGAGGCCACCTCCCTCCAGTTCTCAGACCCAGCCAGCATAGCTTCCACTACTGCGGGCAGAGACAGATCTTGGCCGATCCTGGCTACGAGGACTCGCCGTTCAGAAGCCCACGCAGGGCATTCCTCAAGGGTGTGCTGTGCTGAGTCCAGACCGACTCCGCAATGATGGCAATTCGCCGTGGCCTCTCGCCCAATCTTATTCAGGTACTCGCCGAAGCAACCGTGCCCGGTTAGTACCTGGGTGAGCCTGAAGGAGATGCGCTCCCTTCTTTTCAGCCAGACTTCGAAGTGTGGCAGGACGGCTTCGACAACGCGCTTACGTGATAAATGCGGCTGTTGCAGCCGCTCACGCCACTGCTCGAGCGCGTGTCGCCGTTCCTGCCGCCTCAGCCTTGCAACAGCGATTCCTGGTACGCTAGTACCGTTTTGGCGGATGGCGCGGATTCTGTTATAAACCCTCGCGTCCATATCTGCCAGGATGTCTAGAGGTGGAAAACGTGCCAGGAGAGTAGCCGCCTCAAAGGACACAGTACGGTACCCTCGTGCGATTCGAATTGCCATTTTACGCTGCAAGCTGTTGATTTTAGTCCTGCAGCGTCGGACACCTGAAAGCCTGTTTGACCAAACAGGTGCCCCATAAAGGACCATCGATCGCACAACCCCCGCGTAGAGGCGACGAACTTCTTCTCGTGGCCCCCCGAGATTGGGTAACAGTCTATGCAAAGCACCCACTGCCTTTCCGACTCGGGGAACTAGGCGCTCAAAGTGCTCTTCGAAGCCCCACCGACCATCCAGGGTTAAGCCGAGATACTTAATGTAACGGCCGACCTGGACTTGCGCATCTCCAACTCTGACGAGCGAACTGGGTGGGTCTCTGCTTTTCGGCAGCTTATGGAACCATATTGCCTCAGTTTTATGAGGCGCTATCTCTAAACCCAGCTCGCGGATCGAGATCACGACTTTAGCTAATCCAATCTCGGCAAGGTGGATGGTCTCTTCGAAGGTGTCCCCGCAGGCTAATACCAGGGTGTCGTCCGCATAGCAAACGATATAAACGCCAACGGGGAGGTCAACACGCAAAACCACATCGTAAGCGAGGTTCCATAACAGAGGCCCTAAAACTGACCCCTGCGGAACCCCACACGTAATCTCCCTACGATGAACGATACCGTCCCGATCTACATAGCGAATGTGTCTATTGCGAAGGTAAGCCCTGATGATGCATTGTAGGTAGGGTGGCACTCTGTGATGTATAAGTGCCGCCCTGATTGCTTCCCAGGGCAAGGAGTTAAAGGCGTTGACGATATCCAAACTTACCGCCAACGCCACCCCACCTCGGGATATTACCTGTTCCGACAGCGAGCGGACGCGCAGGATCGCATCAACAGTCGAACGCTGCTGCCGGAATCCATACTGGGAATCGGCAAGGTCAGGGCCAACACGAGACAGATGTTCAACGAGTCTTTCAGCAAGTATTCTTTCAAATAGTTTGGAAACTTCGTCGAGCAGGCAAATTGGACGGTATGCAGATGGAGAATCTGAGTCCCTGCCTTCTTTCCTCAACAATACCAATCTAGCCTCCTTCCAGCCCGAGGGGAATACGCCTGTACGCAGGCAGCTGTTGAACAGTCGTCTTAGGCGGTCCCCCAGAGCAGCCAAAGCCAGAACCCAAACCCGGCCAGGGATACCATCCGGGCCTGGCGCGGTGTTGCGAGCCCCCATACGTGTAACAGCTCTATCCAGCTCACCTTCAGTCACCCCCAACTCGTCAGACCAGTCTACAGGCGACAATAATGACGAGGGACTATCCCTAACTATTGGAAAGAGAGTGTTAAGGACTCTCTCCAGCAGCGGTTTGGCCTGTGTGTTGATATATCACCCAGTCAGTCAGTTTACCATTTTATAATATAGAAGAAGATGATTGATTTGCATGTAAGTGTCAGTTTCTGAAGTGTCCAAAGTATACACCTGTTCTCTCTTTTGACTGCCTCATAGCACGAGTGGTCGCAAGCGCGACTGCAGAGCATAAGGTCCTGGGCTTGATTCCCGGGTCGGGCAAACTGTTATTTGGTTTTTCCATCAGGATTTTTTCGGTCGCAGCCACAGAGTCTGGATTTGTGCCCGGTTGATGGCAATAGGCTCGCCCAATCACATGTGACTTAAACAAAACTGACGAAATGTGGGGTACCAGTAGGTACCTACACCTCTGCCTAACCCTTTGGGGATTACAGACTTGATGTTATGTATGTATGTTCTTTAGTCGACCGTGATGTAAAAAATGCATTTTGGTTACCGTGGCCACCAACTGGGTAGAAGTAATTCGATAAGATCCGGTACCTACAAAAAGAAGATTAATATCGTATACCGATATTTTCCAGTTTCGACGAGGAGCTCGTGGCTAAATAAGAACAGCCGCTCGGATCGATCTTTAGGTTAAGCCGTGCTTACCTAGGTTGGTCCGTGGATGGGTGACCACCCATTACATACCGAGTTTCTTCCGTGCCTCGGAAAGCACGTTAAGCCGTTGGTCCCGGCTGTCATTTGAAGATCTTTGACAGTCGTTACAGGTAGTCAGTGGCCCGAAAGTCTGACAACCAGTCTTACCAAGGGGTATCGTATTACCTAGCACTAACTGGGTTGTGGAGGTCCGACAGGCAGTCGCTCCATGTAAAATACTGGTATTCAGCTGCATCCGGTTAGACTGGAAGCCGACCCCAACATAGTTGGGAAAAGGCTAGGCAGATGATGACCGATATTTTCCAGTTTGAATATATGTATTGTGTATATAGGTAAGTATATGAACAAGTCTAAGTCTAGAAAGTGCTAATTTACCATTTTAGTCACTAGACACTATAGTTACATGTCAGAGATCAAAACTTCAGTTAAAATATTAAACAGGTTTCCTAGTTCAAAAATGCGCGCGAGCGCACGATGTAATCGCACAAGTTAGAAGATGCAACTAGAGTTAGTGTAGATATTTTTGTAAGAAATATTAAACTCATGGTGCTTCCTCAACTTATGAAAAGGAGTTTAGTTTCGTCATTTCGTATATTTGTTCCGTAGATATGTCTTACGATTTTCACTCGCTAGTTTTATGAGTGCAGTTAAAAAAAATTAAGTTAAAAAACAGACAAAACAGTTTTTATATATTATAATGCTGTTATCGATCAGAAAAATAGTAACACTAATCGATTTAAGCTGTAGAAAAGCCAACGCTGAAAAATCATTTCATCAAATTGATGATCAAAACACACTAAAATAGCACCTAACACACCCACTTCATCTCTCATAATTTATTTCTAACTCGTCTGGTCCGGTGCGACGGTACAGTGAAAGTAAAAAATATTAAGTTAAGTAATAAAAATAAAAAACACCGACAATTTGCGCGCCCGCCGACATTCGACATAAGTAATGACGGATTATGGCTGAATGGCAGACATTTGTTAACCTTTACTATCGGTATACATATATATATGTATATATATATGCGTACATCTAGTATGGTTACTGGTTATTTGACGGTAGTCTCCTGCTGATTTTAATGGCAGTAAATTAGAAAGGGCATTTTATTTTTGTCGAAAATGAGCAGTGTATCATTATTATTTGATCATAGAACATTGTTTCCACTTGTCTAATGTCGACGGTTGCAGGCTTGATTCCCACATGAAGAATAGGTACTTAGGTAAGTAATTCTGGTAATTAAATATTTATAATAATCTGAAAAACATGACTGAAAAGTTGTGTGGTAATTGGTTATCATAATACGGACATGTGATGCGGAGGAATGAGGAAAATTTTGAGTATGAATGTAAATGGCTGTAAGAGTAGACGAAGACCAAAGAAACGATGAATCAACTGTGTGCTGAGATGACGAGTGATAGAGAAGTATGGAAGAAGAAGACATGCTGCGCTGACCCCAAATAAATTTGGTTAAGGGCAGGAGAATGACTGAATGCCAATATTTAATCACAAAGGGTTTTTATTGAAGATTAACCATTACTATTTGTTACCTGTCCAAAACTTTAGACTAATGCGGACTAATGTAGCGGCCCTAATAGAGAGTATACTGACGTAACGGTAAACCATAGATAATCTCTCTCCATATAACAATTCCTTATTGGTTTAATGACTAAAGTTGCTTATAAACACGCGCATAGCGCCATCCGGTTTGATTACTTTGTAATGAACATTAATTTATATATTAGTAACCGAACATCGCATTAAAAAAATGTTAGATGCAAGATTCGAGAGAGATTTGGAATTATTGTGCTGTAAAAGTATGGAATAGATCTGTTGGCAGAAAGGAAAACAAGCCTTAGTAAATTCCATAAAAAAAAAACAGTTTTCACCTTAACATAATGGCAATAAGATTGAATTCTGCCTAGCCTTTTCCCAACTATGTTGGGGTCGGCTTCCAGTATAACCGGATGCAGCTGAATACCAGTATTTTACATGGAGCGACTGCCTGTCGGACCTCCACAACCCAGTTAATGCTAGGTAATACGATACCCCTTGGTAAGACTGGTTGTCAGACTTTCGGGCCACTGACTACCTGTAACGACTGTCAAAGATCTCCAAATGACAGCCGGGACCAACGGCTTAACGTGCTTTCCGAGGCACGGAGGAAACTCGGTATGTAATGGGTGGTCACCCATCAATAAGATTGAATGTTGTGTAAAAATTATCATCACTCACCATGCTTGGAAAATTGATTGATGATAGCACTTGTTGTTGCTATACGGGAAAAAAATTAAAGATATCTTTTAGATCACTGTTATTTTTGAAGCGAGTCCTCTATCCTATCTTCCCTTATTTATTTAGAGACCTTACTTTTTATCTAGCCCCACAAAATACCATCCCAAAAACTAGATCAACATAAACAATATCCGCCTGAACTTTCCCGAAGCATGATCGCACCGTTAAATCAAACCCCTCAGGCTCAAGATCGAAGAAGATATGACACAGTAAACATACACCCTGTATGTGTACCTACCTGATCCCGAAATTCACATACAAAGTTATGGAATTAGTCATAAAATGGATTCGTGACTCAAATATCTAACCTATGCATTGTGTGCGCGATTGTACCTTTCATATCTCAAGCATCTTACCACTCAATTTTAAACTTTATCATAGTTTTGTAAGGTTGAGTTTTCTTTGGGGGTGTGTATAGTGATGGGATGTTCTTGGTGAATAGGATAATAAACGATGCCAGTTGACATTCGATAGAGGGCGTCATGTGATGTCATTAAATCAGTACGGCAACAAAATTTAGGGCTTAAAGGGGCTTACGATAGGGAGGAGTACGTTCATACCATCACGGTGACTGTGAGGGGGAAGATTGGCAGTTCGGTATAAATAGGTAGTCGGGAAAAATATTTTAGCGTACCTACGTGTTAATAGAGAAGTGTACGAGTTGTGACATTGTGTCCCTTGGATAAAAGTGTGATTTGTATGAAGTCACTGAGCTTGAATTTAGATGAGCTATGAGTATGATGGAACGCATTCAGAAATGACGAACTTTCTCCACATCTAGCAATCTACTTACTGCCAGTCTCGGTACCAAGATGCTGACTTGTTATCGGTTTCTAACTCGGGAAGCTCTATTTTTATACTATTAATACAATCTCATGCCCGCGGCTTCGTTCGCGTGGAGTTCAGTAATTATCCCACGGGATCGTACTACCGGGATAAAAAGCATACTATATGTTAATCCAGGTTATAAACTATCTGTGTGCCAAATTTCATCCAAATCCGGTCAGTAGTTTTTGCGTGAAAGAGTAACAAACATCCATACATCCGTAGGGGATATTAAAGATCTGAGGAGGGATGAAACGCATGTGACTAAAAGAGTGATGGACATGAATGTTGATGGATTGAGAGAGAGAGGAAGGCCAAAGAAAAGATGGATGGATTGTGTGAAGACTGATATGAAAGAGAAAGGAGTAAATGATGCCGTGTCGTCTGACAGGGGAGAATGGAAGAAGAAAACGTGTTGCGCCGACCGCAAGTAGAATGGGACAAAGGCAGGAAAAGTAAGATATTAAAGGATTAGCTATGCTAAAGTAACTTTGACTATATGTTTAGCTGTTTATTTGTAACCTTTTCACACGTTAGGGCCTACAATACTCGGCTCCTGCCCAACCTGAGGGGGCCAAACGCCTCCTGCCGGAGGCTCTATGCGGGGATCTTGCGGTCCATGGCCCTTTACGGGGCCCCGGTGTGGGCGCGTTCGTTGAGGTTGCGTGCAAAGCACTACCTGAACGCGCCCCAAAAGGTGGTAGCCGTAAGGCTGATCCGTGGGTACCGCACGATCTCCCGCGAGGCGGCGAGCCTCCTTGCCGGATTGCCGCCATGGGATCTGGAGGCCATAGTCCTCGCGCGCCTGCACGAGTGGCGCGCGGAGGTACAGAGCCGGGGGGTAACTCCGCTGCCGCGGCATATTGTCGCGCGGCGGACAGACCTCCGCCGTGATCTCATGGCGACATGGAGGGAGCGACTATCGCAACCCCGTTCAGGGCACGCCACGATAGTGGCGATAAGTCCCCTCTTTGAGGAGTGGCTTGTGAGGCGCCACGGCGCCCTCACCTTCCGCCTGACGCAGGTCCTCACCGGACACGGTTGTTTCGGGAGGTACCTGTACCGAATCGGGCGGGAGGAAACGCCCGGGTGCTACTATTGCGAGGATCGACCGGAGGACACGGTGGAGCACACCGTCGAGGTCTGCTCCGCTTGGGAGGAGCACCGCCGTGTCCTCGTAGCGGCGATTGGCGGCGGCGACCTCTCGCGCCCGGCCCTGGTTCAAGCCATGGTCCGGGGCGAGAGGGAATGGGAAGCCGTCGCCTCCTTCTGCGAAGCAGTCATGCTAGCGAAGGAGGCGGCGGAACGTGAGAGGGAGAGAACCTCCTCACGTCCCAGCCGCCGCGGGAGAAGCACCGGGCGTCGGGGGCCACGCCGTGATGGCTCTCGGCCACCGTAGGCGCGGGCCTGTGGACGGCGAGTAATGGGCTAGCTCGCCGTCCGTCCGTCGTATGACGACGGGCAGGCCGTGTCGACGGCGCGTTCGTGTTCCACGCGCGCCTCAAAGAGATGTCAGCAAACGGGAGGGGCCCGCAAGGGCCGGTGCCTGCCAGGGCTGCGGGACTGTTCGAAAGAGATACCGCGGCCCTGGATCATAAAGGGCCAATGAAGGAACATGGGTGTTTTTTAGTCAGTAAGAGTCTGACACTCCCTTCCGCTCCGCCCAGAGCGGGAGGAGTCATTTGATGATTTCTCACCCCCCAAAAAAAAAAGGGCCTACAATACTTTTATATCCCCATAGTATGTTCCTACAGTTCGTGGCTAAATTATAATTTGTATTGTCTTGCAACTTAACATTTTTGATATGATTTTGATTTAAAGGTTATAAATCTTCAGGTTAAGCCGCGCTTACCTAGGTTGGTCTGTGGATGGGTGACCACCCAAGACATACCGAGTTTCCTCAACGCCTGGTAAAGCACGTTAAGCCGTTGGTTGTCGGCTGTCATTTATAGATCTTTGACAGTCGTTACAGGTAGTCAGTGGCCCGAAACTCCGAAAGTCTGACAACCAGTCTTACCAAGGGATATCGTATTACTCAAGACTAACTGGCTTGTGGAGGTCACATAGGCAGTCGCACCATGGTACGGTGGTATGGTGATATTGGTATTCAGCTGCCTCCCCTAAGAAAAAGGCTAGGCAGATGATGATAAGTATGTTATCTTTAGATGATTTCCAACAGGCGAAACTACGGGCAAAAGTTAGTTTTAACATAAATCGTGAACTTACATGAAAAGATAAATAATAGAACGATGAAAACGAACCAAATAACCCAGGAAAAACTCAATCAAATGAAAAACAAACTTCCATTTACCGTAACAACTCACAATATCAAACTTAATGAGTGCTAACAGAATATTTTTGTTGGCAACTCCAGGGATACTGATAGACACATATTTTTCTTTGAGAATGGGAAGCACAGCTAATCTGATTACCGGTTCAAACGGCCGTCATGCGCAACGCTCCTTTGATCGGCAAAAATACAGATATGTGGTGTACTCTGCCTTATATCGTGGTGTCGGCCAAAGGCGGTAGCGAGCGCGATAAAAAAAACTGTTTTAAAAGTGGATAATCTGCTGGAGGGCGACTATTGGTTAATTTATGAAAATAAATTGCAGTTATTGTCGGAGATCAAACGAAACTGCGTAATCAATGTCTCGAAACTCAATAATCCACTCTTACGGCTATCGTTTTATCCAGTAAGTAAGCAGTAGAGGACGATTAGGCAGCTGCTTCAATAATACTTGTATTTAGTTGCATCAGGTTAGACCAGAGGTTTAGAGGAGGTTTAGTGGTCAACCCTAACTATGATGGTGGGATTTAAATTAAAGATGAAATGTTTAAAACACACATGTACAATTGTACACATGCTGATCTCCCACGAGAACAAAATGAAACCAATATCACAGATAATTATGGCTTGATTCGTTTATAAAAACTACTACAATGCTTTCATTAAACCAAATGTAGAGTGACTTATCAGCAAAACTATGACACGCACTTTTCCCCGCTTACCTCTCCCAACTTGCACTACAATCGGATAGTGCCTCAGGCATATCGTTCCCCGCTTTAGCTAATGAGATGTCAGTACAATCATTTGTGCTTTAACCTTACGCGGTGAGGTTTTTGGCCTTTCATTTCGCCCGCCTTTAATTCAACCATTAATTAATTTAAGACGCATAGTGTGCCAAACACATGTTTATATGGAAAAAAATAGGCCAAGGCTTACGTGTTTACTTACTGTAAATAAAGTATCAGGTATTGTTGTTTACTTTACTTTTCCATTGTCGACTGGTTTTTGTGTGTTATTAAGACTTTTATTTTAAAACAGGAAGTCATTAATATACCCATGCGCCAAATGTGGTTTTGTTGCAATAATTAATGTTGTCCCACATTTTTTTTCGCTCTAACTTAATTCATGAATGTCTCTAAAAGAGATGATGCTTTTGAATTATGAAAAAGATTCATTGACTTAATATTAATATGTAGTTGACCTCAAATTATTTGAAGGTGTGTCTCACTTTCAATGTAACTTTAACAGTCAAAGTTCATGCTAGTCAAAATATTAAAAATCTTCTTTTAACTAAGCATTGATTTCAGTTAAAAAAATTCCAATGTCACAATCGTCCTGGCATTCAAAAAGTGAATGAAAATCCTTGAATAACCGCAAGTTCGTCATAGCAACTATCGCATTTTATCACAATAATTTATTGAAATAATCTCTGTTAACAAGGCGGCGTCATTTAGTATTAGGCAACGCTAAATTTCTTAGTATTTATTTTCTAGAGAACGGAATGAGATCGGATCGCACCAAGGCGAGCAAGATTTTGAGCGAATGGCTTAAAAAGTGAAAATGGACATGTACCTCCACTGCCCAAATTACACACCCAGGTCAAGAAACAAGGTTGGCTGATAAAACTTAATTATACACTTTTTCTTAAACAACTAGCTGTGTTAAACACCGTGCAGTTTTAACAATATTGCATAATATGTAATTACAGGAAACATTGCAATGTGTAATTAGCGTTAAAAGATATTGTTTTTATGAGAGTTCAATTGGAATTTAAAGTGGAAGATGCATGATTTTTAAATACTGTGTGTTCATTTTTAACAAAGTACAATGTCAAAGGTTAACAACACATATAATATACTTCGGCCGGTCGTTAACTCTTAACGTCGGAAATACTACTTTTAATTAAGTCAAGCCATTATTACGGTTATTAAAAGACCAAATAGGCGTTTACTTATGTATTATATCTAATTTAAAGTCTAAAAAACTTGATACCTCCTCAATCACCACCTTGACTAATTATTTAAACTGTGTCTAAAACAGTCAGGCTTTACTACTAGTCCCATAACAAAACTAACTAAAAAAATAACAATCACCATCCAACAGCACACAGTTGAAACTAAACCCCAGCTTTATTAAACAAAAACTAAACCAAACAAAAAGGCACACAGTGCGCAAAACAAGAACACACACCAGACAAAAACGCAAAAAGGCAAAATTTTCCAATTACGCGTAAGCTTTAACATTTCAAAGCCGCTGTCCGTATCACGGCAAGACCTAGACGTTTTCCATTCGCATTATGTGACTAATTGAATAAAAAAGTAAATCTTTTATAACAAAGGTTATACGGATGCTGTTTATCTTGGCATCGCCTCAGGTTGTGCGGGTAATTATTATTTTACTTTGTACTTGTATGTTTTATTTTGTTCCTCTGTGTTCTTTTGCGAACCTCCATTACTGTTGTCTTTAACATAAATTCTAATCGTCATTTGGACTTGTGTTTGCTACACAGTGGGTGTTTTTCTGTTTTCTTTAATTTTGTAAATTTTATATATTTACCTAGGTATAGCTTTTTTGGCGGTTTCTGTTTTTTTTTTGTAAGTGTAAATGTCGTTCTTAATGTTTGGTTATCGATATTTAATTAATGCATGCAGATTGTTACACTCGTTTATATTACGAGTTTTTTTATCATAGTCCATTAAATATGGAATTATAAGTATTATAATTTTTATAAGTTATGTAAATGTGTTATAAACCAAGACAAAGTAAATTAATTAATTATCTTTACACATCAATAGCAATTTATGTCACCTCGGAATATGAATAAAATGAAAAAAACTAAATACAAACAGCAGTCCTACATAAAACCATCCAAAATCAAAGACGTTTGATATACAATCGAGCACAGAGGTGATGTTTTGTCCCGATGTCCCTATCGATGGCCTGGGGCGTACCGTCCCGGGGCGTAGTGCGCGTATTATGGCGTACTGTGCGTACCGATACGTGTGCCGATGACGTGTCACGTGCTTATTAATTGTATGAGTAGTTTGGTATGATTGTGGCTTTGAGTTTTAAACGATCAAAGGGTTTGGGGTTTTGGCAATTATGTTATGTTCTTCCATTATTTTAGCTCATGGCTAAATAATAACTGCGGCTCGGGTCCATATTTAAGTTAAGCTGCGCTTGCCTAGGTTGGTCCGTGGATGGGTGATCCATAACATACCGAGTTCCCTCCGTGCCTCGAATAGCAACAACGTCAAGCCGTTGGTCCCGACTGCGACTTGTAGATCTTTGACAGCCGTTACAGGTAGTCAGTGGCCCGAAAGTCTGTTAACCAGTCTTACGAAAGGGTATCGTATTACCCAGAACTAACTGGGTTGTGGAGGTCAGATAATCAGTCGCTCCACGTAAAATACTGGTATTCAGCTGCATCCGGTTAGATTGGAAGCCGACCCCAAAACAGTTGGGAAAAGGCTAGGCAGATGATGATTTAATTATGCTCTCTAATAAAGTATAACAACGAATTGATATGCGAAGTTATTTCGTCCTTCTTCCATTGTTTGTCGTACTGAAATATAATACACAATTATGAAATTATAATTGCCATAGATTTCAGAAATCAGATTTTAGAAATCGTTACATTCAACATACCACGTTTCTCTGTTTTAACACTATTTTATTAGCTTCATCTGTAACTAATATGTAAAACAATCTTAGAAGTTAAATTTGACCCAACGTTATCCGATTGAGTTGAAATTTTGCACCCAGGTTTAGTTTGGATGACAATGCATGGCTAGCTTAGTGACGTCAATCTAAATTCAATATGGCGGACTCCCAAAGATGGCGGACAAGTTATGTTTTATGCATTCCCATGAAATTGGTATCAAATGAAAGGGTTTGATGAGAATACACAAAGAAAGCGTGTTTTTTTAGTTTTTCTAAACTAAAATATTTATTTGTCACTCATGCTGAAAATGAAAGTGAAAAAAATGGTATAACTGACTTTTATCAAAGCAAACACCGTTTCAGTCAATCTAAGTGTGATCATCATTTTAATAACATAACATCATCATCAGGTAGGACAGAGGTGTACCTGGTAGTACACCCACATTTCGCCAGTTATGTTTAAGGCCCATGTAATAAGTGGCGTGCCTATTGCCATCAACCAAATCCAGACTGCGTGGCTGCTACTGAGAAATTCCTGACGGAAAAACCCAGTAACAATTTGCCCGAGCCAGGACCTCATGCTCAGCAGTCGTTATTGGGATCACTAGAGCAACGAAGTAGCCACATCATTTTAATCTTTGATTATTTAAATCTTCAACCAAGTAAATCTGCAATGCTCACATCCATATTGGTACAGTCAACAGCAAAAGTAGATGATCAAAATCAGAAATTCAATACTAATGAATGGAGTTCGCGTCAGAACTGTGTGGCGTCGAAGTGAATTATTTGCCTTTAATTTACAATCACATACTTTTGAATCACTTCGACGCCACACAGTTCTGACGCGAACTCCGTTCATTAGTATTGAATTTCTGATTTTGATCATCCACTTTTGCTGTTGAATGTACTCGGAATTGACTTTGAAGATAACAATAAGATCACAGAATGTGCAATACCTTGTATTGTTCTTGTTAACAAAATATTGACGTGTTTCGTGAGAACTAGAACATGAAGGGCACCGCCTCGCATTGAACTTCAAAACACATAAATGTTGTGGGAAAATGAGTCACTCGATGTTGTAAGATGGAGGTACATTACCAACGTTTTTACGTCACCTTGCCAAATTTTTGTGAAGCAGCTTGAGGGCAGTGGTGGCCCAGTGGTATTGTCTGCAGCTTGCGTATCGTAGTTAGTGAGTAACTTAGGCAGCAACTAGACTGTGTTTATCTAGTTCGAACATCATTCGAAAATATATAAAAAAGCAAAAGTACATACTGTAGGTCACTACAATACTATTGTTTACAAGTGTTACAAACAATGATCTTTATGATCTTGACATGTATTTGATGCTTTAATTTTATTTGTGTGTGACTTGGCTATTGCATTAGGTTAAGACCTGTAATGATAGTTTAAGGCATTTGAATAAATAAATAAACATAAGTTCTAAAACCGAAAAAATCAAAAACATCTGAATCCGTCAAACGGCATCGGGCCGCGTGCTGTATCACGGCACACTCCGCCCTGCAGTGGACACGTTACAAGCTATTACCCTGCCTTGTTGACATCATAACTTTACATATGAGCAGCCTGCTATAATGCACCAATCAAATTACCCTGTATCGAAAATTTTGAAAATAAATCTATATCTGTTTTACAAGCAAACGTCAGAGAAATTCAATCTTTTTTCAAGACAATTTTTCAAAACATTTTAATTATTTTTAAAAGCATCTTTCATAGACATCAAAAAATACTTAAAACCCTACCCCAAAAACCCTAAACACCCCTTCACCCCCAACCCGTTAAGCTCCTCAACATTCTTAACCTCCATATTGCAATCGTAGCGATCTCACAAAACACGAAGTGCAAGGCGGCAGAACCAGCCCAACTTAATTTAGTGGCCGATAATTAAAGCCCGTCGGGGTGGCCGGTGGCCTGCCGGTACCTCCCGGGGTCCGAACATGCTGAGATGTGTATTTTTGTCTAATAAGGGGTTGGGTGGAGTCGGCTGTTACAGTCGGGGTATGTGACTGATTGTGTTTAAGATAGGCTGATTTGGTTGTGATGAGTGTAGGTGGTAGAATGGGAAGCTGAAAGAATAAACGATGTTTTTGACCTTATAATCGTAGGCATTATAAGTTTTAACGTTTGGTCGAGGTTTTTATGACGTAAATTACCTGCCCTGAAAATATTATTCGCAATTTTCAAGGTATTGGAAAAGGCGTGTAGTCAAAGAGTCAAATAATTGATTTGTAATAATGTTAGCAACAAAAGAACTTATGTCCGTCAAAGACAAACTCAAACTCAAAGAATTTATTTCAATAAGACAGGCACTTTTCAATGTCAAAAAAATAGAAAACAGCGAAGCAACAGTCCAAATCACAATAACTTATCAAAGTACTGTAGTTGCCCATTCCAAAGCGTAGATCTCTATGGAGAAGAATGGGCAAGAAACTCCATGGGCACTCATATAATCAAAATATTGCTACAAAATCTTCGTTACATCATTCATGGTGAGATTATACATATAATAAAGATACCTAAAAGCTATGGTCAAGACGTCCTCATAAAATAAGTACATAACTGTTTAAAGCCTGCATGCTATCAAGTTAACGACTTGGGCTGAAGTATTTAGGGGTAATTACGCCGACGGCTTAGCTTACTCAATTTACACAGAATCTCAGCTTCAAAGTATTTGCCTATTTTCACGAAATAGTTTATCTATCCCAAATAGATTATAAAACAAAATAAAGAGCAGAAAGTTCTACTCAGCAAGCTATTTCTATCCATTCAAAATCCAGACTGAAATTTACATATTTAAAACTGAATACAATTAGGCTGACATTTTTAGAGCAAACTATATTCAAAGTGTTGCCAAAACCAATCAATTTTATTAGTGGGAACAAGAAAACGTTTTTAACTTGACCACTCTCGTCAATATATTTTAAAAAGCAAACGTCAGTTCGGCGGTTAAAACGGCTTTTATTTACAAAAAAAAAAATACAATATTTCAAAACTATCAATAAACCAATTAACACCGAAAGGTCAATTTTTCAACGACTTCAATTCGTGAAATGGAGTGAAAAAATGTTTATATCTAAAAGTCGAGGATTCATGTCTGGCGTACCGAAATAAAATTCAGAAAGTCGATTGACTGACGACCAATGGATAGCGTTTGTATGTAAAATGTAAATAAGTCAACGTCTTTTTTTTTGGTTGGGGACATGGATGACTGTCACACAGTCCTGAAACTGCAATAGGTATTACAGTAAAATATTATTTTTGTTTTCGTTTTTTTTTTTATCAAAGTTCAATTTGTTTATTTAATTGTACAACAGAAACTTACTTCCTATAAGAACAATAAAACCCTAGATGGGTTTCATTAAAACCTAATTAATGAAATTAAAAATATCCATAAACGCAAAAAATAACAACTTCACTTTCTTTTCTTACTCATCGCAACGTTCCATACCAATTAGGAAGAACATTTTAAAAATATCAATACAAAAAAATACAAAAATTGACTTTCTTCTCCTCAAAAACGTTTAAAAGCAACATTTTAACATAGCACCGAAGGAATTCCGTCGGATCGCCGACGAATTAAGAATCAGACAAATTATAGTGATAAATTTTAATGTGGTACTTATTTAGAGTTCAGGCGTTCCTGTTGTCTGTATAAGGCTGATCAAATTAAGTCTTGCAAAATTATTTGAATATGCAATCAATTAATTTTGAACTATAAAAAAGTGGTTTTATTGATGGCACGTACATTTGGCGATTATGATTTTATTTCAACGGCTGTTTTGCGTTATTGATGGCCTATTTAAATTGATTTATTATTAATAACTGTGAAAAAAAATAGATTAGTAGGTATATTCTAAAAAAGTCTGAATGAATTGTGAACTGTGAAAGATATTGTAGTTTTGTATTATTATTACCGAAAGCAAGCGAGTATGTGTCGTAACTGCATCTTAATTTAGTAATGTGCTTTTATACTTCTCTTGCAACAACATTGTGTCTTATATCGGGAAATCACTATAATTGGAAAACACGGAAGATATCCCGTAAGGGACAGTGTAAGTTTAAATTCAATTCAATTAAATTCAATTCATTTATTGCATCAAATATGGTAGGTACATGAAGTTTAACATAGTGTCTTGTTCATAATTCCTCAACTTAAAGCCAATCGACAAACCAATCACATTACAGTGCGGTGTGAGAGGCGGCCTCTGCAAACGAATTGGCGTGAAGTGTCACTTGTATCTGAAAACGCTCGGCCAGCCGGGGTTTTAGAGGCAGAATAAATAAAACAAAAACTACCGTCATTTTAACATGACGACTCTATTCAAATAAAACTTCTCGAAAACGTTAGTTAATCACGAAATAAAAGCTTTTTCAGGAGTATGTGTAACGTTTGTCTTATCTTCATCGAATTATTTTCGCTTTTATGCAACTACAAACTACAACTAATACTGACTATAATTTGATATGGTTTTGTATGTTGTCAAAAACTGAAAAGTATAAACAAAATCTCATTGAGTTGTTCTTTAACTAAGGATTGTCACCTATTATAGTCGCCCATAACATAAAAAACCGGCAAAGTGCGAGTCGGACACGCGCACGAAGGGATCCGTACCATTATCTATAAAAACGGCAATTAAATTATGTCTGTGTATGGAAGCCCCACTTAAATATTTTTTTATTCTGTTTTTTAGTATTTGTTGTTAGCGGAAAAGCAGAAATACATCACCAGTGAAAATTTCGACTGTCAAAGTATCACGGTTCATGAGATACAGCTTGGTGACATATGGACGGACAGACAGCGGAGTCTTAGTAATAGGGTCCCGTTTTACCCTTTGGGTACGAAAACCTAAAAACACGGTAGGTAATATTTTGTCTAATAAGTAAACAAATTACACGGGCCCTTATAGTTTTCATAGCTTCTTATGTTTTGGGCATATAAAAGTGTGCAGCAAGTCCTAGAACCAAAAATTGGAAGACATAGGACTACACATCCACCAACTAGCACTGGATCCGTGTGGTGGATTGCAGCTCACTTCCTCTTGAGAGGGAGTATCTGTCTCAATGGGCACATTCGAGGTTGAATAAGGTCTGCTAAGAAATAAATAAAAGTGCTTTTGAATAGTTCAATTTTATTATTTCACATAACATAACATCACGCTAGTAAATCCCCGAAGGGTTCGGCAGAGGTGTACCTAATAGTACCTACGCCTAGGAGGGAGCCTATTGCCATCAACCGGACACACATCCAGACTCCGTGGCAGCTATCGAAAAATGTTTGATGGGAAAACCCAATGACACTGCCCAACCCGTGAATCGAACCCAGGACCTCAAGCTTACCATCGTGCTTGCGACCACTCGACCAACGAGGCTTGTTAACGACATTTTGTTTCAACTGCTATATACTCGTAATCTAAACCCCATCTCGATAAACCACAAACCCGCATGTAAGTGCTGGTCCTCAAAATTCAGTAGGCGTAACAATTAATTGTATTAGCTGGTTGTACGGACTAGTGCGACGCCAACAGCTGGGTCTTCACGAGAGTCAGGAGCCATTCGTCTCACGTGCGGGGAGCTGTGCCAAGTCTTTAACATATTTATGTTAAATTATTGGATGGATATTAGTGTGGGGAAGATGGTATTTATATCAGACTTTATTATACATAAATGTGAATTAAGAAAAAAGTTTTTGTCAATAATGTGCGGTAGCTGAGTGTGGTAAGTTTGAGTCCTGGGTAAGGAAAGTTTTATTGTGTAATTTTGGAACGTTCACGTGACTACCTCATAGCCTATGTTTGGATTTCCTATCAAATATAATCTAAAGACTGACATTATCTGTAAAAATATGTGGTCACGCAATGGTATCTAAATATTCATTACTAGCTGACCCGTGCCCACTTCGTTGGGCGTTTAGTAAAAACATTTTTACTTGTGATGAAATTATGAGTCTTTTCATTTTTCGGGTGAATATGACACTCACAAATAACGTGGCTTTCTATTGGTTTTTTTTTTCAAAATCGGTTCAGTAGGTCCAGAGATTACCCATACAACCTCACAAACTCACAAACTTTACCTCTTTACAAAATTAGTATAGATTCATGGTACAATATTCAGTAATGTTATGTTACAAGTAACATCACTAAATTGTATGGTTGAACCCACCTGTTGTGTGTAATGATGTTAACTTACTAAATTCTCGTGGCACATCTTACAAAAGCCTATTACAAAAATTAATCCATCACGCATTAGTTCTAATTTCTTAATCCACCGCAGCAATAAAACAAATAACAACACTCCTCAAGAGAAGAACCTTGATACAATTCCAAAACCACAATAGCAACTTAACCTCTTTTTACCCGACTTACGAAAACAGATCACGAAAATTGATTTCTAACCTGTCATTACTGACAGACAGACAGATGAGAATATTGTACCCTTCAATCAAGAGAATCAAAATTCTGAGTGAAACAATAAGAGAAAAAAACAATCAGTAATAAAGTTATGTAATTCCAGGGATGGCAAACTTTTGGTTGGACAGAAATTTAGGGACTGGTAGTAATTGAGATATATTCAACTAATTCAAAATAATGCAAGAACCAATTTATTAAGGGTGTCAAAAGAGGATTTACTAATCGAATAAAATCATTGCGTCTGAAATATTCAGATATGTCCAGGTCAACCCCACATAATAATATAATTATGAAGAATGCTGCCATAGAAAAAAAAAAGTAAAACCGGCTAATTGCGAGTCGTACTCACACGTACACAAGGTTCCGTAGCACCAAACAATATAATAAAAATACTTTGAAGGCTCATTCATATGTTGTATTGTATTACATTCAACAGCAAAACTAAATTTGTTTTTCATAGTATTTTAATGAAAAACAAAGTTACTGCTGCAGTTTGATGAAAAAGTCCCATATCTCAAAAACTAAACATCAAATCTTATTCAAACCAATTCTCGTTGAAAGTTTTTTTTACGTTCTACAATTCGTGAAATGGAGATAACATTTATTCAGAATTTTCCTCCTCTTACTTTAGAAATTAGAGTGCGGACACACATTTTACCATTTTAGAAGTGTCTATCTTTCAAACGATGGACTTGACTTTGAGAAAAAATGATATTAGAAACCTCAATGTCATTTTTCTATCAGCGATAACATCATCACTGTCCTGCCCTTTTCCCATTTTTTTGGGGTCGGCGCAGCGTGTCTTCTTATTCCATACTTCTCTATTACTCGTCATCTCAGCAGTCACCTCCTTTCTAGTCATATCATCCTTCACACACATTCATGCTCAACATTTTCCTCACTATATTCTATTTGCGATAACGATGATGGGATATGGATTTGGATTGACAATAGATACCAAAAACCTCATGTCAGTCCTGTTGAAAGTCCTTGTAGAATAGGAACGCCGCACACGCAAATTGCCAATTGTTTAGGTCCTCTTAACTGGAAATAGGCATCATGTTATTATTGAAATGTCATTGACGAAACTTTTTCATGCCACGTGAATGTCCAAAGGTTTGCCACCCCAGATGTAAGAGGTAAAATAATATCCTATTGTGACTGTACAGTCATTCACTATCACTTTTCGCACAGGTTTAATATTGTTACAGATTTATTAGTGTGTAGTAAGACTAACAAATGATTGTTGTTTTAATTGACTTCAACAAGATAATTATCCAATCTCATCACATCTTTTGTAAAGACTTTTGCAAGACACTGTACCTTCATAATTTGATACTCAGGTGAACTAAAGCAGCTAAACAAGGTAGATAGAATAATCGTACACGTCGTCGTTACGTACACTGAACAAATTAGAGATAAATATAATATATAGAAATGTTACCCAAGATGACATAATATGAGCAGTCTTGTCACTGAAAGCGATCTTTGGAGACAATTTTTGAATGTATTGAAAAGAGAAGCAGAGAGAATACTGCAAGTATTCAAATCTGCGGGACAGCATTCTTTAGTAAGTTGCTTAAGACTATATTTTTGTTGAATTTGGCAATCCAATACAAGTAATGATGCAAATAATAGAACCAAAGGCGCCATCATAAATTCCAACACACGCTCCAAGTCCATCATAAGTAAATAAAGAATCAAAAGTAATCACTTAAACAAATTGACTTTTAATTAATTTTATTTACATTGAAACATGCACTAAAATAAGCAATAATGACTCACTGGAAGTTTGTTGAAATTGACGCAACCATTGTATTTTATTGGTTATTTCTACAGAATCACCTGTGCGGTCCACTGTGCGGGCACAGAATATGTACAGAAGGTCGACTAAGTACAACGAGCAAAAAAAAAATGCACAGAAACAAAGACAATTTTTTTTACGACAGTTTTAACGATTTGGAGGAGCTCGTAGCTAAATAATAACTGCCGTCGAGTCGATCTTCAGGTAAAGCCGCGCTTGCCTAGGTTGGTCCGTGGATGGGTGACCACCCATTACGTACCAAGTTCCCTACGTGCCTCGGAAAGCGCGTTAAGCTGTTGGTCCCGGCTGTCATTTGTAGATCTTTGACAGTCGTTACAAGTAGTCAAGTAGTTTTACCAAGGGGTATTGTATTACCCAGTACTAACTGGGTTGTGTAGGTCAGATGGGCCGTTTCCCTGTGTAAGATACTGGTATTAAGCTGCATCCGGTTAGAAGGGAAGCCGACACCAACATAGTTGGGAAAGGTTAGGCTGATGATGAGTTTTTGTCGATTAAACCAGATATAATTTTTGTGTTTCCGAATTAGCTCGATCTTCGCGCCACTGAGTAATCCCCCACAGGGGATGATGATTGTTCAAGTTTTTCTCTGACTGGTGTACATCAGTCACACCTCGTCATCTATGACTTAAATTGAAATGGCATAGAGTTGTAAGTCAATCATTTTCTACGATGGTAATACAAAAATAAAGAAAATACTTTCACGGTTGTAACAGCTCTATAATATTAGATTTCAACAACGAGCGTTCGTATTTCAAACATCGACGATGATTGCCGAAGTGTAACTTTTTCCTGGGAGATCCTACGGGGAGATCTGTACGAATGGATATCTCAAACAAAAGGCAGCCGCGGGTACGGTTGCACTCACTGTATGTACAACGAAGTTCACTGGCGGTCGATCATTTTTCAACCTTATTTCTTAGGATATAAGGGTGAAAGTGGCAGACCATCAGTGAACTCGGTAGTACGTAAGGTTCATCTACGTAGGCGTGCGATTTCACTGGTTGTATGAACCTGACCTTCTGTCCCATACTATTTTCTGTTGCAGTATTCCGCCGTTCATCACGAACGTTTACTGGTTCGAGTAATATATCGCGATTGTGTCAAAACATACGTGAGGAACGACGGTAGGACGTAGCCGGTGAGAGGAATGCGTAGGGAAGTTTTAGGAGTTTATATTTTTATTCTTTGGCTCTATTTTATTGCAGTTTATCACTCGGTAGACATGGGATCTCGTCTGAATTTTCCAGGAAGAAGAAAAAAATGTCCGAACGGACAAGATTGGGATAAGACTATGTGTTTTGTTCAATGAAATCTTTCTGATTACGAAATGAGATAAATTGCATTACATGGCATTTGAGAACTGAGTTCTGCGATAGCTACTCTCAGTAATTATCAAATAGTTTGAATCTTAGTATTTACTAGCTTAACACATTTATGAGTTTTTTTCACCTGTACGACAGTCATTTACCATAATTATCTTAAAATGTTGGCAGGTAATCTTACTTTCTACATTTCATCTGCTAATTAATATAACGAAGCACTCACTAGCTCGCTCACTTCTTAATTAAAGCCTGACAGACCGAGTAGTAGTTTATTAAATCAGACAAAACTTAACGATAAGTGGTGTAAAGTAAGCTAGAGACAGCTTGAGACTTGTGAATCTGTGTGACTACTTATAAGATGTCCGGATTCCATTTCAGTTTTATTTTCAACTAGCGACCCGCCCCGAGTTCGCACGGGTGCATGTATGATACATATAAACCTTCCTCTTCAATCAGTCTACAATTAAATAAAACCGCATTAAAATCCGCTGCGTAGTTTTAGAGATTTAAGCATACATAGGGATATAGGGACAGAGAAAGCGACTTTGTTTTATACTATGTAGTGAAACTGCAATAAGACTTGTTATTAGTTTCTTAAAGTTGAGGTGGTGGGTGCGAATACAGGCAGGAACTTTACTTTTTGTAAGACATTTCATCACCACTGCTGCTCTCAAAACGGTGACAGAAACAACGTGAGGAAACCGGAAAAAAAAATTGAACACACATCATGTATAAGTTTACTCAAGAAATTTCACAGAATTATATAAATATCTTTAGGCTATATTTTTCACTATGCAAAAGAATTTAACATCTGTAGCCGAACTAGGCAAGAGCCTGTGTTTTGGCTTTCAGCGCCAATGCCCTCAAATAATTAATGGCAGCCATCAAGCAGAAATATTACCCTTACACCGTCTTTTTACAAGCAAATTTTATCAATAATTATCATAAAAAAATCAAAAATATATGCCATCCAATTACCCGCACTGAGTCCACGTGGTGGTTCAGACCCCCCCCCCCCCTCTATCGCAGAAAAAGTGAAGCCCTGAGTTCCGGTGCTCCATCAGTGGGTACATTATAGTGTTCTATGTCTTGTCATGTCTTATATCTTTATACTTATGCTAAAACAAAAACAGTTTATTAAAATTATAAAACTTAAAAAAAAACTTATTCTTCAATAGTTCCCGAAGCGTACACATTTACGTTCACGTCCGATGCGCAAGCGCAGTTTACTTTGGTGTCATCGTAAAGTAGAGGTTATAAAAGGCAGATCTGTTTACGTTACGTTGTCGTGTTTGAGTGAAATTAAATTGATTTTAGGTATATCCGACTGCTTGCACCGATCGGGCTTTAGGTATAATACATTCTTTGGTGCTGAAAATATAATGGCTTTAAAATAAATGCATCAGTTTAGTCTTCAGTAATAAAGTTGTTTTGTCTGAAAAAAAAGAAAAGAATAGTCTCGTTGGTGTAAGTTGTATTCGAAAGCGCTGTTGCTGAGCAAGCTGAGGACGTGTGATTCCCGGTTCGTGCAGTTTTATTGTATTTTTTCCATTAGGAATTTCTTAGTTACTGCCCGGAATCTGGATTTGTGCTTGGTTGATGGCAATAAGCTCGCCCTCTATTACATGGCATGATGTTATGTTATGTAGATGGGCTGTGTGATTGTTTTACATTATACAGTTGACATTGGAAGAGTCACATCACACACGTCACATTTACGAACCTGTAACACTGTAAAAGGTGTTTAATTTATTTACCAAAAATGATGTAAGTAACAACTAATCGAATTACACTTCAAACACCTCTTTCCCTCCCATCACCTCCGAGCTGTAGTACAATCAAGAACAAAAGCATCAATAACAGGTACAGTCACCGACATAACCTCAGAAGCAACAAATAACTCAACGCCGAGATTTGTTGTCGCAATCCATTGTCGCTACGACACGCCAGTAATGAAAGCCGCTTATCTACGCGACTGTACCTCAGCGACTCAGCTTCGGTTATCTGCGTCACTGTACCCTCAAAGAGGCTAATCGGACCGTTGAATTAAACTTTAAATTTGCATTTTTATTAATATTATATTTTTTTTATTTTTTCGGGACTCAAATGGCGGGAAAAGAAAATGGCGGCGTTGACAATAGTAAAGATTAGTCTTGTATTACTCTCTGTTGTGTTTTATTTTGCAGTGGATTTGCTTCTTAGTGCTTTTTGGATAGAAACGATTTATTTGTCTTAAAATATGCTTTATATTGAATGCACACTGGTGCAAATGATGAAATTGATAGATTAAAGTAAGTTAATTGATGATTTATTAAATTTTTAATAAAACAATCTTCTTTCTTATTTTTTCTTTTTTTTAATAATTGTGACTTATGTCTTTGTATCCTTTTTTGGACATCCAAATAAAGAAATAAATTACCTAGGGGTATAGTACCCCGTAACTGGGTTGTTAGGGTCAGCTAACAGTCGCTCCATCCAAAGTACCGGTATTCAACTGCATCTGGTTAGACTGAAAGCCGACCCCAATGCAACCTGTACAATTCGGATTATTTTGAGCAAACAACATATCAAGAAAAAACAAAATAAAACACATCACTAGCAACATTTTCATCAACATTAACGCCCAATCATTCAATAGACTCCCTCAGTACTATAAAGCACAAAAGTAACAACAGTGCGAATAAATTGGCGTACAGTCGAGCACAACTCGTAAATACCGCACAGGTGTGAGTTGTTGTGTGTTTACGCAATCGTATCGTTACAGTAACGCGTGTCGCTCGTATTTCGTACGCGGAAGGAGTACGAGTACGTGTGACTTGGATCGCAAAGGTTTTTTTGAGAAGTAAAACATAATATTTTTAAAAGAAAGTTGGTTTATGATGATGCTGCAAGAATGTTGATACAAGTATGAATTTTTTGAGATTGTTTTTCGGTTATAATATTAAATTGTCGTCTTATGAGTGGTTTTAGTTGGGTGCATAAAAGCAATCACATTTTCTTACACATGAATAATAATGCTCAATTAAAACATACTTCGTTACTCAGTATAATATCACTTATTTTCAATTTATTTCTTGTTACAAAAAAGTAATTTCGTAACAAAATATTTTCAAAGGAAATTAAGACAGCTACTCAATGAAAACAACACTTTCCAGCTTCAGAAATCAAACACACTCATCAGCAAAAAATTAAAACATCATAAAAATATTAATTACAAAAACTCACACACGTAAAATATTACAAACATAATTAATTACCATCAAAAACAACATCAAAGCTTGAAATAGCTGAAAGGGACGTCAACTCGGACTGACGTGGACAGGGACACACGGACAGGGAACATTGAAAAGGAAATTAGCCTCAGTGTGGCGACCATTCGCATTTTTTCCATTTATGTCAACATGACAAGAGCACAGTGCTTCATACCGACAAAGGATGGGACAGAACCATCAATGCTGATGGCGACATAGTCTGGACTGGAAAACGTTAATTTTATAAATGTTTTTATTGTGTTGCTGGCTGTAATAGTAAAGGATCTTTTTTTGTTTTTTTTTTTATGTTTGTGGGGTTTGAATTTTAAGTGTGAAGTTACGGGGATCAGTATGTACACTGTACAGTACTAATTTCGTTATTTGGATGATCATTAAATTTTCTTTGATTTTCAGACCTTCAAGCGATTAGATTTTTTATCAGTTTCAGAGTTTTTGTCATTGAGTTCGAAATCCAATAGATCATTTATAATCATACAATCTAAAACACTTACGAGGAAATTATTGAATTTTTCCTGAAAATTCGGTCAAATTAACCCTACCAACACCTAAAAGCTTTCTTAATTTTTTCACAGGCATTACAAAGTCAAGTACATAACAGCTTTCTCCATGAATTACAGCGAGCACAATCACGCAATTCGTATTTTCGCAAGTCTAGATAAACGAACGCAACACCCCACCCTCCGAAAAAAGAGAAAAGTCGGAAGACACAGGATAACAGTAACACATTTTCGTCGCGGAGGCTAACGATTCCGAAGTGAACTGTCCCATAAATCTAGGCCAGCCTGATTGATACATGGCGGTGGGTTGACGCCCATCGAGTAATTTAGTGCCGCCACTCCGCCCACCATCCAGATAGCGGGACTTTTGTTTTGCATTAATTCTCTTTCGCTGTTCTTTCCATCGATGCTAAAGAAAAGAATTTACTTTTTAAAAGGAATTCTACGTTGTGATAAATGTTGAGATATTTTTTTTCCGGGGTTTTTATTTTGTCTACGGATATTTAGTGACTTGTCCACTGTGCGATTTGTGTAGATTGTTTTTTGTTGATTAGCATTTGGTTCGAAATTATACTTTGTAGATTAGTTTTAATTGATTTTAAATATTCATGGAATTTATCGATATGATAATGTTTATTAGCAATAATTTGGAAATCGCCTATTACGCACATTGCAGTTTTGAATTCATTATAAATTTTAAGTATATGGGGTAAATGGGGTAAATGGCTAAAAGGAGACAATTTTAAGTATGATTTGCGTAATATTTTGGCCTCTAGACATAATTTGGGAAAGTACAAAATTAAAGACGTACCAAGGTGAGCAGCGAATGTCATATTATTTGATATTGAAACAGTCATAGATGGTGTGATTGCGTAATAATATTGGATCAGCTGCTTAAAAAGTAATAATATTGATTTTCAAATATTTTTTGTAAGTGATGCAACATTATTTATTGCTAAGTTAATCACTTTTATTTTGCATAAAAGTACAGTCAACAGCGACAGATAGTGAATATAACGTTACTACATTATTATTTTACATTTTAAATTTTGTTACGTCTCTTTTTGAAAGATGGTTGATGGAAGTTGAATGAGAAAAGTCTAGAATTGATTTCAGTAGTTATTGTGCATTTGGAGGTATCTTATTTGATCATCATGACATCATTCTGAACTGGCCGCATAGAAATTATTTTCGTAGGTGATTTAAAAAAAAACTGATGTTCTGTACATTTTGGCCGTAGCTTTTTTGTAAAAAACAGCCGATATACCGACGAAAATTTTCTGTGTGGCCCTCACATAGATAATTTGAACCTCCTTTGAAAATGGTGTACCGAGTTCGTAGTAACAAAGTTGTATCAAAGTACATATTTGAAGTTTGTAAGCTACTCGTAGACACTTCTGAACAATTAGGCAGAGAAGTAAACAATTTTATCCAACACCAGAAGTAACAAACAATCAGCCAATCCAACCGAGCACAACTCCAACGATTCTAAAAACAAAAAACAAAACAAGAACGCATTAAAAACAAAACAACTAACCATCAAGTCATAACACTACTTCATTCCTCATAGTTTTCTCATCTAAAGACCAACTGAGCAACAAAAGTCCCCCCTCCAACCCCCCTTCACAAAACCGACTAATTCCAGACCGTACCAGTGAGGTTCAGACGACAGACCTAGCTGGTATTAAGGCCTTTCTTAATAGCTAATCTTAGGACAAAAGCTTTAATACGAGCGGCCCCGGGGTGTAGGACGAGTGTTGCCTTTTGTTTATTTTAATTTTTATTTTACGCCTGCGTTGTGAACGGTGTCTGGTAGTACAAGGAGGAGATACAGGGTGTGTGAGAATAGTAATGAGGGTTTTTAGTACAGATTTCTTTTGGTTCCGGTTACTGGTCGAGATACTTAAGGGATTTAAGCTATATTGAGTACAATCAAATGTTGTACCTTACCAGGATGTAACCTTGCAACGGCCCAGCAATACTATTTTGTTACTTGGCGAAGACAAAACATTGTGTTAATTGTCAGCGAGGTAAATCTTTATTTTTTCTCCAATATCGTCGTGGTTGCCTGGAAAATTACCCATCCTTGAGGGAACTTTTTGCTCCTCTATCGGATTGGTAAAAGGTCATATTTTAATGATAGCCGGTTGATATTTACTGCATACATCTCCATACTGTATATAACATTGGAAATAAATAAAATCTTTTTATTGGTATTCGTTCTTAATCGCTGACTGGTCATAAATTTTCCATATTTAGCATCCACTATATTTAAACAAATGTAAATAAAATACGATGATATTATGTTTATTTCTTAAAAGAAAGACACCGCACCCTGTATGCGCACAGGATAGCCAGTGATATGCAGCTCATTTTCAGCTGTAGCGCGAATTATCAGCGACGCGTGACGACACTGTCTGCCTACCCACTCATGTTGCTGGCGCTGTATTATCACTCGTAATATCTTCTGTAGCTTATTTATTTTTAATGAGGTCGCGTCTTATTTAGTAGCAGGGTGGACAGGGAAGTAAAACTAATAATATAAATGGTTTGTGTCTGTGACATAGACGCTTTTCTTCCACTGTACTGCAGATATGCCTGGTTTCGAAGAGAAAAGCTGTTTTGAGCCTTCTGCTCGTATCATACAAGGGGTTAAATATAAGATAGCGAAACCTGCGGTCGTTGACTTTGAAAAAATATCTTCAAATGTAATAAATACTTTTTGTTTATAGAAATAAATTATTTTATTCTGCTATACATATATGTTATATATTATGTTTAGATATTGATACTTATAGCATCTGTGAAGTTTTGCTAGCTAACTTAGGTTGACCTTATATTTAAGGTGTAACGTGTAACGGACCCTTCACGAAGACGTCAACCGAGTATTTTGTACATCAAACTAAGTAACCCAACGCAAAAATAATTATTGCCGGGAAACGACTTTTATTGAGGTGAAAAATCACGTTTTATAGACTTCAATGTACGCACTAAAACATTATGCAGATGGATGCATTGAATATTAAACTGGTCAAGGAGGTATTTAAAGTAATTTTATAAACCTTAAACACAAGTATTAAAAAAAATTGTGAAAAAGTTGGAACTTTTACATCCAAAGTCTACGTAACTGGAAGGTTCCCAGGTATGGTCAAGAACAAAAAAAAATATCGCAATGATGGGGAGTACAAGTTCCTTTCAGCTTTGTTATGGGTCTACTTACACCCTTTATGTCACGTAATTTCCCTGACTTCCTGCCTGTTCTACTGCCTACCTTCTTATGTAAGGCCGGTTTTAGATCTACCGCATTAAATACCAAAGCCTACAGTCTCCATTAAACGTATTGTCCTTAAAACGAAAATAAACAGACCAGCATCCTCATCTGCAACACTACTTGACAAAAATACAGCGACATCACATCTGAGACAGCTCGACTGGCTCGTCGGTGGCAGGTTGTCGCAAGAACAATGGTTAGTTTTGCACCAACCGCGGCTGATGTGACGATATGAAAAACATATGGTAGGTACGTGGACTGTGGAGGGTGTATTTTTTGCGAAAATCTGGCGGTTTGTGTTGTTGAGGCTGTTTTTAAGTTAACACAACTGTAATCCTCTATGGGTTAGGCAGAGGTGTACCTAATAGTACACCCACATTTCGCCAGTTATGTTTTTGTTTAAGTCCCATGTAATAGGTGGCGAGCCTATTGCCATCCCCAATAACATTTTTCCCGACCCGGGAATCGAACCCAGGACCTCATGCTCAGCAGTCACGCTTGGGACCACTAAACCAACAAGGCAATGCTTTTGAATTCAGATAATGCTCTCATAAAACCGAAGTTACCGATCTGCCAAAATTAAACGCAAGTCAAGTGACTCCATTACTGTTGATAATGCATTCAAACAATTACAGTCGTTTACACACTCTTGACAATATGGTAGCAAATGTTTGCATTGGTTTCTATGCCTGAAAGTACTCGAAATTATTATAATTATTAGACCTGTGATTTGCTTAGACGAAAGGAGTTAATTATGCCAGTCTTATTTACATGCAGAGTGAAACCTTTTAAGAGAAACAGATTAAAGTTATTCGCATATAATCCAAAATAAAATCCTGCAGAAAATTCATTTCCAAAAAATTGACCCATCCTTATTCCCTCTGGCACCCACGACACCTAAATCAAAAGCAAGCCGAAGCCAAACTCATTCAGAATTCACGCCGCCTCAAAGGCTATCAAATCGGAAATATCTCCACGTAAATGCACCCATCTGGAGTTCTGAGGCTGCTAATATCTCAAGCGCGACCAATGACTTTGCTTTTACTCACCTGCCAACTACTATTTTCACTTGCGAGAGCAAGGACACGTCTTACACCAACGAAGATACAATTGAAAATGGAATAACTTCGGCTCTCGGTAAGGTAAAGTTATGTTTGCGAACTCAAAAGCAGATAGCGTTTACGAAGCGGGCTGTGGTCGAGCTAAGGTTAAAATATGCAGCGCTTGTATTGAGGGGACCTGCATAAAGGGGTAAGACAGTCCGTGTGGTCGCGACGCACTTCGTGCATGCGCTTGCCGGGTACGTTTCCATGAGACGGTACAGGTCGATGGTCACTGACCGATACTTGATAGGAAAGGTGAAACGAATTCAGCTTCAGAAAGTTTTTAAGTTAAATCAATAACTTAGCACTAACTTGGTACCAGAAAGTAAAAAAAACGTTTTTTTACAATCAGAACCAACCTTAATTAGTTGATCTACCAGCTGTAAAGCAGTTTCAAACTTACACCGTCTTAAACAAATAGTTTTTCTACCATTCTCTTCACCAACCCACAGCCATATCCTACAATGGAAACACACTGGCCAGTCAGTTTACAAAAAGCCCAAGAGAGCGTGTGTTGACAAAGTGACCGCTATTAAACATTCACTGCTGCTCGAGCAAGGTGTTAAGTCTTCGCCAGTCTCTTTGAGGCGGCGTTGTATGTGCGCCAGTGCCACCGCAACACTATAGGGACTTGTAAGCATGCACCTGATAATTTCAAGTGGAAATCTCCAAGAATATATGATGGAATTTCTAAGATTTCAGAAGCAGTTTGTAATTAACACAATTCATGATGCAGGCATTCCCCAAGAGGTTGGATAGAGCTGAAAAGCATCTATATTGAAGCCATTGTAATATTTTAAATGTGAAAGTAACTCTGTCTGTTTGTTTATGAGTCAGTTACCGTTTCAAGCTTTTGCGGTTGGGATTGAGATGTGTTTAGCAGGTAAACCATGATCTTAGTAAGGATATTGGATATTTTTATCGGTAGTACATTCCCGTAGCATAAGCTGAAGCTAATTATTTTATAAACCCCGGAACTCTTACTAAAACTAACAAAATATAAAACATTATCTTTGTCGCATCTCGGGGCCGAGATATCAAGCAGATAAATTGAAAAATAGTAGCCAGGTAAACTACAAGGTGTAAACCATCACGAAACCGCCAACCAAACATTCTGTACTTCAAACTATGTTTAACTTTACGCAAAAATAATTGCTGGCAAAACTTTTTTTTTGGGTGAAAAATCACGGTTTACGTTAGGACTCGTAGTCTTTAGGTTAAGCCGTGCTTTCCTAGGTTGGTCTGTGGATGGGTGGCCGTATTACATACCGAGTTTCCTCCGTGCCTCGGAAAGCACGTTAAGCCGTTGGTCCCGGCTGTCATTTGTAGATCTTTGACAGTCGTTACAGGTAGTCAGTGGCCCGAAATTCTGACAACCAGTCTTACCAAGGATATCGTATTACCCAGTGGACCAACTGGGTTTTGGAGGTCAGATAGGCAGTCGCTCCATGTAAAGTACTGGTATTCAGCAACATCCAGTTAGACTGGGAGCCGACCCTAAGATAGTTGGGAAAAGGCTAGGCAGATGATGATGATGATGTCGTTAGGACTAGTAGTATCGTACTCAAAACCTTGCGCTAAGTGCAAAGTTGCGAATAGTACAAGGCTCTTGGAGGTACAAGAAAAGATATAACATTAAAACTTGTATTAAAAAAAAAATACTCCAATATATGTCCGTAATTAGAAGGTCCTTAGACACGGTTCAGAAAAAAAAATATCGCATGTGCCTTTCGACTTCTTTATGGGACTTTGTACACCCATTACACCTTCATAGGATATGTTAAACACTGACACTTGACTGCCAGACAAGTTAAATACTATTCCTAGGTGGTAAAACAAAGTCATATAGATGTTGTACAGGAGGTCTAAAATGGCCACTTTAGCAGAATCATAATAGGATAATAATGTCAATTACGTTTAAATTCTTAAAATGGTAATAGATGTACCTACTATTATGAATTGTCACCTTGTGACCATTTTACGAATTTCATATTATATATTAATAGGATACAATTATGATTCTGCTAAAGCGGCCATTTTAGAATCCTGGCCTAATACTTTCAGAATGAGCGTGTCAAAATTATTGTTCACAACAATATTACCCTTCTTCCAATCACCTTCAAATCATAAAACCTAACCCCCACATCACTACCCCACTTCTTCAAAACACATCTTAATTCTTCAATACTCATGCAACTACAGAAACAAACAAACATCACACACGGCGCTGACATTTCCAATATAAAATAAACAAGTGGGGTATGATTACGGGCGGGTTGAACCCCGATCGATGACGGTTGACCCCTTTACCTGCCCCCGCTGTCCGTCGGTCCGTCTTGAAATCCACTGCAACTGTTAAGGGGAGGATGGTGTCTGTTTGTTAATTTAAAAAACAAACATTTTTGAGATTAATTCAAAAAAAAAAAAAAAAAATTATAATGGCATACAAAGCCTGTCTCTACTTGTCTATATTAAGTAATTATACTTTGTATACTAGATTCAGGACTTAATTTGTCATATCAACATTAGTGAACCAATCAGTGATGAGCTTTGACCACAGCAGTGTAGTACAAAGGGCTACGTAGGGCTTTGTTCGGATTTAAAACTAGTCTTAATAGTCAGTCTTAATTCGTTTTTATTCATTATTTGTCTTAATCAACCATGAACAATATTTTTGAAAATTTAGTTAATGTTCATCAGTCATTGAATTATCAGTTGCTGATTGTCATTGATTCATTGATTGATTCGCGCTGATTACTAAGTTATGTATTCCAAATCATTAGTTATATAACTTTCCTACAATATCAGCCTTTGTGCAATCGAATCTGTCCCATTTTTAATGTTATCTGGAATTTTATTACTTGCTAGAAAATCCCATGATTATTATATTAGTTTAGTAACACTTAATAACAAATCCATCTTGCAAAAACTAGCGAACGATCAAAAACTCACTTTTATAGCCTCACCATAATCTCTCAAAAGAAGTTAACTTTACAGTAACCATATTACGTCAACAAAAAACTTAAGACCCAATAAATCTGAACCTCCCCTTAACGCAAGGGGAGGTTGGTGCAATCTGGTGCCTTTTGTCCGTGTCATGTCACCCCGCAGACTTCACTCAACGATCTTTTGTATTTCTACAAGACTGTTCAACTTTGAGTTGGTTACAAAAGTTAGAATTTGAAAATACTTGAGAGCTTTGATGGGATAAGTTGAGGTATGGATTGGGTAAAGTAGTAAATTAATGAAGTTAATTTTTTTTTTTCAAAATTTTGGTTCTTTTAAGGGCTTTCAAATTAAACAGCCTAGTTTTAGGTGAATATCTATGAAAATAATTTTATTAAGCACGCACTTTGGGTAATCGTTATTGCTGTCACTATCAAATTACAAACTAGAAGTGATAAACAATAGCTAAGATAAAGCACGTACTCACGTTTATAGATCTCGGTCTAAGATTTGGATACCTAACTCGCAACCCTGCGCTCCTTTCTTATGCTTTCTGCTGCCTGTCCAAAAGGCAAGGTTCGAAAAAACTTTTCTTGCATGCTCCTTAATGTTCAAATGCTTGTAACTTTTATTTTTATTACAATTCCAAATTCTCTCTGCTGCTGCCAGTCTGCTTTTCACAAACGTCAGTCAATCCACAAAAGGAGAGAATAAGAATAAGAATAAGAATCATTTATTTGTCAAACATGCGTTTACATACACTGATTAATCAGACATGCAAGGTATTGAGTAAATATATGTTGTGAGCGTCCATGTTTTGCCAATAACGGCGTACAAATTATAAAGGTATAAAAAAAGTTATTCTAAACATTTCAAAATACAAAAGAACTAAAATAATAATTGATGTCAAGATATTATAGTAGGTAAGTATTATTATAGTCAAATAGAAATTAAATTATGTCCAGAATATTATGCAGTCAAATAGAATCATTCAAGAGTCAATTATTTAAAAAAATCACATTATCTAATTGTTATTTTTAACTATGTATTTCTAAATGTATCTGAAGTCGGAGTAGAAAAGTCCTTTTCATTTAGAAAATCTATAACATTATAATACACTTTAGTAACTAAAAAACTTCGAGAAGAGTGGCTTATTTTTTGCTAAAGCTACACAGCTACACACTACCAAGGCTCTCTACTAAGATTACACAGTTAATCAGTTTATAAACCTGTGCGGCATCTACAACGCCACGTATGACCATTTTTAACACAACATTATACATCACGCAAGCAGGGTTATCCGTGAGATAAATGTAAAATACATAATAAAAACTGTGGGGCAGAAGCCCACCAGGACAAAGTAACATTCTCTTTGAAGAACGAAGAACTTTCGCACCCTGTTCCTCTACACTCTATAAACCCATGACAGCGATGTATCTCAATGTCCATAGCTAATAAAATCATATAAATAACTGACTACCTCGTCCAGTAAAACACAAAACTCGTACCAGAATTAATACAAAAGTTGTTTTGTCCATAAAATTTGATGTCGCTCCACATCTTAGTGAAACTTGAAACTCATTTTCATATTTTCAACTATCTGACCGGCAAAACAAATCCACAACTCACACCGTAATAGTTACGTACAGTCGTAGTGCATTAATGTGCTGCCCACAGATGTGGGGGAAGCTGGATGGGGCAGGAGCGTGGTTGGAGAAAAAACCTATCGGGTACTCCGTTGGTGGTATTTTTTGTTTAGGTGACTTGTAATGTTGGGATTGAGTAAAATACTGAAAGCTGTGCTGACTGTCCTATGTTTTGTTCATACGTAATAATAAATGAAAAGTACCAAAAATATAATATGAGCTTTGGCTGTTGGTTAAACTTGACCTCTCCAAAATATTTTTTTCCAACTAAACAATTTTATTTTTTGATGAATATCAAATTATCAACAATTCATCCAGACGGTCCAATCTGAACCTAAATGTGATTTCTTACTTGTTTCTTTTGCAATTATTGAACTGCATGCCCAATATGCTGAGCATGTTATTGCTTTTCATATCCTCTACAAGTTCAATCGTCCATATATGTAAATGGAGTCTTCACTGCCTTCATCTATTATTAATTATTTTATTTGGTGTTTTCCACGGGCTTTTGTACGCATTCAAAGGAAGGAAAAGAACCTTGTTTTAAAGACAAATAAAGTCGAATCCTTTCAACTAAAATTAAATGAAAAGTAAGCTTGCCACATCCAGTCAACACAAACACTCGCAACTATTTATGACTACTGCTTACCACGCTGCATCCGGGGGTCTCATAAAATTCTATCGCCGGGATTGTGCAGCGTTGATCCGTCTGCAGCGAGGGGCTGAGGGGGGAGTGCTGTAGATTATGAAATAACCCGCTCACCCCTCATTGGACCAATTATGTGACCAGTCGAAGGGTTAAAATGTACAAGTAGATAGTCGTTAAGTGGTGGTGATAGCATTATGTCTAGACTTTTGGGGATGGATGGAAAGTAGATCAGCTTAGGTTTAGGGCATATAAATAATTGACCAGCATGGAATCGAGGAACGGGAATAGGTCTTACGGAAAGATTTCATCAATATTAGCTTTTGTTTATCCAATTAAACGTGCTTTCTTCCAATTTGGTTTACTTTGTAAGCAACGATTAATATTTAGCACCGAGTACCTACTTAATGGTTTTATTTGGTAATTTGATTGATAATTACAGTTCTATTAGATCCATTTTCGACGGCCGTCCTCAATTGGGCACGCCTTCAAATCTACCCTCAACTTTTTTTATTAACCTGACAAGTTTAGTTTACTTTCTTGTGTTTCATTTTCAAACTCCCTATTCTCCACCAAATGATACAAATTATTTCATTTTCAAACACTGTTTTAAGCGTTCACGGTTTATACTAAACTCATACTGTCACTTACGGGATATCTTCCGTGATTGTTCATAATGTTGAGGTCCCGATATTTCGACGCTGTTGCAAGCGCCATGGTCGCGGGTTGGTTGCAACCCTTCTTCTCTTAGTCTTGTGCGTAAATGGTCAAGTACTGAATATGTTGAAGTGTACCAAACTATCAACCATCAGAGTTATAACTATGCGCTTCCCTGACCTCATTACAACCCACAAATAAAAAAAAACAGAACACAATAACCTCATTCTCAATGCACACAACCCAATATTTCGAAAATCATATAACTAATAAAAACGCTCAACATACTGTAGGAATTGCTCGCGAACCGAACAATATTGCCCGGTTGCTTGCCAAATCGAAAACTAAGCTGGGTCCGCCCTCGTAAGTTGCAGTATCTCTGTATTGCACAACTTTCAAAGCGACGCTCATTTGCAAACGTTATATAGGACGAAGATTGTGGATGGCATTTAACCATTGTTGAGACAGAAAATGACATAGAACAGTCTCATCAAGATTTAATTAATCTTTTGATTTGTTGACTTAGGTTTAAACTTAGGTTAACGCAAGAACATTACGGTGGGAGGATTTTGACACCTTTCGAAAAGACTGGCCGTTATTAGTAAACGGTAACATTGTGTGGAACAGATACAGAGAGGCTTTTGCCCACTAGTGGGACATTGTAGGCTAGTTAATTACGATGTTATGTAATCTAAAATAAAGACGTAAAGAGAAGCAAGGACAGTGATGAAGAAATGTAAGCAAAAGTCAACTGACCGTTGTCGGACAAGTTCTTGCGAGTGCGAGTCAGATAAAAAGTTATAGACATGAGAACATTTAAGCTCAAACCTGATTGTGTTTGTCTATGTAGTTTAAAAACTGTCTTTATTCATTTTGTCTATAGGTAATTATACCATTATTTTCTCTCACCCTCTTCTTAACGTCTATTATGATTTTAATTCCTAAAGTTAATTCACACCTGCATTAAAATCTCTCATAATCACCATTCACAAAGACACACCTAGACACCCCAACATCCCTTTCACAACCTAGCTTTCTGCTCACCCCCAAACAAAGGACCCCCTTTACAAAATAGGCGTAATAATTCCATCTGAACACGTTAACTAAGGACACTATGTACGGTCAGCAGGTAAACAAAGCGACGCATTAGGAGGGTAGATTAACAAAAAAGGCGGGGGTGAAATACGGCGGTGCCTGTAAATTTTCTTACGGCGCCCCCTCTGACGGCCCCGAACATCGACACTGCGCTGACATGAGTACGGGGTGCAGAAAAGTGATGTTGTTAAAATAATATCTTTCTGTTGTTATTTTATTAATCGTGACATTTGCTGGTTTTTATGAATTTTTGTCTGCGATATGTGAGAAAATAGTTACTGTACCTCATTTTTACTACAAGCCGCCATAGAAAAGGGGTGCTGAAATTATAATTTAACGCAAGGATAAGCAATCACAGGCATCCCAGTGCCGCTGCTAGCCGCTGCAAAGAGCTTTTCTACAAACAGAGATCAATGATAATGCGTTAAATCATAAAATACCCTAAACAAAGTTTTTTGACGAAAATTAAACTATTTGTATCTTATTCTTGAAATACTTAAAACGAATGTGTTACATTTGTATCACAAACAATTTTTAAAACCCCAAACAGCAGCTGACAGCTGTTTAACTTTTTCTTCAGACGCTACACTCGTCTCCCGATTCGTCCCACCGAAAATTTTCGTTCGAGCCGTTTCTAAAGCGCCTTTTTTAATCTCTATAAATCAAATTTATGACTTGTGTAAGCTTTCTGTTTTATTTACCCTTTTATAATTTTGTTGTCTGTACATACACGGACGGAGTTGGGGTTTCACACACACACACACACACACACACACACATGTTAACGGTTGTCACATTCATTTTAGCAAGTTCTAGGATTTGTAACGTCATAAAAGTTTTTTTCATCTTGATTTATTTATGTAATGAGAAATCGTTGCCCTGGATATTTTAAGTAAATGATTATTACTGGTATGTACTGTGAGGTTATATTTTCAAAAACAATACAGTAGGTTGTTTTTTTTTTTGGTGAGGGCCTATATTTCTGGAATGTAACGAGTAAGGTTGAGCTTTGCTATTTGAATGTCTTACTAGAGAATCTAAATTCCCAAAAAGAGGGGTCAAAGAACCAATATTGTATGAATAAACAAGGAGAAACAGATAAGACCAAGTGGTCTTATCTGCCAATGCTCCTTGTTTATTTACAAGCAAACCATCATGCATTTATTTGAATCGTTGCCATTTAAAGGATTAATATAACCAGAATATGTTTGGCAGTTTAGGTATCAGTTTCTAGACATTAACATGGTGTGAGACCGGTCTAGTTTGCTAATCTAATTAGGCAAGAAATGTTAATGTTTTTGGAAATAGAAAGTAAAGAACCACTTTTTGGTTCCGTGTTTTAAAATTACCTGTTAATGCATACCTCAGGCTTTGAAAGTGTTTTTTTGGTCATTTCAAATAACTATTTACTTTCAATTTTGAATTAATTTAACAGAATTATTATGAATTATTTTAACAATGTAAGTGAATACCTACAATTCAATTTAAACAATTGTTTTGCAATTCCTATTATATCGTATTACCCAGTACTAACTGGGTTGTGGAGGTCAGATAGGCAGTCGCTCCATGTAAAATACTGGTATTCAGCTGCATCCGGGAACCGACCCCAAGATAGTTGGGAAAAGGCTAGGCAGATGATGTTTTGCAATTAATAGTACATTGCTACAAATATTTTTGGTGTGATTTTACCTGCCATAATCCTTGATAAAAAATTGGTCGTTAAATAGTGTATAGCAGACCCAGAAAACCAGAAACCCAGAAATCAACTCAACGACTTGTGATTTTATGATAGTGTAATGTTTCAATGATGGGAAATGGCTCCTTAAAACATACAATAATCAACCAAAAATAATAATTAAACCTACCTAACACTGTTCATTGCATTGTAAAGTAAGCTTACCTACCAATCACTCTTTTTCCAACAATACAAACATCACCCCGTCTGCCTACCCAATAAACCAGATCAGCCTAACTTCTACGAACAAACAATGAGTGAAAAACATCTGGGTCCACTGGGCGGTCCTGGTAATTAATTCCAGTATTGTCCCCGTGTGCTGGAAGGAGTTATGGCTACGTCTTTGTATGAACTGACGGGAGTACGCCTATGGAAAAATAAATGATGGTGATATTGACTCGATGGTCGGGTGTTGTGAGTTGTGAGGTACGATTGTTTGATTGTTTTCGAATGATAAATCTGTGTACGGGTTTCAAAAGCCTCGTTTTGTTTTTATAATTTTAGAATGTAGGTTTACAATTTCACTATGACAGTTATGTAAGATCTACCATCAAACGCAGGACCCTACAAGCACTACCATGATCAAATGCTTGGTAGTTTATGAAAATGACGATACTATTTAGAGTACATCCTCCAAAAAAGTAGGCCAATGAACCTAGGTTCTTTGACCTACTTTTTTTGCTTCTTAGTAGTAAGTCTTTGCTGTCTTTTATGACACCAAGAACAAATCACCAGAAAGTTTTTAAACTGTCATGGTCACTAACATTATAATTAACACTAGAAACGGGATATTTACCATGTCCACTGTTTGTTTTGAGTTCCCGATATTTCGGCGCTGTGTATCAGTGGACATGGTAAATATCCCGTTTCTAGTGTTAATTATAAATCACCAAAATCAAATTTTATAAAATGGTTGGTCCTTCCTTTGTCAGTCATAACGATAGGACTACTGCAAACTCTTTTTTAAGCTTTCACGGGTTATAACTAAACTTACAGTGTCACTTACGGGATATCTTCCGTGATTTTTGAGCTCCCGATATTTCGACGCTGCCTCGCTGTTGTAAGAGCCATGATCTCGGGATGCAGCGTCGAAATATCGGGAGCTCACAATAATTGAAAACACGGAAGATATCCCGTAAGTGACAGTGTGAGTTTAAGACGACTGCAATCTGAAAATGGCACCAAATAAACAAAATCAATCGACGTACATATTTCTCAAACATTTTCAAGGATCAGAATCACGATACCTTTACGATAAAGTTATAAAATAATCATGTTAAAAATAAAATCCGTGAACACAGCACCGCGTGTTAAGCAGCTCAGCCGGGGTCCGCTAAAGAACACGTCACAACATGCCCTCAACTTTGTTATACATTTCCTTGACTTAGCTTTTTAGGGTACCGTTGAGCGGCCGAAAATTTGTTTCAATATTTTTTGATATTTGAAAACCATTACCCGTTCATCAAAAGCGCTTAGCAAACTGTGTAGTTTTATACTGAATATGCAGTTCTGTTATTAGAACCAATTTAAATGAAGAAATAGAAAGTAATTTATTGTACCGTGGAATTTCTTACCGGTTCTTCTCCATAGGAATTCGAACCGTATATCTCTAGCTTCTGACATATTAATAAGTGCTCGTATAGTTTTATGAGAAATTAAATTGAATTTAATTGGGCAGAGACCCGGGCTAATATTAAAAACTTACCAGTTTTTTTTCGAGCTACTAACATAACTACCTACTACCGAAATTATAATCTAGAAAAGAATTTGATACTCCATCGAGTTTTGTTTGTGAATGCTAAACTAAAAGTTTACTAGCAAAATTATTCAGTGGTTTTGGCAATGTAAGTTGTGGTTAGCTAAATGAGTCGTCAGGCTGTATCGGTTGGCTTGCCAAGCTTACACCAAAATGACACGATTACATTACTTGTCATACTTATTTTTGGTCTATCAATATATATACAAGCCAATCTTACTGTATCGGTTTTAAATTTGCCGCTGCATGCATGGGAAATTCCAACTTATTCAGGAACGTTTACAAAAAAAAAGCAGAAAAATTTTGATTGCGAATAATTTTGATGCATACAACCGAAACTAAAATAAGCTTACAGAATTTAAACTCCATAGCTTCATTTCTATCTCAGAAAAGAGTCGCTAAAAACTCAGAACAAAGAGAACACAATTTATCTATATACGGAACCTTAACACTACCAACACATTTAGCCAACATAACGCCATAAAAGCTTTCCTTTGACGCGTTGCCCACTACGTCACACACACAAAGCGAGCGATTACATAGAAAAACGTGCGAAACGCTTAAAACGGGGGGGAGACGACCTAGGGTGGGGGGGTGCTACAGAAATGCAAATATGAAATATGAAAATGAAGATGGCATGTAATAAAAGTGATATACTGGGCTCCGTAGAGCCATTTCGTACCGTGGGTAGTCGTCTCGTCAGTTTTATGCTCGGCCGTCCATCATACCCTGACAGCGTTCATGGATGCCTCCTTGAGCTGAGAGGGGGAGGGGTGGGAGGAGGTGAGAGGGGGGAATGGACGCGCAGATTTATTATTTCAATGTTGATGTTTGATGTTTTATTATTTGAGTCGTGTTTTGTTTTGGAATTGAAGTCAGTGATGTCATGATGTGATATAGTTAAACGTTCATGTGAATAATTACTGTCACAGCCAAAGTCAAACCATTTATTTCACTATCAGACCACCGAAAGGCATTTTTGAATGTCAAACTTTGAAAGGGAAGAATTGATTTTGTTTGTTCGTTAAAAAAGGTAGTATCGTATGGAGAAGAATGGTCAAGAAACTCTGTTTTTACGACTAAGCCAAGCCACAGCATTTTCCTTCCAACTCAATTTCTTTCAGAGACTGAAAAAGATAATTTTCCAACGACACCTCTTTTTCTGCTAACTTCTAAAATAGCTACCAAGCACACACCAAAACCAACACATCTCACGACACTAACCCCAAAAAGTACAGTAAGCAAAACAATAAGGATCGTTAACAAAAATTTTAATTACCATAAAACAGCTCAAGTGGTAGTGGTAGGGTCAGCACATTCAGCGGCGATGCAAACAAGGCTGGCTTTAATCGAGTGCCCTAACTCGGCGTAAGCTTTTTGATATCGCCGATACCGGGCTAGGTGCAGATCCTCGTACGGTTAGCAGAAAAGTTTAGGAAGGAATTAGATAATAGTGTTTAAAATATTAATTAGTGTAATAATTGTTCCTTACTAAAATAAGATTATTATAATACGAATAGATATTAAATTGTCATAATAAATCTCATTGCATTATAATTTTACTACAAAAAAAAATAATTAAAAACCACGGGGATTTTAAAATTATATGAAAAAATATATATTACAACTGAGTGTCAGTTGTATTTTTTTTCATTTTTTTATTAATTTGAAGGTAAATTCAAAAAGCTAAAAGATATGATTATAATATAAAATTATGAAGAGTGTAATTAATAATGCGATAATGCTGATAGCATTTTGAAATGCGTAGTGGCGTTTAAATCACTACTAGTCAGCCTTTGTTCTATAGTAAAATATTTGTGTTTAGTTATAGTTAATGGTTAGAGGTTGATATATCCATGTTATTGATGGAAAAGTACCTGCGAGTAGTCTCATAAAAATATAGATAATATTGTATATGGGAGCTGCATCTGCCAACAAACTGCTGTACAGTTTGGCAGAAGTAAATTGTTACTTGAATGTCACCACGAACAAACGCTTTTTAATTATTTTTTTTTCGATTCCTGCCACTCATTAATATGTTCTATTAGTTCTTTCGTGTTTCTAATAATAATATTCTCTAATAATTTAAAAATTAGTAAACTAAACAGCAAAAGACTAAACGAAAACCGTTTTGTTATCATCAGAGGTGACAATAATTTTCTTTCCCGTATTTGCTGCCCCTACACTGACCATGTAGGTAGCGTTAGCAAAGCCAGGTGGAGCATGTTTACGGGCGCTCGGTCGCGTACATCACCGCGACAACGCGCGCGCCGGTGTGAGCGCGCCCTAACGTGCTTCTAATAACATCGGCTTTTAACTGTCCCACTAAGGTTTTTGGGGGTTTTAAGAACTGGTTGTTGGAGAGGGTTGTTTTCTGGTTATGAATATGGTTTAGTTTTGGGTTATGATGGCTTTAAGAGGCAAAAATGCTAAACGCGAAGGGCTACGGGACCTAGTTATGCTGACATGAGCAAAATGCTGTATATGTATACTTTAATTACTAGTATTTTTATTTACTAGTATGAGAGATATTCTACTCTTTTTTTCTAATCAAAAGGCAACGTTTCGGGTTATTTGGTACTGGACCTGGAGGTATCTTTATCCGACTTTAACCAGGGTAACCTCAGATTTTGTTTATCGTGTGGGTAGTGCCTAACCTGGTGTCAGAGTTTTTATGCCGCTCATGGGCCCCTGACTTAGCTTTACATGCCGTCGAGAAATATCTCTCAGGCATGCTGCACCTCAGATGGCTCGACCGATTGATTAATCCATTTTGGGCGTCATCAACATTATTTCAAGCTTCTCGTCCACTGCTGGATGTTTGGGGAAGGCCTATTTCTCAGAACATCCCAATATCGACAGAACCTGTACTTTTCGCGCCCATCCTGTAGAAAGACTATCCTCGCTCTATTTAGCTGTTATACGGTCAACGATGGGTCATGATTGCTTGAAATTGCTTAAACGACAGTAGACGATGCCTAGACCCGGCTGATACAAAGTCAAGACCATTGAAAATCTCTAAAAATAATGTAACACAAAACAATACCACCCCCAAATTCAGCTAAAATCTCCAAGTACAAAGGTAGTTTAATATCTGTTTAGTAGTATACGCTAAACCTCTTGTAATTCTGCTGGCCACCGCAGGCGTGCGAGCCTCGTAAACAGACACACACTTGCAGTTTTTGTGTATACTTGCCTTTTGCTCACCGCATAGTTAAGGGGATGGACTGATCCAGTGATTGGAGGTTAAAAAAGCTGTTGATTACTTTAAAAAAAAAACAAGAGGACCTCGGCTCAGTATAATATTAGATGGCAGCAAAAGGTATATGACGCTCATTTTCAGTGGGAGCCAAATATGAGATGTCAGAATTAAATGTGATAGAATTTTTCGTCAAAAAATTGAGCGTCAAATGTAAAAGTCTGCTTGTTCCATCAGTTACGTAATAACACATTGTAATCTTTCTTGGCATGGCTTTACACTCAAAAGCATTAATCATTCATGTGTTGATTGATTCATATAATAATCAAACTCGTTATCTTTTTGAGTATGTACAAACATAAGCAATAAGTGTGTATTATTATTTATTATAAGCCTATAATGCCCCACTACAGGGCAAAGACCTCCCTTCCCTCCTTCCACATTTCGCGATCTAGTATGTAGTAGCTGAATTTCCCTCCCTGTTCCTTATTTGCCCTTTGTCTTCCAAGGCCACGGTATCTCTTTCGAACAGTCCATTAATCGTTAAAAAAGTTGAACTAATTCCTATTTCATACTGCATTCATAATTTAAATCAAGAATGACCCTTGTCTTTCATTGGAACTACTAAAAAGTATCACGTAATTTTTTTTTTCACCAATAAGACGAAAATAACCCTACCTAAAGCTACCGGTAATTAGCAGCACCTCCCCCTTAAGTCGCAGCAGGTATTTAGTGTCCGTATTTATAGTGCTGTGTTTAAGAGTGAGTTAGGCGCGATCCCGCTGCCTGATATTATGCGACTCTCCTCGACTCTTTGTTGCCTGGCTTACCAGCTCTGAGGAACACTTGCATTTTAGTTATTTTGTTGGTTACCTAAAAGTATTTGTGATCTGGTTAAAAGGTGAAACCATTATTACCATCAGACAACGAAAAATTAAGTCTGTCTAGAATGTTGTCTAGCAATACTCACGTCTACTACTCGCTACGTCATCATCGATCAGACGTGCTGTTCCATTTCGTATTGCTGCCGGTGAATTTTACAAGAACAGGAAACTTCTTACTTTTTCCCTAAGATTAGCTACACATCGTGCCAATCTAATATTTTTTTCTGATGTCTAGACGTCGACGAGTGGTTATGATTACGCCTGCACATCGGTGGTCAGTAGGTCCACTTTATCTCTACATTTATACAAATAAATAAAGTTGAAGTATCTGTTTACTGAATATATACGGTATTACAATTGTTTTTTCTGTCTGTCTGTTTGTTTGTTCCGGGTAATTTCCAAAAAGGCTGGGCCAATGACGGAACTTTTATAGGCAAATAGCTGATGGTATATGGAGTAGCTAAGGCTACTTTTATTCTAGAAATAGATTAAAGCGTTCCGTGAAAAAAAATTAAAGGAAGTAACATTTTTATAATAATTTTACGTGAAAAAAGATCGCGAGCAACAGCTAGTGATAAATAAGGTAAAATCAATGCAGACATAATTTGCAATCTGGCTAACAGAATGATTGACACAAGTCTCTGAAACACCTCAAAATATCTCACCAAATCTAAACACGAAGCCACGACCCATAAACCCATCACCAGCACTAACATAACTCATAAAACTTCAACACGCCCATACCATAACTAATTCTGTCCATAGACAAACAATAATAGCGATATACCAATATACACCGCACGGTAGCAAGCGCACTATTCCAAATATTTATGTGTTAAAAATATAAACAGGCAGATATACAGTATGGATCGGTCGTTACAGTAGACAGTGGCCCGAAAGTCTGACAACCAGTCTTACCAATAGATATCGCATTGCCCAGGATCTTTCTGGGTGGAGGAGGTCAGATAGGCAGTCGCTCCATGTGAAATGACAGACATTACTCAAGATTAGTCTGGAAGCAGACCCCAACATAGTTGGAATTAGTCTAGGTCCTAGACTAATTCCAACTATGCTAGGAAGATGATGATGGTATACTTATAATATACAGGTTTGGTCATATTTGGACTGCCTCGTTAGTCTAGCGGTCGCAAGCGCGACTGCTGAGCATGGCGACCTGGGTTCGATTTCCAGGTCGGGCAAAGTGTTATTGGGTATCTCCATCAGGAATTTCTCAGGAGCAGCCACGGAGTGTGGATTTGTGCCCGGTTGATGGCAATAGACTTAAGGGGAATGCTCCAACCAGCCTGCGAAATTCAAAATTTCTTGGGTTTTTTGCAATTTGCAGGCCAGTGCTAGGTTGTATGTTGATTAAAATATTATTCGCGGCTGTAAGACATATGTAGTTACAGAATTATAATCATCAAAATCACCAGTTGTATTGGTGATTTTGATGATACAACCCTCTAAGTTCATAAAGCTGTAGGAATGACTTTTTCTGTTTTTTTTTTTTGTTCCTACGCCTTTATGAACTTGGATGGTTGTATTGGTGATTTTGATGATTATAATTCTGTAACTACATACGTCTTACAGCCGCGAATAATATTTTAATCAACATACAACCTAGCACTGGCCTGCAAATTGCAAAAAACGCAAGAATTTTTTTAATTTCGCGGGCTGGTTGGAGCATTCACCTTAAACATAACTGGTAAAATGTAGGTCTACTCTTAGGTATACCTCTACCTAACCCTTTGGGATTACAGGCGTGATATAACGTATGTGTGGTCATATTTTTAAGGGTGTGATACAAAATCATCAAACTGAACAACTTTTTCCACGCAACCTATATTGTAATCGCGAAATAATAATCAGCTGTCCGATTTACGTCAATACGTATTCGATCTAATGGGGATGGCAACTGTGAAACTAATGGCGCTAGCATAGCTAGTTCCAAGCAACGTCATTGGTTGAAAATCTGGTAATGTCATTTTATATTTCAAAATAGCTTGACCTCATTGGTCAGATTGAGACTTAGCTATGGTCGCGCCATCTACTATTAGCTTTTAACGGTCTTCCCCATTGTATCGAACAGCTGTTTTTTTTTGAGTTATGATGTTAGTTCCATGGAAAAAGTAAGCCCACTTTGATGGTCTCTATCACACCCCTCAAATATCTCACACCTTTCTGGTACACGCTGTATACAGATAGGTTCCACAGGCAAAATACTGAGAATCAAGCAGTTTGGTCGAATAAATCCGTCGATGGTTGAGAGTAAAACAGTACATATCTTGTTGCGGGATTTAAATCAAGATTCGTGCGCGGGAGCATTCGGTGGGTATACGTTTGGGAGTTAGTGGGACTGTCCTGGCTGAAAAATGTTGGTTTATATTACACTCGAGAGCAATGAATCCGGGTCACTTAAAGAATGTTATAAATCTCAGAAACTAAAAATGATAGGTTAATGCAATAAATTGTATTTAATAGACAATGTAATACTCAATAAATGAAAGTAAAAAAAACATGAGTCGCCATACATTTTATTAACACAAAATTACATAAAGAAAAAAACTGCTGATCTCTCCTTAAAACAAAAATAGGAAACATGAAATTTTTGAACTTTATTACGATTTTCTTGAATTTTAATACTTCGTATTGCCTCCTCGTGCTTCCATTACTGCGTTTACGCGGTTTGGCATGCTGTACACCAAGTTCCTTATACGATTTTGGGGAATATTCTCCCATTCCTCTGTGAGAGCAATTTTGAGCTCACGAAGCGTGATTGGGGGAGGGTTTCGTTGTTTTACGCATCTGCCTAGCTCGTCCCAAGCATGCTCGATCGGGTTGATATCCGGGCTGCGCGCTGGCCACTCCATACGAGTAATGTTCATCTCTTGAAGGTAGTCATTCACAATCCTACCTGTATGAGGTCGGGCATTGTCATGCATAAATATAGCATCCTCACCTAAATTGACCATAAATGGACCAACGTGATCATTGAGGATTTCTTCCACATATCTTACGCTAGTTAAAGAGCCGTTTTCTATGATCACCAGCTCTGTGCGACTTTCAGAAGAAATTCCGGCCCACACAAGTACAGACCCACCACCGTAGGCTACTTTTTCTTCGGTGCATGATTGCTTGAATCTTTCCCCTGGTCTTCGATACACTCTGTGTCTTCCATCGTGCTTGTAGAGCATAAATTTTGATTCGTCGGAGAACATAACTTTTGACCAATCTTCAATACTCCAATTTACGTGGCTCTGGGCATATCTTAGTCTTGAAATACGATGCCCACGCTCCAGTTTAGGGCCGTTTGCAGGTCTAAGGGGATTTAAGTTAGATTCAGCAAGCCGACGTCTTACTGTCCATGCACTTGGGTTACTTCCTCCGAGGCGTCGAAACTGATTTGTGAGTTCAGTTCTTGTGAGAAAGCGATTTCGAAGAATGGTGTTCACCAAGTATCGGTCTTCTCGTGCTGTGGTACACCTGGTTCTGCCCGTTCTTGGTCTGCGTAGGTTAGAACCAGTTTCTTCGTAACGTCGGAGAACTCTTTGTACTGTTGACAGCGACACACCGACAGTCCTGGCTGTATCGCGCTGACTCCGGCCGGTTTCCAGCATTGTAAGTATTCTGGTGCATTCTTCAGGCGTAAGCGACATAATTTCAGCTTGAATAATGAATATAGAGCACTATCAACATGGTTTATGTACCCACATAAATGACAGATTACAAACAAAAGCAAAACCAAATGCTGTAATTTCGTAGTTCCATCTTCGAAAGTGGCCCTTTTTCAAATTTGATTTTTTTATGATATAACTTTACAATAACTAAGAAGTTTTAATACCTTTATTTAAGGAGTATTATATTGTCTATTAAATACAATTTATTGCATTAACCTAGCATTTTTAGTTTCCGAGATTTTTAGGATTCTTTAAGTGACCCGGATTCATTGCTCTCGAGTGTATATTCTAATAAAAGGTTTTGTGTAATTTATCAAGAAACGTTGTTGTTGCTGCAGTATTGTGAATTGATATTATAATAATGTTGTACTGTGTCGATATTTTGCTATGTCAATCAAATCCTCAATTAGCATTGTTACGTACTGCTGTGCACAATATTACTCATTTTTCTTCTTTATTTTTTGTGTGGTTATAATAATTACAGGCAAAAGAAGTAAAGCGCTAGAAATCTGACTTTTGCAAACGTTCACCAGTTACAAATCATTTACAGATGATCACGACACTACTCTCCACATCAATATATTCTTAGGTAAAGAATCAGGTATTTTCTTTGCTGAAATCCATTACAAATTTCGCAAAAACTGGATTCAGACTTGATGCAAAACACCGCTAGCACCGCTCTCCGCTTGTAAAAACAGTAGAAGATGTAATATTCAACCCAAACATTCTATTAGGTTTCATCGTAGTCTGTCCTTACGCCCCACCACACCTCTTGGCCACAGCACACAGTAGTTCCAATGTTTACTCTCAGAGATCCCCTCACAATTCGTCATCGGTAGAATGAATCCTTCAGCACCTCCACACCGAATGGATAGACTTGGCATGGAGCAGATGATCACGCGCACAATAATTCCGTTTGGAAGGCCGACGTAAATTGTTTCATTCAGTTTTAGCTTACGAAAATGTGGTAATGGAGATTTGTTGTAGAGTTAGTTTAATATATTTACGATAAATAAGAAAAATAAATTATAAATAAGTCAGATCGTTGATGAATGATTCTAAGTACGATTTTTATAATTCATTCTGTGTACAAGTTGTACACCCTCTTTTTACCAAAAATCGATTAGAAATGACGTCCTAAATAATAGTGTCAAATGGAATTTAACATTTAAGAGTAATGGAAAAGTTTAAAGAAAATCCTAAAAGTTTTGGTAAAAAAAATCGATTATTTTTGCTAGGCATTTAATTTACTTTCCAGAAACAATGTTATTCAAAATATTATTCCCAGAACTATCTACAGCTTCCTAACTCCACAAAAATCTAGATATAAGTAAGATCCAATGATTCCCGCAGCTCAATCTCGCTGAGTCGTGTCACTCGGCGCCCGCGCATCGCACACAGCTGCGCGTACGCACACATGCGAACAATCACACGTACGTACAAGAATACAGGAATAATAATTACGGTATGATTTGAGCAGTATGTTACTGGCTGAAGTACAAACAAAAGAGTGAATGTTCGAGTATTTTCGGTGACAGTCGACCGGTTAAAATGAACGCAGTTATAAGCACTGAACGCGATCAGCATCGTCTGAACTCGAACCGTTTAGGATGCCGAATTACGATTTCAAAATAAAAATAAATACTACAATATACCTTAAGTTAATTAAACCTGCTCTTTAAAGTACATGAATGCGAATTTTAGTTTTTTTTTAATATTCCGTCTAAATGTTCCCCGTCGCATCGTACACACTCCTGAAAACTGTCAACCGTATTCCACGCAACGCGCTGGAGAAGTGATAGCGGAATATTGTTTATTTCCCGAACGATATTGTCTATCAGTTCAGAAATGTTTACTGGATTTGTTGAATAAACTTTACTATTGAGGTATCCCCATAGAAAAAATCCATGGGGGTGAGACTTCGGGGACAGCTCTTGGCCACCAAGATCGCCAGAATCTTGGTGGCCAAGAGCTGTCTCCGAAGCAGCTTGTCAGTTTGTTTGGGAAAAAATCTCGCAAACAAAGCCATGGTGTCTCTAGCAGTATATGGCATGGCGCCATCTTGCTGAAACCATGTGTGTGAAGGAAGGATGTTCTCTCAGTACCTATTGGAAGAAAATAGTCATTGATCATGCACCGATAAGAATTTATCGCCCTCTTGCGGACTGAGTGCGGTGGATTATCGCGCAAACTGTTCGCGACGAGTTCTATGTTGTCATCGTTTCTTGACGTTCGGCTGGGTCCTGGCCATGGATTGTTTGCTGCTGAACTATTGCTCGGAAAGTTCTCACCCAAAACCGAATCAATATTTCAGTGAGTGCGTCACGTAACCGACGAATATTGTACCGTGAACAAAATCTACGACGAGAAAACACAAGAACAATTTGCCTTGAAAAACGCTTCGATTGCGAACGGACGTTGTTCACCAATCCACTACAACATTGTGATTACATAACCCTCACGAATGACAAATCAAACGCGGCCCCCCGCTTGCCCCTCCGGTCTATAGTATAAACACAGTTCGAAATTTAAATCCTAACTCTGCCACCGGACACCCTTTACAAGCAGCGCCTCGGCATCATCTAGCTTCAGGAGAAGCTGTTAAAAATGACGTGAGTTGATGACGATCCAGTGAATTCTTTATACACTTAGGGTGTTACCACATCAATCGATCAATCGATGGTAGAACGGATTAGGCGACGTCGATCGATAGGTTCTCTCTTTCGACTAACCCATTCTACCATCGATCGACGATCGATCGATTGGTGTGGTAACATCCTTATTAAGACTTAACTAAACTGCCGACTTGCAGTTATAAGTTAGAAACGAAATACTAGAGGAATATCCTAATTTCAAAAACATGTGCTAATGCTTTTGTCATAATTGACTGAAACTGAATCGACGCTCGTTCACTCTTCGGGAGCTGAATCTGGTATCTTTACAGGTTCACTATCCATTTGCATAAAATGTTAAGACCTAATATAACTTAGCATAATTTTGTTTGGCATAATTATATTTTCGCATAATATAATTACGCATAACAGCTTACGCATAATTTTTTAAGCATAATTTCTCTAACCATAATAATGATGAAGCATAATATTCTAAAGCATAAATTTATTTAGCATAAAGTTCTAAAGCATAACTTTTTTATACGCCAGTTTGTACACACACACGCACTTTTTTTGCCCGAAGAGGATAATTATCCTCTTCGGGCAAAAAAGCTAGGGCGATCCAATTTATTTCGACGATTGGAAAAAAGCCATATCTCCTGAATCAGGTAATAAATAACATATTAATATAATATACCGTATTGAACAATTTTGTGGGTTTTTTTTTCGCTGTAGGAAGCATGAAGCAAGCAAGCATGCAGCATGCAAGCAAGCATACAGCATGCAAGCAAACATGCAAGCAAGCATGCAAGCAAGCATGCAGCAAACAAGCAAGCATGCAGCATGCAAGCAAGCATGCAGCATTCAAGCGAGCATGCAACATGCAGCAGGCAGGGTTTCTGTCACAGCTCCGGCGCTGCGGGCCTCCGGCGGCCCCACGCGTGCTAATCGTCGCAGATGGCTTTCGCTCACCACCGCAGCTTCGGCTTGTTGGCCGGCTTCGCCGGCCAGCCTCCGCCGCGGCGGCTCGCTCGCAGCCACCTGCTCCTCAACCCGCGGGCCGCCTCGCCCCTACGCGCCTACGCGATTTTAAATTACACTCTAGGGGTAGGACAAACAAGACTACGTGGAGTCGGTTTAGCAGCAATTCGGTTCTGTCACTAACTTTTGTTGCACAGCATATTACATTTTTAACCAACAATATTTTGTATGCCTAAATATTATTATGCTAATAGTCATTAGGCCTACTAACGTTATGCGAATCAAATTTATGCCAAAACAAATTAGTCTTTAAGATGATTATGCCAACATAAAATGTATGCCTAAAAAAATTATGCCGAAGTATTATTATGCCAAAAAAAATTGTGCCAAAATCGTTATGCCAAAGTATATTAGGACAAAGAACATTATGCGAAAAGAAGGGATCCCATCTTTACACTAGCATTTTCAAGAGGATGTTACACGAACAAAGGCAAAGTAACTAGGTAATTAACCTACCTATATAAGTAAAAAAGTAACCTGTTTTAATTAACGAGTATCCCAACTAAATAAACTACAGAAAAATACAATTGACACATTATTTAACAATTACGCTCAATTAAACATAAATACAGTTTAAAATTGAATAATAATTAAATTAACGTGAACAATAATAAATTTAAAACAAAATGTGCACTCGTGTGGCGTAATTAAAAATCATAATTACTATTGGTACGACGACAAACGTTTACGACCGCAATCAAACACAGTTGCACATTAAATAGGGAGGGAGGGACTGTTGGTGTCCTTTATTTAGTTTTAAATTTGTTGTACATACTTTTCAACCATTTTAGAATGGCTGGGAGTACAGTATAACAATCTTGTGAGTACCTTAGCATAATAAGTCAAATGTGCAGCTTCCAGAAAATGTTAATTAAATATACTTGGTTGGGCGCTTCAAAAGTATTTTTGATTAATTTGAGAAAGACACAATAAATGTTTGATAAATGATATTTGTTTTTATAAACATGTTATAAACGTTACACGTTTACTAATGTTTACACAATTTAAAAAAAAAACAAGTTGTGAAAGAACCACACAGATTATTCACTGTGTCTTCCCAAATAAACCTCGCATAACTAAGTACTAGACAATCAAACATTACTAAACGTCAAATAACGTATAGTCTTTTCTTCACTCAAAAACATCAATCAATATGAAACAAAACAATTATTCCACGGCCGACAACCACGCGCGCTGCCCCACAATTCATTATCAACAAAAATGAGTATATATTTATTTGCACCGGCCACACACGTCAAAACAATACGATTGTGCCGCCGCTTGTGCGGGACGCTACCCTGTCATTTACCACAAAAACTAGATGAAACCGATTAAAACCACCCGAAACTGGTTTTGAGCGGAATTATAAGTGTTTTATGTAATTATTTTTGGATGTAGTCTTGTATGTACCTACTTTAGCTTATTTTGTAATTGTCATAAGTGAAAGATGTTGAAGTTACTTGAAGTAGGTACTTGGAAACAAGACATTCCTTGAATTTAACCCACAAAGGACGTGAAATATGCAATTCTTCTAAGAAACGACTAAGCGATTATTTTTAATCCCAGCTTAGTTTACTTTAAGTACAGATGCCTGCACATCAAGCTACTACAATTTTAAACCCTTTTTGTGCTGCAATCGCCAACAACAATCTTACACTACTTGTGTTTACTACTGGACTATATGTCTCCTTATAATCAATATTATATTTTTGTAGAAATCCTTTAGGATATGATATAAAAGATAAAGAGAATAAAGTTTGTAAGTTAAAGAAGAGTTTATATGGATTAAAACAAGCACCACTTATGTGGAACAAGAGATTAACGGAGTTTTTAAAGAAATTAGGTTTGTTACAATTAAAATCGGATCCATGTGTGTTTGTTAATAAAGAAAAAGAAATATACTTGGCTATTTATGTAGACGATGGTATTTTAATTGGTGAAAATGAAATTGATTTAAATAAAATTATTAATAAATTAGAAAAAGAATTTGAAATGCGGAAATTTGATAAGATAGAAAAGTTTATAGGGTTTGATGTTAAAGTAGAACAAAACTTTATTAAGATTTATCAAGAAAGTTATATAAATCAAATTTTGGAAAAGTTTAAATATGAAAACTTAAAAGATAGTAGTCACCCAGATATTTTAATTGATACACATCAAGAGGGGAAAGTAAATGTTGATGATGTGCATCGATATAGACAATTGATTGGTTCATTGTTGTATTTGGTGAATAAAACAAGATTGGATATAGCTTTTCATGTTGGTTATTGTAGTAGGCATCAAGAACATCCTAACTTAAATGATTTTGGAAATATCAAGAATCAATTTAGAACTAAAAATGAGGAAAGACAGTAATGAAGAACCGAAACCAACAACATCCTATGAGAATGAGACTGTAAAAGACACAGAAAACAGCTTTCATGTGAGGAGTTGCTTCAAATGCGGAAGAAAAGGCAACATAGCGAGATTTTGCCATGATGATAGGAGAGTAAACAACAACAGCTTATGCTATAAGTGCATGAAGAGTGGACATAGACATGCAGATTGCAACTCACTATACAATTGTGCACACTGTAAGGATAATTCTCACTACACGAAATTCTGCCTAAAGCAAACTGTAAGTAATTTTTATACAGATCATTCTGAACAAGAGGAAGTTGAATTCATTATAGATTCAGGAACAAGCAGTCACATTGTTACATCAGAAAGGTATCTAGTACATAAGGAGAAAATAAATTATAAAATTATGACAGCAGATGGAAACATACATCACGTTCACAAAATGGGAGAACTGTCGAAGATAATATTTTTGAAGATAGCGTTGAAGAAATAGGAGGCAGAACTGTTGAAGATAATGATATTTTTGAAGACAGTGTTGAAGAAATTCGAGTCGATGTTGAAGAGAATAATACTTTGAGAGGGGACGGTAATGATAGAGTAGTTGAAAGTAATGATGAGTTTGAAGATGCAATTGAACCAGTGATTAATGATGGATTGAGGATTTTACCGAGAAGAGAAAGGAAATTGCCATTTTGGATGAAAGATTATGATTTGGAGACTTCGTTTTTGACTTATTCAGATGTTTTTAATAGTTTTGATAAGGATTTATGGAAGATAGCAATGAATGAGGAAAAAGATTCATTAGATAGAAACAAAACTTGGGAAATTGTGAATAAAAGTGAAGCGAAAAATAGGAAAATAATTTCAAGTAAATGGATTTTTACTATAAAGCCTTGTGGAAGATATAAGGCTAGATTAGTGGCAAGAGGTTATGGGCCCTCGCCACCGATGAAGATATGGTGTGAAGAGGTAAGGTGGACAAGAATAAAGAACCCTTGAAAAATGTCTGGAGAAAAAGTGTAAAATTTAATTAAAAAATATACAATAATTTTTGAACATGGCGGAAGAAATTACTATTTCAAAATTAAAAACAGAAGAAGAATATTTTATATGGAAACAAAAATTAATATTACTTTTGACTGCAAGAGAATTAGAACAAGTTTTGGAAAAAGATGCTGAAAAAACAGTTAAGGACTTTAAAAAGAAAGACGCAAAAGCGAAATTATTAATTATATGTGCTATAAGCGACAAATACATGGTGTACGCAATAAACTGTGAAAAATCAAAGGACATTATAGATAAATTTGACCGATTATTTCTAGGACATAAAGACACACAAATTTCACAACAATTAGAAGAGTTTTACAAATATAAAATAATAAATAAGGATATAATGGCAGAAATAGCAGAGATAGAGAACAAGGCTACAAGAATTAGAGCATTAGGATACAAATTTGATGATGAACAGATAATGTCAAAAATACTATCAAATTTACCGAAGGACTTGATTCACTTTAGGACTGCATGGGAATCAACGTCAAAAGAAGACAAAAATTTAATAAATTTAATATCAGAGAAAAATTTAGTTGTCAGACTGATTTTGGTTTTAGCAATGGTTTGAATAGATAAACGGAATGGATTAGTTTTATAGAGTTGTATTGTAATGTGTTAATTTATTATTATAGTATGAGTTTTTGATAATGGTTTTATTGTGAGAAATAGGGGATCCCAGAATAAAGAAACTTTCCACCTTACAATGGTAAGATTTTAGACAGAATCCCACAAGAGGTTATGGGCCCAGGACGCTTCCACTGCGCCACTTACAATCAATCTGTCAAATTTATTTAATAGATTTTCTACTATAACAGATTAATTCAAAGTTGAAAGTTCAAGATAATTATTGCAATACTAAACTTACACGGGATACAGGATATCTTCCGTGATTTTCAACTGTTACGAGTTCCCGATATTTGTGACAGTGAAGTTTAGATAAAAACCGTGAAAGCTTCAACACTATTGTAAAATTCTTTTCAACAGTGGTCAACTTACCGTTATGATTGAAATAACGTCATATTATAGTATGAAATACAAACTAACGTTCACTCTATTGATTGAATGCTTTGAGCTGAAATTGGTATTCTTTACTTTGAAAAGAAATAATCCTGGTTTACATAATTTTGTAGGTAAATCCTTTTCTTTCCATCCACCCATAGCCCATCCACATGATTCCCTTAGTTTACACAAATAGGGACATTTTGCTCTGCAATCGAAAACTCAGCAAAACCGATAAATAATAAAGCCAGAAAATTGAAAATTAGCCTGAAAATTTTCCTAAATCACCAATGATTGTTAACAGGACTGCAGACAACCGCCCGCACATAGCTCATAACGAACAATGGTGCGATCCTAAATAACCGATATTTATTTATTTATAGCATTTATAATACGGTGAATATATCACTGGACTGTCATACCAACCGCGATAATGCAAAATTTGTGGATAGGAAAACTGTGGAGTCGTGTGAATATCGAAATTACCACGTAATTGGTACATCAATTCGAAATCTTTATTTTGGTTGATTGTGTGAGTTAATAAAACTATCAGTAAGGAGGTGTTTGATTTTAGGCTACCACTATGTACACTACATATTTATGTAGAAAAAAATAGGGGAATTCTATAAAAATACTAACAAATTACTTTAAAGAAGGGTACAGGCGTAAAAAAATGATCATTAGAAAAGTTTTTTTAATAAGTTAACCCTATTTTTAGGGCAGCCATGACCTTTGTATTTGACATGACGTTTGATGACTTTGACAGTTTTAAGAAGTGACGTCTTTGAGTCTTTCTTTGCTTTGAGTTTGAATTGGATGTGTTTCGGAGTTTTTAGTGATTGTTTTGGTTTTGCGACCCAGTTTACTACTACGGACATTGATTGATTGCTTCTCTGTTGATCCCAGCTTTGTTTTATGGTTTTTTTTCATCGCAGATATTATGATACAAGTCAGTCAAATGTCATTGTCAAAATGAAACTTTTCGCATACTGCTGATCTTATCCACCATGTTTAATTTTATGTTACCAAGTTAATTTTAATGTACATTGAAACGAAGTTAAATTAAGGAAATTTAACAATAAAAAACGGTTAAAGTTAAAGCGATATTTACATATAGTGTACATAGTGCTAGGCCAGGCTCCATACATTTCTGGATCATCTCCTTTCAAAACAAATCCATAGTTAAGTTTCCCAAACATAAATACATACACGTTCCTTGCTCATCCTTGCTAATGCCGTATAGCCTGACTGCCAGCATCATCAACTCCGACTAACACAAAGATATTGTAGGGAAAGGTATTTGTCTTCTACGGGACGTGCTTCTCATAGTGTGCTCAGGAGGAACTGTTGGCGCCCCATTAGAATCCCGAAGTCTCTTCGATATACTGACATCTACAAGGTTTCGTGTAGCTTGATTCAATAAAAGGTAAGCGTTAAGCGAACGGTACCCTCAGAAACCCCATCGCAAAATCCCTGAACAATTGACCCCAAAAAGTAAGGGCACCCAGTTACTACCCTACACAGTTACCTCAGTTAAGAAGACTTTTTGGACTTACCATACGAGTCCACTCAAAATCTTTAGCCCCAACCTGCTGCACAGCACCCCTAGCCCTGCACCGCCGGCAGCATCGAAGTGCGCCAGTAACGAGAGCTACGTCACAATAATTCTCGCGCACGACAATGCTTTAATGTGCGTTTGATTCATTCGTTATAAAATGAGGTTATCATTGCCAGTTACGTTGCTGTAATGAATTTTGCTATTGTCGCTCGGCCTTTAGCGCTGGAATGGCTTTAACAAATCATTTTGACGTTTTATCTACTGTGCATATGTTTTTGGTTGAGTTTTTGTGATGCTCGTGATTTGTTTAGTTTTGATGTGGAAATTATGTTGGACATTTGTGAAATCATTTGTCTCTATCAACTATCTGTGCTTAAAGACGTTGAAAAGAAAATTTTCAGAGATTTTTCGCTACTATCATCTACGTTTCGTTAATAACTTCTGTATAAACATTATTTCTTGTCCGACGTCGAAGATACGAAATAAAAAATACAAAACATTAAATTGCGCTAAACATAAAACACAACAAATTTTATATAATTAGGGGAGAAATATTATGCATCATATTATAAAGTACTTAGGTACTACACTTTTTTGTTCCGCCTTTATTCCAGACAAGTAAAACAGTCGTGTTAAGTTGCCAAGGTACCTTCTTGGAACAGAGCTCTTCGAATGAAAACACATTGGAGACAGAAAAGGTATCCTACACACATTTTAGTTTCATTAAACTAACGTCGAAATCAATATCCAAAACACTAATCCCACATACACTATGATCCCATAAAAACCAAGAAGCCTCTTATACCCCACATTACCATCACAAACGCGAGACAAAAACCCTACATCATGCGACGCAAACGCTGACGTTGCCCGAACTTATCCGCCGGTACTTTTCACCCGGACACCTTAAGGCCATTAAGGCACTAATGACTGCCTGTAAATTGGCCATAACTCAGGCCAGGCCGTAAATAACTGCTCGGCTCTTGATAAGGGCTGCTGAGTTGTCGCAAACGTCCGACATGTCTGTCTTAGTTGAACATGTGCGATTTATAGTAACGACACTCGACAAGTTTGTCTTGTCTCCGTACTTTATGTATATTAAGTAGTTTTGGGTCTGTTAACGGTTACTGATATTGATGGGAGCGCCATCTGTTGTGCGGAGACGTAATTAAGATGCGAGTTGCAGCTACTAGACGATAGATGGCTTTAATTTCGTCGATAATGGATGGGTGGTAGAGTGATGGATGTTCAAATACGTCTTATGTGTCAGATGGATTACACGACCATTGAAAAGAAGGTGAGCTAGAGTTGACAGAAACTTCATAATCTTCAACCTTTGATTATTATCCTCTAATAAATAGTATCTTCCCTGGCATTATGAAAGCATATCAATCTTATGTACCTAACTCTTGTTTGTGTATTCTAAATAGGGACCAACTTGCCCGTTTAATACCAAACCACAAGTTCCATTACTGCCTTTACTAAAAATAGCCTTTTTTAGAAAATCTTTGCTGTTTGTTCTTTATAAGCCAGTAGTAGCAGGAAATGTCTGTAGCTATTGCTACTGCGGATGCTAGTTCCTCTGCATCCTTTCAAACAAAGACAGAAGCACACCCAAAGATACCCCAAATGCTCCTTAAACTCCTGAACATATTGATACACCAGATGATAAACAAGCCGAGCTTAAACAAAGAAACAAACAAACAATTATCGCGTACGCCGCGTCGACCGAAATTAGCAATTACTTTGAGGGAATCTCCGAGGCCGCCATTATCTTAGGAGCCGTAACTCGGCAGCTAACTGTTATTGCCATCATTCCCCGCTTGATTTAAACAAGACGTTACGCCACAGTCCCTCGTCAAACATGGAGATAGGCAGCTGAGCCGCTGACTCGGATATGGTATTATGATTCAATGGGTTTGTCCTGGTTTTTGTAATGGGAACAGGGTAGATACTTAGTCTTATTTGCACCAGGAATCGCTGAATGTGAAAAGTGCTAAACGAATTCAAAACAATTCAAATGAAGTTCTATTTTTAGAAATTTCTGGGAAGTTGTTTGGGACAAAAAGATGATTTCTCTCAGTATTAGAAGTTTTAGAATATTAAAGGGTCTAAAAGATTCATCCCTCAAACAAAAACCATGAATGGTTTGAAGACATAATCATGCCTGATGTGAACCTGCAAGTTTCTAATATCAGGCTTGTATAAAATTCCCTGAATAACTGAATTCTACCGATAGACAGTAGAACATCATCTTAATGGTCGCATAATTATGGCATGCAATGACGTCAACTAGCATGCACCCAAGATGGTTGCAGCTTAAAATATTTAATTTTGGGGTCTTAATTCTGAGTAAATCAGCGTCTGCCTCTAATCTGAAAACCGTAACAAGAGTTTTGTCAACAGATTAAATTCTTTAAGGAAGAAACCCACTGGAAGCCAAACACTAATGACTGTTATTTCATCAACTTAAATATTTCTTGTCTTGTATAAATTAGTCAAAAGACACGGAAAATATTGCGAAGAAAAATGTGATGAATTTGGATGGCTATAAAAATAGGAGAAGACCAAATAAACGATCAATGAACTGTGTGAAAGCAGGTGAAGATTTATTGTGAAGTATGAATGAAGATAACATGATGTAAGGACCCCAAATATATTTATATATATATATATAAAATGGTGAACTGACTGACTGACTGGGTGATATATCAACACACAGCCCAAACCGCTGGTCCTAGAGACATGAAACATGGAGGGTGTGTTCTTTGTGAAGAGTAAGTATCCGCTAAGAAAGGATTTTTGGAAATTCCACCCCTAAAGGGGTAAAATTGGGGATGGAAGTTTATATGAAAGTCCGTCAGTTTTGAAGTTAGTATCTTCAAATTTTGTGTTTAGGCTGACGGTTGAAAATTATTTTTACGTATCTCAGCGTTTTTGATAATTCTACCCCCGAAGGGTTAAAATGGGGGATGAAAGTATGTAACTATGTTTGTTACCGTAACCTTTCTTTTTTTTTTTTGGTGCGTGGGAAATCATCAAATGGCCCCCCCCGCCCTGGGCGGAGCGGAAGGGAGTGTCAGACTCTTACTGACTAAAAACCACCCATGTTCCTTCATTGGCCCTTTATGTTCCAGGGCCGCGGTATCTCTTTCGAACAGTCCCGAAGCCCTGGCAGGCACCGGCCCTTGCGGGCCCCTCCCGTTTGCTGACAACTCTTTGAGGCACGCGTGGAACACGAACGCGCCGTCGACACTTGTTACCGTAACCTGGATTAACATATAGGTTACTTTTACCGTTAGTACGTTCCCGTCGGATATTATTCGACATCTACGCAGGCGAAGCGCGCAAAAGCTAGTAATGAGATAAAGGCAAGAGATTGGTGATAATAAGAGCTCCTATCTAAAAACTATAGAATGAGTCTTATCCTTCTCGAGAGACACTTCTATATTATGTAACATACTCCGTACATTTTAAACTCAGTGATGTGCTTCGTAGCTCCTTACCTCCCGTCTGAGCGACACCATGATATACTGAGATAAAGAACTCCATTACACCACAATGACCAGACCAACACCTTTGTGCACACGATAGCATCACACTTACTGACCTGACGGCACAATTACATTGTCAATCTTTGAGACAGCTTGCAGAATAGAAGGAAAATGATGGAGAGTGATGAGAAGAGTGTAGCATACATTTGATAATATAAGTCTACTATCTAAAGCACCGTTTAATTATGAAGAGTGAGAGATATAAAGTACTTATAGTTCCCAACTGCTTAAAAGAATCACCCATTATCTTAAATCTAAAATAAAATATTACTTTTGTAAGACCACAATAAAATGATTTGCTGATTTATCATCTGAATTCAAAAACTATGCCACAGTCGGTCTGTGCCAAACTACCTACCATAAAAGATCAAACTGAATATTCTAATCTTACTAAAGTAGAAAATAGTACGGAGCACTAAACACAGATGTGTGTACACTAGGCAAACTAAAGCTGGCATTTCATATTTTAATTATATTTCTCCTCATTTCAAAATATAACGCTTATCGTGCCATAAGCTTTCTCATCCCCTCTTTTTATGAGTGACATAAAACGTGGCACTGAGATACAGAAAGACGGCGAAAAGATTTATAGAAGCAGTCTATTGTTTAATGAAAATACCTAAAAAATCACAATAAAATTAACAATAGGGTTCGTAAGTTCAGACTAGCATTAAAAAGAAAACTACCTCCAGTTTATGAAAGCCTTCTGAATGTTATTATTTGTCAAATCATATGATAAGTGATTTAAAAGGCTGGTTTGATTTAAGACGATCCATCAGAGCAGTTAACAAGAAACAATTTGACAATGTGATAGTGAGTTTTTGTTTCAACCAGCTTTTCGACCTGAATCCTGTCGTGTAAACCTTATAAGTACAGTACAGTACAGTACAGTAAGGTAAGAATAAATCTTCCCTCAAAATAAACATAAACTGTCACTTATGGGATATCTTCTTGATATCTTGAGCTTCCGATATTTCCTCAAAATCTTGACAGATATGACGGTCATCATCACGAAAATGTTCAAGGTGACAACGTCAAGAAATTGGCTACACTTTAAAACTATTACTGGAACATTTCGGCGGATCGAACGGCATTTGTCTAGAGGCCCGGCCGCGCGGTGACACCAAATGTTACGATTAGGGGGGACGGTCCTGATTTCTATAAAATAACATACGAATCAATCAGTTGGAAATATTTTGCGTTACATTACGTTTTGCCTAGTAAAGATCACATTATAGTTAATCTGTTATATCAATAGTTTGCATATTCGGTTTATTTTATAAACTCTGATCCGCAATATTATTACAATTTTAGTGGGGACCAGGTGTCCTCAAATTTGTTCCAGATGGCCTCGGCTTAGTTTAGGAGCCAGTCTCTCAAAATTTATTTTTATACCTGTATGTGCGAGTGCGTTGTCTTTATTTGTAGAAGAGAAATAAAACAATGTTTAACTAATTTTTCTTTATTTTTTATACAATTTTGCGTGTACTTCATCAGGCATTAAACTCTGATAATTTAATTTATTACTTACTGGCAACCCCGTAAGGCTTTTACGACTTGATAACACGTCGAGATTTGTTTACTTTATTATTATGTACGCTTACACATAATCCTTTCGGAATACACTATCAAAATAAAAACCGCATCTTATCTAAATAAAAAAGATAACTGAAAATCCATAGTGTAGTTCAGAAGTACAATGCGACCATACGGACTGACATGAAAAGCAACTTTCACGTCATCATCATATGAATATATTTGTATTATTAGTTCATTTATATCATTTTAAATACTTATATCACTATAAACGTGCGTGTTCGTACTTCGTATACTATGTCTTTTACTTTCCCAGTAACATATTTCAGTACATCTTCTTATTTATCCGTTTCCCTGTGGGGAGCAATTTCTTTTCAAAAAATTTTTTTAATTGTATGATCCAAGTTGGTCGAAATAAATTATTATTATTAAAACACCACTATCTTTTCAAAAACCTAACATTAATTTAATACTGCTGCACTTTAAAAATCTCCCTTTCTACCTGACAACTGGCAACACTAGCCTCCATCGCCCCTCGGATTACTCGGGCAGAGGGGAGACATTTACTAGTGACATTCGGAGTATTTATTCGCATAATAATAATTCCTCAACACGGCGACGGGGACGTTCCTCCGTGAAGAGTTATGGCTGGGGAGACACCTACAAGGTGACAGTGTTGGGCTGTTGGGAGAGAGAGGATGTGACAGAGATTTTAAGGTGTGGATGTAGAAAATGACGTAACGATCATTGATATAATCTATGTTTGTTGAAACATAGCAAATGATTTCATTTGCAGCAGTTCTCAATTAAAAAAAATAAAAAACAGACATAAAACTACATAACACAACACAAGAAGATCTGCTGTGAAAGTGTAGCTGAGAAGATGATTAGTAGTACATGAATTATACAGTACCTTCCTTCCCAAATGTTAGCCATTTTTTCTAAAAAATACGATAGAAACAGACTACAGCTTGAACAAATTAACCATAGCTCTAACGGAAAAAAATAACAAAAAAAAACAATATGTAAATGCCTTGTACTTTGAAGTAGGTATATTATTAATATGAGAGACTTGTTTACATAAAAACTTCACACATATTAATCGAAACCTAAAACAGCCTTCTACAAAATCCTTACCATAGCCGAAACTACTATCAAGTAAGGGTAGGGGTACGTCCACACTGCTCTCTCGATCGTCGTCCACCTTAAGATTAAGGCATTAACTGGTACGCGGCGACGGCCTACAGACGGCCGCTGTTATACATAGCGATAGTTACAAAGATGTGGAGTGTGCTGGAACTGATGATAGCAATGATAAGGCGAATGAAGAAGATGGGGATGACAACAGTGAAGACGAAAAAGGTGGAGAATTATGCTGCAATTCTTGATAGTAATGATAATGGTAAGGTTGAACAATGATAAAAGAAGGTTGTAATGATGGTGAAAAAACTGAAGTGGGCACTGGCAAAGAAAGTAGACAGACATGACTAATAGTAGACTATAGTAGAGTATAGGTGACAGACATGACCAGTGATCGGAATAGGCTGACTATATTTGCCTAAACTTCGGAGAACAGAGACAGAAAGTGGAGACTTCCTTACGACTATTTTTTTTTTCCCCGGGATTCGGGAAAAATCTTCAGTAAGTTGAAAATAAGCTTTATTTAAGATGTGTAAAGGCTATTTTTAACTAAACTTGCAATTACCGAATTTCGGTATTTTCACGTAAAATCCCGAAATAAAAATTTTAATCTACTAAAGTACCAGAACACAAAAACTAGTCCTAAACATATAAATGTTGCCATTGCAAACAAAACACTTATGTTTAATTTATTCTTAAACAAGTGTGAAGCATGGATATTCATTATACCAATGACGGATCAATCTCAAGCAATTAATAAATAAATAATCAAGTAATTGAAAGCAAAACTGCCAAAAAATTCTGCAACTCACTTGCAAAATCGATAAGGCACTGTTAAGGTGGCTGGTTTTTGAAGTCGGTGAAAAAAAACAAGCTGCTAAAGCTGCTTTGTAATATGCAAAAACACACAATCACACAATAAAATGATCAAAATCGTTATTTACAATGAAAACCTCAGCAACTATAACTCATCCAGTTCGTCCTAACTCACAATCATTTGCGGTGTCCTAGTATTAGAGCAATACCCATGATTACCTCTTCAGCAAATATCTTAGATTAAGCTTGAAGAATTAACTTGTTACTGTCGACTTGTACCCTTCAGCCCAAATATGGTTCTGAGGGTTAAGAGCCGAGGAAGGGACAACTATTTTCGACTTGGCATAATAATGCTTGTCTTAGTAACAAATATCTGAACAAGAAGTTCCGTTTTCTATTTCTTTTGAAGGTCATTGGAAACAATTTAAAGACGACGGCGTCTTTGAGTGGAGTTCGCGTGGCAATTTTGAGCCAGATTTTTTGTTCGAACTTTTTTGCCATCGATACGCTTAAAAGTAGAAACAATATGGGAATTAAAGACAATTTTTTTTTATTTTTATTAATTATCATAAAAGTAGCAGGTACTCATTGGTTACGAGCGGCAGAGAATAGAGAGTACTGGTCTTCTCTGGAGGAGGCCTTTACCTTTCATGGAGAGGGTTCTTGCTAAAAAACATTAAATTAAATAATGTTAATATGTTAAGTCAATTACAACATTAACTTCAAATTAAATCTACAACTAATTAATATTACTAATATATTTTTAAATGAAACTACAAGAATGAAATGGACTTAAATATATTATTGTTACAATCTAATTATTTGATAATTACTATATAATTTAATTTTGATTAAATTTACTTTGCATGCACACTGTTAATAAAATTGTACTATGGAATGCAAGAAATAAAAGGCCTTTTATTTTATTTTATTTATTATTTATTTATTTATATTATTTTTCGCCAAGATTTGTGTCTATTTTAAACTGGGTATTGGTAAATAGAAGGGGACTATTACTGCATCTAAACAATATCGAACGGTTTCATGAAACAATGTTGTAAGGAGTGAATTACCGGGCGTCCTGTCTACTTAATACTAACGATACAAAGAAATATTTATAGTGCAATTTATTAATATATTTATTAAATATTAATTTTAATATTTCTATACCGGCAACGGTATTTTATGTGAAACTGTTTAATATTAAGATGTTAATGTATGTACATTAAACTCAGAAATAAATAAATCTAAATCTAAAAAAAAAAATTAATACGCATCGACTCTCGGCAGTTGTTCTAAAAGATTTTTCTGCACGTTGAGATTGAGATCCAGCCATCTACTAAATGTTCGTCATCTTGATCTTCAAAAAGTTCACCCAAGTCTCCGTTGCATTCACTACATACAAGGTCGATCACGAACATGAGACATTAAAAAAATCCCAACAGGGAAAACTGCGGGTGGAAATCTTGAAGCTCTCTCACAATGGTTCACATAATAGAGCTGGAAGCCAAGTGGATATATTGCTCGCGATAAAAACGTATCCATCCCGATATGCCCTCACTAAATCACCACTTAATAGTCGAGGAGCTCGTAAATATGTCAACAAGCTCCAATATCTAAAGATGTATATGTGAGAAGATCTTTTTTTGTGCGAAGTTGCAGTGCGTCAGGATTTGTCGATCTTACTCTGTGCGGAGATGGATGGTGCGTAAGTGGGAGGTGCGTTATCGGCTGTAATTGTTGTGGGGTTCTTTATGGGATTTTTTGCGAAGATTGTAGTAATTGCGTAATGAAAAAGTTACTGTCTTGTCGTGCCTCTTTGTGTGTTTGCCTGTGTCTTTATACTTGAAAAATATTGTATTGATGACAGTAATTTAATGTTTTTAAGGGTTAAGTGACCAATTATTCAGTTTCAGTTTCGGTCGGTGACAGCCGAAAAATAAGCTATAGTTTTTTTAAGAACAACTTTTCTAGGTAACGCAGTTCAAAGATTCGTGTTTGCGACATATCAATCGATTAACTTCTCGAAAACGGAGAAAATCAAATAATTCTAATTCATAGTAAATAATATTAAAGACTTTATGTTCAAAATAAAATAAAAACACACAACTATAACTTGGCAATAAACGCTGGCTCACAGCCGCTGTAACTCGACAACAATGCTCAGAACTAATTAAATTCAAATTAATCGTAAAAAAAAGGAATCACGTCAAATTGACCGTAAAATTTCAAGAAAGAAAAACAATGGGGTACCGACGATAACGGCGCTGGACTTAAATTAAATCGGAGTCGTTTCGACGAACCCTTCACTTTTGTAAACTTACGGACCCATATTGTGAAACCAACTGCTGTGAGTGCAAAAATATTTTTTGATAAGCTTAACCCAATATATTCTCATTGTGTTATTTTGTAAATTGTAATAGTGTCTTCGTAGTGTAAGATAAAACATTGGTTGCTACTGAAGGTGCCCAACTCATACCCAAGTTCTGGACCGACTCTATTTAAATTATCATCATCGATGAACAGGAAGATAAATCATTGTTGATTAACATATTTTATTTTCATTTATTAAATAAGCTTAACTGAATAATTCTTGTTTTAGACAATCAACGTTCGCTATTAACTTTTGTTGAAAAAAAAAACCTAATTTAATTGGGCGCACCGTCGTCGTATTAACCGCCATACAGTCAGTACAAGAAAGATGTTCCTGGACCTCAGCTTATATATATATATTAACGTTTGTGATAAGTTAGGTTAGTAATAATTTAGTAGACATGTTATAAAAACAAAAAAAAATGCTCAGCGTGACCGCTCAAACTCCTTCCCCGCTACATTTCCAACACGGAGGGTTAACTCTAAACTCCGTCCAAGGTATGAATATTTACGAAAGCATTAATTATTTTTTAACTTTCTTCCTGCTTTAAGAGGCTTTTCTTAGCGTAAGGTGGAAATACCCAATGACTGTTGTTTTTAGTTAGCGAAGTAAAGTATACCCTATTACCGACCCATTCCGAGGTCCTTGCTTATTAAATCAGGGGAAGCACGAGAAATATTAGTTGAGGAATTTTAAGCTGGTTTTTAAGACTAGTTTAGTGGATATGAGAAGTCTGAAATCTTTTTTATAAGTAATAAAGTTAAGCGAGATATTTCTCGACGGCATATAAAGCAACGTCAGAGGCCCATGGGCGGCATAAAAAGTCTGACACCAGGTTAGGCACTAACCACACGATAAAAAAGAAGAATTAATAAAGTATGGCTAGTAGTATCTTGTCTAGAGGTTTGGAAGGAGAAAAGGGAGGCCTATGCCCAGCAATGGGACACATGACTGGTTAACCAAAAAAAAAGTAATAGAGAGGGAGAGAAATCAAATACATTACTTTAATGCTTCTAGAGACTTACTCACCGTCAATTCGGATGTTTAATTCGACCTATCAATATCCATTGACAAACTTCCAGTAAGCAAAAAATTCTTATTAGGCTCAGAACTCATAGATTACCCATTCACTACTAAAGTTATAAAAAAACTCTCCCATTTATTTTTCAAAAACTTTAATTTCATACTTTTCAACCTCCAAATCATTCACACTAATACCTACAAGCAGCTACGATTAAACACAACACGTCCAATTGCAACGCTCACCCATCCAAGTCCAAACCTCTCCCATTTATTTTTCAAAAACTTTAATTTCGTACTTTTCAACCTCCAAATCATTCACACACACACTAATACCTACAAGCAGCTACGATTAAACACAACACGTCCAATTGCAACGCTCACCCATCCAAGTCCAAACCTCAGCAACGCTCACTCAATACACAATTTCCATTCTCCGCTATTCCTTTCCATCTCCTCGCCACAGAAACTCCACTATCTCAGTTTAAACTTTGATATTCCATAAGGCGGCACAAATATAAGTTTATTTTTCTTATTACGCAGTTAACAAGGGGGTGTGTTATCGGTCGGCAGGCCTGCTAGCAGTTAAAGCGAATTTATACTTTCGATTACACTGGCTGTGGATGAATAAAAAACAAATGAGCCAAGAATTTGTTGGTACGCTGCGCTGCTGCGGACTGTGTTGGATTAGAGGGGATGAGCCTGGCTTTAAATGGAGTTTAAAGTTTTCATTTTTTTTTTTAGTTTTTTTTTTAATGCAAAATTTGTTCCATTTTTTAGTCTCTAGCGGATCTTGTTAGATGATGTATCGTAATCTTTAAACCGGTGTTTCTAAACTAATTTTAGTATTCTATGATATAACTTACTTTATCAATATATACATATAATAAATCTGTAGACGTGGCGTTTCTGTATATTGAAAATATTTAAAAACAAAATAGTAGGGGTGTTAAAGTATCAACCACAGAACCCATTTCTTTAAGTAAATTTTGTACTAAAAACATTCATAATTTTCAAATCCACCATTTTAAAGTCCGCCCATAAAAGCTGTATCGTATTATCCATACTAATCTGTCGTCGTCATCCGAAGGCGCAGACCTAAGCTATTATATTTAATGTGTATGCTTGCTTGATTTGAACGTAGTATCAAACTCCAGCATTCTTTGTCTCTTAGTAATGTTAATTTGTCGTGTTTTCTTGTTATTATCAAGTGAGCAAATTAAACTTTACGATTTTGCATACTTATTGTAATGAGCTACGCGTACTGCTACGCGCCTACGCGGCTACGAATGGGGAGCTACGGGCGCTACGGATTGATTGTGACACGGGATTGGGAAAACACGAGTTTTGAAAGAATTTTTCTTTGACATAAATCAGGGTTATAAATAAAACAATGTTAATGATACTATTAGTTTTTCTGAACAAATCCACTCAGCCACAGCACTGACGTCACAGTAGTTAAAGTTTTGTTTTTTTTTAAGAATTGCTTGAAGTAACTTCATGTGTCATGCAATACACAAACCTTTATAATGATGATGTTTGTAATGATGTAGTTCATTCATTCAGATTCAAAATTAGACTAGTTTTGTACACGAATTTTAAATAATGGATAAGACATGTAACAAAAACCAATTTCTCAAAAGTTTTTACGTATTTGCTCACAAGACCAGCGACGAATGGTTGACCCCTTCTTCGATAGATGGCGGTTATTGGTCTAATAAATAATAAAACTTATTCAGCACCTAAGATAGATGGACTGTGTGAAGATTGATATGGCACGAAAAGAGGTGTCTGATGAGATGACGAGTAATAGAGAAGTATGGAAGAAGAAAACATGCTGCGCCGACCCCAAATGAATTGGGCCAAGGTAAGAGAATGATGATTCAGCACCTAAGAATAGCCTAAAAGCCTTTTTTTATATTGATTAATTTAATATGATTGATTTTTTTTAAACAGTGACCAAAAGTTATTCGATTGTTAATTATAAGTAAACAAAACATTTAAAGAATATTACATACATTTAAAGATATTTACAGTTCTAACTACCAACTTATTATTTACTAAAGAAAAACAACTAACCCTCAAATGCCAACGCAATACAAGTTATAAATCCTAATCCAGGAACATGGCATATCAATACACAAATATATATGTCTCGTGATGGGGACAAATCCGCAGATTTAACCCTAGTTTACGGCTGGCGACTGATGGACATTGACCGGTATCGGAGCGACCCAGCCAGCGGCAGGGTTGCTAGTTACAGGTTAATTTTCCCCTTATTTTGTGAGTTAAAAGGATTATTTGGTTAAGTATTTTTTTGTATCATTTGCTTTTTGATTTTTGCATGCGCCTGTGAGAAATGAGATACACAAAACTTTGTTTAACAGAAAATTGCCATTTAATAATCATGTTACTTTGTGACATAAAACCCCATGGTACATTATTTTTGTATCTTACATTTAATATTGATAAAGTAATTGAAATTTTACATCAGGTAGCAACGGTAAAACCAATAATTTCAAACATAAAAAAATAAAAAAACTGTCCGTCAGAAAATGATCATAAATATAATCTTTTTCTCGTTTTGATTTTGCTGTTGAAACCATTACCTTGTACTCCTTTATCTTTCGTTTTTTTTTTTATTTGTGTGAGCAAATAACTAAATTGGAGGAAAAATATGACCAACTTGGCAACCCACAACATCCCCCGTTTGAATTACTATAGTTATTTCTTGTTTATTGTCCCAGTATTGGACGGCAGTAGAGTCGGTCATTTTATTGCGTACGCGTCATTCTAGGGTTATACGATGTAGGAGTTAGTGCGTGCGATGTGTTGTTTTGCATCATGACATCATCATATATTAAGTATTTATGTTTGTTTCGTTTTGGCGTCAGGATTCGATAAAATTTTCTTTATGATTAAATGTGTATGAGTATACATGTCTGCTTCATTGATTGGTTACAAGTCTGTGTGTTAATTTTTATATGAAATGCAGCGCCTGTACTTACACGCTTAGCAATCAAATTAAATACTACATAGGTACACACATTCTAAATAATAGATTCAAATAGTAAACTGTAAAAGCGACATAGGTCGTATTAAAAGTAATTGCTAGAGGTGGAGGTTTCCACCTCTAGCAATTTTTTTTCTGCAACGGTAGCGAGACATTATAAAATATTAGAAAATACCCTGACTTGTGATAAACACTGATTTTAATATGTACCCACATGTTTTCAGTGACAAGTTCAAGGTAGTTATGGAAGCACCACCAATACAAATTGTGCGTATGTCAGCATAACAGCGGAACGGTACTGCTGTGCTTGCATAATTCCTGGAAAGATAAAGTTGCTTGTATAGATTTAAGTTTAGACCTTAGGACACTCCGTGTGCGCATCCCAATCTGTGAGCACGTAGCCACGTATTAAATAATTAATTAATCTACTTATTAATTTTTATTTTTAAAAAGTCGTTTACGACGCTCCCAATCCTGACTAGGTTCTTAATAAACAGTTCTTGTCCTTACATCCTGGAACAGACACACAAATATAAAAGTATTATTAAAATATGAACTATTTTCTCATGGGAAAAAGAACCTCTACCCACAGTCTATAACAAAAGTATTCCCCACAACCAGAACGAGTATATCTACCCAATGCAACTTAATTCGGCAAAATTACAATCGTTCAACAAACAGTAGCCGTACCGATTAAAACAATTGAACGTATTTATTTCCGCCATTATAACCCTACCAATGCATAGTGCACCGTAATTATCGTAAAATGCGAACATGTTTATGTATTTTTAATTCCATCGTATATCGCGTTTGGTCGCGATGTAAAATGGCGAGGCCGGCTGTACGGAAATCACTACAATAAACTTGTGTTAATGTTTGAATTGTTATGTATCACTATTGTGTTAATATTGTCATGCTGAAGTGATATTTTGCAGGTTAAACTTATTCAAAAAAAGTGTTAATAATTTTGTACAATATTATGATATAAAGTTTTAGTAGAAATGAGTTATGATAAACATCTAATTTGATTGAAATTTTATTGACTAGACTAGACCGAGTTTCCTCCGTGCCTCGGAAAGCACGTTAAGCCGTTGGTCCCGACTCCCGGCTGTCATTTGTAGATCTTGGACAGTCATTACAGGTAGTCAGTGGCCCGTAAGTCTGACAACCAGTCTTACCAAGGATATCGTATTACCCAGTGGACCAACTGGGTTGTAGAGGTCAGATACTCAGTCACTCCATGTAAAATACTGGTATTCAGCTGCATCCGATTAGACTGGGAGCCGACCCCAAGATAGTTGGGAAAAGGCTAGGCAGATGATGATTCATTTATTGCAAATTACCTACCTAATACCCGAAACACACACAACACACTGAAATCAATTTTAGCAGTGAAATAAAGTAAGTAATAAAATGACACATCGTGCATCGTGCATCGTGTACATTTAAAAAAAATTTAACGGAATACTTCCAATTATGAAGTAACTATCGAATTATTTAATTCACATACCTTTTCTAACACGCTGCACGCCAACCTGTCAATGCAATGGTTTTTCACAATGTAACCTAGCCCATCCATTTCTTTCCACCCATCCCTCCGGGCGGGAGGATCGTGACCATTACCCAGGCCACTTAGCTAGCCCACCCTGATGCAAGGTAGATCGTTGAAAATAGCACTAAATATAAACCAATAGCGGCCACTAACCGCGCGGGGTCTAATTACCAATAATTATCGTTTCGTGCCGTTTGGCCGGGATGCAGTTTTAAATACGCCATTTTGTTCGGCTACTCGGCTACTAATGAGTGTAACAGATCGCTTTTTGATAATGTTATTGATATGGCTTGGGGACTACGATCCGTTGAGATTTTCAGAATTAAATTAATGTGGGATATGTGAAGTGTGAATTGGAATTTGTCGTCGTAATGTGGAATTACTGCCGCGGGCGCAGGGTTGAATTTGTCAAATTGACAGCTCATTTATTAATTTTTTGTGGTGTATTAAATTTTTTTTTTATCATTATTTATCATTTTATTAATTGATTTAAACTATTAATGCAATTTGCTTGACTTTAATTCCAACAATAACATTAATGGGACGTGACAACCACTTGTTATAATATCGATTCTCGAATGAATATCTACTGTTTATCATGTATTTCTAAGAAGTTGATAATTAAAAACCTGACCCCTATCTTAAACACCTTTAAAAACCACCTTTTTCAATTTATTGCAAGAGTTTTTCATACTTTTACAGATTCAAAACGTCAGAAAATGACGTAACACACAAAATTGGGTATACAGGTTGTTCCAAAAACAAATCCGAACAGAGGCACGGTGTACGTTGTCTACACGGTTGTCAAAATGTATCGGAGTGCAATAAAGTGCGTCGCAATACGAACCACGCCGTGTCCGCACGCCGCGGCGCGCCGTAACTCCGCACGTGCGGTTTGCTGCCGGAGCGGACGGGATTTTGTGGGGAGGATGATACCGGTTTAATTTTTTTTAAACAAAGCCTTGCCAGAGACATTGTGGTGATTTATTACTGCTGCGGAGGGTCGTCTTAGGTCGGAAAATGCAACATGAAGGATTAGGTGCAGCATGTACCCTTACAGCGTGGACCGATGCCCTGGTGATGCTTGGAGGTAGCGTGATCAGCTGGATGTGAGGTGAGAACGATCGATTTGGCGGGGTGTTAGGGGGGGGGGGGGGTCGCCGTCCGTCCGTCGTATGACGACGGGCAGGCCGTGTCGACGGCGCGTTCGTGTTCCACGCGCGCCTCAAAGAGATGTCAGCAAACGGGAGGGGCCCGCAAGGGCCGGTGCCTGCCAGGGCTGCGGGACTGTTCGAAAGAGATACCGCGGCCCTGGAACATAAAGGGCCAATGAAGGAACATGGGTGTTTTTTAGTCAGTAAGAGTCTGACACTCCCTTCCGCTCCGCCCAGAGCGGGAGGAGTCATTTGATGATTTCTCACCCCCCAAAAAAAAAAAAAAAAAAAAAAAAAAGGGGGGGGGGGTTTACTCAGCGATAAATATATTTCTGTGACGATGGTCAAAGAACGATACTCTGATATGAAGTGGTCAAGCAATCACACAGAAAGGCTGGTTCAATAAACAGAATGCTAAAGAAAACAATGTTTTGCTATTTGTACACCATTCATCGTCATTGTTTTCGTATATTTATATAATTAGTAATTTCCTCAAGTACGTATTCTTGAATAGATGCATCTTTGTTAAATTTTATAGCTGCTGCTGAAATTTGAGTTTAAAATAGTGACTGGAACCACATAAACATTACACAACACACATACATTTAAAACAACAGTAACTTGCTGGTTCATCCATCACGATGCATCTTTTCAACCCGGGGAATCAGCCGTGGCGGGAAGGAAATTGCATTAAAATTTGATGTCTGTTCATCATCGTTGGCAACCTTGTTCCAGTACTGAGTACTCCCTTTTTGTGGCAACGAGACGTCTTAACGCAGAATTGTTTTAATCTTATTCCAGAGTGAGAAAAAGATGCCGCTAGACGATCTCTATAGCTCCGTCTCGTTCCCACTTTGGAGTGACGTTAAAACAATACTGCTTTAATCTTATTCCAGAGTGAGAAAAAGATGGCGCTAGAGGATCTCTATAGCTCCGTCTCTTTCCAACATTGGAGTGACGTTAAAACAATACTGCTTTAATCTTATTCCAGAGGTGAGAAAAAGATGGCGCTAGAGGACCTCTATAGCTCCGTCTCTTTCCAACATTGGAGTGACGTTAAAACAATACTGCTTTAATCTTATTCCAGAGTGAGAAAAAGATGGCGCTAGAGGACCTCTATAGCTCCGTCTCTTTCCTACTTTGGAGTGACGTTAAAACAATACTGCTTTAATCTTATTCCAGAGTAAGAAAAAAGATGGCGCTAGAGGATCTATATAGCTCTGTCTCTTTCCCACATTGGAGTGACGTTAAAACAATACTGCTTTAAGACGTCATAGTAACCGCCTTGGTCTTATCGGCAATCTTCCATCCACACATCTGGCTGTTGGTCTGCCAAGAAAGTTTCATCTAACATCTGCCTATTAAAAATAGTATAAATTGAGGTTTAAACATCTCCATACATTCTAAAACAAACTGACCAATTAAAACAAGGCAAGTCGACGCCGGCCATCTTAAATCTGCGCGGCCGTGCATTGGCAATATCTGAGCTGCACCTATTACTTCGGTGCCGGCTGTGTGCGTACAACCCGCATACGATTTACTGTTATATCCATGAATACGACGCTGGTTTGCGTTTTGTGTGAGTATTGGATGCAGTTTTGAAGATTTTGTGATGGAGATGACAGTATTGTTGGTCCTGAAATGTACTTTTGTCTGTGTAGTGTCCTGTCTGTGAGGTAGTACCGTACCTATCCCATCGAAAGACTAATCTATAAAGAAATGGGATCAAAGTCTACCCGCGGGACATGGTATCTTCTTCTTTCGTGTCGATGGCACGACTTGTATAAATTCCTGGGGCACAGTTTGTGGTCACGTTAATCGCAGCGTCTGTGGCGTCTTTTAGGTCCTCTGATGTGCAGGTGTTGGGGTATGAATACCTTACTATATTTCCAGCTGTTATATGAGGACCATATACATTTAGAATACTTTGATATAGTTGTTTGCAAAGGCACACATCCTCCCGTAAAGATTTTAGAAGCCTATGTCGATGCGATTGGGAGTCACGGTATCACAGAGGTCTCAGCTATCCATTAGATAACAACTAGCCTTAGAGCGCCTTAAACTGTGTTTAGCAATTTTCGGTCCCCCTTTTTTTTTTCTTTTTGTTTTTTTTTTTGGGGGTGGGAAATCATCAAATGACTCCTCCCGCTCTGGGCGGAGCGGAAGGGAGTGTCAGACTCTTACTGACTAAAAACCACCCATGTTCCTTCATTGGCCCTTTATGTTCCAGGGCCGCGGTATCTCTTTCGAACAGTCCCGCAGCCCATTTTCGGTCCCCCCACGAGAAGAAATCAGCTTCAATGGACATTAGTAGTTATCTTATAAGTACGTACTATACATTACTTATCATTTAATAATGATTAGGTACTACGACTTTGCTACGTTCTACGCCTTCATGAATTGTTATCATGAATAACAATAACAAAACACAAGGATTACTGGGGATTATAATTCAGTACATTCAAAAATAGTACTAGTGAACTTGATAAGAATCATTGTTGTTACTGACGGATTAAAATGATAAGACTGTAGTTCACATACAAACTTTGTGGGCTATTCAGACCTACAACGATGGGACGTAGGTAACTTTTAGGTGTATCGATCAATTAATTATAACCTGAAGATAAAGTTAAAGTTGTTTTCTGCTATTTATGCGCTTTTGGCTCACTATGCGTTTAGTTTCGCTTTCGTTGCAATATGCTACGGCCCTAATGCTCGGATTTTAAGATATTTATGTGAAAATAAAAATATTTATGTGACTCAGGTTGGCTGGACAAATCTTCAAAATAGCTTGCATTTAACTAGGTCAATAGGTCACTTTATGTGACGGCTAAACACCCTTATTTCAGAATTTGTGACGCTACAGAATCTTAGATAATCGATCGAAAACATGTCCAGCCATCTTGAAAAACCACTTTTCGCTGGTCTCTCAATCTCGGTAACGGAAGTGATTTTGACGACTTTTTGCATATCAACGGGCGTCACATAAATTTGTGACGGGCACCGAGCTAAAAGTTTTGTGATAAGTACAGTGGTTTAGTAGAAAAATGCAAAAATCTGTGTCCATCTTGAATTTACGTATAAAACTTATGGCTGGCACTTCCGAATCTCAATAACGGGGGCGTTTTCGAATATGGTTCCTTTACTAATACTTGGTGACGCAATGTGTGACAGTAATAACGTTTGATTTATGGCGTCACATGTAAGGGTTTACGAGAAATCAATAAAAACTTAATGTCCACCCAACCTGAGTTCAAGATGGCTGGACACATGTATCTCCACTGCCTGATGATCTACGACCTTCGAAATGTGTTCAAAATGTTGTGACGGGGACGATAATGATAACCTGAAATTGTGACGGAGAAACTTTGCGGAGTTTCAAAGATATTGACCATTTAAATTTTCCCATACAAACATCCATTAATATTGTGAGGTGACCATAATTTTACATAAGTAAAGGATTTCTTTTTAATCGATTAATTGGCCGGTAGCATCCACGCCTGCTTTGTATTTGATTTCCCCGTGGGAATAAAAGGTTTTCCTGCAGTGAAAAGAGTAAGTATGGGTTAATTCAAAATAATAATTGACCACCAGCGCTGCAAGAGAGAGCCCACTTGTATTTCGCGTTTAGTTCATTATCTTATGTAACTGAAAATGAGAACTAAACTCGACAGCCGGCAGTGTATGTACTTTTCGAAGTGTTATCACTAATCAGAGTACTAGTAACTATTAATTAATCTGCGGTAAGACAACCTAAATAAGAGTTAAGATTCGACCAGTTGTCCTAGTAGTACCAACTTTAAGCAATAGATGGCGACACCAACATCAGCTATCATGGCAGTATAGTTTGTCCTCCGACGTTTTCGTGGTAGCCCGCGAAATTCAATTTTTCTTGAGTTTAAATAACTTATAGATATGTATGATGATTCTTATGGTTATAATTATGTAAATACATACTTGTTATTGTCGCGAATCATATTTTGATTTCTTTTAACGAACGAACGCAAAAAAAAAATTGAAATTCGCGGGCTACCACGAAGGAATCACATTAAATACATTTTTTACGCAATTTGTAGATTTCAAATTTTGAAATCGATATTGTTTATTTAATTATTATTCTGATAATTAAATAAACAATACCTAGCTGCAACTTCATAACATTCAATCACTACTGACTCATTTCTATGAATTAGTAGCATGAGCGATTTTAGTGCTCATGAGTGCGATTCGGAACGCGGCCATGATGATGAGATTTGCTTTGTGTGTAATCTGTGTGTGACCCGACTGACGACACAAATCGTAAAAACTAACAACTTTAGCAAAAAAAAACATTGTAATTCACATTTGTAACGATCAGTTACAAACAAGTCACACACAGATTACACAGTCACACAGTGGTTTTTCAAGATGGCTGGACACGTTTTCGATCGATTATCTAAGATTCTGTAGCGTCACAAATTCTGAAATAAGGGTGTTTAGCCGTCACATAAAGATGACCTATTGACCTAGTTAAATGCAAGCTATTTTGAAGATTTGTCCAGCCAACCTGAGTCACATAAATATTTGACAGTGCAGCTATTGGTTTCATAACACACTCAACTTAAATCAAATCAAATCATTTATTTGCTTAAATATGGGTAGGTACATGAGGTGATACATACAACAGAAGTTATTTAAGCCAAATCCTACTTTAAAATAGGTGTGCAACCAAAAACTTTGATGGATTTATCCTAACTATAATATTATAAATGCGAAAGTAAGTTTGTTTGTTTGTGTGTTTTCACGCCTAAACCACCTAACCGATCATCCTTAAATTTTACCGAGACCCTTCCGTAACTCGGAATGCGCGCTACGCTGTTGGTCCCGGCTGTCATTCGTAGGTATTTGGTGCTGTTAAGGGTAGTCCATTATTGCCATGGGGTATCGTGTTACCATATACTGGATTGTGAAGGTTCAGCAGAAGTTCAATGTAAAATACTGGTATTCGGTTGCATCTGGTTACACTGGAAATAAACCCTGGCATCTTTAAAAAAAAATATATACATTGCTCCACACTAGGAATTTCTCCTGTATCGAGGGTGCGTTTTATAAACATTTAAACTCACATATTCAAACAGCCAGACCCGGAACAACTATCGGCAGTCCATACAAATATTTGTTCCGTGCGGGGATCGAACCCGCGACACGCAACACAGCAGTCAATCGCTTAGCCACTGCGTCAACCATGCCTTCATTATCAAAAGCATCATTGGCAAAAAGGCAGACAGACTATTACTGAACCACTGCAACTCCTGAAAGCCAGAATCAACAGTGGCGACCACCAAAAAAACGCCGAGACAATGAAGCTCGCCGAAGTCCCAGAGAAACAATGAATTTAATCAGAAAAGAATAGCGGAGGAGGATGCAAGATGCTTGTCAAGCATGATTAAGGACAATCGTTGACTGTAAACTTTGGAAAAGTTTTTGATCAGTAATTGATTAGCTATCTAATTCGAACAGTCCTATCCTTAGGTTGTCTGGAGGAGATGGCTACATGCGATAAAACTTTCCATTGCCCAATTTTACTTTTTTATTATTTGTTTACATCAATTGCACCTAAAATAATAAAGGATTATCTTACTATACATATCTATTCCGGGTAGACATGATTATGGTCACGTTTCTATGATAGTTAATTGCGGTCACGTTGTGTGCTACTAACCCAGAGAATGGGTGCGATTCCCAGGTTGTGTAAAGTGTTATTATTTAGGTTTTAATTCTGGAATTTCTCAGTTGGATTCAGGAGGTATATGTAATCCATTGATGGCAATAAGCTTACTTTATTACATGAGATGAAATGTGAGTGTACGACTTAAAGGCACAACACTGCCTGAACTTTCGGGGGTACGGTGCGATGTTATGTTAGTTTAGCATAGTTCTGTGTTGTGTTCGTTTTTTCATTACGATTTCCAAAGATATCACAAAATTCTACCAACAGCGCGGTAGCGCTCTTCCGAAAACGTTACTAAAACGCCAAAAGATCCAACAGCACAATTATATCAGTACTACAACACTAAACTCCCGCAGTCTCCTTCAGGGGGCTTTTTGATGTCTTGTAATGTTTTTGAAGATTATTTTGCTACCATTGATTATTTTTTGGACTGCCTCGTTGACTAACGTCGCAGTTGTCGCAAGCGCCTCTGTTGAGCATGAGGTCCTGGGTTCGATTCCCGGGTGGGGCAAAGTGTTATTATGTTTTTGGATCATGAATTTCTCAGAAGTCAGCCACGGAGTCCGGGTTTGTGACCAGTTGATGGCAATAGGATTGCCCCCTAAATTACATGTGATTTAAATATAACAGGAGAAATGTGAATGTACTACTAGATACACCTCTGCCTAAGACAGTCGTGATTTTGCTGTATTTTTTCTAACAACAAAACAAGCCCCCAACAACACATTCGACTAATTACAGTGCGCGTATTAATCACGGCATTATACGGCACGCGAGCGCATCCTTTCGATGATTATTATCACTAAATCATATTTAGTGCAGTCATTATCGCCTCTGTGCACGATATTATTGAGTGCGCTCATAATAAATAACAGCTATTGGGTGAGATTCTAATTTTGCCCTCATATTTTACAGTGGTTGCGCTGCGGCCTTCCGATTAGCCGCTATACAGATTAGATGATAAATTGGTGAAAATAATGGCGGAATCATTAATATAGGTATTAGGTAAGTACTAAAAAAAGTAATTGTGAAAATAAAAAATATTTGTTGATACAACTTTTTCTTTTATTAATTAGTTTCTTAAATTTCACTCAAATGCTAATGCAGCAACTGCTAGATACAGTCAATCTCATTTCAGTAGTAAAACTTGCACTATTTCTTCAATACGTGTCGATGAATTCAAATTATGTTAGACCACTAAGTAGCCACCTGGACAGCTCTAACATTTGCTTCGATTAAATCTTGATAGGTGCAAGTGGTTGTACAGGGTGGGCAGGACAGGAGGTGGAGCATATCCAGAGGGGCTCCACACTGGCAATCTGTTTGGGAGTGTACCTACTAGAATTACGTAGAATATTTATTTATATGGATAATTTCATCAACATTTTGCGCAACAATGTTAATTTTTTCGTTTCTTGCCCGTGGTATGTACTACCAGTTAAAACATTTACACTTGTGAAACCCTGCTATGTATAGCCACCTTGGTCTGAGCAAGGAAACTATTGTTCAATTGTTATCATGACATTATATTTGTATCATTCTACTGTAGCATTTTCAAACCCAAATTACTGCGCCATTTCAAACTCAACCAGCATGACGAATAAGCACGAAAACAGCAACACCTAATGAACTAATAACCAAAAATTATTGCCACACTAAAACCTTATCATTACCAACATTATAACATAAACATGGCAACATTGTTCCAAACGCGACGCGAATCACACAGCCTATAGCCACGCTGACGGCTTTACGATCGTATTAATGCTAATTTCGGCAAAATTCGGGAACGCTCGGAAATGTTCGGCTCGCCGAGTGCTGATGACGTTATGTCATTTTAATGCGAGCACCTTGTTTTGGTGATTGGGTTGTAATGACGTTATTTAGATATATGGGGTCGAGTGTACATTTCTAATGAGTTTGGTGATAGTTCTGAAGGTAATTAGGTAATTGAAAAGAGTATGCTTAGATGGATCGATCATATGGAGGGGATGAGTGAAAGGCGAGTAACAAAAGGTATTAAAAAGGCAGATGTGAGTGGCAACGCTGGAATCGGACGCGCTAGAAGAACATTACACTGAGCTTAGGTTAGGTACATTGGCGAGGTTCAACATAAAATAACGCTTGTAATCCACATTTCGCTAGTTATGTTTAAATCCCATGTAATAGAGTACTAGCCTACTACCGTCACAAATCCTTGACCCGGGCTGATACTGAGAAATTCTATTAAAAACCCGTTATAACTTTGGCAGACCTGGGAATCCCGGTAAGAAATACATTTTGTATCTGCTTATTATTTTCTAAGCAAAGTAATTGTGTTACCGCTTTAGAAAATTCCCAAAAAGAGAAGAAAAATAACGGGACTGGCCGACGACTGGGCAATTTTGGAGTGTTTTGGCGCATGGCCGGTCGATCCCACAACCATTTTTACTCACTGACTGATGTGCACGGCGATGACGCGATGTGAGCTAAGATTTTCCCACTTCTGATGTTGCAACAAGCTTCTTTATTTGCGCGTCAAAGATAAAGTTAAAATAAATTGAAGGTCATATGCAAAACTTCAATGTTTAATGACATTGTAAGCTATATCTTTTCATGCAGACGCATGATTCCGGTACAAAAACATGAGTCTTTTTCTATTCCCTTCAAAGGCAAAAAGGGTTCTAGATTTTAATAGGATGAGCAACATTTTCTTCTCCAAACATTTTGTTGCCTCCATTGACTGGCCGATTGCCATTGAGAGCCAGGTTTTGAGTAGGTTCCTAGCCAAGGTCTACGTTAAACCCTCGATTGATTTCATCATTGGCACACAATAGACACCAAAACCTATTTTTCAGTCAGCAAATATAACCAAAATTGATAGTTATTTCCCCCAAAACGGCAGCACATAAAAAGTTATCAACTAAAATAATTATCGAAATAAATTGCCGCTAAAATGGCGCACTAACCCATAAAACTAAACGCAATCAGTTCAAAAACTACCGCAGAGAGTGGCATAAATCAAAATTTAACAACGGCTAGTCGGCCTGGATGATTAAATTCATAGCTAACTGTTGCTTTATTGTGTAAATAGCGATCGGTTGCCAGATTGTAGGGAGCGGTTGAAAATTGTGTCGAGTTGAGAAAAAGTACCCTCAAGCTTTAAGTTGTTGAGCCTATTTCCTGTGAAGGTAAGCAAGTTTGTACAAGATAGACTAGTGGATGTCAGAGTCCAATAGTAATTGCATGAGATCTGTCGACTTCTAAGTACATACCCAGGTTCTCCTATGAGAACAAGCTTTAAAAAACATAAAACTGTATTTGCTTTGTAGGTAACCATGTAATGTTTTGTAAAACAGGCTTTTTGTCCATTTTAGGCATTGAGAATAACGCTGCCTAATCAATAATCAGTAAGAATATAATAGATAATTTAATAACGGGCACTTTTTTTTCAAAAGAACTTTCTCTTTCAGGTAAAGAGCCATAGAACAACGGCTTTGCAACCGATTGCTCCCACGAGTTACACAACAGTGTCCCGCGGGTGTATCCCCGTTGGAAAATGGCTCGCCCCGCCATAATGAGCGCACGATTGTCGTTGCTTTGATTTAATGACTCGAAATAATAGCAATCAATGCGATCGCCGAACGACTGCCGATATTTTTGCGATGCCAAAGGGTGGTAGGAAATTGGTAGGGTTAATTTTGCCGTAGATGATATAGGAATGAATGTGTAAGACCAGATGTGTGAACGTGGGCGAAGCCAAAGTAGTATATCAGGATCGTGGCAGGTGGCTTATGTAATTCACATACATAAACTCACGTGAGTTAATTTAATGTAAGTAGTTTAAATATTTTTAATGCTCCGCGACCTAACGCCACAATATAATATCTCAGAAACGTGACACTTTAGAACATTTTGTCTCATACAAAACTGGTTTGTATTGATACCAGCTATCGATTAATATAGATTTTATGCGTGGCTGCAACTTTAAGAAAATATTAAAATGCCGGAACTTGGGAAGGCCATCATTTCATTCAAACCCCTTTACAAAAACTATTGAAACTTCATAAAATTACAGCTGTATAAGTTATGTGACATTGAAAAGTAAGTAAACTTATTCCCAACATCTTGTAAACAATGTAAGTAACTTAACAACATACAAAGTTTTAAAGCCTCGTTAACTTAAAGGTACTTTTCCTTAATATTGTATGTTTTTATGTTCTTCAGTTTCTCCCTGTCTTAAAACATAAAACCTACTTTTTTATAGATAAAAAAAAACGTCTTTTTTTCAAACATCCTGTACACATCGCCACGTTGACATCAGCCCGTGTAATGGAAGTGCATTATTTTGCGTCTAATTAATTTACGATAATGTACTGATACACCATTAAATAATAAATCATCAATCGTAATTTTACATTAATTTCATTATGTTGCCAACAGTTTAACTTTTCGGAATATTTACTTTCCATTATTGTTGGTCTGCTTATTTTTTTATACTTATTAAGTCTGGACTCTTAATCTTCAGACAATCTTCTTCTTTATCGCATTAACCTGGTGTCAGAGTTTTAAGCCTTTACATGCCGTCCAGAAATAACGAGTATCTCTCAGGCATGCACCAGCATGGTTGGTGAGGAAACCATTCCTCACGATGGTTTCCTTCACTGAAGCAAGTGATAACAATACGCACATGAATCTGAAAAATCAGAGGTGGTAGTATTTAACTGACATCAGAATCAATCGATAAGGCTTCCACTACTTAACTGTGGTTTTGTTTCATAACTGCTTCTCTGAATGTTACAATACTTTTGATAATATTGATTACAGTTATCATTTACTGGTTGGAGTCCTGCCCACTTCGCAAACTAAGAAGAGCGTGACGATAACTTAGAAAATATTCGACCAACCAATAAAACATTGACAAAGAAATATTATTTCCGAACTTCTGCGCTCAGAAAACGAATTATTGTTTCAACAAATTATTATCTAGACATAAAACTCCCAATTGGCAAAGATATAGTAATAAGCATAGGAGATCTACTTATCGAAGATGCGGAACCAACAAGCCGTGGCGCAATAAACCAATAAAATAAGAATATAAATAAAAATAACTGCTGTGTTATAAATAATGTTAGAGTAGTACTTGTATAGGACTGTATATCACGAGGCTCAGGGTGGCGTGTCACCCGTCTGAGTTATAGCGTCACAGAACATAAAATATACAACAAAAACTGTTGTTCTTCCAACAGTTTTGCCCCATATTAAGAATGAGCACAAACAGAATGTGGATTTGGAACAGGGGTCGGTGATATTGTGGAGAGGACGCGTTTCTAAATGTTTTGGATGAAAGGGAATGATGGGGTCTATTGCATATGATGGTTTTAAGCAGGTTAGTTTATGAGTGCAGTCACCAACACTGGCAGCTGTAAACCTGCTGCAAGAAAATGCCAAGTAGATTCTGATGCAGTAAACTTTGTTGGAAAAACTATTCACAAATCTAAATACAAGTAAGAAAGCGAAGTGTGTCATCTCGATGGTCTGAAGTTCTGAACCTAGCTTACCTACGACTTGAAGTTGGATTATTTGGCAATGACATGGAAAACTGTAAACATACGAAGACCCACACATGCACCACGAATAAACAAATTTGTCTGCGCCGTCAAAACATCGTTTTGTTTCTGAGTCAGAATCATGTTATAAATATGTTAATCTCAAAGCATGTTAAGTTATAGACGCATTTAGTATCTTGTTGTGCAAACCGGCCCTGGTCTGGGTAGGTACTGTTTGAAATCTTGTCTTGAACGACTCACCGAGTACTCTGGCGACTTCAAATGCTTCCCTTGCCAATAGCGACTCCATGACCTCCCGCTCGCCGCATCCTCGGGGCCGATTCAAGCCCAGTTCACGGGGTAATTCGTTATTTTTATTGTTTTTTGTTATTATGATTCTGTCCCCTGGATTACTGTCCATGATACATGGCCGAGCACTGGATGCGTTTAATTGCCCCGGACGCTTTCCCAGTACGCGATAAATAATAAGATTAAGGTGGGAAATAGTGGATTTGGCTGTTTATAATATGGGCGTTACTTACCCTTTATGTTTGTGTGAGCAGTTGTACGGAGGTAAATGTTTTTTGAAAGGGAATTCATTTTTTTGGTTATATTTTTGTGAAAGATGTTTCTTTTTATTTCTAAAACCTAGAAAACTATGTAAGCCTAGCGTTAATACACTACGTACCTAATTAGGTACCACTTTATGCATGTATTTTAAGATTTTATAATTTATGTCGAATGCAGTACGCAACAAAACGCAGCGAAGGAATGCTGTCAAGGTTCAAACGGGACCGTTGATCTAGTGAAGACAGCAGGAATTCGCTGGAAAGCGAGAAGCACAGGACCGTTTGATGTGGCGACATACCTATTGAGGAGGTCCATACTGAGCAGTAGATTTCTTTATAGCCCTTATTCCATGTACTTATTTATTGAAAAAAATCGATATTGTCGGACAGGAGGTGGACCGTCGTGTGATGAGGCCCCACAGTCGCATTTTCTTTAATTAAAATACACCATCCAGACTATGTACTGCAGCGACAGACCGGTCGGGTATTATTTGAGTCTATCGACACGAAAAGAAGAAAAAGATTACGACTTACCATTAATGAATAGATTACCAAATATGTATAAATCATTTATGAGTAGTGAGGACACACCATCTCATTGAATGTCTATACAAAATAGTTGCGGCCCTTATTTGGGGGACGAGTGAACGAAATCATAACGCGATTTAATCCGACGCCAACTCCATCTGTTGAGCTTGCGGACAAAATTAGCGATGGATAATGAAAGGAATAATAAAAAATTTATTCCTTCATTCCTTTAGTAAATAATGACGTTACACAGAATTTAAAAAGATACAATGAGAATGACTTAAAACCAATTTAAATAAACTCCCCACATAAAACATTTCCATAATAATTACTTAGTAAAATTAAGAAGATAAACGGCAAAAAAAAACAGTTGTTTTCGTCTGAAAAAGTTAAAAATAATAACAGCTCGGGTCACAATTTGAAACAAAACAGCGTTACGATGTATTTGTAGGTAATATCAGGCCTTCTCATTAGGCTGCTGGGATACGCGACGCGTATTTGTATGTACAGTTGGCCACAGAGGTGTTGACCACAAAAATTTATTCAACTGTTATTTTCACTCTGATGCTATAAGAGTCCCCACTCAGCAGGCTGTGTGGACTGTGACTGACTGTGTTGGGTTGTCGGATGCAGCTGAATACTTTACATGGAGCGCCTGCCAATCTGAAACACGACCCGGGAAGATTAGTTGAAGGGTACAGGGGCAAAACAAGAAATGTCACAAAAACAAAAAGTTGTGTAATTAGCATTTTAATATTTAAAAGTTAACAAGTTTCTTAAGTATCACTTTAACTTATATCCAACTAATACAAACTTAACTTTAGCTTTTAAAGTCTTCATTTTAGGAACAAAAAATAGTTTTATGAAAATAAAAAATAATTAAATATTTAAAAAATTAAAATAGTTCACTTTTGGAACATACAAAAACTGGGAATGTCCATTGTGTTCCATACAAATACAAGGAATGTCCAAATGAAATAATTGCTTAATTATTAGACATGGGGAATGCCTTCAAAGTAGGATTGGGCCCCCTCAAATCTTTTTAAATCCATTAAGTCCTTGTACTTTTCTGCACTAATAGGTAGAAAATTTTGGTAGGCAGTTAGCAGTTACACTATGAACCTTCCCTGTTTTATTCCTGTACGTCGTTTTGAAATTTAAGTGATACATCTGACTATTCTTGTTTTTACGCTTTTGTATACTGCTAAATAAAAATACGCGGGAAAATGAAAATGTTGTCATCATAAATTAAATATTGGGTTTTTAGTGACATTCCTGGTTTTGCCCCTGTACCCTTCAGTTGTTATTCTTTCTGGCTTCAGACATTCTCATGACTGTTAAAGATGGGTAACCCGATTTCACTTAGGAATATTGGTTGTTGTTACTGACTAAGTGATTGCACTGACTGGACAGGTTCACTCAAATCTGAGTAGTTCATACCTCAAAATACCATCTCAGACACATCTGCATGGTTCTCATGACTTAACTAAGAACATGTGGACTTTAAAAGAGACTGACGTGTGAAGTTTTTTCGCATGTTTCTTTTTAGAGTAGTTGGTTGGGGAATAACCTATCTCGTTTTAAAACAGTTAAAAGTTATCAAACAAAAAAACATTTATTTCAATTAGACCATTACAGCACTTTTGAATGTCAAAAAAAAAAACAAAAAGAAGCTAAGCTACAGTCCCAGTAACAAGGCATAATAACTTGAGAGAGTACTGTAGTTGCACATTCCAAAGCTTAGATTTCTATGGAGAAGAATTGGCGAGAAACTCCATGGACACTCTTTTCAATCAAAATATTGTTACAAAATCTTGGTTACATCATTCGTGTTGACTTGTTGAGATTATATATCGACGGTTGAAAGGCTAATTGATCTAAGCGACATTTTGTGAAACTTGCAGGAGGACGGATCAAAGTTATTTTTTTGGAAAAAAAAATCATAAATAAAGAACTATTTGATAGACTTTTATTTATTTAATACAGTATATCCGTAATTAAGTTAGCAAGTTTTTTAAGTTATTACTGTTGAAAATTGTGTATTATTTTAGAAAATTTATGTTGGTTAGCCCAAAATGCATCAAAGTTAGTTATTTTTTGAGTAAAGCAAAATGGTTCAAATGCCTACCGCTAATAAAATAGCTGAAAGTAAACTGGCTCAAGCATCGACTTAGAACCAAATAATACGAGAGAAAACGAATGTAGCGCCAAGTCGACCGACAGTTGAATATGCCCAATGAACCTAAGCAACAACAGTTTGATGCAGATGGCATTAGAGGGACTGCTGGATGAAAAAAATGAAGATCTATATTGGTGCTTAGGCCCTCATTAATCAGCAACGTCCGTAAGATATTTTTCAGGTTGGTATGCTACTTTATACAATTTTAGACAGCGTTTTGTACATATAAAAAAACATTTTTGTGAAGAAGAATCATTCAAGATGTTGATCTAACGTGTTTTGGAACAAGGTATATCACCCTAAGACTAGTTTTTTTAATTTTTTTATTACAAAATGGGCCTGCTCTTGACCTCAATCACGCCTGGTGGAAAGCGATGGATGAGGTCTATGATGAAACGAGCGTGCCCAGAAGATTTCTGTTCACTCTTGCGTTGAAGGCAGACGGGTTATATGTGGGAGGGAACACAGATCAGAGAGTTCCACACCTTGGCTGTGCGCATGATAAACGTGGAGGAGAAGCGCCGAGCGCCGCGCGTACGACTTGTCGGGATATCAACCAAGTGTGGATGGTACGCCGCAGTACGTCTGCTAGTCCGGTGGTAAAAGGGTGATGGTGGGATCAGATCGTGGAGCTCCTGTGCACACTCTCCGAAGTACAGTATGTAGAAGACCGACAAGCAGGCGACATTACGCCGATGAGCTAGGCTGTGAAGCGTAGCTATCAGTCTCGTCGCCTATGAGTCTTTTAGCTTTGCGTTCCACCGAATCAAGTGCAGCAAGCTGGTATTTTATTGCAATACTCCATACAGGAACGGACCTGTGCTTTATACAAACTTAAAAGCTATCCAGATGTGAAGTATCGCCTCACCTTATTCAGGATGCCCAGCTTCTTAGCTGCGGTCTGAGTTTTCGACTCGATGGTTGAGCCGAAGTTGAGATCCGATGTCAACTCCATGCCTAAGAGCTGTAGGCGGTCGGTAACTGGTACAACTATACCTCGGAAAGCTGGAGACAACTGGAACAGGCTCCTTTTAGCAGTGAAAAGACATGCCTGTGTTTTCAGAGCATTGAATTTGATCAGATTGTCGTCGCCCCACTGGGAAACGAGATTTAGGGTCAAATTCATTCGCTCCACCATGGCCTCTCTATGAGTAGCTGTTTCCTCTCTGCTGCCTCTTGCACTGGACAGGTATCTTTCTGCGACTGTGCTGTCATCAGCGTACCCGATTGCACCAAGCTGTAGCAGGTCGTTGATGTGTAGCAGAAATTAAGTTGCAGAAAGAACAGACCCCTGAGGAACACCGGCATCAATGGCCTTAAGATCCGATGAGCAGCCATCTTTGACCACTCTGATCGAACGGCCACTCAGGAAGTCGGAAATCCAGTTGCGAAAGTCAGCAGAGATGCCGAATGCAGGAAGCTTAGTCAACAGACTAGCGTGCCAGACCCTTTTTTTTTTTTTTGTGGTGGGTGGGAAATCATCAAATGACCCCCCCCCCCCCGCCCTGGGCGGAGCGGAAGGGAGTGTCAGACTCTTACTGACTAAAAACCACCCATGTTCCTTCATTGGCCCTTTATGTTCCAGGGCCGCGGTATCTCTTTCGAACAGTCCCGCAGCCCTGGCAGGCATCGGCCCTTGCGGGCCCCTCCCGTTTGCTGACATCTCTTTGAGGCGCGCGTGGAACACGAACGCGCCGTCGACACGGCCTGCCCGTCGTCATACGACGGACGGACGGCGAGCTAGCCCATTACTCGCCGTCCACAGGCCCGCGCCTAGGGTGGCCGAGAGCCATCACGGCGTGGCCCCCGACGCCCGGTGCTTCTCCTCCCGCGGCGGCTGGGACGTGAGGCTATCTCCCTCTCACGTTCCGCCTCGCTTCCCATTCCCTCTCGCCGGACCATGGCCGGACGCGAGAGGTCGCCGCCGCCAATCGCCGCTACGAGGACACGGCGGTGTTCCGCCCAAGCAGAGCAGACCTCCACAGTGTGCTCCACCGTGTCCTCCGGGCGATCCTCACAATGAAAGCACCCGGGCGTTTCCTCCCCCCCGATTCGGTGCAGGTACCTCCCGAAACATCCGTGTCCGGTGAGGACCTGCGTCAGGCGGAAGGTGAGGGCGCCGTGGCGCCTCTCTAGCCACTCCTCAAAGAGGGGACTTATCGCCACTATCGTGGCGTGCCCTGCACGGGGTTGCGATAGTCAGCGTGCCAGACCCTGTCAAAGGCCTTTGAAATATCAAGCGATACAGCAAGGGTTTCGCCGTGTTTCTCAATAGCCTCGCCCCAGTAATGCGTAACATACACAAGAAGAAGCCTAAGTTTTTTTAATGTAGTTGAATGCAAAATGGGCCAAACGACATAGCTTATTGTTTTAGTTTAATGCAAAATAGGCCAAACGACAAAACCACAACCATGGCGAAAAAGCCAAATGCCTTAATCGACACACGTTATAAAAGTTTGAAAAATCAAATTAGCTTAAGTCACGGAGTCCTCAAATTTTGTCTAATTTGGTGTCATATAGATCAATGAGCTTAGAAATGAGGCCTGTTTTACTGTGGGTGCTAAGCGCCAAAAAAGTAGTCAAAAAAAATTGAAACCCGACTCAAACGACGGAGAAAAATTTGCTGATTCCAAATATGTATATAACTCAATATCGCAAAAAATGTCGCTTAGACCAATTAGCCTTTCAACCGTCGATTATATATGTGAGAACGACTTAGAAAGACGTGCACATTAAGAGCGTCCAGAGTAAAAGATTAAATAAACAATTTAAAAATAAAGTAATTAAAATAAACCTGGCAGGTAAGAGATGACCAGACACAACTGACAGCGCCCGTTCACGAACATGACGCATGGATCAGCGCCATTCAACTCAACCATATTGAAGGGAACTAAATGACCCGAAACACCCGCCACCATCAGCGAGACATTTGAGTGAGCATGACATTTTTTCAGCCACCCACCAGGGTACATTCAAGTCAATTTAAGAAAAATAAATGTAAATTGTAGCTTTACAGTACATAGCACTCACACATGTGCTATGCAATTATATAATACAAAGAGATAGAATCTATATAATGTCAGGATATTTTTACAATCTTCTGCAGCTTCCACAGTAAATTAACATGGTAATCAATCAGTTCACCCGTATGGTTGTGGAGCAGGACCAGCATTTAGCCAAGCATTTTTATCATTAATGTAATCGCCCAACTTATAATATGCTTGCCTAATGCCTACATAGTATGCGTTTTATACAAGATTTAAATTTCGACTCATTCAATATTGTAGAATCTTATCTTTGACGTCTAAAAGTTTGTTTTACAACCATCATCATCTGCCTAGCCTTTTCTCAACTATCTTGGGGTCGGCTTCCAGTCTAACCGGATGTAGCTGAATACCATTATTTTACATGGAGCGACTGCCTATCAGACCTCCACAACCCAGTTAGTACTGGGTAATACGATATCCTTGGTAAGACTGGTTGTCAGACTTTTCGGCCTACTACCTGTAACGACTGTCAGAGATCTACAAATGACAGCCGGTACCAACGGCTTAACTTGCTTTCCGAGGCATGGAGGTAACTCGGTATGTAATGTGTGGTCACCCATCCACAGACCAACCTAGGAAAGCACGGCTTAACCAACGGCTTTGTTTAACAACCACTTTACACTATACAATATATAAATCTTTTTTTTTATTTGTTTGTCTTATTCATTCCCTCAACACAAAATTATTTCCTCAACCAAACCAATCCAAATTATAAACACTGCTGCGCTCAAGCGTACCCAGTATTATAAATCCGGTGTAACGCTCATTTCAAAACGATAATTAAGCGACAGAGGCCCGTTGTTCACAAAAGGTGCCTAGTTTATTGCAACGTATGTGTACACGAGCGTCCTTTTTGCATATCCCCTCTCTGTATATAGGAGGGAAGATGTATCTGATGGTAGGAATGGCTATGGCACATGTGTGAAGTAAATTAGAGCTTATTATGAAATTAAAATTAATCTTGCTTTCTTTCTAAAAGTTTAAATATGTTTCTGGGTTGAGTAGGTATTGAAATTTTGTATGGGATACTCGTAGCTGTTTTGTTTTTCGAGATTACGATGTAGATTGTCGTTCCCATGGAAGAATTTGTTCAGGCTGATGGTCTACTCTGTTGTACTACACCCTCAAAATATATGACTTCGTCTTTCTTTTACATGCTGTATGACGTGCGCGAGTTTTTAATCCATTAATTCGTTTTTTACATTGGCTTTAATGTATCTATAAATAAATTCATAACACATCATCGCGCCTGTAATCATTAAAGGGTTAGGCAGAGGTGTAGGTACCTAATAGTACATCCACAGTACACCCACATTGCACCAGCTATGTTAAAGTCAAATGTAATATGAGGTGAACCATCAACCGGTCACAGATCCAGACTCCGCGGCTGTTACCGAGAAATTCTTGATGGAAAAACCCAATAACACTTTGCCTGACCTGGGAATCTATCCCAGCAGTCAAAAAAATAGTGAAATACAAAACAAATGTTGTGGTCGTTGATTGTTGATAAAAATGGAATTTACTTAACGTAAAATCGACATACGATAATGGTAGGGGATGAGTCATGTTATTATCTAGATCTCATCCATAATAGCTACCCTTTTTTTTTTTTTTTTTTTGGTGGTTGGGAAATCATCAAATGACCCCCCCCCCCCCGCTCTGGGCGGAGCGGAAGGGAGTGTCAGACTCTTACTGACTAAAAACCTTCATTGGCCCTTTATGTTCCGGGGCCGCGGTATCTCTTTCGAACAGTCCCGCAGCCCTGGATAATAGCTACCCTATACTTACACTCTCGAGAAATTCGAAGAAGTCCCGAGAATAGTGCTCATAATGCTAATTACTATGTTTTTTCATTCATTTTAATGATTCGCAGATAAATGGGTGATTATCGACTCATTCTTTCTTAATTATAACAAACAAAACTATTACGGAAAACGAACAAAATACCTTAATGAGTTTATCAGTTAATGAGCGAAAACAATGCGCGTGCGCACCTTATAACTACAGCAAATGTATGAACACTTCAGTTCACACCGATCATTCGTAGCGGAAGCACGGCTTTAAAATGTGCAGTACATTTCTTGATCCCGAAGCGATTTTATCAGGCAACGAGCAATGGATACAGCTCGAAGAGAAGTGGGGAGAACCAGTCGACCTAGACACTGAGGAAGACCACCCCCCAGGGAAACTACAACCTGTCTTCAGCTCCTTGGACTTGGTGAAGACTACCTTCGATTCTTCGTTTCTATTAAAGAAAGTTCGCAGAAAAGTGGGAAGACGGCTGTCGAAAACAGGAGTACTGGACTACCAAGACTTCTTGCAAGATCTCGAAGAAAAGAACCAGTCAAAGCAGTTCTACTTCATCAACGGACAGATTCTCTCAGCGGCTTCAGTTGACGACATATGTGACACGATTGATGACATCTTCAAGTCAGTGGATAAACTTTATTCTGCTACCAGCACCGTACGGAAAAAGAACGTTCCAGAGAAAGTTAGCTGCAGCATATCCGTCGATGACCTATCCTTTGATGATACTCCAACAGAGAAAGAAAAAAGTGACGGAGATGATATTGAAAAGTACATCGATGAAGCCTTTGAGAAGTTGAGCCATTTCTCCAATATGACTGCGGATGATGTCGATGACGTAACAAGAGAATCAGTGACGACGCTTGTGAGGAAGTTCAGCTCGATTCTTCGCAGCCCAGCAGTCAACTGTAGTCCTAGGAGGCAGCGGCAGAGCTGTAGCAAGTTCAAGGAGTTGGCAGAATTCTGGAAAAGCCATGCGTCTAATGGAAGTGAGGTTGGACATTGAACTTAAGTGAAAAAGTGTAGGGTATTTTTTTGTACTTCTGTGATTTTAAGTGTTTATTGAAGAAATTCTATGACCGTAGAATTGGTTTAAAGTTTCAACATGTGACATAAACAAGCTGTTAGGTTAAGTGCGTAATTATGAGACTGTAAGTATTTTATTTGGTAACAGTATTAAATAAGTTATTGCATAGTCGGGGAAATTTATTGTTTATCAAATTGATAATTATGCTATGTCAATTAACCATGTAATAACTACTTCATTCGACTGTCAAAGTAGAGAGTCGTAATTTGAACATACGAAACAGTAGTCGAGTAGTCAAATTGTTGAGAACTCAATTTCCCTGACTTCATTTAATAAAACTCAAAACACAATGATGGGATACCTTCTGTTTTCTTTTCATTGCTGTTCAAATTGAACAGCAATGAAAAGAAAACAGAAGAGTTAGTTTTGAGTTTATTAGTTACCAAAGTTAACATAATATAAATGTGGTTGTGTTTCAAATAAACATAGAAGTTTTTTTACGTTGTACTTAAGTAGTTTTTAGGTTTTTTAAGTGTATTTTATATTACAATATTTAATTTATGGCGGTATGTAGACTAGTATGTAAGTCGGTATTAAAGCATAGACATAGCGTAAAGATTAGTATTGTTGTTTTTAATATTTTTTTAATTACTAAAACAACAATACTAATTTTATAATTTTTATCATAGAAAAAAACTTTTATATTTTTTTGTTAATAATTAATTTACTTGTTTCTTTTTATAATGTATATCGTAATTGGTAGGTATGTCAATTTCGTAAATATTTTAATGTGTTTCATAAACTTTGTGAATATTTATTGGAATGTAAAAGGTCAAAGCAGATATGAATTTCAATAGTTTGCAAAACAAATTAACATTTTATATTCTAATGCTTTAAATAAATAAACGTTTCAAAATTATTGTATGTTTTAATTTACACATTTCTTATGAATCTGAAAGTTGTAGAATTTTTTACCTTGGCTGGTAAAGAATAGGCTTTAGTTTTATTAACTCAAGGTCAAAGTTAGAGTAATAGTTTTATTTAATATTGGTTACGCTTACGTAGATTGCTTAGCTATCTATCTAGGTTAAAGATGTAGGTAAATAATTGTTTGATAATATTTCTAGGTCTCTAGGTTGATTGATAACATCAAATAATATTAAAAAAGTGCTGACCATTGCTGATAACCTGTTTTTTAAACTACCGCTTGGTACATACAAAACTACAAACAAATTTTACTTCTTTATAATATTAGTATAGATAATCAAGTCATAATTGAGACAAACACACACAATCACGTAAAGTTTCATAAAGTCTGTTTGCCGCAAACGCTATTGCTGAACGTGACGTCCTGGGTTCGATGACTAAGTCTGCCCTTTGGTTTTTTCCATAAAAAATTTCATAGTATCCCGGAGTCTGAATTTATGTCTGCTTAAGGGTTGTATGGAAGCTAAACCCTTAAACGAAAACCGGATGTAGGTACATGGGAATTTTAAACTTAACTGATGAAAATTAAATATACCTTCTACTATCTCTTCGGGTAAGAAGCGTGATGTATGTAACTTATTTAGTTCCAAAAATGCCCACATGGCGCTGTTGCATTTTAATTTTCAAGCAGGGTGACCATGTCCTACCATTTTGCAAGACATTCGTGGCTGTTTGTCCACATTATTGTTAGGAAAATAATAGACAAACAGACAAATATTCATGACATAAACAGAGTCGTTACCGAGCTATTACTTAATTACCTGAACGGACAACAAATAGAAATTCATGGTTCATTAAGCAAACAACCGTGGCTTGGTTCCGTAGGTCCTCGCAGGACACGGGCCAAGTTAGTCGCTAAATCACGAGCGGTGCCTGTGGACCCCTGGATGGTGACACACGCGGGTCTTAATGGGAGCGGTGCCGTTGAGGTGATGAACATAGGTCATGGTTGGCAGTCTTCAAGTCACGTGGGTATGTAGCTAGTACAGTCATCTGTACAGCTGCTATGACATAGAGAGTTCAATGTTTATCACTGATGTGCGATTGTCTGTCAGTACATTTCATGCATACATTGTATTGATACTTGTTCTTGGTAGTCTCAAACCGTTTTCATACTAAATCATACGCCCATTGCGAAGAAAATTTGCCATGAGAAGACGGGGACTCGGTGACACCCTCCAGTAGTAACGTTGGGAGGTACTCAGACCATATTCCAGTAGTTATTATGTACGTAACGATGACAACACAGTATGGAAAAATAATTTATTAAACATTGCAGAATAAAGTACTGCAGTTCTTAAGTAACCGAATCAATAGACTTAGGTTCCCACCTAGTATTTCGGGAAATAGCCAAGCGGTTGGTCGACTCTTCACGTGACCAGAGGGCGGGCCTATTTTTTGGCCAAAGAATCAGCATTGCCGTCCAACGTGGTAATGCTGCCAGCCTTCTGGGCACTTTTCCTGTTGACAGCGATGCGGACGAATTTTTGGACGCCCTGTAACCCTTTTCTAATTTTACATATTTATTACTATTATAGTTTTGTAGTTTGTAAATAATTTAATTATCTTTGAAATTAAATGGATAGTAGGTTGAATGAATAGGTCATTAAAGAAATCACTGTTACAATGATTGTGTACAAAAAATACACTGACTTATTGGAATCTCGTCTTCAATGTGACACGACCACCTTAAAACCAGCTGTCCCTTCCCAACTTCCTCCCCGTATGTCCGCCATGTTTCGCGCACTGACCGGAAGCAGAAACTTATTCCGGCTTGTTCATGAGAGTTGGACAGTTTGTCAATTTATGAGCTCTGAGCACAATAACGCGAGCGCAGCGGATCGGACTGAAGGCAGATGCTGCTAATTGAGTTAACGTGATTAGCTATCTGTTTGTGCCGTGTTTGTGTCAAAGGGGAATTGAGGGGTCTTCCTGTTCTCTTTTGTGAGTGACAAGTAGGACGCAGGTCTTGGAAGAAACTGCCGAGAATCATTGAATAAAAAATCTTAGATAATGGAGTTCAACAAGAAGACATGATTTAAAGTTAGGTACAGAAGCACATCAAGCTACCCGATACTGACAAGTTTTCCCAATCAACCTTGAACCTAATACTGTAGTGATAAAGTTGAAAATTAAAGAAATTTGACAGATTGTAGTAGCTTCATGTGCTTGGCGTCTGTACATTACACAGTAATGTACACAGATAATGCATCATTGTGGCACAGAAGTCAAAACGAAAGTCTACTCCACAATTTTGTGGTGAAAAAGCTGTTACTCCCAATCAGTTCTGAAGGCAATACTACGATCCTTTTCTGAGATTAAACTTCTATCACTAATTCGATAGTATTAAGGCTCATGTGAACTACAAATAACACCCTATGGCACATAACTGTTATCTGCAAACTGGGGCTGTAAGCCATCCCTACAAGCTGACGACTTTGACATGCGTTACCTTCACACTGCACAAACCACGTCTAAACACTCTAACTTGTGTTAATCCCCGTCCAAAATGTATTAATTAAGGGTCCACAGTTCATCCACTGGACTAGCTAGCTATCAACAACTTGCTGCACTTTAATTAGGTGTTACGCAGTGTTGCGGCTGCGTCGGACTCCTAAACCTTACAATGTTATACGACAAGTATGGCGCTTGTTTCGGAGTGGTATGGAAAAGCTATTGGTTCGTGGAGATTTTGAGTTTATTAATTGCACAGAGAAGTTTAGTCCTAGTGATGTTGACCGCAACGTAAGTGTGTGTAGTAGGATCGTGTATGTACTTTGTGTAAATGGCATAGGTACTTTGTGTAAATTTTTTGATCAATTAGTTGCCCCCCACTATGATTTTCTTGAATCGTGGGTGCGTTTAGCATTGCTAGCATAGCTATTAATGACGTTCTTAATGTACATATCTTTCTACATAATTCTCACAAATATGTATAAATCTCAACATGAATGATGTAACCAAGATTTTGTAACCATATTTTGATTTAAAAGAGTGTCCATGGAGTCTCTTGCTCATTCTTCTCCATAGAGATCTACGCTTTGGAAATGGAATGTGTAACTTACTCTCTCAAGTTATTATGCCGTGTGACTGGGACTGTAGCTTCGCTTCTTTTTTTTTTTTTTTTTTTGACATTGAAAAGTGCCGTAATGGTCTAATTGAAATAAATGCTTTGAGTTGAGTTGAGTTGAGTTTTACAAACATTTAAACTCACATACACAAACAGCCAGACCCGCAAAAACTACCTGCAGGCCATACATTTTGATTTTTCGTGCGGGAATCGAACCCGCGACACGCAGCGCAGTAGTCTAACCATTTCTCAATCGGTGAAAGAAACCTGCCTAGAACCAAAGATGTGTGGGGGATTTTAGCCCTATACATCTCACAGATAGAAGGCATTATGGCGTGTTTTATTATAACACATGTTTCCCACCTTTTCTTTGTAAATATGTAAACAATAAAAAAATCTCGTCTCAATCTACTTCATGTTTGAGTAAAATAATTGAACAAGTTGCGGTTAATTGCATCTGGATGATTTATATTTGAATCATATTGCAGCATCTTGAGCCATTATCTAGAAAAAAAATGTAAGGTAAGTATAGAAAAAACAACATAACTTTTTATTTAACAGTAATTAAGTAAGACGCCCCCTAATTTCTGTTGTCACCTCATTACGCACTAAGAACTTAATGTCTTTGATGACATAAAGATGGGTGTCCACTAACGCGGTTATAAAAACGGCAACAGTGCTCCATTAGTGACGTCATGGGCTCGGCCGCTCTCGATCAATTTGTGCGAAATCGCCGGCGCGAAGTGTTTTTTAATTAATTTTATGAGTGAATTTTGTTGCGGGACGTGGATGCGTGGAGTTGCTTTTAGATTTTATTTTTAGGTGCATATTTTTCAAATTGATTATCTAATCTGTTACATAATGAACTTGAACTCACAAATACTTAGCACTTTTCAATTCTCGCCTTCTATAGCTATACTGCATTCATACCTGACTAGCTTTTCACCATTAATTTAAAAATTGTGCAATTTAGCGTGGCCTTAACGAAATAATATTTTACCATCGATTTAAAAAGAAGAAAAATGAAATTGTGTGCATCAAATACTTTAAACTAAAATCAAGATTACTGTCCATTGATGCACTATCGGAATTCCAAACACGCTATAACTTAAATAAGAACTACCATTCCGATAAAAGAACCACGATGTGTGCTATACTGATAAAGAACTGCCACTGCTTTAAACGACCCACAAAGTCTGTGTGGATGACTAAAACTCACTCAAAAGATGAAAAAAACGCAACTTGTCAGCTCCATTCAGTCACTGTCCGCGCGACATTGTCGTCGTCGACGCACTAATTCAATATGGCCGACGTAAGCCATTTGCGTTTGCGCTTGACGCATCACCCGTGAAAAAATCAATTACGATTTTTTGATAGCCACGCTGACCGGCGCCATGGTGTGGAAGCGGCTTTATTTTAGGAGATTATTTTGTATGAACTTTGTTAGGGTACGTATTTTTGAGTGCAGACGACTAATCAGCAAACGTAAAGTAGGAGGACCCTATTAGGGTAGGTGGAGTGACGATCTTCGCTGCTGGCTGGTAGTTGCTGGATGAGAGATGCGGAAAATACGATTGGAGAGGCTTATATCCATTAGTGTAGGCAGTTAATGATTAATTACCATCTAACCTATACCAATTTATTCCAGTTTATAAGTTCCGGATAATGAGTTTATAATACTGATGTATGTACTTTGGATTGGTTCAAGCTGTTTATTGTGGCTTATGGATTAAGTAAATTCAAAACTGGCTTCGACCTGATTAACAGAGTTGACATCTACCTTTATCTGTCACATCCCGATATTGCCTCTGATAAAGATAATTATGTCAATTTATCATTTCATAATTTAGCAGAAACCTAAGTACAACCAGTTTCAAGTAACGTTTTCCAGAGAAATATACATTTGTAATATAACATCACATATGTTTTTCCAGAGGTGTACTTAAAGTAGGTACCTATACCAACAGAGGGGTCATGTCATGAACCATTTCTGAGTCCAAGACGCTACTAAGAATCTCGTGATAAAAATAAACCCAATATCATATTGCCTGACCTAAGATTTACCGAAGACCTAATGCTCAAAAGCAACGCTTGTGGCATGACCAACTAAGTAGTAAAAATAAAAGCACCTAATAAAAATTCTGTCTCCACCTTTCCCAACCTTCTGACTGGCCAGTGTATTTTCAATAACACTACTCTGTCACACGACAGTTGACACTTCAATTCGCTTCAATCTAAAATGTTGCCGTCAATGGGTAAGCCGTGTGGTAGGCAGGCAATGAAGTGCACGCTACATTTTTTTTTTTTTTTTTGTTGCAATATTGCCAGCAGTATAAACTTGTGAAAAGTTTAAAATATGTAAGTAAAAGGTTTTTTTTGGAAGAGTTGTAATAATTAATAGGTGTTTAATGTGTGACAGGTTAATTGGTTATTGATGGTGTAATTAAATGAGGGTAGTTTGAGATTTTAATTATTAATGAAAGCCGTTTTTAAACTTGCCAATAAAAAAAATGTTTGGTAACATTTCGTTGATTGTTCTTTTCTAACATTTAAATTCCACAACTCCTCAATAGCTTTAAGCCTGACGCAAGCCATTTTTCACCCTCCAGAAGAAGAAAGACATCTTAGATGATTATTTTCAAAAATCATAATAAAAAGCCATTTAATCGAATTATGCTGATAATCAGAACGTTTTGAACGTCAAAATTTACAAGACACCCCACCCCGCTCTTCGCCTATCCTAGTGTTTTACCGGGAAAGAAGTGGCGGAACAAATTCCAAACTAACAAACTTTTGCGCATGACCGAGATAGGCACAATTGAGAAAAAAAAATGGCATCTAAATGTGGCGTCAGTTGGTAACATAATACAGCCTGTCTTCACAGTAGCTGTGTTAAAAAAAACCCAACCAATTCAAAACCCATCGTCGCTTCACAAAAAGCGATATACATAAATCAAAATGTGCAATAGCACCGTCAATTACAACGCAAGCGACTATATATCGTACGCAAGCGCATTAGGTACACCTGCGCGAGCCCAAGCTGCTTGATTTATGTCGAGTGCGCCACTGCTAATAAGTCTATTGGGCTAGACGAAGATTATGAGAATAGGGGCCTGGATTCGTTGATCGAGGTTTATGTCTTGTTGTTGATTTGAATTTGGAAGCTGATGGTTCAAAAGAATGACTTAAAAAGGTTTTTCATGAATAACGGTACTCCTTGCTGGATATCAGTAAAGTTATGGTTGTAGATATTGTAAAAAAAACACATTTGTAACCACGTGGTCACTCGTAATTCATGCCTCAGTTTCATGACTGTTTTTTTTATGTTTAATGGGCCTACTCTTGACCTCAATCTAGTCTTAGTGGACAGAGATGAGGTCGACGATGGAACGAGCGAACCCAAAAGATGCCTATTAACTCGCGACTTAAATAGATTGGGGTCATATGAACTTGGGAACAACGACGAAGGCAGGGATCGTGATCGTGATCGCAAACTCCATATTTTCGGATTAAATGTCCTGAAATTCTTAACTCCTCGACTATACACTTTCATACTCCTGGCACCTGCTTGTCGTACCTACCTATCCTGCGTTTGCAACAAAATGAAAACAAATATATTGTTTTCAGCATTATTTTATCACAATATCTGTAGTCATTCGATTCAATAAAGTTGATGCTAGTTAGGGGAAATACATGATTAGCGTGATAATTGATTCTAGTGGACTGTTTACATCTCACCTTACACCATGATAAAAAATTATAAATCAAACATTGGCTAGAGGATAATCATCATCATCATCTGCCTAGGCTTTTCCCAACTATCTTTGGGTCGGCTTCCAGTCTAGCCGGATGCAGCTGAAAACCAGTATTTTACATGGAGCGACTGTCTATCTGACCTCCACAACCCAGCTAGCACTGGGTAACACGATACCCTTTGGTAAGACTGGTTGTCAGACTTTCGAGCCACTGACTACCTTAACGACCGTCAAAGATCTACAAATGACAGCCGGAACCAACGTCTTAACTTGCTTTCCAAGGCACGGAGGAAACTCGGTATGTAATGGGTGGTCACCCATCCACAGACCAACCTAAGCAAGCGCGGCTTAACCTAAAGATTGACCCAAGCGGCTGTTATTATTTAGCTACGAGCTCCTTACTCCTTACGGTGGTAATCATCATCATAAAAACTCCATTAAGTATCTTAAATAATAACCATATTACTTGGCAAACTTACTAACAATTACCTCATATTTATGGAACAGTGCAGTAATTATGAATTGAGTTGCCAATAACAAGCGGTTCGTGTCGTCATCGAGCCCGCCGTGTCTCCGCCGCCCACAAATTAATTCTGTTACTCTTGGCTAACGGCCCCGTCACCTGGACCTCTAAGCGTCCGCCCTACATTTCTCAGGACCTTCGTATAGATGCACTGGATATGCCAGTTTATGTTTAAAGGAAGGCCGACTCTTTCTATCTTTCTCCATGATGGTCGAATCTTCTTGATATATCTATCGGATATCTTAAGCATTGCCAACTTGACAAACAATCTTAAAACTTTAGTCACGTATGATTGATAGTAAACAGAGCCATAACCTCCTTATTTTTAAGACTTAAACTAGACTGGGAGTTTCAGATGATGCCACTTACTAGACGTAGTAGACATCCTGACATTGGCATCAAGCCGAAAAACTACTTAGCAACATGTTAGCGCCGAAAAAAAAGTTTCAGCACGAATATTAAAAGACGAGATCGTAAACTTCAGACTGACCAACGTGTCATCGACAAACTGTTGTACCTACTATGAATAATCACGTAACTAACTTGCTGGGTAAATTTATATAAGTAAATTACCCTTTAAAAAAACTAATTAGCAACATCTAGCAACTAAAGGAAAAGTCCGAATCTTACAAGATCATTCCTTCAACTTTGATTCAACTCCCTAGCACATCACCGTTGTACTTTAAATTATCACACTATTCACTGATTTTTTCAATGTGTCTGCCAACATTATTTATTCTCTTTTTTAGATCCCCACAAGCCACGTAACATGTCAGTATGGAGACAAAAACTGTTCAACAGCCACTTCCAGTATTTTCTACGACAAGTTTGTCTCATCAATAAATGCTGACAGTGGCAGCATGTGAACACAGTCGCTTATTAAGACGTCCTGAAACTTCTGTCTTGATCTGTAAGAATCTATGGCTTCACTATGTCTTCAAGAGATACATTGTATGCAAGACTAGAGTGTATGGAACTTTGGGTGGTGAGTTTGTTGTCGGTGTAGTCTGCCCACGGAATTGACGTTCTCCACTTTTGACAACCGTCCTCATAAATTGAAACTTCAATGAGGTTAAAACAAAACTTATACTACTTACGGGAAATCTTCCGTGATATTCGTTTTTTGAGCTCCAAAAAAAAAACAATGTTTAAGATTAAAACTATCTGTCAAAGACAAGAATTCCAGTGCAAGCTATGGTGATAAAGCAACTCAGGCCTCGCTTGTACACATAATTGTAATATACTATAACAATAACGATTATTTAATTAATAAATGACACGTTATTGTCTAACTGTTGCGATCTATTTACATACACGCTGAATCTATCGGTAATAGTGCTGTGCCAAAGTGAGGCAGCTTATGTAGAACCCCAATACTGGATTTACTTAAAAACTTACTAAATCGACTTCTTTAATAGTATTTATTTTTCGTTATGTTTCATATGTATATTTGAACAATGTGAATATTACTCTAATCGACAAGTGGGGTAATGGGTAAGGCCAGCAAATGTTTATTAGCGAATTACATACAAGATGTAAACTTACCCTACACGAAGCCTTTAATCAAGCATTCTGTACATCAAACTAAGTAACTCTACGCAAAAATTATTTCTGGGAAACACTTTTTTTTTGTGGTGAAAAATCACGTTTTACTGAAGGACTCAATGTAACGCACTCAAAACATTGTGCTAATGGATGCATTGAATAGTGCGGGGGTCGTATTTAAAGTACAGCTACAACACTAAAAACGTGTATTAAAAAAAAAACAAAACTTATGAAAAATAGAATGAATAAATGGAACTTGGACCCCCAATATCTTCGAAACTGGAAGGTCAGGTATGGTCTAGAAAAAAAAATGATGGCAATGACGGGGAAAACAAGTGCGTTTAGGATTCGTTAAGGGTAAGTACTTTTACATCCATTAGACTTCAAGCATTGCGTCAATCAAATACAATATTAAAATAATACCAGATTCTAATAACAGCCATTCCACATCCGCATCACTAAAACTCCAACGCAACACTAAATATCTAGCGGTTTTAATTTATTATCAAACTTGAGCAGTTTGTCGCTTGCACATGCAAGGGGCCAAGTTTCGATACACAGGGACCATAAATTGATAAGATTATGTGCATTCGGACTTTGATTTACGTCCCCACGATAGATAATTGGGACGAGTTTTGAATTTACTGCATAATGGGGTTAAGTTTAGCAGTTTTGGGGTGCAACTTGGATGCATACGTCATCGTAACGGTAATGACCGGGGGTTTATTGAAGGGGTCTCCTGTCCCATTTTAAAATAATGCGTATCCAAGTACTATGTCTGCTGGTTACATGATTAACTTGTAAAAGATCGCGGTTAGGAACTGGAATGCGACAACAGCACTAAATTATAAGTAGGAGGCGCTCAGTGAGTGAAATAATTATGGCTGTCAATGGTGAAGCAGAAATCTAACACAACATAACATAACATCACGCATCAAGGGTAACTTGTGCGTATTATATCATACCCACATTTCGCCCAGTAATGTTTAAGGTTATGATGTTATATGCAGCATAATCGTCAAGGCCACGGTCTTGGCAAAAAAAAAAAACAAAAAAAAAACGGTAGTGGTCCATAACAGGCCTTTTTTGCAGTTAGATAGATAGGTACTTACTTCAGGGCAATAACGTTTTCAGATATCACAGAAGGAACAAGCATTGAGCATAATACTTGTGACATCACTATTATTAACACTTTAGAAAAATACTTAGGAAATCCTTACTTCCTTACTAATAAATTATAAATGCGAAAGCAAGTTTGTTTTTTTGTTACCTTTTCACGCCTAAACCACTGAACCGATCATCGTGATTTAATTATATTATTACAAGCAGAGTACAAAACAAATTGATTGTCAAATTGTAAATTAACGCGAGCGAAGCGGCGGGTAAAAGCTAGTTATCCATATTGCTGTGATTTTTTGAGTATAATCGCAATGCTAAACTTTACCCCTTTTTTTCCGATTGGAAATCATTAAATGACTCCTCCCGCTCTGGGCAGAGCGGAAGGGAGTGTCAGACTTTTACTCACTAAAAACCACCCATGTTCCTTCTTTTGCCCTTTATGTTCCAGGGCCGCGGTATCTCTTTCGAACAGTCCCGCAGCTGCTAAACTTTACCCCTCTATTATATTTAAGAATTGTGTCTCTCTCTCCCTCTAATCCATCCAAACGTTGTCTTGAAATTTTTATTATGTACGTAATAAAGAATATTCTACATAACTATCTTAAATTTCATCTAAGCCTTTCAACAATCAGAACATACACACACACCATTCAAAAAGTACAACGACCCCACTAGGTAACATTTCAGCACCTGCCCGTATATTACCGCCATATTATCGCGCTTATTACCGGCGGGGTATCGCCGTACAGCCACGTGGGACAGAGTTAGCCTGGCTTGTTTATGGTACGACGTAATTATACCTCAACTATATGCTGCGCTCGAGTTCCATGATTTATGTGGCTCGTTCGATTATGTGGGAGGGTAGATCATCATCAGGCTCTCTGGAATATGTTTCGGGTGCCAGTGTTACAGCTTGGCTATGAACTATACGCTCAAGAGACATGTTAAAAACATAATAATATGATAGAAACACCATGCAACGTGTCACCGCGACGCGAATTGTGATGCGATAGTTCTCATGAGGAGGAACAAGTGACGTTCGGGTATGTCGCGAGGCTATCGTAGAAATGACACAGACACTATGATCCCGTGTCTGGACATAATAGGACAATGTTATATTATAATTGCCAAGTTTGACACGTTAGCCCACACCAACCTATATTAACCTAATAATATTGTCTCGACGTTGTTTACTTTGTTTCGTTTATCGTAGTTTTTAACCGACTTCCAAAAAAGAAGGAGGTTGTTTTTATACACTAACTCAAGCTTCCGACGAAGACAATAAACGGCCTGTCACTTCACTGGGCCTTTCGAGCCCAAACGGAAGGCTTTATCAATTACTGTTTACAATTAATTGCATCACTCAAGAAGGGTGACCAACTGACCACAATTTCAAGTGGACATACATGTTTTAACCTAAGCAATAACCGTGTCCACTGTTTTTAAAGCCACCCCTTAGTGCGTGAACGATAGTTCGAAGCATGGACGTAGTAAGTATTAATGTGTCTGTAATTACGAGTGCCGTGGGTCACTCGGCACTATTAGTCAACGTGACACACCCTTGTGTCAATCTGTCACTTTGAGTGGGTTTTTGTTTCTTTAGCTGAGTAGGTGGCTTTTGAAGTGGCTTAGTGTTTTCTTTGAAATCAATTAGATTCGTTAGTGAGGTACTGTTGACAGCGGAGAATGGAAGAAAAAATCCTTTTGCGGCGACCCCAACTAACATGGGACAAGGGCAGGAAGATGAGTGAGGTACTGTTGGCCAGAGGGGTACTTAACAGAGGTCTTCGACCACAAAAAGATCAGAATAAGCATTTAGAGCTTACAATATTACTGCTCTAGTTGTCAAAAATAAATGTCAAATTACAATTATTAATAAATTCGGTCTACCTTGTAATAGACAACGACAGAAAATAGTGTTAGTTTATTTAAGGGTCACCGTTATCGATATCGATAAGGAGGACTATTATTTATTGTTTTCATATTATTCAAGTTGTTGTACTGGTAACTAGTCGGTTTTATTACAATAAGTAATGGGTCGTACTTAAACCTGTACGTGTCCTACAAAGCTAACTGATTTGAGTTTTATAACTGAGTGGGATCAACGGCGAAGTAGGGTAACATACCCGCAATCTAAATGCATTAAACAATTCATTTATGCATTTTCGAAATTCTTTGAATAAAAAAGTGTGTTACACAATAAAATTGGAGTGCTGGTCTTAAATGTAAACCAAAGTCCTTAGTGACCTCATAAATAAAGGTATTTTAGTGCCCAAGTTAAACATATTTAAAAACATTTTTTTCTACAATAAAACGACATATTTTTGATCGCACACACTCAAATGAACCAAAATTCGCACGCACCACAAACACACACATATACTATAAATAGACACGCTTTTAGTGAGAGATAAGGGTGTCCATCTGGCTTGTCAGTCCCGGACAGGGGCCGGCCGCGACGTCACTAGTAATCCTGACGCGACTTTTGACGTCGTAAAACGTCGCTGATATGTCCTGACGGGATAAGTCTCTGTGACTTTTGGAAATCACGCAAAGAAAATGTTTTGGTATGTTTTCGCTGTAATTTTAGAACGAGTAACCCAATAGTTGGTTTTTATATATCTGGTCTTCGAAAGTTTTTTTAACAGTCGAGCTTTTTAGCGTGTTAGAATTGAGCAAATTTCTATGAAATCATATACATATATGTTTATGTAGGTTAATCGAGTACTCATATACAGCTTGGCAAAAAAGAGTCTGACGCGGTGACAGTTGGAACTAATGTCGATGATTGTGGTTACTTGTCAACTGCTAGTACATTCTGTGTCAACAGTGCGTATATCTTAGTGGTTTTTCATAGATTTTTAAAAATTATCAACTTTCCTTGCGTAATTAACTATTTAAAATGAATAAAACTATTCGAAGCAGTGGCAGTGGCGACCTCATTTATTCCACACTCTTTTTTGCCAAGCTGTACTTGCAGATTAGTCTTAATGTTCTGGGAAACTATTTTGATTTCCTGTGAAAAACAATCTTCAGGACACGTGATTAATACAAAGTGATTGAAGACACACTTAATTGTTATATTAATTTGCTTGCTAATTTAATTGCTTTGTCCAATATTATCTAATAAGTACTTGATTAATAATTTAATCTTTAAAAGCGATGTTAATTTATTAAGTTTATATTTAGTTCACTATATCATGTAGTTCATTTTATATGAACTAGTCCTTTTTTGTAAATATTTAGTTTGGGCCTTTGCTCAGCAGTGGGGTGCGGTTAGCTAACAGTAACAGGCAAAATGTGAGTTACTGTAGGGCAGATATAATTGTTCCTACCCTTCGTGGATTACAGGCGTAAGGTTATGTTATGTTATTTTATTTTAAACTATAATAAACATTCTACAAATTCAAAATTCACAGCAGCTCAATCCCTAAACAATTAGCCCACCGATTAATCACTAAACGTTAATTTTTGTTACATCCAATGAGCACTAGCCACGATATTAATCTAACGCCTAACACACTAACACGACACGGGGTAAGGGTGACCATTCTTCATTAGCACAAAGGAGCTGGCCTTTTGTCTCCACTCCATTCATTCGCGATTGTTCACTACTGTGAGTGAGGAGCTTGAGGACTTATTCTGGAAGATGGTAGGACGGACAATAATTTGATTTTGTTTATTTTCTAGGAGTAAATGACAGCGTGGTGACAGGGGAGAATGGAATAGAATGCTTTATTCGCAAAAATTTTAGTATTACAAATCAGGTGTTCAAATTCTTAGAATGCGAGAATGGAAGAAAAAAAACTGCTGACCCGAATCCAAGTAATATGGGACAAGGGCAGGAAGATAATGATTTATTAGATGATTTTTTTGTACTGTAAAACCCATTGAGAGCCCAAGAAACCCAAGTGAGAGAATTATCAAGTAAGTGAAACTACTGAACATTTAGGCCTTCTGTATATTTTTTACACCTAAAAGCAATAAATTAACTCAAACATGATGATTTTTAAAACAGACGAGTTTTTTATCTTTTATATGATACTGAAGTCAAAGAAACGAATAATTTCTGAACATCACTTTTATTAATTCTATAGTTTTCAGTATCATAAAAACAAACTATCCCCACAAAACACACTCATATCAACAAAACCAGCCACCACAACACAACATTCGTAAGAAATACGAACCCACATCAAACGGCCAGAATACGGCCGCTGACGTCCAGACGTGATCCCTGTCAACAAATCCACAATACAAGCTGACTCGTTGTCACCCCAGTTCAACAATGCAGAGATTAATGATCACTTCTTGTATTTCACTATTGGACGGCGCTTCGATTCAAATTCAGTTCACTTGTGGATTTTTGGATGGAGACAGATGTTCGGGTAGGAAGAAATGGAGTAATGATAGACTAACAAGTCGTGCTGTGTCACTACCGTTAGCAGCCTCGGTTTAGTTGGAAAACAATTGACTTTTATCGGCAGCCATTTTTTCTTTTCGATCACCTTTGTGATGGTTTCCGTGTATGTATGTTTTCTGAAATACGCGTAGCGTATGAACGTATACGTAGCTTCTTCGGAATAAAAAAATCATTTAAGTATTTAGTTTCTTAAAATGGTATGTCTTTGAATATATTTTTTAACCCATATCATCATCATCTTCCTGCCCTTGTCCCGATTAATTTGGGGTCGTCAGCGCAACACGTTTTCTTCTTCCATTCTCCCCTGTCAGACGTCACGGCATCATTTACTCCTTTCTCTTTCATATCAGTCTTCACACAATCCATCCATCTTTTCCTTCCTCTCTCTCTCTCTCCATCCACTAACATTTTTTAACCCACATGATGATACATATATCTGGACTCATCACAATTATGAGCATTCAAATTCTTTTCCATTATTCAAAACTTAGAAGAAAAGAAGGCGTTAAAAATATTCCCACATCTCAAGAATTCCCCCATCTTACAGGTACTCCTCTCAAATACAGACAATCAATTCAATTAGACTGTGTACTCTAAGTGTGAGCCCAACTTGCTATTAAACGGAGCAAGTGACAAAACAAACTTAGCGGTGTGAGTTGGCTGAGACCGCCTTAAACTGGTTTACGTCGGTTTGAACCGGTTTATACTGGTTAGGCTCGATTTAAAGTTGCTGCAAAGTTATTTGATGTGAAGATTGTGCCGCGTTCAAGAAAAACGATTCTAAATAACGTCTATAAATAAAAGAAGTACCTACATAGGTTTTTAAACTATATTATTTATATAAAAGTTACTTTTGTGTAGGTCTCCGCTATACCAAAAAAAACAGCAATGAGTGAGTAAGCTTTCTCTTTTCCAATTTAGCCCAGTTCGTAGAAAAAGAACCACTCCAAAGGATCTTTAACAAACTGCAACAAGCCCAGTTAACGCAGCTGCGCAGTTCCTAAGGCTACTTTATGCCCTCGGATGTCTGTCTATCTCCTCCTACATGGGCTACATCCAACTTTACACAGCAACAAAGATATCGGCGATGCAATGGGCCGCGGCCAGCACGGAGCATTAAGCCCGCGGCAACAATCTTTACGGGACATTCGAGGACATTTGGGGACATTCACTGACATTTGGGTGTATTCAGGGCCGTTTGGGACGTTTGGAGTGGGCTGACATTTAGCTAAAAGGGTTTAGTGGATAGGTTTTTAGTTTGATGGGTCTTGGAAGATTAAGAAGGGGGGATTATCATCAATCTATTTGTTATAGGTGGTCTGGATTCCATGGTGAAGCAATGACGGAAGTTAATGTAAACAACGTAACAAAAAAATACTACATTCGATGAAGAAATTGAAAGAACTAAATTACTTCTTTTCATTGTTATAAAAACTTAATCAAATTCCAGGAATCCCAAAAAAAGACCTCATACCCGAAACCGCGAATACACTCATCACTCCAGCCAAATACCCACAAAAGGGCAACACAATAACCGGAATCCATTAACAAATCGTTTACAGACAACACGACAAGTGGCACGGCGCGTGTACCGCAAAGCAAGCATGACAGAACAAAGTTTGTGAACCGGATTGCGCCGGTTCCGGGCGGATTAAACCGGTCCGTGCCGGCGCGCGGCGGTTAGAAGTGGTTAGAGGCAGTTAGTCAGGTGAGATCTGAGGCGCGGCGCGGGCTTACTATCGAATTATTGTCTTTGTGCAACTAGGCGTTTTGTATGCCAAGGGATTTCGTTTTTAGGGATGAGTTTTGGTTTCTGTTCTGTAGTTGGTTTTGGGGATTGCATTTCTGAGATTGCATCTGTTCGTAACACAGCTTTAAAGTTTATCTAGTGTTTGTGTCTTGAAATAAACGTGACGTTACAGTTTTCGAATTATTTAAAACAAGACTGCATAAGTACTCGTACAAATTATTTTTATAAAAGTTCACGTAATATTTTTAAAGCTTCTTTAGTTAAGCATGATTTGACTTTCGACAAATATTGCTTTGATCTCAATCTTGTCTAGCGCTGCCACTTGCTTGATTCAAGACCCTAGCTCAATAGTTACTGGTCAATAGTCCACACCAAGAGAATTTAGTCCATTCGAACGCCCAAGACGCACAGATCTCCCGATGACATCAATCTATGTAAACAGCCTCTACACAGCTCTTAAATCAATAGGTCTTTGTCCAGGTACTTGGTAGACCATCGAGAGCTGTTTGATTTAATATAATGGCTATGTGGGAACATTAGACGATCAATTGGCCATCAATTGTGCGGTTAATTTGCAGTAAATACGCAGTAATCCGCCGCCTGTCCGGGGCTGGATTTGACAATGTTATTGCATGATTGGTGCTGTGTTTTGGATTATACAGTATGGTTGTTATTTGTGAAAAATTGTGGGGAATTTTAATTATGAATGGATTTTGTGTTTATTGATAATAATTGTGTCGAATAAAAACGTTGACCGTTGTTACTGTAAAATAATAACGTTGAAGTAAGTTTTGTTTATAATATGGTCACTCTAATTATCATGATGATCTTCCTGCCCTTGTCCCATATTAATTGAGATCGGCGCAACACGTTTTGTTCTTCCATTCTCCTCTGTCAACCTTCACTCCTTGTTCTTTCATATCACATATCCATCGTATCCTTAGTCTTCCTCCCCCTCTCCATCCAACCTATTAAATTATATTGCAGTTAAATGTTAAGAATTTTATTATGATAGTCCCAGCTTCAACTATATTGAATTTAAAGTTTACATTTATGTTTCGAATTTCAGGTAACCCATTAAGGTAATTTCTTACGTATTTTGGGTGAAATTAATACATAAAAGTAGAAGTGGCCTCATGTATGTACTTACTAAGTACTTTACTCTTTGTTCACTCCTTTTCAATTTTATTCGATAACTCTGTAGATTTTATAGGTCACGCTGTAAAACGTCTAGATATTCAAGGATAATGTCTTATTATAAATAAATTAATTGATTAACAGAGGAGGTGCTCGTGGCTAAATAATAACACCCGCTCGGGTCGATCTTTAGGTTAAACCGCGGTTGCTTAGGTAGGCCCGTGGATGGGTGACCACCCATTACATACCGAGTTTCCTCCGTGCCGACAATACCTCCACAGTAACAATAAGATAGATTAGGTACCCACTAAGAAAGTGAACCAGTTTCATTTGAGATCAAAAGTAGAAAAGAAGGAATCTTTTGTCTGTTACACTCTCCTCCACGAGATACATCGAAGCAATAAGGATTAAGAATAATAGGATTATAAACAACTTCAAAAACGTCTTCTAACTAATCAACCTTACAAAACCAATTACACCAGCTACCCCATCCACAAAATTTTTCCCATAAAACGGTTCAATTAATTGATTACCGCTAATTCAGTACCCAGCAAGCGTCTACAAATTGCCGTGCAATATCTCAAGGCGACAACGGCCTATCAATAAAGGCCTCCAGTGGCCTCGCCAGGCCTCCGTCTTGCCAATACGCAGGCCGGTAAATTGAGACGGCCGATTTACGAGGCCTGGCCTGGGCGACGTATTAATTTACAATAGTCAGTGAGATGTGTGAGAATGGGCTCTTGGAAACGCAGTTGTGAGAAGCAACTGCATTTTCGGTTTTGGCACAAAGTGGTATTATTGATGTGATGTTTCAGATGTAAAAGAAGAAGGAAAATAGGTTGATATGGCACATTCGAGAAGTGCACACAACATTAATAAACAAAAATGAAACTTAAATCTAAACAGAAATAACTGGCAAATGCGAGTTGTACTCACACGCACACAGGGAGAACCCTGTGTGCTATCACCAAACAATATAATAAAAATATTTTGAAGGCTCGTTCATGTGTTGTATTGTATTACATTCAACAGCAAAACTAAATTTGTTTTTCATAGTATGTGAATGAAAAACAAAGTTACTGCTGAAGTTTGATGAAAAAGTGCCATATCTCAAAAACTAAACATCAAATGTTATTCAAACCAATTTTTGTAAAAAGTTTTTTCACGTTCTACAATCTTACTTTTTTTTCAGAACTTTTCCTATGACGAATCTATAAGGGTTCCGTTTTTTGCCATTCGGCTACGGAACCCTAAAAAGAGATAATAATTGTGTGTCTCACGGCTGAGCTATGGCTGAGCTAAATAGGCCCCGTTCAGCAAACTGCCGAGCAGCTAGACGGTCTGACGCAGGTTCAACATTCGCAGAAAACATTATAATCGAACTATTATATTGTTCCGTTGCAGGGAAATAACTTAAGTGTTGTTTTAAGTTTTTTCTTTTTTTCCAAAATTATCTATACTCTATCGGAAAACATTAATAAATACATTTTGCTTTAATGAAATCAATCAAGGTATCTATCAAGCTTTATACACGGTACAGTCTAGTACGGGGGCACCCACACCAAAAAATGCTTAAATCATCATCATTGTCTACAGCATGACCTCACCGATTGCTGTGTATAGCTTCATCCAGATTTCCACCGCGATGAGGCTCCCGCAGGAACGACGTGGAGATGAGCATACTTAATTACAATGCTTCTTCCTCCGCAACCCTCCAACTTACATTGACTGCCTCGTTAGTGTAGTGGGTCGCTATCGTGACTACGGAGCATGAGGCCCTGGGTACGATTCCTGGGTCGGGCAAATTGTAATTGGGTTTATCCATCAGTAATTTCTCAGTAGCAGCCACGGCGTCTGGATTTGTGCCCGATTGATGGCAATTGGCTCGCCCTCTATTACATAGGATTTAAACATAACTGTCGTATTGTGGGTGGTACTATTAGGTACACCTCTGCCTAATCCGGGTCTTACAGGCGTAATGAAAAAAAATTCTCCAATTTATTCTCAGACTCAGATATAAATAGTCCATCAAAAGTGTAACTAATTGAGACGACAGGCGTCGATCTGATTACCTCGCGCCGTCGCACCGGAGTCAACACTCATCAATATTCACGACGCTTCAGATATGACAAGCTGCTATTTTTAGACGGGAATATTTTGTTTGGAATTGAGTGTGATCTGGATGTGATCATCATCATCTGCCTAGCCTTTCCCAACTATGTCGGGGTCGGCTCCCAGTCTAATCGGACGCAGCCGAATACCAGTATTTTATAAGGAGCGACTGCCTATCTGATCTCTGAGTTTGTACGGAGTAAAACGATACCCCTTGGTAAGACTGGTTGTCAGATTTTCGGCCACTATTAAAAATTGATCCGAGTGGCTGTTATTATTTAGGCACAAGCTCCTCAGTGATCTGGATGTCTTACATGATTTTTTTGTAAAGGAAATAGTCTAACAATTAGAATGAACGATATAGTGAGTTTGTCTCCCATCCAATTACCTACTATTGACATAAAGAGCTAGATGGTTTTCACTGTTGAGGCACAGGACTTCTCCCTGAGAGAGGTAATCGGCACAACTCGGGCTGGTGGATAATCTTTTTAAGTAAGGTATTTATTAGTTTGATGTACAAGAAATATCGTACAAAAGCCGGGATTCAATGCTAATGAGTGAAAAAATTGACAATATTATTAAGGTAGGAGCATTAATGAGCAGGTATTTTCCTAACAACCGTGCTAGTTTAATTTCAGTCCCCTCAAATCTTACTTAACCTTCATATACTAGCGCCAAATTTTATAACACCATACTCGCGTACGGCCTGAAAGACCGAAGGTTTGAAAATCAATTTCTGTTTTTTATTTTCAAAAAACTTAACGTGGATATTATATTTTCTGAGAATATACTACGAAATATCGTAAAACTGATAATTTTCCGACAATATACCGATCATTTACTGAGTATATCCTTTCATTGGAGTTTCAGAAAAATAGTTAGATTTTTGTAAGAGGTCGTAAAATGTTAGCAAAGGTGATTTGTTTTCTTCTAACATACAAACCTAAAAGATACATTATTAGCTATTATAAACAAAATAATTTGAGATATAAGAATCATAATTTAAGTTTCAGTACAAAACCACGGAAGGCAAATTTCGTGACACCTATACCCGCAGCGGTCTCACAAACCGATATTCGCATAAAACGGATATATGCGCTAATCGCACCAATACACTTCTAGTCCTGAAATTATGTAGCCACTAATCATGCAGCTATCAGGAAGTACAAAATGTCTTCATTGATTATAGCAGAAAAAATCACAAAATACTGTTTTATCGGTCTCACAGACCAACGCGCGAGTATAGGGAGGTTAACCACCCAAAACATGCTTCTCAACTCTTATACAAAATATCAGTACACTTGATAATTATCCCCACCCTACCCAGTTCAATCAAGAACCCCGAAATAAAAAACAAAAACAAATGACGTCCCAGTAAACAAACAAGAGCCTCCTACCTGACCAGCCACATAAACAGTGAAGAAGAAAAGCAAAATGTATGTGCCGTATCGGCGGCAAAGCCCCGTACAAATCTGAACAGTGGATAGCCGGCCTGATCGACAAATCCGGCAGATTACGCGCTGATACAGGGGGCATGTTTATGAGACAGTCGCCGGACTGCCGGACTGTGGCCGGCTCGGTAGGGCTGGCGGAAATTCGAGGGAATTTGACGAGGAAGATGTAGATACAGGTAGCTTTAGTTTCGTATCAGTTTCAAAAAGGATTGCACTCTTATTAATTTGACTTCTGATGATATAAATGCGAAAGTAACTCTGTCTGTTACCGTTTTGTGCCTAAATCACAGAACCAATCGTTATAAGATTTAACAGTTGGGTAATCTGGGATAAATTTAATTTTACATGTTGTGTGTTGTTGTTTGGTTTGATGACATGTTAATTGCTTTTTAAATTAAATGAAATAAAAAATGAAATGTACTAATGTTTCATAAAATGTTCAAAATTTTGTTTAACAAAATGAAAATGTAATTTATTGTTTGATGAAATGAAGAATTTTTTTTTTTTTTTTTTATCGAAATGTAATGCTAAATGCATACTTAAATGAGATGAAATGTTAAGTGTATTGCTACATGTAATGTTTAATGAAAATAAAATGTAAGGTATGTAATGTTAAATGAATTGTATTGTAAGAAATGTAATTGTTAAGGCAAATAAAGGCTAATGAATGAATTAATGAATCTGGGACCTAGAATAGGTTTTTCAGCTTAGATGGCAGAAGCAGTTGTGAACTGCAGCTAGACGAAGCATAAACTAAAAAAAAAAAACTCCGAAGAAGACACGAAAAGTAACACTTTCAAATAAATACGACTAGAATATAAAAGGTGCATGAGAATCAATATTGCATACTTAAAATAAAAACAGTAATACCTATTCTAGATATATACATACCTTGAACAATGCGAAAATCCTTCAGATGTATGCATATTTAACAAAAGCTTAGAGACCGATGGTCAAACAAAGATGGAAGTCAGCCAAAAAATAACATTAATTAGAGTTTCAGCAAATATAGGAAACAATATGTTTATGGAACTGATGGACGCTACTGAAGGCGCTAAACTAGTGGCTCATTTCAAGGCCGACACGCTAGGAAGAAAAAGAATACGTTTATGGCAACAGAACTATACATAGATGGTGACAGCTACATTATGGTTGCCTATATCTTCTCCCTCAGGATAAAGGGACCTCATTGAAAGAAGGAAGAAGAAGCAAGCATTAATCTGATACATTTGCAGACAGCGTGATGGATACATCGGTTACGAGACGCACGCACTTTCATATCAGAGAGCTACAATATTTTCATTCTTCCTTATTTAATGACATTTAGATTAGATTCACTGTATAGTGTAAAGTACAGTGATAGCCTAGTGGTGTGACCGTCGGACTGCCAAGTCATAGGTTTCAAGTTCGAACCCAAGACACGCACCTCTGATTTTTCGGATTCATGTGCGTATTGTATAATTATCACTTGCTTCGGCGAAGGAAAACATAGTGAGATATTTCTGAACCGCATGTAAAGTCAAGTCAGAGGTCTATGGGGGGTAAAAAACCTCTGTCACCAAGTTAGGAACTAACCACACGATAAAGAAGAATGGAATGACTAAACAAAGCAAATCGCTCAATTAAAAACTAAAACAAACGAAATCCAGACAATAGAACTCCATTTCCCAATCCAAACCTTTCCACAATAGTCGTAAAGTGACAAGAAACTATCTTTATTCTACCAGATAACATTTCAAAAACATATCTCTTATACTTCGAAATAAAAATGTAAATGCTCTGGCAACCCTAACACATCGAGATAGAAGGAAGGTAGTCCGTATAATATTTTGGCTTACAAAACGAGTCCAAGTTTTAATAGTGTACCCCATGTTTATGTTATGGCCTTTCGTATCGGAACTATGAACCTGTCCGTGGGGAGGAGCTGATGTACAGCGTATGGAGTTTTTTGGATGGATTTGATATTTTTTTTGGAGATATTTTTGTATTATTTTATTGGAAGTTGGTGTGTATGAAATCAAGAAAACAAATCTTATAAATATCGAATTATTTACGAAATCATTCCATAGTTGACTTACAAACGGTAAACGAATCGTATGGGACAGTCGCTCCATGTAAAATACTGATATTCAGCTGCATCCGGTTACACTGGAAGCCGACCTCAACATAGTTGGGAAACGGTTAGGCAGATCGATAATTTCAAAGTTTGTTTCACATCAAATCTGTACCAAACTACATAATTATATCGGAAATGATTATAAAAGAATTAAACCCAACTGAAATAAAATACACACAAGGCTATTCTAATACTTTTTCTTTAAACATAAATATTACTTTTGTACATACAAAACTAATGTTTATCTCTAGGTAAGTACAAAAAAAATTAGGTCAAACATTGATAGAAATACTATTTACAAAGTTACCTTTAGTTAATAAAATGGGAATAGTAATCCTATCCCAATCGTAGCACCGGTGTACTACGGCTACGACTGTGTGCTACGGCGTAGCAACTGGCGTAGATCAGACACATTGTTACATTCTACCCACTACCCGTCCTTATTAATCACAAATATTTTTCTTAGAATAACTTTTTTTACGACTGTTGATGTTTTGTCTAGTAGAATATGAATGTATTAATTTGAAACTATGAGGAAAATTATAAAGAAACTAGCTGTTGATCGCGAGTTCCACTCCTTTTGGTCGTACCGTGATTCTATACAGCCTTATAGCCTTAATTGATAAATGGGCTATCTAACTACTAAAACAATTTTTCAATTCGAACCAGTAGTTCCTGAGATTAACGTGCTCTGCCAAACAAACTCTTCAGCTTTATAATATTAGTATAGATTACGACTATCCCTTTTTTCAATTATAAACAAAACGATTTTCTGTCAGTGGAAAAGTCGCCTACCGAGTAATTACTTTTCAAAAATCATTACGTTGATTTATTTGTAGCTCACTTAATTTTTTCTACTCACATTTCATCTTTAAAACCAACAATAGATACACATATTTGAATAACCCCTCTAACACCAAAAACAACCGAGCCCAATTACCCTACCTCACCATTATTTAAATGAACTAAACAAACATTCCATACAAAACCGATTACAATTTACAAAACAGAGAATACATTGTCCAAAACAAAGCACAACAACGTAAATAAAAGCTGGTAACTATCTCAAATGTAACCAGGCCCGGTCATTACGCATAATCGCCGGACAAAAACTACGAGAGCCCATAATTATTTACAACTACCGGTGTTTGCGCACGTTTTAAAACTACCCGCCGACCGTCCCATCAAAGTCAGATAACGCGGGGAACTATGAGAAGGCTTGTTTATTGAGAGGATGCCACTGGGGTCCTGGTGTTCAGATTGGGAGGCTGGGGTTTCATGTAATTTTTCAGTCTTCTAATATGTATTATATGTTAAAGAAATAGTTTTAAAATCCATCTATTATGGGTTCTTACGTGCTTCTTTGTGGACGTGTCGAGTTTGTTAATCAGCGATTGTGTTAAATTATAATACAGAATTGGAACAAAATCAATCGATCTTCAACATAAATATTCGAAATTTTTGTGGCTCGAATACACCTATGATTTTTATAAGAAACTTGCAAACCGCAAAAGCACTTAAAATACAATATTTTGTGTACAATACGTATGAAAATCTACTACTAAATTAGAACTCATTTAATGAGATATACCAATTTCAAATCGATTTATTAAACTGCACTGTAAATTGATCTTTGATTTCGTTCATTTGTATATGTGCATTTAGGTAATGTTCAATTTATAATGAACGATCCAATACGACATAATCATCTAAAACTCACCTACGAATTATGTCGGCAAATGAATATTCACTACCCCAAAAGAAAAACATCACGGACTTCTCTTCTCATATTCTCACAAACCTAAATCAAAATCAAAATCAAAATCAAAGCATTTATTTCAAGTAGGCCCGTTACAGGCACTTTTGAACTGTCGAAACAAAGACAACAATGAAATTTAGCTACAGTCCCAGTCACAAGGCATAAAAACTGTGAAAGTACTGTAGTTGCCCATTCCCTAACGTAGATCTCTATGGAGAAGAACGGGCAAGAAACTCCATGGACACTCTTTTAAATCAGAATATTTTTACAAAACCTTGGTTACATCATTCATGTTTAGATGGTACATTATGTGAGAGCGATGTAGCAAGATGTGCACGTTAAAAGTGTCCATAGTAAAAACAAGGAAAAGAACAATTCAAAAAATAAAATAATTAATTCAAATAAGCCGTGGCAACCAAGAGATGACCAGTCACAACTGACAGCGCCCGTTCACGAACATGACGCATGTATCAGCACCATTCAACTCAACCATTTTGAAGGGAACTAACTGATCCGACACACGCGCCACCATCAGCGAGACATTTGAGTGAGCATGACATACACTTAACCGCCAGGGCAAATTCAAGTCAAAAAAAAAAAAAAATGACGTAGGTTTCCAACGAAGGATAGCTTTCTATTACATAGTACTCACATAATATGGGCTATGCGGTTATATAATACCAAAAGAAATTGAATCTATACAATGCAAAGATAGTTGTACAATCTTCAGCAGCTCCAACAATACTATTTAATGCTATCCATTAATCAGTTTATGCGCCCCTGTCCATGTGGAGCAGGACCGGCATTGAGCCAAGCATTTTTATCAGAGATATAATCGTCCAACTTGTAATATGCTTGCTTACATAGTGTGCGTTTAATGCATGATTTAAATTTCGTCTCATTCAGTTCAAGAATACTTTGTGGAATTTTATTATAGCATCTTAAACAGTACCCCATGAAAGATGAGTCTACTTTAGCGAGTCTGAAGCCCGGCTGAACTAATTGGTCTCTAGTTCTCGTACTGTAATTGTGTCTGTCACCTCTTTTATTAAAAAGATGTAGATTTTTTCTAACGTACATTATGTTTTCGTAGATGTATTGACAATGTACCGTCATGATTTTGATTTCCTTAAACAGTTCCCTTAGAGAATCGCGCCTACGAAGATTATATATGGCTCTGATGGCTCTTTTTTGCAGAATAAATATAGACTCAATGTCTGCAGCCCGTCCCCATAACAGAATGCCATAAGACATTATACTATGAAAGTAACTAAAATAGACCAGTCTAGCGGTATCTACATCAGAAAATTGACGGATTTTTCTAACAGCATATGCTGCTGAACTTAGGCGCCCCGCAAGAGATTTCAAATGAGAACCCCATTGTAGCCTTGAATCAAGCGTAAGCCCCAGGAAAACGGTTTTATCTACGAATTCAAGTTTCTCTTTATTCAATACTATATCACACTCGTTACTTTTAACATTTGGTAAAGCAAATCTTATGCATTTCGTTTTTTTTTCATTTAATACTAAATTGTTTGCTGTGAACCAATTATGGACCTGAAGTAGGGCATTATTTACGTCATCTAGATTTTGGGCCCGTCTATTTATCTTAAAAATTAGAGAAGTGTCATCAGCAAATAACACCATATTTTGAGGTTGGTTTTTCAATAAATAGGGTAGATCGTTTATATATACTAGAAAGAGGAAAGGACCCAATATTGAGCCTTGCGGAACCCCCATTTTTACTTTTAAACCCTGTGAATTAACACCATTTATTTGAACATATTGTTGTCTATCACTTAAATAAGATTTTACCAAACTAAGTGCAAGTTTACCTAGTCCGTAATGCTCAAGTTTCAAAAGCAATGTGTCGTGATTTACGCAATCAAATGCTTTGGAGAGGTCACAAAATATTCCTATTGCGTCTTGGGATGCTTCCCACGCAGAAAATATGTGCTTTAATAAGGTTACACCGGCGTCAGTTGTACAACGTCCCTTAGTGAAACCAAACTGTTGGTCGTGTAAGATTCTGTTGGTGTTAAAATGATTGAGCATTTGATTAAGCATTACTTTTTCAAACACCTTGCTAAAAACTGGCAACACGGATACAGGTCTATAATTATTAGTATCTTTACTATCCCCGGATTTGAAAAGAGGTATGACTTTACTGTATTTCATTAAATCAGGGAAAACTCCTTGGTCTACACACAAATTAAAAATTAAAGCTAAGTATGGTGCTACAGTCTCAACTATGGATGTACAAACTTTGATAGACATTCCCCAAAGATCTTCGGTCAGTTTGACTTTTATTTGCCGGAAAGCTTTAATAACTATCATAGGGTTTATGTGTTTAAATTTAAATTCAGCCGGGCAGCCAGACACATTCGCCTTTAATAAACCAATTGCTACTTCAGGAGAGGAATTAAGAGACTCCGTAGTTTTTAACGGTATATCGGTAAAAAAATTCACAAATTCTTGAGCTACTTCCTGATTAGAGCTTTTAGGACCACATGCTGTATCTAAGGTGTAGCTAGTGTTACGTATTTTCTTCCTGTTAGTCTCGTTATTTATGACTTTCCAAACTGTCTTTATTTTATTTTCTGCTGTTTTGATCTTGTTGCTAATGTGCAGGGCTTTGGCAACCTTGCATGTATTTCTAAAAATGTTTGAATACTTAGCAACATACTTATTAAAAGTTTCAGTGTTTATATAAGATTTAAGGTCATAAAGCTCAAATAGTCTTTCCCTACTTTTTCTGATACCTCTAGTTGCCCAATCACTAAATATAAATTTAGGGCAAATACTTTTTGTCTTCTTTTCAAAAGTTTTGTTGTATTCTGTGTGAACTATTGAAAAGAAATGATCATACAATTGATTTATATTAATATCGTCCATATGATGGCTCATAACACTTAACTTGTTCTGCAGGGAAATATTATACCTGTTTAATTTGCTAGTAGTTATAGGTCTAAATTTAATCTGAACATTTTGCAATGGTGTGTTACACCTAAAAGTTACAGTTTGTCCGCTGTGGTCAGACGGCAGGCAATTTACTATGGCTTTATCTAAGTAATCGCAATCGCAGAAAACATTATCTATACAAGTAGCAGAAGATGGAGTGACTCTAGTAGGTTCTATAAAAATGTTGGTCAAGTCAAATGACTTAAAAAGATTTAATAACCGACTGCTATTTGAATTGTCTTCTAAAATATTGATATTGAAATCACCACAAATAATTGTAGATTTATTACTGGCTGCAAGTTTTGCCAGGACATCTTCCATTATTGATTCAAATAAGGAAAAGTTTTGATAGTTTGGGGGTCTGTACACACACACAATTACATGCTTATCTAGCTCAACACAGGACAGTTCGACGCAATGTTCAACCGAGAGACCTACTATGTCAATACGTTGTTTATATTTAACACAATTTTTCAAAAGTATTAGGGAACCTCCACGCAGCATAGATTTACGGTTAAAGCAGCTACCAACCGTATAGTTCTCATAATTAATCAGCATTTGGTAATCTTTTAGCCAATGTTCGGTAAAACAAATAATGTCAAACATATTTTTTTCTAAAAACAATTCAATTTCTAATAATTTGGAAGAAATGCCTTGGATATTTTGGTGGAATAATTTTAAGGTGTTCTGCTGAGGCCCTTTTTTACTAACTAATTGAGTGCAAGAAGATACCTTGTTGTTGATAGGTTTAACAATATTGTTAAAGGTACCTTCTTTTGTCTCACTACCTAGTTTAAATTAATATTAATATCTGGAGTGAGCCCCGAGACTCCACTACCAGTGGATTCTACTTGAGAATCATCTATAATTACGCATGGATCCTCCGATTTACAGTTATTATAAAAATGTTTATTAGTATGATTACTAATAGTCGCGGTGTTAATAATATAACTAAACTTAGACATACTATTTATGTCTGTGTGAATATTATAAGCTAATAGCCTAGCTATTTTGTGTCTACATCTAATAGGTAGATACACCTTACCTCGTGTCGACTTAAGTTTATCAACAATAGTGTTGATATCCAGATATATAAGTCTGTCACTATAGTGACCTACTAAGAAATGTACATGCTTATTTAACATATGTATATAATTGTTTTTTCTACTACTTAAATTTTTAAAATATGGAAAAGCACACAATATGATCTTACTACAGCTTAACTTTAACAACTCTGATACATAGTCGGTGATGTCTTCCTTTTTAATATTTGAACTATTTCCAACACATATAGTAATGGTGGTATTAGGATTACAAACTAATAATCATTAATAATAAAGTACCCGAATCTGAACACGCTGTTAAGCTATATATCCGCCGATAAGGCCTTTTGTATCTCAAAATAAATAAAATAGCTTAAATATGTCCGGTCGGGGACTCAAACATGGCGCCCGTGTCCATATGAGTCCGACAGTGAAGCGTACAATACATATGTATGGAAATTAATACCTACTACAACTTTTGTGAGTAATACTGGCTTAGTGAGCGTTTTGTGTGACTGGACTACTGGAGATTGTAATTTTAAATGATAGTGGTAGGTATTTCCTTTTTTTTTGGAGGGTGGGAAATCATCAAATCACTTCTCCCGCTCTGGGGGAGTGGAAGGGAGTGTCAGACTCTTACTGACTAAAAACCACCCATGTTCCTTCTTTCGCCCTTTAAAAAAAAAAAAAAAGGTATTTTCTTTTAGTTGAGAGTGCAGATTTTAACTTAAAATCACTTTGAAAAAAATACGTAACACTATTTGTCGTTAGGTTTTCGCACTTAGTCTATTGTAAGTGAGCCAGGGCCGCCGCCATTTGTCATTCCAACCAGCCCAGCTCCCTACAGAAGCAGATGTTTTGTGCAGGTTAGAAGTACTGTTAGGTGGAGGTCCTGGGTTCGACTCCCGGGTCAGGCAAAGCGGCTGACGGCAGACCTGTGCCCGGTTGATTGCAATAAGCTTGCTCCTTATAACATGGGACTGGGAGGTACACCTCTGTCTAACCCTTAGGGGATTACAGGCGTGATGTTATGTTATGTATGTTATGTTATAATTTTGAATATACAAGTATACAATAATTACACAAAATACGTGTTAGACGACGAGTAATAGTAAGAGTCGACACTACGACTCGATAGATGGCGTTGACGTCGAAATAGAAGTCGCTATGGTTTCGTTCACCGGGCTGTATATGTTATTTCCGCAATAGACGCAGATACTTTGTAGGAAGTGGAATTCCGATACATTCAAAACGTATATTTTTGGACAAGTCGAACTTGGTGTGTTAACATGCCCTGATCGACTGTATTAAAACATGATGTCAAATTACTTAAGTAAATCTGAATTAAATCTTCACTTTGAATTTATAAGCTACTAGCTTTTGCCCGCGGCTTCGCTCGCGTTAATATAGAATTTGACAATCGAACTCTTAACACACTACTAAAGTTTCTATAATAATATAATTTAATCATGATAAATATAAAATAATTCAAAGACACGTGGCGCCATCTATAATCATAACAACGTATTTGTTATTTTCCTCGGGTACAGTAGTTTTTTCAGGATGAAAGGTCCATTCTGTACACCTGACAACGTATATGCAAAATTTCAGGATGATCGGTTCAGTGGTTTAGGCGTGGAAAGGTGACAAACAAACAAACTTACTTTCGCATTTATAATAAATCCACAAGCAAGTTAGGATTATAGGCTAGCTATTAGTTAGCTATCTTTAAGATCTATACCAGGTGTAAACGGACCCTTCCCGAAACTGTCATCCAAGCATTCTGGACATCCAACAAAGTAAATCTAAACAAAAATAATATTATTACTGGGACCGATTATTTTTTTGGTGTGTAAAATCACGGTGTACGGTAGCATTCAAAACATTCTGCTGATGGATGCATTGAATAGTACAGGGGTCATGGAGGTATTTAAAGTAATGTTAAAACATTATAAATTTGTGTTCCCAGGTATAGTTCAATACAAAAAAAAAACAATAACTGGAAAACGCCATGCTTTACGGCTCCGTTCAGGGTCTTTATGCACCCATCATGTATAATAAATTCGAATGATCACAGAATTAATTAATTCATCCTAACACGCAGTTAGCAGCTGTCATCCACCTCCTCTCCTCATCCTACATCCAAAACTTTTACAAGCACCATCACACCGATACCAATTAAAGGCACCAGCAGCAGTAATAACAATAAAAATAAAAAACTTTAATAAACAATGAAACACGAGGCTTCGCGAATTCGCCAAAAACACGGCCCCGACGCGATTACTGCCCCTTAACTCGCTATAATTACGGTCATTTGGTGTCATCTTACCCTTAACGAGATCATCAACACAGCACCAATGTTGAGCTACGAAGACTTGTGAGCACAACCGCGGAGAAAAGATTTGGGAGATTCGTGGACATGGTAACATTATGAAATTGACCAGCTTCTGGAGAAAAAATGGTTTTGAGAAATAGAAAAATACTATTCTTCTTATGTCATTGTTATGTACATTATATACAGACTACAAATAAAACTAAAATAAAGTACCTATATATACATATACAACGGCGACAATAGGACACGTCTTAGGCGTCAAAGTACTCCTCCGCATCGCTGTCATCTGGAAACGTGCCCAAAAGACTGGCAGCATTGCCACGTTAAATGGCAATGCTGCCAGTCTTTTTATGGCCATTCTTCTTCTTATGTCGACCCAGAATTGAGCTACTAGTTTGGCGCTTTCGGTAGTGACCATCAGTTTACGTAGTGAACAAACGACAATAAATATACATACACGAGACTATAACTTCGTCTGATCATTTACTGTTATTAATGATGATCTAATATAATTCCAGAAACTTGCAAATCATAAAATTATGCCTTGAAGAATAACGAAGCTTGAAGATTATTTGAAAAATATTTGTGCTGGCGTAAGATTAGAGAAATGTTATTGGATAATTGTTTATAGACTGCCTCGTTGGTCAAGTGGTCGCAAGCACGACTGCTGACCATGAGGTCCTGGGTTCGATATCCAGGTCGGGCAAAGTATTATTAGGTTTTTTCCATCAGGAATTTCTCAGTAGCAGCCACGGAGTCTGGATTTGTGCCCGGTTGATGGCAATAGGTGCAGCCTCTATTATAAGGGACTTAAACATAACCGGCGAAATGTAGGTGTACTATTAGGTGCACCTCTGCCTAACCCCTCAGGGATTACAGGGGTGATGTTACGTTATGTTATACAAAAAAATTCTGTAAAATTATATTTCTTTCTGTCACCTCCATCCCTTCGCCCATCCCCATCAGTATAAAGCATCAAACTATAAATAATATTTTAAATTAATGCTAATGCCTCTGGTTCGCCTAAATGTCGGGTAGACGTTATAACTCAACGCAAGCGACGCTAGCTGGTTAATGTACGAATTTGCCGGTTATTTGCCTTTATTTATTATGATTACCCGGGCAAAGCCGTGATCGATAAGTAGTCAAGGTGCGTGGATTTATTATGCGGTTATAGAGCTGAATTTGGTAGTTTTGCAGAAGGTTATGTGTCATAGTTTAATGGTGGACTGTTAGAGGTTAAGAAGGATCCTAAATGGCCGGCTCAACGTTTAGGGTTTAAACTGTATGCAGCAAATCAGTAGGCATTTAATGTTTACAGCAATTACTGCCTTGCCATTAAGAGTGAGAAACGATTGCTAGATTATAACCTAGGGTTCAGCAATCTTTTGTCATTTTTAAGCAAGATGTAGGCAACTTATTTTCTTCTTATCTCTTATTGGCGAGGATAAACACCAAAACATTGTACAGTCGCTAGCGTATCAAGTTACCACAAAATGTCAAATTTTCGCATTCGAGTTTGAACTTAACCACCAACTTTTTATGGTTTAAAATCATTTGGAGAAACTTGACAGTTTGTGGGAACTTAACGTGTTGGTACCTGTACATGGTCTGCCTTATGGAAGAAATAATAGTGTGATGAGGTGTTTCAGTCATCTGAAACACAACACATCGTAGACTATCATCTAAAACTACAAAGAATTTCAGTCAATTTGAAAGTGAGTTTCCCTATAAACAATGTTTACTAAAGTACATACTTATACCGAACAAAAGATTTGGCAAAGATAGTTGAGAAGGTCACAAAGTACTGTATATAAATTTTTTACAAGTGGAATCAATTGCAGGCAAAGTTCCAAGTAAATGCTAGTTTTAGTTTTGCATACTTTCATAAACTCACACCTTTTTCCATGAGGGTAGGCAGAAACTATAGAACGTGAACTGCTTCGATCCTTGAATACCCCTTTTGCTTCGTCTACTTAAGACATCTGATCATACACGGACACCGGTTGCCAGTAGGTACTACCGAGATCACTAACAGTCGACCACTTTTCAACTTTATTACTTAGCGCATAAGGCTGTAAAGTGGCACCTGACCTTTCTGAAGAAGATTACCAATCAGGGTATTCAAATGAAGATATCGTTTGAATACCCTGATTGGTATACATCCTAGAAGGACATACCTTCTACTCTAGGGTGTAGAGAGATATCATTAGAATATAAACAAAATGGCCGTCTTCACCAATCCCATTTCAACATACAGAATATTAGGATAACTATCCCAGTACAACATAACATATGAAGTAACAATAAAAATAACAAATGTGCGCACAGCACGGATAAGATTAATAACGGAGGAATTTATGTGAAAATAAATTTATTTGACGGAGTTAAGTGGCTATACTTCACCGATGTGCCATCTACGATGGGTATGAATCGTAGCTACACTGTGTTATTGTTTCTGGTAGATTAAAGATTCTGGCTCCTATGAACCGTTATACCTTCGGTGAAAGAATTTGTAAGGATCACATTTTAACAGCCGGAACACAAGTATGATTTACGTTACCTACCCAAAAATAATCTCAAATTCATTCAAATTCATTTATTTGTCCGAATATGGTACAATACATGGTGTTAAATTTATGAATTGTCTCATCACACTCTGCCACGTGGGGCGCATAAATATAAGGTACACAATTAATAAAATATTACATTATCTCTGACAGGTAAGTTCATTAAAATTGTCGCGATCACCACGCTTAGAATACACCAATTAATAATTCAATTAGACCCTAGATGTATTACCAAACCATCATCATTATCTGCCAAGCCTTTTCCCAACTATCTTGGGGTCGGCTCCCAGTCTAACCGATGTATTACCACATAAATATAACTAATTCACAAAATACCAACCGGCAGTTGCAGGAGACCTTACGCTGCCGGCTATCTTCATACTTCATAATCATCATTATTTCAGCCGAAAGACGTCCACAGCTGGACATAGGCCTCCCCCAAGTGTCGCCACATTCACCGGTCCCGTGCACCACGCATCCAGTCGGCTATCTTGTCTTAACATAAATCATAAACCTTTTCAACATGTAGAAAAGGAAGTATCATAATTGAGGAAACCATATTGAATAACCCTTTGTTTGCCTTAGAGGCCCACTCAACATCGCAAGAGATAAGTACTGTTACCTAAATTCAAAATATAACCACCAATCAAAAAAAATAAAAGGCAAATTTGCAAAATCACTTATGCAGTTCTTCCTCAAGAGTCTGTGAACTATCTTCTTACGAAAGTGGTTAACAGATTGTTGAGGGAGAACAAACGGGAAGTCGTGCTAGACACTGGCTGTTGCCCGTGGGTTGTAAAAGTTTATTCATCAATGATTATCATGGGAACATTGTTTTTGTTTTCCTCGGGAACATAACTTGTTTTCGGGATGAGGGGTATGTACCCTAATGTCCGTTTCTGTACACCTGACAACGTTTAAGCGGAATTTCTTGTAAATTAGTCCGTCTGGTAAACCTTATTTGTAATATATTTGTTCCGTTCTCGCAGACAAACCGTGAAAACGGTTTTGTGAGGCTTAGTTCATAAGTTAAGATTTTTGTTAACTTTCTTTTTAATAACAATAAATAAAAAAAATCAACCATCATTTAGCATCATCTGCTTAGCCTTTTCCCAACTATGTTGGGGTTGGCTTCCAGTCTTACAAAATACTGGTATTCAGCTGCATCCGCAGCTGAAAACCAGTATTTTACATGGTGTGACTGCCTATCTGACCTTCACAACCCCGTCAGTACTGGGTAATACGATAACCCTTGGTAAGACTGGTTGTCAGACTTTCAGGCCACTGACTAACTGTAACGACTGTCACAGATCTACAAATGACAGCCGGGACCAACGGGTTTACGTGCTTTCCGAGGCACGGGGGAAACTCGGTATGTAATGGGTGGCCCCCCATCCATGGATCAACCTAGGCAAGCGCGGCTTAACCTAAAGAACGACCCTAGTGGCTGTTATTGTTTATCCACGAGCTCCTAGCAAAAATATAGCAACAGCCAACTTAAAATATAATACATAGTATTAAGGATGATGAAACGATTTGAAATGATAGCGTGACGGTTGACAGAGGAGAATGGAAGAAAACATAGACTGACACATTACCCTCCTTTGCGTCGCGCAGTCGGGTAAAAACAGTGTTGCGCCGACCCCAAGCAACATGGGACCAGGGCAGGAAGATGAAGATAATGATATTATAATTTCCATTGCAGCCTAGATAGATTACCTACAGGTAAATTTTGCACGAATTGCTACAAGACCTGTTACCGTGACCAAAATCAATAAGCAAAACCAACAAACTAACAATATTACCCAAACACCAAAAATCATTACCAAACCACTAGAAATCAAACAAACGAAACTCAACCCTCAAAATCTAATAGCAAATCAAACAGTAGAACACCGCGGGTACTTTCGACCCATCCACCCTAACTTGAGTTATTTGCCCAAGTTATCGGCCCACCGTTTATCACTAAAATGTCACATTTAATAATAATTAATGATAATTGCCTTCTAGCTTACGACAAAGGCGATCGGCCGATTCTCATAAGTTATTTCAGTTTAAGTTAGAGAACACTTGGAATTTGAGTAGAGAACTGTATCTTGTGTAGTTCGGTGTAAGTGGGGATAGCAGATGTAGTGGAGTCGCCATTATAACAAGAAAGCTGTTAGATTTCTCATCTATTTCGTGATCTATGAATGGTTATTTTAAAAATGCATTGTTTAAACACTGATACACAATTGGTACAGTTTCCAATGCGTTAATTTCACCGTGGTAAATCTTTGATTTTCTATTGAGTTTTTTTTTGCATTAAATTTAAACTAGGCGAAAATTAGTTTTAAATGCCGTTGAAAATTGTATATACATTTAGTGTCTAACGTGACATGAAGAATGACATTCTGTGAATTGGCTTTAACTCTACAGCTGTGAATCTTTTCTAAATTGAGATCTACTACAAACATGCTACTCTAAGTTACTCGTGTTTAAGTTACAGTACGAACTATTAACACAACGCAAATGCTAACAAGTAACCAGATGAATCACTAATAATAATATTAGTCCCAATTTTTCATTGACTTCTTGCACAAAATTGCAAGACAAATAACACCGACTCCACCGCACCCCTATCCTGAACGAGTATTCTTAATCACTTAGCATTGGTAAACGTTCGCACGACAAGGTAAACAATATGAAGGCTACAAGTCGAACTATAACTCTTGTGTTACGTACAAAGTTCTGCTCCTACGCAAACGGCTGCATTGTTCCATGTTTGACTAGCAGACCGAGTTCCGCTGTGACACTGGTGTTGGGATGTCATTGTAAGCGGATTGGGGCCTATGTGTGTTAAGTTACAAGTTAATGTTATCGGTGTGTCTTGAAGCAGAAAGTTTCTTGTCCTGAAAAAGGAGAAAAACGTCTAAGTTTTTGACTTCGTTATCATCATTATCATGTCCTTATCTCCATTTATTTGGGGACGGCGCAGCAAGACTTCTTCTATACTTCCCTAGTAGTTTTCAAAGTCATCATGTCATCTCAGTAGTTACCCTCTTTCTAGCCAAGATCTGATATTTAAGTTACAAAATGAAGCCAGGTTTAACAGCGCATACACTTTTCAGTAAGTTTCAACTTACATTACTTACGAAATTAATGAAAATTCGATTTAAAATGCTAATGCCCCTTAAACATAAAGCAAGATCAAATCTGACACATCCAGAAGGCGTCGAGGCAGACCTCGTAGAAAATGACGGGACGAGCTGGACAAAACCAACGACCAGTGGTCCACATTTATGTGTCCCTGGATCGAAACAACTGGAAGTCATGGGGAGAGGTTCCAAATCGTAAAAATAAATCTAAAGTTAAATTCTTGCATCTTTTGCATCCCAAAACTATTTATATTTATGCACAATTTTTACGAGTTTCAAAGAAAACCTATTAGCATAGTTAATTAGCCTTGCGCACTTCATAACCTTTTGTCAAAATTATCAGTAAGTGGGAATTTTCGGGCAAACATATTATTATTTGAACTTTTTGCTATCGATACGCTAAAAAAACATTTTCCATGCCTTCTCGATATCCAAGACATCTTCCTTTTAAGACGTAAACAAACTCACTGTTTTTAATTCCCTTTGAGAGCAACCAAAGGGTTAATCGATCGAACTCGATCAAGAGTGTACAGGGGGGCTGGTCCCCTCCTGGATATTAGCAAGGTGTTTCTCATTGTCCCGACAAGTTTCTGTTCCAATGGAATTTGTTCCAAAACTCGATGTTAACGGCTCTGCTTCTGAATGATAAAGATCTTCGTTTGACAGAGCTGGGTTTAGAGAAGGCTGGTTTTGGATTTGGATTAAAATAAGATTATATTAGATTAGAAAATAACTCTTAAAGTTATATTTTGTAGTTGCATTTATATAGATCAATATCTTCCCAACTTTTATGTAACTGGGTGCCAAGTCGGACAATGAACGTATTAATCAGTTTTATGAAAGAGAATTATTATGAAAATCTATTTAAAATCATAAATTACGATAGAATCACAGGTATTTTAGAAGTAAACCATTCATTTTTGTGAATATACATGTATACTAACATTTGTGTTAGTAGGTATATGAAACTTAAAACTATGCTATGCTTTGTGCGTTTTGATTGCTTTTATGAAGTAACGAAGATGTATAATGTCAAAGAAAGAATGAAGTAAGTCCATCAGGATGCATTTGGCAGACTTGAAAAATTCTTTTAGGTAAATCTGTAATTCCTGAGTACAAAACCCTTGGGATTAAAACAACCTTCAAAGTTACTTTACAAGTGTGCATCGACAATAGGTATCACGGCTTGGCACCAGATCGCACAGTGGCAGAACCTGAGCCTATTAACTAGTTAAAAAAACTTCTGTTTTTAGAGTAATGTCTACTTCATCTCTAAACATTCCCAGGTCTACTCTTGTCAGTCGCGGACTATATCGGCGATCTCTTTGTTGGTCGCTCATATCGCGCTGGATTAACTGGGACTATTCGATGCCTGCTAAAATAAGCACCTTGTAGATGTTGACAATACTGGAAGTGGCGCAATGTGCGTCACCTTTGTTTGTAACTTTTTTGGAATCAGTTGTCAGGGAACAAAAATATCAATAAAATCTGACAGCATTCGCTTTCAAAGCAGTTAGTATTTTTTTCACATTTTGTAATAAGCTTTTCCAAATTGCTATCGCTTTTAAATTGTCAATGTCTATCTATAGGCCCAAAGCTTTCCTATTACACCTACGATTTTTGTTTTTATTTTTATATTTTATATCAGCTTTGTTCACTTCTAAATGATATTCTGGGATTACTGGCCATAATTAACAAATTCGATTCCATCAATTCTGATTTACACCATTGTACTTTAGTCGTTTAAAACTGGTCGCTCGGTCAGTGAATAAAGCTTTTTGTTCAGGTCACTACAGGTTGGGCCAAAGCAACCAGTGGCGTCCAGTGGCGTAAAGCTCGTTGGGTCGACGATATCTTTAAAGGCGTGGGAAACACCTGGATAAGGGATGCACAGAACCGGGAAGTGTTTCAGAAAAAAGGGGCTATATCCAGCAGTGGGGGATTCTGGCCTGATACTATGATGATGATGATAATGCTCAAAGGAGCAAGAAATCTTGAAGCTACGTTCCAGCATGGAGCGCAGCATTCTAGGCGTCAAACTAACCGACCATGTACGCAAAACCACACTTCGCTCCAAAACCCAAATTACTGACGTTGCTCAAAAAGCCGCTAAGCTGAAACGAATGGACTGGTCACGTCTGCCACATACCCAATGAGCTGTGAGCCAAAATAGCCACTTTCTGAAGCCCTGATACAGCCAGAAGGCGTCGCGGCAGACCTCGTAGAAAATGGCGGGATAAACTGGACAAAACCAGCCCTGGATAGAAACAACTGGAAGTCATGGAGACAGGCCTTTGCCCAGCAGTGGGATCACGGTTAACAGCATCAGTATTAGTTAAAACTTTCAACCACGGACCCTTTCCAAAGTCTCAACCTCCTTCACTTATCGACATTTTGGGCCTTTTAATATGAAATCGTCGAAGTTATTTAGATTTAATCTGAAACACGTTGTATTGAGGTGGATAAATGAGTTCTGTTGCTTTAACGAAGTTGTATCACTATCGGATCGCGCTTTGTGTTGCTAAAATTTGTTCAGATTAAGATAACGCTGATGTTGGCTCTCATTTTGATTAAGTTTGAGAATTCGGGTGCTGTTTTGTATTGTTGGTGTTGGGTGTATCTTGTGTTACCATGGGATGTTCAGTTTTCAGTTGTTCAGTTCTGTTGCTAACTAGCTGTTTCCAGCGACCTTTATTCGTGTGAAATTATTTTTTATTAATCGGATTTTGTTAATTTCAAGGTTTTAATTTTTTTGCATAGAAACCTAATTCTTTTTCTAAAATAAAAGTCTATGTTAGACCTTATAATATTATAACAAGTATAATAAATAACTATCTGCCAGTAAAATCCCGTTAAAATCAGTTCAGCCGGAGATTAGCCGGAACAAACAGACAGACTTACTAATATTGAAAAAAATGTGTTATTTTTATAAGAGCCGTATATACAATATATTTTCATATGCATTCAGTAAAAAGCAGTTATTTTGATGTTACAAACAGACACTTCAATTTTATTTATTTTTATAGAAGGTTATATTTATGTACAATTTTTTACTTATAAAGACATAGATTTGGAGTCATTTTTAACAAGCTTTTATTAGCTTAACCTGTAACTATTTTAAAAAAAAAACTTAGAAGTTATTGACTCACTTCCCGGTCTCCGATTGAGCTGAAATTTTTCACACATGTTTAATTTAGATTGCAAAGTCTAGTTAGCTAAGTGAGTGACTCATTCTAAATCTAATATGGCGGACTCCCAAAGATGGCGGACTATTATTGTTTATGCATACCCATTTAATATTTTTATGCATTCCCCTGATATGGTTATGGTTATCAAAATAAAGGGTTTGCTGAGAAAAATACGAGAAATAAAATGACATTACTCTAAAGTGTGTTTATTAAACTATGGTATAGTGTAATATTATTTCGTTTATTAACGGATTGGCCTACACTAGTATTTAGATCGAGAAAGGTGGAAAGCGGGAAGGAAGGTCTGCGCCCTGCACGGTATACAATAAGGTTGTATAGGTAATAATAATAAACACACTAAAGAACTCATCATCATCATCTTCCTGCCCTTGTCCCATGTCACTTGGAGTCGGCGCAACACTTTTTTTTCTTCTTTTTCCTTCATATCATTCCTCACACAATCCATGTATCGTTTCTTTGATCTTACTCTCTCTCTCCATCAATAAAGAACAGAAAAACTTCAAATATATATAAAACATGAAAAAAATGTTGTTGTCGTTCCGCTAGTTTAGAGTTTATTCAACTTAAGCAGTAGGTACATATTAAAAAAAATAAACGTTCTGAAATGGTATACTTCCACGATTCCTCCACTTCATAAGACCATGAAATACTTAGCTGATTATCTTCTATTGTAATTATTATTGTCAAGAAAAGCTGAACAAAATATTCATTGTAAAATTCCGTTTGCTAATAATGTAGCGATCTATAAAGTTCACAGTGCTCGTGTTGAAACGAGGGTAGTCTTACAAACGGACTGCGTTAACGTTTCGTTCTTTAATTAAACAGTAATTAGTTACCGATTAACAAGTGTTCGTGTACCAAATAATGCTGGGTTGTAAGCTTTGGGAGGCGTCTTTGTTTTTAGATGTTTTTTGTCTTTTTGTAGCTAATGTTTAGTATAATAATAATAATAATAATAATAAAAATCTTTATTTCCAGCACACAATTCCAATGTTACTACATGTTCCAACAAAGAATTATTTAAGTTTAAGTTGAGAATTGCATTTAACACAATATTATACAACTCTGACACCCAAGCTAAGATTGAACTTGTGTTATGAGTGTCAGGGCTCTCTAAGTTCACTAGGACAGTAAATACATACAATTCGGAGTTTGGTAAACGTCAAACGGGAAACAAAGACATAAGGTATGAAAAAATAAAAAAATAAAAATAATAATAATAGGTACATTTAAAAATAATTAATTATTAATTGAAAGGCAAACCATAAAAAAGTGTATTGTGTTTATGTTTTGTGTAGGAATGTGTGTATGTGTCTGAGGATATGTGGGATGGAGGAGAGTTTGGGAAAGGGGGGGTAATACGGTCATGTATTTAGAATTTTTTCGACCTCATCATAACAAAGAGTGTTGATCCATTCAGTGACTAGAGCCTTGCAGTCAAATTTATTATATTTATAAATGTTGCACTGTTTGTTGACTAAATTGTATATACGACCACCAAGCACCGTATAATGACGCTGTGCAAGCGTGGTTCTATGTCTTACGGAGGGACAGACGTTAGCAATCCTACGCATTGCCGGACGAGCAGGATCCAACCGCAGGCTGGTATGTTTACGCAACGTACAGTTTAGCACAAAGAGCTGTCTCACGGTCAGGACCTTACATTCCTTGTACAGTTGTGCGGTACTATGCCGGTAGTGTTTGAAAGTCATGACCTTGAGGACAGCTCTCTGTGCCCTTTCCAGTTGTATCATGGTTGTTTTCGGAGCCCCACCCCAGACCGTAATGCCATAAGTTAATATTGACTGGCAAAGAGAAAAATAAACCATACGTAAAGTATCCGCATCAGCACTATGCCGCAGGCTTTTGAACACGGTTATTAGTTTTCTAACTCTGCCAGATAACATCCTAACCTGAGCATTCCACGAAACGTGATTGTCTATAAGTACACCCAAGTATCTTACACTGGTGGCTCTTGTCAGGGGAAGACACGCACAGTGGTTCGGGTGTGTATCGCAAATGTGAGCCTTAACTGTAAATGAGTTGTCTGGTTGCGAGGGAGATTTCAATGAGAAAGTGATGAAATTAGTTTTTTCTACATTTAGGGTCAGACTATTCGCCGTTAGCCAAGACATGACAATGCTAAGGACAACCTCAGCTCTCCTCCCGGCTTCGTCCCAACTTTCAGCATGCACCAGAAGGGCCGTATCATCAGCATAAGTATAAATTGAACAATATGGCAGTGCTAAATCACATAGGCCATTTACATACACAAGAAAAAGTGTAGGCCCCAGGATGGAGCCCTGAGGCACACCGAAGGACAATGAACACTCGTCACTATCATATGTGTCGATTTTAACGCACTGCGTTCGTTCGGATAGGTAACTCGCGATGACTGCAAGTGCAGGACCTCTAACTCCTATTTGCTCCAATTTTTTTAAAAGAATAGGAACAGAGACAGTGTCAAATGCCTTGGAAAGGTCCAAAAATAAGCCTAGACACTTAGACTTTTTATCCAGTATCTCAACAACATCGTCAATCAGGGTCGCAAATGCGTCTTCACAAGACTTCCCCCTACGAAAACCAAATTGATTGTTGGATAGGATGTTATTATTCTCTAAGAAAGACACAAGACGGTTGTTGAGAACCCTTTCAAGAACCTTTGATAATGCTGGCAGGACCGAGATCGGCCTATAATTATTGACACTGCCTCTGTCCCCTCCTTTGTGGATAGGATGTACGACCGCTCTCTTTAAAACTCTCGGGAATTCACCTTGAGAGAAACAAACATCACATATGTGAGTGACGAGGGGCACAAGAGTTTTTCTGCTCAATTTCAGAAGTTTAGAACTGATTCCATCCCATCCCGGGGCAGAATCAGAACGAAGACCCATAATAATGTTTTCAACTTCGGCATCATCAGGGGAAAGTAGGGCCATTGAGTTGACCTGCTTATCCTGCCTCACATATGACTCATGTTTCGTACCAGCATGTGCATGCCTAGCCGCGAGCTCCTTACCAATATTTCCAAAAAAGGTATTGACTACATTCAATGAAGCCTTGCAGTCTAGGTTGGAAATAGACAACAACTCCCTAGGAGGAGGTCTGGATGTTTGTTTATTAATTATACTGTTAATTACTTTCCAGGTCTTTTTAGGGTTATTTTTGGCTTTCTCCAATTCATCTTTTTCATATTTATTTTTAAGCCTGTGCAGAAGTTTATTGCAGAAATTGCGATACCGTAAATAGGTTAATTTTAGTACATAGTTGTCTGGTGTCTTTTTGTGTTCTCTATGCATGTTATCCCTATGTCTAATGCATCTGAGGAGTCCTGGTGTGATCCAGGGCTTGATTATTCTCAGCCTAGAGGGAACGCAAATGGTGATGGTATTATTTTTTATGATGGACACAATAGTATTAATAAGAAATTCAGTAGCCCAATTAGCGTTGTTAGACGAAAGAATGGCACTGAAATCTGTTTTTGCAATTTCTAAAACAACTTCACTCAGGTCTACTTTTGAGAGGAATTTATTCGTTTGATGTTTTGATTTATTTTTAACACAAAAAAGTACAGGGACATGGTCAGTAATATGACTGTCCACAATGAAAGACACAACAGATTTCACTGTTCTAATCATGACATGATCTAAGCAGTTTTTTTCTCTGGTAGGTGAGGTGTAGGCCGGTAAGAGTCCGTGAGATGCAGTCACAATCATGTATTCATTATAATTAGGGTCATTACTTGTTGGGCTAATGTTAATGTTCATGTCTCCTACCATAAATATATTTCTATAGGAGGACACTGACGTTAATATATTATTGAGACTGTTTAAAAAGTTGTCTAATTTCCGGAAAGATGGCGGCCTGTATATAGTAACAATTACAATGTCAGTGAGTTTACAAATAAGGCAGTTAGCGTCAACAAACTCCGGCTCTGTTATGTCATGTTGTAAATCAGAAAGAACATAGATAACCAGACCATCGTTTTTATTCAGGCTATTAGTCGTTGAATAGGCTGTGTATCCAGGCAATATCGGAATATTAATACTTTTACTGAGCCAGCACTCTGAAAATACAATGACGTCACACCTGATACCCAAGGAATGCAATAGAACCAAGACGCTGTCGAAGTTCTTAACAATACTACGTATATTTAAATGTAGTACATTAATCGTTTTGTTTCGGTTTCCCAAGATCTGAAGGCATTTATCAGGAGGACAAATGAACGATTCGTGGGACCCAAAAGTATCTAGATTATCAATGATTTCACTTATATTATTCATTTTTACTGAGATTAACGTCCTGTGCACTAGACAAAAAGTTTAATTCCACATTTACCCTTAAGATATCATAAGCGAACCGATTATTATTGCTCCCAAAAATAATCAGAGCAGTACAACATGTCCGATATTGTTTTCCCATATTATATCGCATAGTAAGATAAGTATCATTGCCTAAATTTATCAATAAACTTTGTGATTTGTGAATGTTTTTAATGTATATGAGTGAATTGTATACTTGTGTACTTAATAAATTTTCGTAAATGTGTGAAATGTGTGAGGGTGCCTTTACAAAAGAGATGATAATACTTAAACAATAAGAAACGCGATCATGCTTACATAACATAAAAGTTCGACAAGTTAAAAAATTACTTTTTTTCATGCAGTAGGTTTTGAAAGCTATATTCCGAATTGATGAGTACCGGTTTTTCCCCTTCTTTCTTTCGAATAAAAATTTTTCCGTTTGCTATCCAGCAGTATTGACATCCGTTGCTTTTAGCAAACTTTCGGGCATCATAGAAGAGTTTCCTGGCAGTTGCTGGGAGACGTTCAGAGACAAATATAGGGGTAAGTTGACCAGTTAAACCGGCATGCTCGCTATTTAATTTTTCGGATGGAGGCTTCCCTTTGTTAAAATCTCGTACAGCACGGAGTACTGTGTTTTTTGTAACAACCGATTGAAATTCGGCAACTATTTGTTTTGAAGGGCCTTGGTTACTCTGCACTCGATAAACGTCCCGAATCTCTTCTGGTTTAACCTCCACGGCAAGGGATCTACATACACCCATAACTATTTCCGCCAAGTCGCTGACATTTTCTTTGTCCTTAGTGGAGATATTACGCAGCTCAATCACGGCAGGCCTATGATTTCCATGCATATCATGAATTTGTTTTTCCAGCTGGTCTATATATTTTCGTTGCTCTGAACGTTCACTCTCTAGCCTTCCCATACTAATTCTCATATCCTCGTATTTGGCGTTCATTAGTTTTGCCGACTCCTCCAGATCAGTTCTGATGTTACGCAACTCTTCGTTTTGAGTTCTCAACTCTGTTAGTTCAAGGGTTATTTTGGACATAAAATTTTCCACAATACTTTCCTGTTTTAAATTTGATTTAGCCAGCATTGTTCGCATCTCTTCTTTAAAGTCATCAAATTCGCTTGTTGGACTAAAATCTAAACACAGACGCTTTGTTGACCTTTGTTGTGTATTAATGTACTCAGATTCACATGGTGTAGTCGCAATACTAGCGGTTGATGAAGCGCACTGTTTTTCAATCGTAGCGGCAGACTGAGAAGATGAGTGCGTAATGTTTACTTTAGGCATTTTAGAAAAATGTTAGTGTACTTTCAACTTATTTAAATATTCAGCCAACAATGGTAAACAAGTATTGTAGTGTGGCGAGCAAAACAAAAGCGCGTAGCAGTTAAAACATTCGTAGCGATCGTAGCAGCAAGCGCGTAGCCGATGCTCGTCAACGATGTAGTGCGCGCTCCGTAGCAACGTAGCAGCAGGACACAAATTTCGTATGATGACGTCAAGGTTGATTTGGCGTGGCCTCTGAGTACACTGTCTCGGTGCTCGGTGTCCGTAGTTCGAACCTCAGTGGAGTAGTTGACTTTTCGAGATTTACAAAATCTTGATTATGATTTATTCGACTCACCGAAGCGAGAGACGTCCGCGCCCGCCTTCCCGTGCTCACTCATGAGAAAGTGAGACTTCCGACACCAACCAATATGTCCGCCACACCTTACGGACAAATCCCCAAGAAGAAAGAGGAGGGTCCGAGTTTCGGTAATATTTAATTAAAATAATGATTTAAAAATAAGTTAAACAGAAGTGACTTAAAAACACACAAAACACGTCCACTCCGATCGGGCGCTGAGCAGAGAGCCAGTAGTAGTAGTTTGTGTCGTGGATTGTTAACATTTCAGCAGTGTGTATCACTAATTGGTCTAATTGGTATTGGGTCTGGGTGTTTTTCTATCTATAATATGTATGTATTTACAAAAAAAAAAATGTATATATGTAGTTTATCAGCCATCTAGTTACCATAACACAAGCATTAGGTTGCTTAGCTTGGGACTAGATGGTGCTGTGTGAAATGTCCAGGGATATTTATTTATTTATTTATTTATTTAATTAGTAGGCCTGAAGCTAAGTTATATTTTAATTCAGTATGTACTCGTACATTATATACAAACTACAAAAATATATGTAAGTATCAAAATGCGAAAAGAATTACAGATCGCAAAAAAAATTGTCCATATCGCTGTCATTTTTCTGAAAAAGTGTTCAGAAAAATGGCAGCAATGCTACGTTGGGTGGTAATGTTGATTCTTTGACCAGACCAGGCTAGCCCATTGGTCACGTGAAGAATCGAACAACCGATCAATCACTTATTTGAATATTTGTGCCTGCTAATTATTTGAACGGCAAGAAAGACAATAGAGGCAAACAAAACCGATTCATCATCTGCCTAGCCTTTTCCCAACTATGTTGGGGTCGGCTTCCAGTCTAACCGGATGCAGCTGAATACCAGTATTTTACATGGAGCGACTGCCTGTCGGACCTCCACAACCCAGTTAGTGCTAGGTAATACGATACCCCTTGGTAAGACTGGTTGTCAGACTTTCGGGCCACTGACTACCTGTAACGACTGTCAAAGATCTACAAATGACAGCCGGGACCAACGGCTTAACGTGCTTTCCGAGGCACGGAGGAAACTCGGTATGTAATGGGTGGTCACCCATCCACGGACCAACCTAGGTAAGCACGGCTTAACCTAAAGATCGATCCGAGCGGCTGTTCTTATTTACAAAACCGATTAAACTTAGTTAATACCAATAGAAAACTTAACTGCAGATTTACGGATGCGTTAACCACTTTTTAGACACAGTGGAGAAGTGTTATCTGCCTGTAATTACACAAACACTCTTCAAACTAAATTATACCAATCCTACTCAGTGACTGAAAAATGTACGATGGCAGTAGTAGTTACTCAAACCACATTTTGAAACATGATCCAGGATAAAAAACTGAAAAAATGTAATGAACATAATTTTAAGACATGTTCACGGCACAAAACTCCAAGTTATCCGGGGGCATCGTCTTGATCTGGCAACACCGAAGCTACTTGTTTTGCGTAGCCCGCCCGCGCCGCTCTCGACAAATGAGGCGATCGCGCCCTCCTACAAATTGGCCACATTAATATAGACAGGGTTGCAGGCTGTTCGCGGAAAAAGGGTGCGGTGAATTTGTGGTACTTGATAGGAAATAAAAATGTTTTGATATAGTTTTTGTAATTAAAAATTATTCCAACAGTGTGGCGTTAATCAATATTACGTTATAGTTATAATAAAAATTCGTGGTAAAATCAACGAAGATTACAATGACTATCATTAGAACTTAAGTTGATCGCTTTTAACATTGATTTTCACTTGATAAACTAGGCAAATTCCTTATAAAGGAATTTGGTAAAGAAATTTAATTCATCCACTAGCTATAAACTCACAGACATTTAAATATAATTTGAAGAAGTGATCTGAAAACCTGTTACCTACTGATTTCAAGATTTTAGAACTCAAAAATTCAGTTTCGAATCTTCGAATAATATGATCGTTTTACGTACAGTGGCCCTATATTTTCTTCTTAAAGCCGACTGAATTTTATTCTTACTTTTATTTAAAACCTCTCTCATCCTGCAGTCGCACGGGATGTAATGTGTAGGATGCCTGTGTCGATTCGGTAACGGAGCCTGTCGAACGCTCGTCTCGCGAACGCGCCAAGCATAGCCTCGTAGTGAAGTAGTGGAGCAGATAAGAAAATTGTATTCGAAAGAAGAACATTAAAATAATAAAGTAGTAAATGCATAACTTTTTATCTCTACTCAAACAATTCTGGAGCCACTCAATTGAAATTGAATAGCTATCCGAAAGCTGTCATGTTTTCACACACAAAGAAGGCAGTACTTATTTTATTCGTTTGCATTTAAACAGCCTCTATGACTAATATATATACCAATACGAGAGTAGAATCAAACGCATCCAAAAAACTTAACACGTCATAGCATATTTTCAAAATACGTCTCAAACCCATAAAATAAGCCACCGACTCCTCTACTTCACCGCGAGCCCCCCGTCAATAAGTGCCGAAGTGATATCGGTTTAATTCGCGCGTCTTGACGCCGAGCCGAGGTCGAGGTGAGCCGGAATGTTAATTACACAGACTGATCGCCTCTCCCACTGTATACGCCATTTCTCTGCGGAAAGACGTCGGGGTGAAAGAATGATTGGTGAGGGAATTCGGCTGTCGTACACCCATTTGACTTAGCTAGGCTGATGCCGTCTTCTCCTTAAGATGCGGCTAATGGCGCAATTAATTGCACAGGTAGGTAAGTCTTAGTTAAATAATTGTGTCATCTCGACAACTCTAACAGGCCTGTTCCACCACCTAAGGTTAAGTTCCCGTTAACTTACTTGGCAGATAATATTATATAAATTCTGTTCCATTTTTGAATTTATTCGGTAAGTAGTGGCTATTTGGATATCGTGAAATAGGCCCTAAGCAGTTTACGGAAATACAGAGCAATTTATAATTATTTTGGCCCACAGCTCATTGGGCATGCGGCAGACGTGGCCAGTCCAGTTCCACTTCAGCTTAACAACTTTTTGAAAAACATCAGTAATTTGTGTTTTGGTGGTCTACATTGGCCCTGGGTTGAAACAACTGAACGAACGGAAGTCATGGGGGCCTTTGACGCAGGCTAACAGTATCAGTACATGTGTTTGACTTTTAACTATCGTGTTGATTATTCAGAAACCAGGCTGCACACGTATTCAGATGCCTCCAGATGCATTCTCAAAATGTGTACAATAACAGTATCCGCTTCAAAAACATCATCACAAAAAGTCAAGTCAATTATACTCAGTCCCAATTACGTACGGCAATATTAAAAGGAACAAAGAACGAAGCAATAGCAATGGCGATACACAACAGTCTCTATCGGGGACGAGACAATGCAAAAAGGCGCTAATTTTCCGAAACGAAAAAGTGGTAACGATTATGCGTTGCGGAGCCAGCACGTTTGTCTCGCGATAACGCGCGCTTACAATTAGCATGGACGGTGTTATGTTAGAGTGCTGTTTTTCTATGAAGAGTTAGGAAAATGATGCAGTTTTCGAGTGAAAATTGTATACCTATAGACGGAATAATGCAAACAAAATCACAATCATCTTACAATGGGCAATGCACGCTCGTCTAGTTCTAGTGTAACGTTTTGCTTCAGGGCGTCACATTGCGAGATTGCGAGATGTGATCACATCTATGACATTTCTTCTGATAGGCTCTCTTAAGGGGTTGGAAGATTTAGCACCACTTTGATAACACCATACTTGTTTGTATTGTTGCCAGCTATTGATTTAATACAGGTAAAACGTGTGTGTTAAATACGTGTGGATTTTTTTAAATTTGAATTTAGGCAAGCCAAAAATCCAAAGCCATAGGTAAAAATAAAGATATTTAAGATATTACTCAAATATCTTCATTTTTGACTACGTGGATATTCATTTCAAAATGAAATTTCAGTCGGGTCGTGAATTAGAATATGTATGAAACCAAGTCATTGTAATTATTTCAAAAAAATCTATATGGTACTTTTTGTAGTTCACTGTGTGACTTTTTATGAAGTTTTTATTTAAGAAAGGGTAAAAACATCGCCCTGTTAGCTTAAAGCGAGCGAGCGAGCCAGGCCAGCATAGTTTTTCCTCTTTTCATACTTAGGTTCGGCTTTTTCGGTAGTTCGTGGTGTGAACAGAGGCAATGCTTTTCCGGCTCGCTCGCTCTCTCGCTAGCTGGCGGTGTGGCCTGCGCTTAAAAATCACTACAGTCTAGAATGTTCCATACCCTTCTACGTAATCCCATCCTCTTTCGCAATTAGACGTGACTTGGCGACTATAATCGTTAATGTTTAGCACCGGTCACATATTTCTGTACCTTTGTGCAAATGCACCCTCCGTCTACCACCTCGCCGACCAATCAGAGCGAGCCTTTACTGCTAACCGTTTCTAGCTTTGATAGAACGTTCGTTTTTAAAGATTTCAAGTTTCCAATAGGAGGTTTTTCTGTAAGTATTTAATGGCCTGTTAGGAGCTTCTGTGTTGCTAGCTGCAAATTAAAATGTACTGATTACTTTTTGGAATAGATACTGAATTTTTTTGGCGAATATTAATATAGTCAAAATCTAAGCCCCTCCCCCCCCCCATATTTGTTCAGATGCAGTAAATTCGCTAAAGATCGCATTACGATTTTTTCCCCAAAAATAAAAACAAACAATCAATATTATAAATGCAAAAGTGACTATCTATGTTACTATTCCTTGTCAAAGACTGGACGGCTTTGAGGACACAGGTTGACCCTGACTTGTGTTAGAACATATGATAATAATTTACCCCTCTGATGTGAAAGTTTGGCGAAGACTTGGGCAAATGCAAGACTATCTTACAACAAGATGTGCCATTCGTGTGAGTTTAACTTTTCATAGATTCTGATTAAAAGAGCTGAACTAATCAAGTTACAATTTCATCGAAATCAAAGCACAAGGAAAGAGCTAAGACGTTTTTCCTCAATATTTTAATTATTCGCGGCAATATAAGCAATATTTACGTAGCAAGCCTAATTAACAGCGGCACATATGGACTTCGCTGATTTCTCTGGGGCACGCCTACCGTTTGATGGAGACTCCCAAGCCCTTTTATTTATGAGGCCACGAAGAAAGAGATTGTGTAGTTTGGGACCGGCTTTACACCGATAGTCGTATAAAGGCCTTCATTTCGGCAATTGAACAAAATTAAAAGCATTATTTGCGCTATGAAGCAGATGATTTTTTCAAATATACTTACAAAAAAGTTTTTGAATGAAATTCTTAATCCATGCTTCGATTTAGGATTTTCCGTAAAAATCTTTAGATAAAGATTCGAGATTAGAATTCTGATTCCAGAGGATCTACTAAAGGACTAACTAAAATTTAAGTGTCATTGATTTAACACTGAAATATTGAAACTTCATAATATTTGAATTTCTTAACGCAAACTCTTGACTAAACATAATTTAAGTATCATAATTAACTGTCAAGAACATTCCTACTGACTGAAATGGTTTATAATCAATTATTTTAAATCAAATCAAATCATTTATTGCTTTGCAAAAATGGGTAAAAGATACATAGATGTTTCACATTTATGTTAAATAAAATAAGTATTTTAAACTTGGCTGACATTATAGAAAAAATTATACAATTACCTATACATTGGGCGTGACACTGATGCCAGCCAAGGTAAAAATATCTTTGTTTTCGTGGCCCAACAGCCTCATGAACTAACTTTTCTCACTGACTAAAATATACAAAACTTAGTATTTTGCGGGTAGAATAAACAAAATATTCTACTAATATCCGCGTTAGCCGGGAAACGAAACAAATAATAAAAGAGCCCACCTTTTTCCTGTTTCATTGTTTTAAGGCCTGAGTGAACTATAGCTTTGTTTATTAGGATTTGTTTTAACACGAGTTTGGAGGAGCTCGTGGCTAAATAATAACAGCCGCTCGGGTCAATCTTTAGGTTAAGCCGCGCTTGCCTAGGTTGGTCCGTGGATGGGTGACCACCCATTACATACCGAGTTTCCTCCGTGCCTCGGAAAGCACGTTATGCCGTTGGTCCCGGCTATCATTTTGTAGATCTTTGACAGTCGTTAAGGTAGTCAGTGGCTCGAAAGTCTGACAACCAGTCTTACCAAAGGGTATCGTGCTATCCAGTGATAGCTGGGTGGTGGAGGTCAGATAGGCAGTCGCTCCATGTAAAATACTGGTATTCAGCTGCATCCTGTTAGACTGGAAGCCGACCCTAAAATAGTTGGGAAAAGGTTAGGCAGATGATATTAGGACTTGGTTCATCCCTGTGACAACTTGGTCTAACACTTGGTGGAATCGCCAGGGTATTCCGCGAAATTCAAAATTTCTTAAGTGTTTTTTGCAATTTGCCGGTCAGTGTCAAGTTGTTTGTTGAAGAAAATATGATCCGCGACAGGGAATACTGGTGTTTTTGGAGCTCTCAGTTGTTCTTTCAAAAATAACCGTTCAGATGATGACGTTTCCTGTGCATTCATAGAAACACTTACATAGAAATGAATGGGAAAAAATTGGAAGCTATTAGTAAGTACGTTCGCTAGACTATAAGTGACTGCCTCGTTAGTCTACTGGTCGCAAACGTGACTGCTGAGCAAGAGGTCCTGGGTTCGATTTCCGGATCGGATAAAATAATTGGGTTATCTCATCAGGAATTTCTCAGTAGCAGCCACGGAGTCTGGATCTATGCCCGTTGATAGCAATAGGCTCGCCCCCTATACATGGGACTTTAACAAAACTGGTGAATTTTGTGTACTATTAGGTACAACTCTGCTTAACCCTGTAGGGATTACAGTCATGATGTTATTTTATGTTTAATGACTAAAAAATCTAAGACATGCGAAATCCATTTACTAGCACTGGGCCCGTGTGGCCCAACTCTTCTCTCAATAAAAGGAGGCCTGCGTCTAGTAGTGGGAACATTAACAGCTGATCATTCTTATGCTAGGTACTCGTATCACTAAGGTACGTATTCCTATTAACCACTACAACATACATAGCTAGCTATCTCCCAAAAACACAATCTTCAAAGAAACGCCATGCTACCACAAGTACCGCAAAATAACTGTTCACCCACACAATTTTAAACCTCATCGTGGTTCAATTAATCCAACGCCTTCAGATATGTTCAATTAGGTTCTCATATCGTTGCGCCGTGATTTCTCAGAGGGGCCACATGGCGTCAAACTTTTGTGGCTGTAAGGAAAAATTACGACAGTCGTGTAATTACTGCTGTTTCTTTTCAAAGAATTAATTGAATTTGGGTGATGTGGAGCTCGTGGCTAAATAAGAACAGCCGCTCGGGTCGATCTTTAGGTTAAGCCGTGCTTACCTAGGTTGGTCTGTGGATGGGTGACCACCCATTACATACCGAGTTTCCTCCGTGCCTCGGAAAGCCGTTGGTTCGGCTGATATTTCTAGATCTTTGACAGTCGTTACAGGTGAATCAGTGACCCGAAAGTCTGACAACCAGTCTTACCAAGGGGTGTCGTATTACCTAGCACTAACTGGGTTGTGGAGGTCAGATAATCAGTCGTTCCATGTAAAATACTGATATTCAGCTGCATCCGGTTAGACTGGAAACCGACCCCAACATAGTTGGGAAAAGGCTAGGCAGATGATGAATTGCATTTGGGTCATACCTACTTTAAATTAAAGACGTACATGATGACACTGTTTTCAACAAATAAGAGGTTTTAATTACCCACAAAACACCAGAATTAAAAACATACTGCTTTCTTTTAGTCGTGTTTTTTATTTAATTTAGTAAGTTTATAGTAATAGTAATAGTATATTTATTTGCGTAAAACATGGTATACAAAGGTGTTCACAACAAATTTAAATGGCACATACATGTTTAGCCAGGATTAAACCAAGCATGCAAAATTTTAAAGACAGGGAAATATATAAGGAGGCATCAACAATCAACAAAGAACATCATTTTTTTTAAATCTATAAACCATTTTAACCATTGTCTGGCAGTTTGAGTACTTTATGCGGCCTACCCAAATGTCCTTTTTTAGGGTTCCGTACCCAAAGGGTAAAACGGGACCCTATTACTAAGACTTCGCTGTCTGTCTGTCTGTCTGTCTCCAGGCTGTATCTCATAAACCGTGATAGCTAGAAAGCTGAAATTTTCACAAATGATGTATTACTATTGCCGCTATAACAACAAATACTAAAAATTAAAAAAATATATATATTAAGGGGGGCTCCCATACAACAGATATGATTTTTTGCCGCTTTTATAGATAATGGTACGGAACCCTTCGTGCGCGAGTCCGACTCGCACTTGGCCGGTTTTTTGGTATTGTTGAGCTCCTTGGGTTTTGAGCCGAGCTACACGATCACTGACAAATGCTTGCACTGACAGGTCCACTCAAATCTGTGTGGTTATTTCTTCAAAAGACTATCTCAGACATTAATCTGCATGATTCTCCTAAGACTTGACGAAGGTCTAGACTTTAAAAGAGACTGTGACCTTTGAGTTTGTTTCGGCTGTTTCTTCTCAGAGTAGTCTAGTACGAAACAACGGCTCCATCTAGTTTTAAAACATAACATGATGTGACATATAAATTGTGTTTTTTAAAACCAATTTTCAAAAATAAATATTATTTATGATTTATTTTTATGGAACAGGATAACATCCTTATTGTTCACATGATGAATGTTCCAATTCTAAGTAAAGATCCACATTACATAATTTTATGTTATTACTGTACAGCAATTGGTCAAGGCCATTAAAAACTAAAAAATAAAAAAATAAAACGAAAAGAATAATCGTTTGTCATTAACGAAAGAAATAATAAGCTAGTCCCGCAGTGGGCGCCAAAAAGGGTAGCCTTTAATATTCATGCTTGGTGAAAATTTACGAAAAGATCCGCGGGACCTCATCAAATTATAAGTTGTGCGAGTCATCGCCTTGGTACGAAAGCAATAAAAATTGAGGCTTTAGACAGACTGTGAGAATTTGTATTGCCGATAGTAATAAAACAAGTATTACTGTTAAAGACATTCATACATAAGCTCATGCTTTTCTAAACTAGTTATTATTTCAGTAAATAATGAGTATATATTTTTAAAATATCTAATTGCGGTTGTGTTTGAAATTAATTTTGTGATAAATTCTAAATTATACATATAAGAAGGAACAGTATTATGTATGCGTTCGACTTTTGATTGAGTCAACTCAATTAATAAAATGTGGGTTACTAATCAAGCTTAGGTACTTATAAATAAAATAAATATAAACATAGCTGTATATAAAAGCCATCTAGTTTCCCTGACGTTCTAGTAATCAAACTATTGGCAGAACGACCGGCGCCGTCGACCGCTCGAGGCCAACTGACAAACTTTTAATTTCTTCACCGCAGACATTGACGTTCGATTGCGATTGGCGGGAAAGTTACATTGCACAGATAACGCCAACTTTCGAATATAGAAGGTAGAAATGTAAAATGGATGCGTTCGTATTGGAGTTTTGAAGTGTATTAAATAAATCGATTCAGTTTTTACGAGGTCAAAGTTTTCATATTCAAACAGTTGTAATGGATTGAAATCAGCGTTCGTTATTTAAAATCCGTTTAATTAAATAAGAGACAATGCAAATGCGTTGCGATCGCAGACTACTTGTCACGTGTGCTTGTTATTACATGACACCAAAACCCTTCAAATAGGAACTCTAACCGACAAAAGCAAAAGCAGAAAAGAGCCTCATCTTCATCTTCAGCAGTCCACTGCTATATGCGACTCTCATCCAGCTGCTACATGCGACCCTGCGGAGGCACCTAGCCTGAGGACGTCCCAACTTACGCTTTCTGATTCGCAAACTCCACTCAAGACCCCGTCTACGTGACCGTGACCGCACGGCTCCGGGAAAGGTGTCTAAGCACCATTCTTCTTATTACCAGGTAGCTGTACCCAGATACTGATGACGCAATCAAGTAAAAAAAAACACAGTGTCAGTTATTAGCTGGGTCAGCGGATCTCACTAATGACGCATGTCGGATTGCTAAACAATGTTTTAATGTGAACCACCCTTACGCAGATGGCACGGGTTATTTGCTTAGGACAACCAAACTGCCGACCGTTTAGCGACCGACCCGTCAGCGGGAGCCGGCGCAAGTGATGGGTGGCAGCGGATGGGATTTGTGCCATTGTTGTATGGATACTAGGTTAGCTAATATATCTTCAAAGGAACAACAAATAGGGGTACTTAAAGAAGCCTGGGGGGCTAATACGACCGCTTTCTTCTTTTTCAAATGATCTCTTCTTGATTCTTAAAATGGGGTTACCATTTTAAGAATTGTAACGTAATTCATATCATTATCCTATTGTGATTCTGTTCAAGCGGCCATTTTAAAACCCGTGTTCCACGTTTGCTGATTCTTTATTAAAATACGACAGATGACAATAGCCTATTCTCAAGATCAGCGCTTCTACCCCTATTTCTCTCTTCTGGTGTTTGCTTTATTACTTAGATCAAGAACTGAACTGTTTATATAGTTATAAGGATCACACGTCTTTTCGCAAATACAGACCAACCAGCATTGGACCGAAAGAGGTAGCCTATATTCCAACAGTGGGATCATTAAGCAGATTGTTTTTATTGAACTGCAACTAACGAAAATAGTATTTTTTCTGCAAAAACCATATCCAATCGCTGGTCAACTATAACTCACACCACCATTATACAGGCTGATACAGGTGCGAGATTAAATGGCCGCCGTGTATACAGGGTGTTCATTACGATATTGCTGTGAGTACAACGAATATTGCGAGCGGTTTTATTAGGAATGTCATAACGCTTTACTTTTTTGATGAGAATTGAAAATGTGTTTGATTTGCTGTTGTAAAGGGGACACCGTGTCATTGTTTATTGTCTGAATATTCGCTTTTCGATGTGCGATGATTTTAAAGGATACGTTAATTTGTTTTTTTATGGACGGGTTTAATTTTGATTGTGATTGTCATATTGATTTGCCAAAGGATTTTTTTTACCCTCTTTTGGGGAGATTCGCCTACGTTGATACGTTGCTAAAGATTACAAATTCACTGTTATTGAGTACTTAATAAGACTGCATATCCCACGTTCAAAAACTTTGACGATAACTTGAAACTCGTATTCTTGAAAAACTGTGTAATTGGTCAAATTGTTCGTTCTAATCTTCTCAATACCTGTTAGAATATAACAAAATAATTGTAATTACTTAGTAAACAATGCTTCTGGTGAAATGTGAGTGTTACTTTTCTGCCCAACCCTGCAAAGTATACAGGCTTTCTGATATGTTATGTAAATAACACCTACACCTATCCTATCCTGTCCATATCCTATTTACACCAAAAACTAATACATACCTACGCAATAGGTAATCACATAGTAGTATTAATTTAGTAAACTAGGGTAGCACAATATCTGTAACGACACGACATCCGGACACTAGGCGGACTGTCGGTAAACAACCGGATGGGAACCATTACGGACTAGTATTGTACATGCTATTTGAGTAAGGTTTTTCTTATGTAGGTACCTGAATGATGAAGGTCGTTTTTCGTAATTACGGTGTCTGAATTTGTGCCTAGTTGTTGGCAATAGGCTCGCCCCCTGTTACATACGACTTAAACATAATTGGCAAAATGTGGGTATGTTATTAGTTACACCTCTGCCTATCCCTTCGGGGATCACAGGCGTGATGTTATTTCAATCTTCTTCAACTTTTCAAGTTGATGGTACTCTTTAGGTCAGTTGAGCCTACAGGCCACATTAATAGCAACGGCGTCCATAAGGTACTCAAGAGTCGACTTGACATATTTTAATCAACCTGATAACTGACTTGGAGTATCGTGTCGAATGATTCCAAAACTCCAATATTTTCAAAGAATCATTAAGCCTTTTCCCAACTATGTTGGCGTCGGATTCAGTCTAACTGGATGCAGCTGATTACCAGTATTTTACATGGAGAGACTGCCTACCTGACGGCTGACCTCCACTACCCAGTTAGTACTGGGTAATACGATACCCCTTGGTAAGACTGGTTGTCAGACTTTCGGGCCACTTACCTGTAACGACTAACAAAGATCTACAAGTGACAGCCGGGACCAATAATTTAACGTTCTAGGAAACTCGGTGTGTAATGGTCACCCATCCACGGATCAACCTAGGCAAGCGTGGCTTGACCTGAAGATCGACCCGAGTGGCTGTTATTATTAACCAATAAGCTGAATTTTTAAAAGAAATATTCTTTTATTAATTCTTCAAGAAGATCGCATTGAAGCAAAGACCTCCCCAATAATTACTATATCTTCCCTCGCATTCAAATAACCCATAAACTCCATTGAAACTGTTGTACCCGTGATGACCGTTCGCTGCACATCTATTAACTGTAACAGGTGGGGCGAACGGCCACGATGAGTTACTGTTATATTTATGTTCGTGTGTACGTCCCGCAGTAACTCAAGAACCTAGTGCATCGATTTTACGATGGCCGCTTGTTTCGGGAGCATCGGTGCAATTTATTGGCAATACGTGCCCTATTATTGATAGGAAAGACATGTTTTGAATTTTCGTTTGTGAATATTATTTTCGGAGGTGATGAAGTTTGGGGTTAAGAAATGGTTAATTTTGAAAAAGATGGTCCTGGTGGTCCACGAGGTCCTAGATTCGATTCCCAGGTCGGGCAAAGTGTTTACTTGGTTTTTTCATCCGGGTTTTCTCAGTAGCAGCCACGGACTCTGGATGGCCCGGTTGATGTCAATACGCTCGCCCCCTGTTACATGGGACTTAAAAATAACTAGCGAAATATGGGTGTACTATTAGGAACACCTCTGCCTGGATTACAGTCGTGATGTTAATGATGTAATTTTGAAAAATTAAGATGAGGTTGCAGAGCTAATTGGCTTTTATTCCGAAAGCTGGAACATTATTGGCTGAATACTACGCACATGGTGGCAATGGTTAAATATTGAACGCGACAGGATTTAGAATAACGCTGACCTTTTTAATTCTATTAATTTCTAGGTTCATGATACTACATTGAATTTTCCACCGGTTATGCAGCTAACCCAAACAAAATGATTTCGAAAATAATACACAAATAACATCAAGATCAAAATATAAAAACCAACATTAAAAACATAACAAAAACCGCACCTAATTTTAATCCAAACAAAATCTGCAATAATCCAAAAACAACGTGACTTTAACAGAAAATGGCGATCAAATCGACCTAAATGCTGTTTCAAAAACGTATAAAAACAATAACATTAACAAAAATAACAAAGAAACAGTCATCCCAAATGGTTGCCACTAAAATTTTAATTAAATATATTGAAACAAAATCATAAATACGGCAGGACGTAAATTCGTACCTTTATTAAAGCCATTAGGAGGGTAGACGAGTATTTCTACATCAGGATATTGTACAGAACGATAAGGACGTAAGTCAAATACGGAAAACTAAGGAACTGCTTATACATATTATTATAACTGTAAATCGTAAATGTTTTTTTGATGTGTATTTAAAAAATGAGTCTTTTATTACTAGTTTTTTTCTTGTTGTTTCTGTAGTTCGCAAAACAAGTACTAACTCAATGTGTGCGAAGTCTTGTCTTTGATTTCAAAGTTGAACAGTGATGTCATTTATTGGGGATTTTATCTCTATGGACTCCAAAGAAATACTATTATATTACCCATCACATTATTAGTTTCTCAGTAGATTTTTCTTTGATCTTCCTCGTCACTACATTTTATAACAGTCAGGTGGGGGGAGATTTTTAGGGTTCCGTATCTCAATGGACAAAAACGGAACCCTTATAGGATCACTTTGTAATGTTGTCCGTCTGTTTGTCTGTCCGTCTGTCAAGACCTTTTTTCTTAAGAACTCGTGGAGGTACCAAGCTGAAATTAATATCAAATACACTGGACTCCTACCCCTTGAAGCAATTAAAAAAATCAAACTTGTAAGTCAACGAGATCAAATTTTTTTTTTTTTTTATATGTGAAATAAAAAATATTTTGATTTTGAGATCAAAAGATATGACCGTTTATGTCGCATATTTTGCGATTTCACAAGGGAATCAAAACCTATAGTGTACTTCCCAAATCCAATCGTTAAACTAACAATCATTAGTATTCTTTAATTCTCATTAACATGGTGTTTCCTACAATTCCTACATACGCCATTACTGTTCCACGAACGTCATATTATTGTTTCCTCACACGAACGAAGTGGACTACCCTTTCTCTGCCCTCGGTAATTCGTGAGAGGGACTTTTGGTCAATACAATTAAGGGCCGGCAAGATTTCACACGTACAATTTGAATTTTAAACAATAGTTTGTCATATAAATTTAATTTTATGCCCCTCATGTTTATGTATACAGGGTGATGTGGGGTTGCGATGGAGGAGATAGAGATTCAGTGTGGGATTGATAAGAATGTAATGTGTGTAGCACTTGTACGGAGATGTAATGAGGTTTATAGTACCGTTTGTTTTATGTGCTGAATCGGTCTGAACCTTCAATCTTCCAATTCGGTTTTTTCAATTTCTTGAATCGGTTTGGACCTGTGTTTCCTTAGGGTTTGTTCCTGTTATTTCTTTTAAATTACTCGCATTTAAATCACAGACCCATTCTGTAAAAAACATGTAATCTTACTACATTTTTGAAAAGCTTGTGCCTTGATTGTTGTTAAGATGAAATTGCGATCAGATTTTACTATCAGAAAAATAAGTTAACTTAAAAAGGACTATTGCGGTAGTAAGTATTTAAAATGGACGGTAATATACACAGCTGATTACTTTGAGGAATTTGGATTCGATTCTTTTTTTGCAATATCAACTCGGTAATTTAAGAAGTTTTAAGTACGTCCTCATTCTTTAAATGTTTCTTATTTCTTGCTTTTTAAAAAACGTTGCCCCACACTAGTAATTTCTCCTGTATCGTTGGTGCATTGTTTGTACATTTAAACTCACATATACAAACAGCCAGACCCGGAACAACTACCTGTAGGCTATATAAGTATTTGTACCGTGCGGCGATCGAACCCTCGACAAGCAGCGCAGCAATCAATCGCTCAGTCACTGCGCCAACCGTGCCTACTAGACTTAAGTTAAGTTTTAGAAATACTAAACACTATCTCAAGCCACTTACACGTGTACAAACGCCCATCATAACCAACATCCTGTACAATAACCTCGACTATAACCAAAATAAATTGTCGTTTAAAACTAGGGATGGACGAGGGTTTAAGCAATTAACTCGTGTAGCCGTTAAGAATAAAACATTCAGATTTGGTCCGACCCCGTCACTAGTGTTGCTTTTCAAACTATGGACGTAACTTTTCACTGTTTAGGCTTTCAGGGCCGGTGGCACTGGTTTTAGGTAATGGTTGGTTGTGGTTGGCTGTACTTATAGGTATGTGGGAAATATGCTACATAAAAAAATACGTGTTTGAGGGATAACTGTCTTCATTAATAGATAACCTGTCCTTGATCACTGTAGTGTTTTGAGCAGGAATATTTTCAAGTTCCATGATTTCAAATTTTTGTAATATACCGACGATAAGGTAGCATTTACACAGATGCAGTCAGTGTTTCTTAAACTTCTAATTAATTTACGATACTCTGAACAGATTAATGATATCCTGTAGAAATTTAACTGAAAAACTGAGGTTTATTGTTCATTCTGTTCAATTCAAACAAGTACCATGTCACATTTTATTATTTCTAACTAAAAGTTACCATCACGGTGGAACCCACCTCAAAACGACTGTTACTCCGGTTAACGGCTTTTATAGCCAGTACAAAACGAGTAAAGCCACAAAATACTAATTCTCCTTTCTCAAAATGTATCAAACTTTTCTAATTACTGTAAATGTGATGTCCCCGCGAGTTTTTGCGATTGCAATATCGTTAAAGTATGGGCGTCTGGTTAGTTCGTAACGGGCACGACGTAAATCTGCAGTACTTGTTTTGTAGAATCAAAGTTTTTAAACTTATTTTTAGCTTTTTCACAATATAATCATGCAGCCTAAATTTTAGTCTGCGTCCTATACAATAAAATTAAAAAACTACGCTTACCATGTGAAAAATTTAAAGTAACTGGCATTGTTTCCGCCTACTGTATCCTACACACCCAAGCAAGCCGTTTATCTGTAAGGTACAATATTTATCCTACAATCTCAAATTAACAAATAAATTACAGCACAAGCAAGATACTACGATATCCCCCAAATTAAGACAAAACAAAATCGCGTCTCCGAACCAGGAAAGCCGTTCCGAAACTCAGAATGACCAAAATTAATTCAATAAACAACATCACATATGCAACGTTGGACAATAATTCGCACGCGTGTATCCGAACGGACCACGTGACCCGCAAGATGGCTGCTCGACGACCTTTTGGCGGGAATGTGTGCTGCCATGTCAATGATTTTCCCGGATTTTCGGTGTTTCGCTATTGTTCCTTTTTTTGAAGAAATAAAGGGTTGAGTGTAGTCAGCTTTATAAACAGTAGGGTGACAAAAGGCTTCACTTCTTGTTTAAATAAATTCAAGTATCTAGTTGTAGTGTACAGTGCGGTTGCACCTATTTTTTTCCCGGGTATCAGAAGAAACAACAACATGTTTATTTTGTAAAAACACGTTTAAATTAACTCCTATTCAGTAAGAAGTCGTGCACAAATACTTATTACATTCGTTGAATACGCTTTCCAAATGCATTCATCCGATATTTCGCTACCGAAAGCTAGCAACCCCAACAGAAAATCGGGAAGCGTCTACTAATGGCGTCTTTTTACGCTACCTGCTTGCTAATTGGAAATTAGGGGCCTAATGTGTAGGAGTTTAGTTACAGCAGCTATTGTTATTGCCAATTCCTATTCGACAATGTTTTTGTCTTTTTCTATTTACTTGATTATTTTGGTGACTAACGTTAATGGTCTCTTGGGGTCATTTTTCGTGAGACGATTAAGGGGCACGTAAAGTTGAATAAAGATTAGGTGGAGGTTCAGTCGATTGGATCTACCTATTTATTTTATTGTTTTTTGGTAGGTTTGTTTTACTTGGTATTGTTTGTTAATTTAGAAAAAATACATTAATTAGGCATACTTATTTTTTTATAAATGATTTATGTAATGACAGTAAACAGAAGCCGAATTCGTGTGTTTACACCATAATTCAATTAATTTTAATTTCATTCGAATCGCAATTGTTTAAGAGTCCTGCCTACCCCTTCATACCCCCATAACTAAGCACTCTAACTACCCACATTTATTAAGAAAACAGCCCTTTAAACACAACAGCTAAATGTTAATATCTAACAAAAATAAACAATACAAAACAGTGGCCTAATTAGATCACCTATGAATATCGCGCAAGATGGCGGACGCGTTATCCGCGCCATCTGTCGGTTGTTAAACGAATTTATTTATACATCTAATTGCTCCGTACTGCGAATATGCTACGCGTATGCACTTAATACCTTTAATATTACGTTTAAAGCGGTATTTTGCTTAAAACAAGGGTTATTGTGAATGCTGTCATCAGGTTTTAGTGGCGGGTGGTGATTGCAGTGTTTGTCATTTTGGGTGGGTCTGAGATGTATTTCGTTAATATGTGTGCCTTATTATTACTGCAGCGTCAGTTATTATTACTCGTAATTAAGCTTCTTGCAATTTTGGTAAGCAATCTTGCGATATTTCGCCTCATTTTAGTTAGGCTTTTGAAAAAAGTTTAAGAGAAAAGTTGATACTTATATTCATAAAAAGTTCGCAAACTAAGTATCAAAGTAAGAGCATGTCCACTAAATGAAATTCTTAATTAATTATCTCATTTCATACCTACATAACAGAACTCGCAACTATACAGGGCCTATACTTGCAATAACTTGCTTTCAAACACCAGAAATAAAAACAAAAAATATACCTCTAAAAATTACGTAAGATCTTCACAATAAAGTTCAGCTTAGCTACCTCATCTGCCATAACTAAGTCGTCTAATGTCTTCGTAATCTATCCTGCCACACCTCCCACTGCTGGGGTGTGGGACCGTGGGCTGTGGGCATAACAATCCAACGCTAATTATGTTCCACGCGGCATCCCCCGGATTTGCATGCCACTAAATCTGGGTTCCTGAGATTTAGTCGAAGACATACGGACATATTTCTTGAAAAAGAATTGCGATTTAAAGCAGCACGCTTTTGGGGTGATGTGAGGCGAGTACTTGAATAATACGAGTTTAGTTTGATGAGATGAATTAAGTTGGATTAACTTAGTTTTTCGGGAAAAATGTATGTCTGTGACTTTCGAAATTAAAAAGGATATAAAAAATGTATGTCTTCTAAATTTAACATGGTTATAAAGTAGCTTTAGGATTTGGCATCTGAAGAGGTAATTATGCAGTGTTAGTATTCTGTACACTAAATAATAACTGGACAAACGTAATGCTAGGCACCATATTGTAAGAAAATCTTACACAGGATTTTTGCCAGAGTTACTAAACCAATTTATTTACAAGAATTTTCCTAAAAATATGACACGACCACCAACAAAAACGCGAGTTTCGATCGTCAAGATGAGACGTTGGCAAACCAAAGGGGGAAGCTGGGGTAGCTCGCGCAAAACTATAAATTCCAGTTTAATTACCCCCGGGCAGCGTCACATCATGGATTCAGACAGTTTTATGACGATTTACGGCACATTTCGACGCCGGGACTGGCCCGCTTAGGGATTTCCACCGGCCGATCAAGCAAGACCTACCTAACCCCCTTCTCGCCGTAGAAATAGTTGAGGAGGAGAAGGGAAGTTGGGGAAAACGAGGGATCTTGTTTTAGTGGTCGGTATTCGTCACCTTTTACACAGCCGGGGGGTTTTAAGGCTTCCAGTTCTTTATGGTAATGAAATCTGAGCAGGGTGACGTGGCGAGGTGATGGCTGCGAGAGTTTTTGTTGTGCCTCCCCCCCTCTTTATTTATCGTGCGTTTGGGGTGCGGAAGTTTTGGTCGAAGTTTGTCGAATAGAATGTGTTCCGTGCGGTGTTGATGATATCGAGAGTACGAATTGTTTTTGTTCATTTCTATTCGGGAAAAAGGTACAATAGCTTGGGTATCAGCGCCAATAAACAGATGGGTCGGTTCGGTGATTTGTGAAATCGAGTTAGACTTTCTCTTGGCGTGTTTTCGTTGAAGACTTTGACGTAACAAAGATGTTTCTCAAAAGTTGTCCGCGTCCTCACTTTCTTTTCATACTTTTAACGTCAATTTCCCATCGTATCTTATTTAATTCGTAAATATTTTTATTTTTAGATAATTATTATTAATGTTGACATCACATGTCACGACAAAAACATATTAGGTAATGTGCTTTGAAGATCGAAAAAGTACGTACTTCATAAATGCTTTGAACTTTAGATGCAACTGATAAAATCTTGTTATAAAACATTAATTCAGTTCAACTCAGCCAATCGTTACCAAAAAAATAAAATAAAAAACAGAATCTTTTTGTAACGTCAACCAGACACATTCACTCCTCACGAAGACAGCACAGAAAAACCAATACAAAAGAGATCCACTTAAAAAGAAAAAAATAATTGTCATTCCCAACACAATCCAGTCGGGATCATAACAGTTTAACACGCAATTTTATTTGTCGATACACAACGTAAGCTAACGAGACTTTATAAGCAATAAACGTACAGACAGACGTTTTGGTGTGACATAAAATCAAATCAACAGTTATCCTGCGAGCCTACATCACAATCGGGCTTAATCGCGTATGTGACAAGTTAGCTTGTACGAGCAAGCGACCAGTTAACAAAGAACTCCGATAACTCGGCAGTTATATCCCCCAAGTTCTGTTTCACTGAATAAATCGGGGGGAGCGGGAGTCAGGGGTAAATTTGTCGGTTAGTAACACGCTCAGCGCTCGCTCCAGCCCGATATCGCCTTGAGTGACGGACAAGTATGCATTCAAATGGGTTACTTTAGCCCCCTTCTCCCCTTTATAAACATCGTGGCTAGATCCTCCACCAATTTGGTACAGAATTTGTTGTGGAATGTCGAATGCTTTTTAAGGGTTAAATTGCATTTAATTTGCAATAAACAACGGGACTGTTTTGATGTACATTTAAATGTTTGTTAAACGATTTTTGGTGTTTTTAGAGTTTTAAAGTAATTGCTGGATATTTTCTTAATTATTTGGGAGCAGATTTTCTGATAATTTTGTGGAGATGTTAACAGTAACTTTCTTATTTATTAAATTTGTTTAATGTTACGTAAGGGTTACCATCTGCGGAACCAATCCTTGTGTATTACCACAAGATGTCTATTGATATTAGCCGCTTTCAGCTCGTATGCTATATAAATATATTTTCTTTGACGCATATAAAATGATATAGATAGATAGATAAAACATTTATTCAGTGCACACAAGAGACATAGCACAACACACAGAAGCACAATTAAATAATGAAGACAAATTATAAGAACATAACTTAAATAGAAACAAGGTGCCAATATACAAAAATAAAAACATATTTACTAACTATCAAATAAGTTAAGTAAGTACCTAGAGACTTTCAATCTATTAGATAACATAACATAACATCACACCAGTAAGGCTGTAATTCCTGAAGGGTTAGGCAGAGGTGTACCTAATAGTACACCCACATTTCACCAGTTATGTCAATCGGTTAGTTAAATACATACATTGATATGCCTTATTCAAAATCCTTCGCCATAACATGTGCCAATGTTTTTAAGCTTTGAGCTTTTAATTTTGAGTCTATATTAATATCGTCGCCGCATTCTCCAGTCATCCCGCGATCATGCCGCTTGCAACAGCGTCGAAATATCGGCAGCTCAAAATAATGAATAATCACGGATGATATCCCATAAGTGACAGTATAAGTTTATGTGTCAATATAATCTGTGCTACACCTGCGTTTTCAGTTATCTCTTTAGAATTTCGGTACCATTAAATTCCCAGATTCATTCCATCGAAATTACGTCCATTATTATCATCCGCAACGATATCCATCGCCCTACAATCCATAAAATGATATTACTATATAAATCACTAGCGAATGCATCTCACGCCCCAGGATAATGCACAGACGTACCAACAGACATTATATGACGCGTACCCTCACGCTAGCCCCCGCCGTTGGTAGGCAGGGCAATAAAAACTGAAACTCGTCAGCAGAGGAGATGGCTGAACGATTTATGTGTTGGTGTGGAGGAAGATGCGGTAGGGAGTTCACCGACTGTGATGAGGAACGGTGTTGTGTTGAATTGCGAGGTTGTTTGAGCTAATATTTCGACGAACTAAATAGTGTGTGCCATGATAAATTGCACAATCTTTCCTCAAAGTCAAAACTAATAAAATGTAAACCTGATATTTAAAAAACTAGAAAAATGCAAAACAAGATAATTTTCAAGCAGTCTGAAGCAGTCGGTACATACAAGTTATTTAAGCTGAATCTCAGATTTCATGTCATTTAAAAAAAAACTTCACCAGTGTTTGAAACGTCATACAGTTTTGAGTTGTCTACCCTACAAGGGAATTTAGAATCCTACATGTATACAAATATTCGTGTGAAAGACATTACCCCACTGCAGTCGGATAAAACCCCTCATTCCTAAAATCTCCAACCATCATGCCAAATAACTGGACGCCTATCATACGCTACCTACCCTACCGAGCCGTCCCGATTGTCCGGCACGTCACCGGGCCAAATCATCGTATCATTCGTGACGGACACGCGGACGTGACCGGGAACCGAACGCGCGACCGGCGATAAATCGCTGGCCACTGCGCTGATATAAGTTGAGCTGTTGGGGCAGAAACATGGTGTTGAACTGAAGCAGTCAGTTTTGTAGTCTGGTTGTAATAATTATTTGAATTTAGAATTATTTAAGTCGGTGAAAAAAAACTTAGTTTAAGTCTAATAATTATGAGATTTTAAGAAAATAATAGCTCCAAAGTCAAGATACCTTCTGATACTTTTAATAATGTGGTTTCCAGGGGTCCATTTTTGTTTAAATTATTTTCATAATTTACTGTTTATTGAAAATTATTTTACACTAACACTTCGCCTGCGTCTTTGTCCGCAAAAAATGTGATAGCTCGGCTAATATGCATGATATAAATATAATTTATAACCTGTAGCACCCACGAACAATGTAGTTTTCTACCAGAGATTTTTTTTTAGAATTAGATCATTCGTTTCGAAGATTACCTCTCCTACCATACTAACTATTACCTCTTTATTATATTAGTAGTAGTTCTTTGTGCTCCTCTATGTTAATATATTGTCCTCTTAAGTATCTGTGTGTACATACATAAATAAATAATAAATAAACAGTTCTAGTGGCTCAAAATGAATAACACTGTTTTAAGATTTCATGGTTTAAAACTAAACTTAAACTGTCACTTACGGGATATCTTCCGTTTTTCGTGTCAACCCGCGACCATGGCGCTTGCAACAGTGTCGAAATATCGGGAGCTCAAAATCATGAACAATCACGGAAGATACCCCGTGACAGTATAAGTTCAAAATAAATAAGTTACCGAAAAGAAAAGTGTTATTAAAATTATTAGTCCTCGGATTACTTACTACTTAGGTGTTTATTACTAGGTAACGTAAAAACTTAGTCTTTTTTTTCTCTAATGAAAACACCGAAACATCTGTACCTCAGCATTTCCTTCACACCATCCACACAGAGGCCTGGCAACACTGGCTAGGGCTCGACTCAGTCATTATTGAACACGTTATTGCTATTATAAATAAGGATCTCGTGATATTGTGTTCATATTAAAATGTTTTGTTTTTCTTATTCTTCGGAGGGTGGCGAATCGATAGGCACATGGATGACCTGTGTGCACACAGTGGACAATACTGGCTTTAAAAATTATTTAGTGTTCGTATGAAATTTGTCGTTGTTACCGTTGTAGTTGTTGTTGCTAATAGCCGCCATATGATGAATCCCCTACTCCTGCTTTGAAGCAGCGTTTGGTATGATCTTCAGGTTCTTTTATGGAGAGAAACATGAAAATGCGTTTATTGGCGTAAATACTGACTGGTAGAAAATGCCATTGACATTAAGTCCGCCTCTGTACATTACGTGTGCTTAAAGTATTAAATAAATAAATACAACAAAAAGCACCTAAAAGGTACTAATAAAATTGTTTTGCCAAAAGGGTCTCATTTCAGTATTACTTTAGACGGCAACACTAATAACTACCACCTGGTTTTTTTTTGGAATGGGAAATCATCAAATGACTCCTCCCGCTCTGAGCGGAGCGGAAGGGAGTGTCAAACTTTTACTGACTAAAACCCATCCAGGTTCCTTCTTTTAGCCTGTGTGTTCCAGAGACGCGGTATCTCTTCCGAACAGTCCCGCAGCCCAATAACTACCACCTGACGTTGATGTTTAGCTGCAGACAACGAGTGCCATGCGCTCGAACATTTTTCAAAATGAAAAGCGACACAAACATAACATAAATTCAAGCTAGAGGCGGAGAGGCGGCAGAGGTGTACACCCGCATTTCACCAGTTATCTTGAAGAAAAATAGCAATATGTAGATTTCTCCTAAAATCACAAAATAATGCACTTATTTCTCTGCACCTACGATCACTAAAGACTTCACCCACCCCCATGCCTTACGCAATCCATTACACACCCACCCTTGAAAGAAATAGAATAAAAACCATTAATTCCCCATGGGCTTATAAAAGAGCTGCCAGATTCCCGTAGAAACACCATGATATCCGTCGAAGTAGTATTCTAATGTTTTTAATGTGTATTTATAGCTTTTATGGGTGTATATGGGACGTTTGATAGGTAATGGTGCCTCGACGTAGTGGTAAGACTCGGGGGGTGGGATAATTTTGTTATGGGCTGTGTGGGTCGTATTATAATATTTGATTTTTATTTAGACAATTCTGAAGATGTTAACCTTTATAATAATTTGCTAAATAGTCTATTATTATACTCATCCGAATATACTTAATAAAAGTAAGGAAAAAATTATTCAATTGAAAACAATATTATGTTTTGCTAAAATTAAATTGTTGACACATTAAATTCCAGCATACGAAATAGCACAAAGTAATTAATTTAGCTACGCCGTAGTCCCTACGCCGTAGGCCTCCTTGCTACGAGCTTCTGCTACACTTCGAGCATTGGGCACATGAGACCATGGAGCTTAAGATAGTAAGCGGTGTAAATGGTAACTGTAGTGTGTAGTATTAATTTTATTTTGATTTTAATTTATCTTAGTTTTTGATTTAGATTTTAATTTATTTTCTTTTTAATTTTTGATACGGATTGTAATGTTAATTTATTTTTAATTTCTGATGTTGGTTTCAAAGTTAATTTATTTTAGTTTGTTTTAACTTAAATCGGAGTGTATGGATCAAGTAAGTTATCAGAAATAAATGAATTTTACTTATTTATTTATAGTCTAAAAATTGCGAATATCTTCTCCGAGACACCTAGAGAAAATGTTGATGACTTGATTTGAAAATAAAAATCATGATGAATGATTTTAAAGTACCCTATTTACAAAATAAATAATTGCGCGTTTACTTACCCACTCAATAAAAATACACCAGAACATTAAAAACAAACCTACAAACTTTATCGCAAAGACAATAAAGTCTCCTTCATTACATTAATAACACAATTATATAAGTAAGTAACAAAAACTTCGACCATTAGCCACACTCCGCTGCATACGCCATGGTTCCCGTAACGCCTCATATCACGGGCCGACCAACCTTCACGGCATTACTCATCGGGGGATAAGTTCAACGGTTTAATTTTTGACAGTTGGTATTAAAGGGTTCGTGGGGCGAAGATTTGGAGTTTTAGCTGGTTTAGCGATCTTCGCTTGATTTGACACGAATTTGGTTTATGAAGAGCTGACGAAGTTTTAACGTAAAAATGGTGGCCAGTTTTTTATGTCAAGTCTCACTGTAACTCCTGAAAGTCAGAATCTTCATTGGTGTTCACCAGAAAACCGTCGAGGCAATGTAGATTTAAAATCCCCGATTCAACTGACTTGGATCTCGCAACGAAATTAAGAAAGAACAGCGAAGTATTAAAAAATACGAAAATCAATTAGACCAGTTAGGAGGTAGCTGAGCTGACTGTCAAGTGTAATTCCTACATACTCGTAAATATGCTGCAACGTAATTCCTACACACTCGTTAATGTGCTGCAACATAATTCCTACATACTCGTAAATGTGCTGCAACATAATTCCTACATACTCGTAAATGTGCTGCAACGTAATTCCTACATACTCGTAAATGTGCTGCAACGTAATTCCTATATACTCGTAAATGAGCTGCAACGTAATTCCTACATACTCGTAAATGTGCTGCAACGTAATTCCTACATACTCGTAAATGTGCTGCAACGTAATTCCTACATACTCGTAAATGAGCTGCAACGTAATTCCTACATACTCGTAAATGTGCTGCAACGTAATTCCTACATACTCGTAAATGTGCTGCAACGTAATTCCTACATACTCGTAAATGTTCTGCAACGTAATTCCTACATACTCGTAAATGTGCTGCAACGTAATTCCTACATACTCGTAAATGAGCTGCAACGTAATTCCTACATACTCGAAAATGAGCTGCAACGTAATTCCTACATACTCGTAAATGAGCTGCAACGTAATTCCTACATACTCGTAAATGAGCTGCAACGTAATTCCTACATACTCGTAGATGTGCTGCAACGTAATTCCTACATACTCGTAAATGAGCTGCAACGTAATTCCTACATACTCGTAAATGAGCTGCAACGTAATTCCTACATACTCGTAAATGAGCTGCAACGTAATTCCTACATACTCGTAGATGTGCTGCAACGTAATTCCTACATACTCGTAAATGAGCTGCAACGTAATTCCTACATACTCGTAAATGAGCTTTACCACTCTAGGAGGTTATATGAACATATTGTATAATCCTCCTGTTTAGTGAGGAGTTCTCCAAATATTTTAATACTTTGATTTAATCGATTCGAACAACATCTTTTGATCGGTTTTTTCGTTTGGATTTCATTTTTTTCGTTTTTTTTTCGATTTATTTTTCTTTTTTTTTTTGTTTTTTAATTTTGTTTTTTTTTTCGATTTTGATGTATTATTTTATCGATCCCAAACTTAACCTACTTATCATTTTATTGGGTTAGATCAGATATACCGTGTAAGTACTTTCCTGCTTTTGAAACGCCAAAACTAGCTGTACAGTTTCAAAATGCTGCTTCCGTGGAAGACAACCATGGGCGTTCCATACATACATACATACATAAACTCACACCTTTATCCATGAGGGTAGGCTGAAACCACAGAACGCCACCTGCTACGATTCTTACATACTCCTTTTGCCTCGTCCACGTTCATCCTGACCTTTCTGAAGAACCTCACCAATAAGGTCAGTGTATGTCCTTCTAGACCGTTCCAACCTAAATAAAGTCTAAATAGGTTCTGTCTGCAGTTTCCAGGACACTTTTTAAGAAAACGAATGAATCATCCAAATCGGCTTTTGCATAACGTTATTCTGGTGCTAGTTTTAAGTTTTAACTTAGTATCTGTGCGCTAATTGCCCCTCTGGCTTAATGCTGGAAGATTTCGGCGCAGCTTGATAACTTGAGGCCGGTTTCATCTTGTGGAGGTGAGGTGCTCAACGTTGGGCAGGATTGTGTTGGTAGATTTTTTAATTGAGTGGCTTGTAAATAATTTTATTGTGATTCTCGATAATCAAAAAATGCCGTCATTTCTTTCTGTGTGCTGTGATCTGTGAATTTATTAATAAGCCTAGTAAGAGTTTATTTATCCTGAAAACTTTTTAGGATCAACTTGCATAGCGAACAGAGATTTACGTTAGACCCATAGGACATTTTCTGTTGTCTATGATAGCGGTATAAGCACAAGACTTCATTCAACTTATTTTTTGATCGTCAATGAACGCGTTTACATCCTGTATCCCAACATGTTACAGCATATGCCGAAAGGGGCATAGCCCATAATATCGTATAGGCTGATTATGGTAATCTGAGCTATGCATCCAAACTTACTTCTTAAGCTTATAGACCATACAAAAAGCCCCTCATATACAAACGCAATCTCAACTGCACAAAAACTAAAATGAAACAAAATCCTCACAGTTGCAAAGCGATGCAGGGGCCGTAAACATTTTTATTAAAAACAAAAACATAGAAATTCGCAGCGAAAAGTTTTGCCGCCGCAAGAATGAGATAAGTGAACTAAGTTGTTCTCAACTGGCAGAGGCTAAGTGTAATTATAATAATTCACTTAATAACTGACTGTGAAACTGTGGTGTTATGTAACTTGTAAGTATAAGTTATCTTTAAGTGGTTAATGAGACGCTGGGGAAGGTAGGACTTTTTTGGGGAGAAACTTGGTTAATGACTGTCTCGTTGGACTAGTGGTTGCAATTGCGACTGCTGAGCATGAGGTCCCGAGTTCGATTTCCTGGTCGGGCAAATTGTGGTTGAGTTTTTCCATCAGCAATTTCTCAGTAGCAGCCACGGAGTCTGGTTTTGTACCCCCTTAATGGCAATAGGCTCGAAATGTGGGTGGTGAACTATTAGGTACACCTCTGCCTAACCCCTCGGAGATTACAGGCGTGATGTAATGTGAGTTGGTTAGTTTTGTCTCATTTTCTTTTCCCTCGAATGCTATAATTACCTACTTACTTACCTAGTAAGTTATATATTAGGTATTTGTTTTGTTTCATAACTGGAACCTGTCTAAATATTATGATGTGTGTTACCTAATATGATATACGTCAAACTCTTACTGAAACTATTTTTTTCATTTTACATAAAAGTACTTTTGAATTGTTAAGGAGTCCGTCAGTCCGCAAAATTAAGCTTATTGCCCTTACTGAACTGTAGTAGGTTCCTTGGAGAATAAGGAGGCACTTCATGGAGCCTCTTATCCATCTTCATCTTCCTGATTCTTCAATGATAGCACCCGGGCGTTTCCTCCCACCCGATTCGGTGCAGGTACCTCCCGAAAAAACCGTGTCCGGTGAGGACCTGCGTCAGGCGGAAGGTGAGGGCGCCATGGCGCCTCTCTAGCCACTCCTCAAAGAGGGGACTTATCGCCACTATCGTGGCGTGCTCTGCACGGGGTTGCGACAGTCGCTCTCTCCATGTCGCCATGAGATCGCGCCGGAGGTCTGTCCGCTGAGCGACAATTTGCCGCGGCAGCGGAGACATCTTCCTGCCCTGGTCTCATATTGCTTGGGGTCGGCTGAACACGTTTTTTTCTTCCACTCTCCTCTGTCAACCGTCACGCTATCGTTTACTCCATTTTTATTGAACCTCCTATAATTATTATCATTTGTGTTATCTTTAGTTAAATAGATTGTGTTGTTTGCAAATAAATGATTCTTGGTTCTTGCTTATACGTGGATACATGCATACCTAGGTAGCACCTAGGTATGTACCTAGGTACCTACCCACGGCTAGGTACATGTCCAAAACCTGTCAATTTTATTTTTCACGTAACAAAAGTTCATAATACGCAATGGGTGGCCCCCATAGTGGCCCCGCTGCAACCCGGTTGCCTAAAATATTTAGGTACTATTCACATCGTATTATTATAACTACTTCGTGATTATTTAAACACTAAATAATTAGAAAATTATGGTTATTAAATCCCTAAGAAGGCTAAATTATTAACTAATTTCAAAATAAAAGTAGACAGGAAATAAGTTGGTATGCAAGAATTAAACTAGCAGTAACAAGAAAAAAGAATGTCTAAAATGTCTAATTAAATGCAGCATCAGTGTTCATCCAAAGTTTGTTCGCTGACTATTTATAGTCTTTGAAACAGAGTGAATTTTCAAAATACCGAAGAGCCCTTCCGTTCACAATGAACTTTCATCGTCTACGAATAGCATTTGCTAAAATACTAACCATTTTGGAATACGTAGTACGACTTCGTAAAAGCCAAACTAAATATTTCAAAGTAACTTCTGAAACACATTCACCAGCTTGAGTGACAGGCAACGCCATCTATGTTGGAGAGCACGTGACTAGCATACTGATCGCCGCCACTAGATGGCAGTACATTGCTTGGTGTCACTCGCGACATATTTATGGCCAAAAAAACAGCGCCACGCTTGAAACAGAATCGCTTTTAAATGACTGGGCGAATTTGCGCGCGATCTCACGAATTTGCATGCAGATTTAAGAAGAAAGATGTCTGAGTGTGTTTTCCATTCGTGCAGACGGATTTTGTTATTTATTTTCTTTGGAAAAGCTATTTTTCTAGATCTGTATATCGAAGTTTATGTTTTGTGAAGATTAAGTTGTTTTATTCTGTTTTTGTTACGCAAAAATCTAAGTAAATCGTTGAAATAATCCTTCATTTGAATTTATGGTCAACAAAACTAAACTAAACCCAATATCATTGAATTTGATGGTGCTCACGTAAAAAAACTTTTCATCAGAAATAAAACATGAAAAATTGAAAATATCTTCGAAATAAAAGTGCTACGTAAAAGTAAACATCAGAATAATAGTGGCAATACAATCAGGTAGATGTACCTACATAATATATTATAGGTAGGTACACAAAACTGTATTAACGTAACGCATACCTTTGTACCTATCTTTGTTCCAAGTATGTTTCAAGTCTAGAAGAAGAGCAGCGACTGATGCATTATTCATTAGTTTCTTTCTCTGAAACGAAGTTTAAATGTAAATATCGTCTCATGTTGATAGGAGTGTGAACTTGAGAGGTCATGAATGCACTGCTGTGGTCTTATGTTTATAAGACGTTGTTCTGTTCAAAGTCAACTAAACTGTTGCGGTGTTTTCTCAGTCAATAAAAAATTTGGAACACGGTGGCCACTTTTAAGTTTTTTTTTAAATTAAACCTGCTGTTCTCCTGTAAAAGGTATAAATTACTTAATCGTGCTCGGAGGTATAATAATAACAACCTATCCGGCTAAATAATTGCTTCAGATTTTCCAGGACAGGTCTCCGATAGGTAGGTAGGTACCTACTAATTTGTTTGAGTGAGTGATACGAATGGTCACACGATTCTAACATAACAATCAGTTACCATTTTTATTAAGGAAAACCTTAATAAATTGTACCAACATAACTTTACACCCCACATTTTGAAGTAGCGTGGACACAGTTCCCATAAATCGCCTTCATTAACACGCATCGCATAGTTCAAATTACGAAACTCGAATATTTTATTTTGAAATAGGACCGTCAATTCAGTTCCGAAGTCACATAAAACGTTAGTCTATGACAGACATGGGGGTGGCAAAAGTCCGGGCCCCGCCAACGAGGCCTCCCATAAATATCAACCGTCTGAGACATTGTCAACCGGCCACCCTAATTTACGGCTAGTAATTAGGAGTTTGCACTTTGCCAAAACGATTTGCATCGATCGCAACGCCATTAATTTATTGTTATTCTAGAATGTTTCAGCTTGAGCTGGATCTGAGCTAATTTATAATAATGCTTGGATGAAAGTAATTTAGTTGGGAGTTTTGAATTCAATTTCGTTGAAGTTTTCCGAAATGTTAACTTCAAACGGTACGAGTAGCGACATCTAACAATTATTATAGTTAACTATTATCTACATAGTTACTGCACTAGTTGTTGAGTTGGTGGTGTAGATGTCGCTATAAGTGCTATAACTTGGTCGGTTGAAATAAAAACTTCTTTTTTTTTCTATTTCCCCGTGTATCCCATTCACACACGTTATATGGCGTTTTGATATATTCTTTATACCCTTATAAATTCAAACTGTATAGATTTATTTAAAAACAAAATGGTAGTTCTTTTTAGTCTTTGGTACAACCCGTTTCCCGCACTTTTGTACGTCAAAAACTCAAAACAAAACTCGGTCAGTGCAAAAAAGTTATTACCTATAATACCTATTTACTGTTTGGTTGAAAATGTGTTAGTAAACCCAATAGCAATATAATTTCTTTCAACAATACTGATTAAAGACTATCTAAAATGGACCCCTACGAAGTGGAATTCATTGGTGAGAACAGAATCATAAGTGTAATACCAAACTTTACTTACGACAAAATCTATCTAATTTGCGGTGAATTTGGACCATTTCGTGCCGGTTTGCCACTAAATGTGCCGTTGTGGCTCGCTATGATGTTGAAGCAGAAGCAGAAGTGTCGTATAGTGCCTCCAGACTGGATGGAATTAGATACTTTGGAGAATATCAAAGAAGAGGAGAAGAGATCTAGGTTAGTTCATTTAATCTGGTTTTGTACTACTTGAACATAACTAATTGTTATTTTTTCTTACCCTGAGCCTACAAGAGTATCATCGTCTTGTAAAGGCTGCTTGTCTGAGGTATAATAAAATTCACGGCTCAGTAGCTTTCACGATTTAAAACTACCTATAAGTTTAGCTGGTTTGGTTTTTTAGTTTTATAATAAAATTTGCTGAAACAACACAAACCTAGCTGAAATATTGTCTGAATAAACAAACAGCAGTTATTGAAGCTATAATCTTTATTCTGTCATCTTTTCTAAAGTACAAATAACTTGATTAACCTGTAATTGCCTGACCATCATTAACTGTACTCATACTTTCTAATTCACAATTTCAGGTTCTTCACGAAAATGCCAAATGAACACTACATGGTAGAAGCAAAACTAATCCTCGGTGCGGCTCCCGAAGACGTCCCTAATGCTTCAGAAATAAAGACCATAATCAAAGACATTTGGGATATCCGCATGTCTAAGTTACGGACCTCCATGGACGCGTTGATGAAGTCTGGAGGTGGTTACGGCAGGCTGGACCATTTGACAATGATGGAGATTAACTCGGCAAAGCCCTTGTTGCCTGCGGCTATGGATTATTTGCTACAGATACAAATGGTAAGTGTTGTTGTAATTGTTTTATGTAAAAAAAACGGTGCATTTCTGTGTTCTAATCTTCATTAGATCATATAACATCGTTGTTTAACAAAAGTTAAGTTGAACGTAATTTATTTTATCCACTGGTGGGATACTGACTGGACCTTCGATTTTTTTTTCTCTGATATGCTACTTTCCTCAAGATGTTTCCCTTCCACAAGTAGTGGTTTATATCACAATAACCCCTGCTTGAGAAGCATCCTCTGGGATCTATTATAACAAATTATTAATGAGAGACTGCCTTGCTGATCTAGTAGTTACAGTTGTGACTGCTGAGCATGAGGTCCTGGTTTCGATTCCTAGGTTGGGCAAAATGTTAATGAGTTTTTCCATCAGGAATTTCTCAGTAGCAACCATTGAGTCTGGATTTGTGCTTGGTTGATGGCAATAGGCTCGCCCCCTATTACATGGAACTTAAACATAACTTGCGAAATGTGGGTGTACTTGTTAGGTACACCTCTGCCCAAGCCTTCGGGGATTACAAGGGTTATTTTGTAATGTTATCAATGAGAATCATAATAGAGAAAGCAATGAATGCCAATAGTTGAACGCTTCAGTCATTTGCTTACTACTGTGCAAGCTGTGCACAAAAACACAATCTGGCCTACAACCCATAATTTGAAAAGCAGTACCTAAAAATTGTGCTGTTTGTTACCTTACAGAAAGCGCAGAAGAAAGTGCAGCAGCCATCAGTCCTCAATACTTCAACATTCAGCCAATCAGGCAGCTCACAAAATACGTAGCTCTAAGTCTTATCTTCTACTCATTAAGTAAGTTTTTTTCATTAAGTGTTAAGTTGTTATTTTCTGTAAGCATTTAGTACTGATTAAGTAAACAATTTTCTAATTAAGTTTGCATTCATATTTGCACCAATCCCATACTACCGCCATCACTGACTGTCAACCACTTTTCACCCTTAAGACCTAAGTTATAAGGTCGAAAAGTGGTCGACCGTCAGTGAAAGCGGCAGTTCCTACTACTGCTGAAGAGCTGATTAAGAATTTGTAATTTGATTAAGACTTGAGTACAATCGCATTGCCATCTGTAGAAGCGTTATAGAGAACAAAGACACCAGTCTTATCAAGGGGTATCGTATTATCCGTACTAACTGGGTTGTGGAGATCAAATAGGCAGTCGCTTCTTGTAAAATACTGGTATTCAGCTGCGTACGGTGAGGCTGGAAGTTGACCCCAAATATTTGGGAAAAGGCTAGGCAGATAATGACAAAGGCACCAGCAGTATTACTTTATCATTGTGATTGGGTGGCTTTGCGGCTGCTGTCACTTTCGGAATCAGCATATTATGTTCCCACTGCTGGGACAGGCCTCGTCTCTAGAGAGGGAATGGGCTATAATCCACCACGCGGGCCCAGTGCGGGTTGGTAGATGTCACGTCTTCGAAATTTTGGTTCTAGGACATGCCGATTTCCTCACGATGTTTTCAGTGGTGATGAAATAAATCACACAAAATGCGCCTCCACTCGGGCTCCTTAACTGACATTATTTCGCACAGTAAAGAACTTGTCATCCACTATTTTTTCCTTACATTTGTGATGACTATATTTTTAGTTTTTTGCTGAAGCTAATGGTTTCCCCAAGAATCATGGTACCTACCGAATTTTTTTTTTGCAGAATTTGGGGTATACTTAATCAAATACCTTTCACCTGATTCGGAACTATACTACAAATATCGCCCAGTAAGAGGATCCCTAAATACTCCTACAATCTCAATCACACCAAAGATTGACGATTATTGCTTATACCACTGACTTTCGCTACAATTCGCTCCAATCTCTTATTTATTACACCGATAGCCGGACATTCAATTATAAACACTGACTTGTGCAGCTAGAAATGTTATCTAAATAGGTTTTTAGCTTAAAGTTGACTTATTGATATATTCGGCCAAAGGTGAGTAGTAAAAGTGAGTTGATAGTCTTTTGTTTGTAGTCTATTTGTGACTGCCGTAGTTCGTATTTCGATAATATTGTCAACTTTCGTTATAGGTCTAGTATTTGATATCGATGCTGTACCTAGGGCACGTGAAGACAAACCGGAGCTCACGTGTTGAGGATGTCACCACATTGTAATAGTTTGACAAAACTTCTAAGTACTTATTCTTTTAAACATGAGAATTTCCACAATAAAAAACTTTGTCTTCTTGAGTCTTCAAGATGAAAAAGGTAAATCGTATCTACTTATTTCACACGGATGAAATTAAGACTTTCTTAGATAGTATATATCTGAGCTTATAGAGGATACTTAGATAGTTTCTTCATGGGATATTTTTTGTACCTTTGCGGGAGTCAAATATTTGAACGTAATATGTATGTTCTTTGTACTTGTTTGTGATGTGTACAATAGTGTGTGTTTATGCTTTTTTCGTGTTGATATGCTGTTGTTGCAATACTTAGGTTCAGGGTGCTCTCAAAAAGGTTCAGGGTTCTGATAAAGGAGTATCAATAAAAATCATATTCATATCGGAAAAATAGTATATTTCCTCTTATCATCTAAGATGGGCCTTCTTCGTAAAAATCTAATGTGGCCATTTTTTTCAAATTACTCTCTTTTTCTCACAATCTAGTGTCCGTTTTTGCGAAATGCTTATAATTAACATAAAACCTACACTTAATACAATCTGTTCTTATGCTTTAATATTAATTAGTCTTATGTTAGGTACTAAGGTTATAATTTAATAGCAAATAGCCTAGCCGTAAACTACGGATTACAAAAAAGATACTAAAAGCTAGGCTACTCTGAGAGAAAAAATGCGTCTGAAAAGTTTATTCTTGAATATTTTGTCAGATAGAATAATGCTTTAAAAGTAAAAAGTACTTTACTGTACTTCTTGGCCAGAATGTTTAAAAATTAAGAACTCAATTCGAAGTAAAAACAGACGATTTGATGCATCGTTCTCTCAGTGAACCCATAGCCTAATTGCAATAAAATAAATAATTACAGAATGGCTTCCAGACTTATAATAATGTTTTTTACTGGAATGTAATATTACAGTTGAGATTAAATTATTTAATAAAAAAGCGCTTTAGAAGAGATCCAATTAAACCAAGAAAACTTTAGAAAACTAGGCTGTTAAGTAAGTACTTATTTAATTTTTTTACACTAATTAAAAAAAAAACGATGTGTTACCGAGTTTAAATAGTAACAAAAAGAAAAATATAGATTGAATCTAAAACAGTATCTACAACTGTATTTGTTGACCTATCTCAGAAATAGCGAAATTGTCTATTAATAAAAATAGTTTCAGAAATCTTTTAGATCAAGTTAAAAATAATTTGCGTTATATTGACAGCTAATACGAGAAGCACACGAAAGTCCAAAAACAAAACTTAAATGTATATCTATAGAGACAAATATATATTACTTACATACAGCTTTAGCCGTGTTTTAAGTTGATTCACTTTGCAAAATGGAAATGTACAATACACCATATTTTTTAAACCGCAAAGCAATCAGAACACTTTGGTTTAACTCCAGCTTAACGAATACATAAGAATTTTAGATTAAATATCAATAATTTTAATAAAACATTGATTTGTATGTACAAAGTTAGACAGTATTTACAGAAATGTAGTCAACAAAAAAACGATAAATTATTTTTTTCGTAAAACAGAAAATATATACAAAGATCTGCCGATATAACGAAGCTAGACATGTTTCAAAGGTTTTTCTGTCGGTCCCTTAGGGATAAAGATTGAAGATGTGAGTCCAAAGCATTTTTCAAAGAGCCTTCGATAAAATTCGCTTAAGGCAAACAAAAATGCGTTCTGAACATTTGGATAGAGGTACACACTATTTTTGCAGTCTAGTATAAAAATGTGTGTATTTATACTGTTCGATATTATTAGGATGGCCTGAAAATAAACCTGGAATGTTCTAATGGGCAGTGCTTATGCCGTTGTTGTTTAGTAATTACAAGTCACCGTTATCGTTCAGGAATAGGTGGGATGGTAAAAGGGGTTGTTCAGCTAAGATTAACATTAAAACGTTAGTAAAAATCCTGAAAAACCTAACCATTAGTCGTGTTAGTAAGACACTGAACTTGAACCTACTCACAACCCCAAGCAAGAATATGGCTTCGGTATTTTATTTTAGCACAATTTGTCTGCTAGTCCTACTAATAACTCTGCATGTTGAATTATATTTTTTAGGCCAAACTGTATTTAGTAGGGCATCCTATGAAAAACATCTGCAAATGGTGCTAATAGGTAAACATACCTACTAAATATGGCACAGAAAAGCAAGTCTCGTTAAAGTAAAAGAAATATGTACACTATCACTAAAGAAATAACGTATAAAATACTTTGAAACCATGCTGAGCTTGTTACGTTCTTCTGCCGGCAATGAAACTCAAGAGATCTTTAGTGAAAGGATAACAATTGCGTACGCGCATACTAAAACTAATATTTACAAATATGTACAAAATACTGAGCTAAGATTAAACATAATATTTACAGTTAAAACTATGACTTCAAGTTACTTAATACTAAATAATGACTATAGAATACACATAATGCGTTAATAACATAAGTTTAACTTGGATTCAGCCTGAAGTTAGAACTAAGTTAAATCTAAGCCTAACATTCAACTAACCCCAACTTAACTCTTTAGTACTTCATAACCACTTTACTGTAATTCTACTCAAAATTTGAACATTAGAAAAATGGTTTTAAGGTTTCTAAAACTAGATAAACCCTTAACTGAAAACTATTTAACCGACTATTTTGAACCCAAGCGACTGCTTAAGATCTTACTCGAGCCTATGTATCGATAGATAATAGAATCTATACTGGCCGAATTTATGCTGCTGATTAAATTGTTGAACACCCACAACAAGGGTTATTACCGTACTAAAATATATATCCCTATACTTATACTAAACAGCTACAATTTTACTGGGGTCTACCTTAACCCTTAAGAACATGACATCATCCTTGATGAAGTTCCTTTTCTTCAGCATTTCATGGGAGACAAACCTTGGAAAACCAAAGCCTAACGCATCGGGTTCCTTCGATGGTCTTTGGAAATTCTTCCATGTGGGGTCGGGGACGAAGCTCTCGACGATGTTGCAGGCTCTGTCTGGGCTGGAGCTCTGGTCGAAGAGCGTGAAGGAAACCGTATGTGAGAAGGGCCAGCGAAGGAGGGCGTCGTATTCTCCGGGTAGGATCTTGATGTAGACTGACATGTGGGTAGCTTCGCCAGCTCCGTTGCCGTTAAGGAATAGTGACGCCTGGAAAGATAAAAAGGAGATAAGCTTTAGTCTAATGTCCAAATGTTAATCTAATAAAAATCAAAATTTTCAATTAGAAAAAGTAGGTCAAAATATCCTTCGATGTGGTAGATTCAAAGTCAACCTTGCAAAACGTCTCAACAAAAAATAACTACTACCAACTAGTCATTCAAAAGTTTAAAATCCAAGAAAAAGAAGAGAAATTAAATTAATTAACAACTGTGACAGTCGACCAAAACGAACAACTATTATTTATTACACTCAAAATAATATTACATTACACACTGAATGAGCAAGTATCTAATTTAGTCTCCGTGGGGAGTTTAGTCATCAACATCATACTCGACTTGACTCACACAAATATAGCGGCGTGGCTTTGTTTACCAACAAATGTGATACATGTGGTATTACGACGAGATTTTTGGTTGGAAACAAGACTTTTTGGTGTTAAGAGGTCAACATCCAACAAATGAAAATAAACATACACTACATACTATATTTGCAATAATATGTATCACGGGACATTAGCAACGATAAATGTGATTTTATTATCGGCCAAGGAGCTATTCACCACGTGGTAACGAACCAGGAATTTGGCATGCATGCCAAAGTGGGTAGTTTTAGATATTAGCGAAGCATGAAAGTGGAACAAACGTATTTTTTTCGAAGTCCGCTCTGCAATTAGCAATTTTTGAAAAAGATGACTAATACTCCTCGGGAGACTCGAAATGAAATCATGCTTTCTGTGATCCCATTGAGGAGGCTGTGTTCTATGGTTCTATCCCTCACTGAACTTCAGAGAGAGATAGACCACACGAAACGATGGTAGTAAATGAAAGAGTTCCAAAGCTTACCTGCAACTTATATCCATACTGGCTGGTATAAAACGCCGGAGACACAAGCTCGACTCCGTCTTTGCACTTCGCCTCTGCCATCTTGGCAGCCCAGTCACTGATACGCCACACCAGTGCGCCAGAACAGTTGACCGATAGTCGCGCAACTGCTGCACGCAAGGAGTCTAGTTGTCGCGCTTGACGGCTGGCGAGAGCTGACACGAGGGCTAAGTGTTGCTGGCAACTTTCTTCTGTATGTTTTTCTAGAGCTTGTCTTGTTCCCTGAAAAAGAGAAATATTGGTTATTAATGGAAGCCCTTTAATCCAGAATTGTGTTTTAAGTGAACACCTTTCAAATGAAGATCGAGGGTCTTGATATTACGATTCCTTGACTTCACTTGCCTGGGATCGCTTAGTTTAGGCTCTTCATGTGTTATTCAAACTTCATCACAAAAGTAAGTACCAAATAATCTTTTAATGCTTTTCGCTAGCTTGACTATCTGCTTAAATCCACCGATCCTCCTCGTTTTTAATCACATGATGTAGATACCCATTATCTGCAGCTTTGCAAGCCTTTTTATTAACGTTGCTATAGTAACTGTTATTAGAACATACCTTAAACCTACAGCCAGCATCTCTAAAGGAGCAGGGTAACGCAGCAGCTGCGGCAGCCGCGGCGTGGTCCCGCAGGTGCGCCGCCAGGTCGGCGCGCGGCACGCCGCCGGCGCCGCAGCGCTGCGGGCACGCCACCGGGGCGCGGGCGCACGATGCTCCGTGGGCTGACACTGTGTCCTGATGAGTATAGAAGGTGGGTTTTTAGATATTACTGATGAGATTTTGAAAGGCGATCGGCACAATAAGTTTAGGGACGAGAGAGGGCTAAGCAAACAATTCGTAAAATGATCGCAGACGCAGTTAATATTCTGAATTGGCACTTTATGACCATTTTACGAATTGTAACGTGATCTATATTATTATCCTATTATGCATCTGCTAAAGCAGCCTTCTTAGCCCCAGGGGCTCATTGGCTATTACTCAATATTTTACTCAGCATGCTTACGCCGACTCAAAATAAGTTGGGATAAGGGCAGGAGAATGAAAATGATGAGAAGCTCACCTGGGTATAACTCTGTCCACAGTGCTTGCAAGGCACTAGTCGTTTACTGCAATGCTGTTGAATGTGTTGCTGTGTATGTCTTCGCTGCACTTTAGCTCCGCACTTGTTCTCGCAGTAAACCGGCTCGTGGCCACAGTTGCCTTGATGCTCCTGAAAATTTAGATTGTGGTGTTAAATAAAACACGACGTTGTTGATCGATGGTTATGGAAAAAAAATAGCTTCTTCTCGACAAGACTATTGCATTATGTATTATTATATGCGATCAAGCTGATTTTTTAGTATTAGGTTCAGTGTTTTTTTTTCTTGCCTAAGCATAAATGCAGTTTAATAGTGAATTTCAAGTTCTGAAAATGGGGTTGGTTGAGGAATATCTCAAGTGAATTTAAGATCTTGGGATCTATTTGTCGCTTCTAGTAAGATTTCCTTCGTTCATAGAACCAGAACTAAATCTCACTTGTTTAGATATTCTACCACCAACATAAACACCGTCAAAATATCAAAAGGAACCACGCTTACCTCTAAGGCGCTTCCAGAGAACTCCTTATGACAATGCTCGCAGTTGGCGCGGCGGCGGGGACAGGTGTAACGCAAGTGATCTTGCATCAACACGCGCGGGATCATCGCACCGCACTGCGCCGCGCAGAGTACCGCATCGTGCTTGCACGTGTTCAGATGCGCCTGCACATAAGAAAGTGATCTTAGGATAGTTGATTCGGGTGTGAAGATAAAATAGGTCGGAGCTGGTCGTTAAAGTTTTACGGGTGTTTTCAAAGAGTTTAAAAGTTTTTTGTTTAAAAATGTTATATAGAAGGGTGCAATTAAAACTGTTCTTGAATTTTAAATGAAAAATTGTGCAACCAGATAATTTGTTTGATTAATGTAGGTACGACCTGTTAATTGGTGTTACAATGCTAGCTAGTTGTAAATTATGTATCCTAAACACTTAAAACAATGCTATTATTTAAATGCATTTGAAGAATCGTAACTTATTTTAAATCCAAGCGAACGTTAGACAAATTAGCGTGTTCACGCTAAATAAACTTGGTGGCAATTAATTTTGAAAACTGACTCGCACTTGCCCTCTCATAAATTAAAGAGTATTGTCGGGCAGATAAATAAATGTGTCGTGACATGACAGGCGCGCACAAAATGATAGATCGATCGATCTATTTACCTACTTAACTTTATCTTAGCAAATATTTGGCTTTCCCACTCACCTTCAATTTGCGTAGCTCATCCGACCATTGGCATCCTTCTTTGTGGTGGATACAGTACACCACCGATCCCATAATAGCCTTCTCCGACTCGGGATCCGGATAAATCTGAAACAAAGAGAACAATATTTAAAATCATATTCGAACCAGCCAATTAAATGCTCCTAAAATATATAGATAGACCTTTTTTATCTTTGAAATAATGTATTTAAGCATTTTGCTGAATTATTTTCAGTTTTAACAGAAAACACGACGTCAAAAGCAACGGCTACCGTTGAGACTGATTGAGGCGCTTGCCACACTCGCATAACGGATTAAATAGGACAACGCGATTAAAAATAAACCACATTTCAAAGAGAATATCAAACGGGCGCTGTATACACACCGTACTCTCGAATATGGAACACATCGTACGGAAATATGCAAAATGGCCGACTGTTTTTCGCGCGTAATTTATTCAAAGTAAAGGCGCGGGTGCGTTCACCGCAAACGACTGATACGTAGTGAATGCGTTCCCGTTTGTACATTTTCGTTATCTTTATGGGTGCAACGAACAGATGGCTCGAGCCACGGACCACCGTTCCCTATGTTTGTGCCGCGATAAGCGTGATTTTTCACTTCCCAAACCAGCTGGGTAATGGAATGAGCAAATACACGCGTTAGATGCCTTTGAACAGGTTACTTTACTCAATACTCAATACTCAAACTTTATTTGCATTCCACAATGTGTACTTAGGTGGTAAATTAAAAAAAATTAGATCATTATGGACCCTGTCGGGCACAGCAAAAGGCAAAGATATAGTAGGAGAGAGGAAGCTTTAAAAACACAAAAAACTATATCCAAATAAATCCAATAATACCATAATAGGAATTCTTTACAAACATAGAATTTTTATACATTATTTATATTTTATCATTTAAATATTCATTTACACTATAATAGCATTTTTCTGTTAAAAATTGTTTTAGTTTTTTTATAAATATGTTAAATTTTTCTTCTTTTTTTATTATGTCAGGTAGTTTGTTATATATTTTTATAGTCATTACATAGGGGCTTTTTGAATGTATTTTTAGTCGAGATTGCGGAATGTTTAATCTTGATTTGTGTCGGAGTGTGTAACGTGACTGTATGTCTTCGCGTTTTGTGTAAAACTCTTGATATTTTCGAACAAATTTGCAGGTTTCTAATATGTATATACTGGGGAGAGTAAGGATGTTATAATTTTGGAAGTGAGGTTTGCAACTGTCAGTTTGATCTATATTTGCCAGGATTCTAACTAATTTTTTTTGAAGAATAGAGAGGTAGGGTGCATCTGTACTATTTCCCCAAAGGATAACACCGTAGCTTAGCCATGCATAAGCATATGCATAATAGGTGGTGAGCGCTGTTTGAAGATTGGTTGTTTTCTTTATTTCACGTAGAGCATATGAAAATCTTGAAAGTTTTGATCTAAGTTTTTGTATGTGGGATTTCCAATTTATATGAGTATCCAAATTGATACCAAGTAGCGTAAACTCTTTGACAATTTCTATTTTTGAGTTATTAAAAGTAAAATCTATATTTAATGGGGTTTTTTGGTGGGGATGAAAGGTAATAAGTTTTGTTTTGGAATAATTTATTTCGAGGTTGTGTGCGTTCATCCAAGTGATGGTTTTATTAAGTATTGAATTTAGTTCTTCGTTTAGATTTAAATTGTTTTTACATGAGACTAATAGAGAAATGTCATCCGCGAATAATACACATGGTCCTTCTATTATTTTGGGTAAGTCGTTGATATAAATTAGAAACAAGAGACATCCTATTACGCTTCCTTGGGGTATTGAAGCACTAATTGATTTGCTGTTAGATCGAACTTTTTCTATTTCTTTTGACGTGTGATTAAAATATTCGATTTCTACTGTCTGCTCTCTGTGCTTCAAGTAAGATACAAGCCAATCGTGAGCTTTTCCACGAATGCCTATTCCATACAGTTTATCAAGCAGTATATTAAATTGGACCTTATCATAGGCTTTGGTCATATCCAGTAACAAACCTACGGCATATTTATTTTTATTAATGATATTGAGTGCTTCTTGAACAAATTTTTATACTGCCAAAGTTGTTGAGCGGTTTTTGCGAAAACCATTTTGGCATTCGTCAAATATTTTATATTTCTCGCAATATTTGTATATTCGGTCACACATGGCTTTTTCAAAGATCTTTGAGGCTGCGGGTAAAAGGGCTATTGGCCGATAATTGTTTGGATCTGATTTTGAATTTTTTTTGTGGATCGGTTTTATTAGTGACTTTTTTAATAGATCGGGGAAAGCACCCTGTTCAAAAGATTGGTTTAGAAGGATGTGGAACGGTAGTGTCAGTTCGTCTGCGCATTGCCTTAATAAGACTGGTGGGATTTCATCTATCCCATGGCTGCTTTTGTTCTTTAACTGTTTTATTAAACGGTTTACTTCCCAGGGGTCTATAGGGCTAAGAAACATGCTATTTTCTGCGGGGTTCAGCACGGACGTGCCGTCAGACTTCTGGCTGCCAGGTGGTCTAACGCCGCTCTCACCCATTGATGCAAAGAAGTTATTAAAAATGTCGGCTACTTGTTTAGGTTCAGATGTTTTTTTGTCGTTTGTTTGCAATTGTATGTTACTTTTTTCGTTTTTTGATTTCTTGTTCGTTCTTTCATTTATGATGCTCCACATTGTTTTGACTTTATTAGTTGATTTTTTTATTTTATTTATATATTCAGTCTTTTTTGCTGCCGTAACCAATTTTTTTAATATTTTTTCATAGTTTTTATAATATTGTTTAATTACTGGATTTTTCGATTTTAGTGTTAGTATTTTTAACAATCTTTTGTTATTGCTGGAGATTTTAATGCCTTTTGTCAGCCAGTATTTTTTAAATTTAGTTTTAAGTTTAATTTTACGCAAAGGAATAGATTGATTTAGTATTGTTATTATTGTATCATTGAATATTTTGTAGTTTTCATTTATATCTTTTTCTGGTAGCAGCAGATCATTCCAGTTCTGTTTACTTACTAAAGATTTGAATTTTAGTATATTTTTAGGGTCGAATATTCTTTTTTTAGTGTACCAAATTGTTTGTTTTAATTGTTGCGGCAAATGTAAGTGTATAATGGTTGCGCTATGATCTGAGAATCCTAATTCCTCTACGGTGGTAAGCATTTTTTTATTGGTAAAATTTGTAAAAATTAGGTCTAAGCAGGTTGAGGTGGTTTGTGTGATTCTGGTTGGAGATTTTATATGTTGTGAGAAGTTGAATTCCGACATCTGTTCAAGGAAAGTATTCGTTTTTAAGGTTTGATCGAAAATATTGATATTGAAATCTCCTCCTATAATTATATTGGACTTGTTATATTTATTATTTAAATAAGTTAAAATAAGTTTCAGTTGACTATTAAAAATGTACTATCTTTCACATGTTGAAGCTAATTTTTCGATGAAACCGACTCGGCGAGGACTGAAATACTTGTTTGTTGACCCACGCTGTTGTAAAAATTGGGAATGCGCTCCAAATGCTAAATGTTGTTAGTAAACAAAGCTAAGTTGGAATATTTGCTCAGGAGATGTCACTAGTAGTCGCACGTGTCTTAAAATACGCCACCCGATTCGACACACACAAACAACACACGGTGAACACGGGTTTCTGCTAAGCTTCAAAATACATCGAGAGTTCTCCATTCATTCGAATTTTCTTCAGAAGAAAACGGGCGATGGACTGTTCGCATTTCTAAACTGAAAGATCAAAGCCATATCATAGTACGCTGCGTTTCTATTTACAAACATTGATGCATGTGGTCATCGGCATGGATGCTGCGTAACCGTACCACCTTAGCATATTCTATTCAAGTAAAACGAAGTACCTTATCCTATCCATTACCGCCACTTAACTGTGAGTTTTATAGCGTAGAAATAAGGGTGAGAATCCTGTTGCGTTTCGCGAAGTCCTAGGTGCTCCCAAAGCTGGTGGTGTATAAATTTACAAATATAGAATGTTATTTGTGTCGTATTCTAAAAAGATGGACCGCGATGTGTTGAGCTCTCCCGCATCGCTCAATTATAGAACTCGTTGTATCGTAAACATAGTAGGAACGAAACGTAACAGGTTGCTGAAGTGACGCGGTGGTTATGACGTTTTGGCGCGCAACTCCCGCGCAGTAAAAGGATAGATAGAAATTGAGGATGTTACACTGCCATTTGTAAAATATCACAGCCCGAGGTGACATTAGACAGCTAGACAATATATGTAACATAAATTGTATAGATTACTTTAAAATATTTCTTTCATTTGACTAATATTTATGTTGCCACTTTAAATCTCACTGTCAAACAAGGTTTTGTTTTTGTTGTAGACTACCAAATGTCTCACTTGTATTTCCATATTCAGGCTATTTTAACGACATTTCCATATGATTTACATTGAAAATCATTAGGAATGTGATTAATCAGTTATTTGACATAACGCATGCAAATGATTGCCGACAAAAAGGTTACGAAACTACCACAGATAACAAGAACCATATTGGGCGTCAAGACCTTATCCTCCTACGTGCAATGTTTGAATAAAAACTATTTAATAGGTTTATTAATTAATGAAATTTACAGCGACAGGCAAGGGCATCATCATAAAATAAAATAATAACAAGAAGATAAGGTTAGAAAACAGTCATAAAAGTGAAGTCTCATATTTTTCTTGTAAAATACAAAAAAAAAGTTACCCTATCACTCTGTCATCTCACCGAACCGCAAACATTCTTCAATTATCTGAATCGACCCATTTTCTTTCTCATCCAGTAGCTTTCTTACTTACTTTACTATTGCATACCATCTGTAGGAACGATCTTGTATCCCAGGACGGACCAACAATAACTCGCAAATGTTATGCAAACATCATGCTCACAGCCATTCTATTTCAAGAAAAATTAAACAAGTCTTTCTTACAAAATTACTTAACAAAATCGTCACGTCCCACAATTCTCACGAAGACACTCAACTTTAAGGAAGGTAAAAAAACAAGGTTCCAAATCTTATATGGCATAAAAACGTTATCTAATTACAAGGTAAAGCGTCATACGCCCACTGTATGCAGGGTTGCATCACATCTCCCACGCGGGTAGACTTGCCTTCTACAGGTATGGAAGACCTTGGGGTAATATACTAAGTATTGGTCTAGGTATTTGATTTCTATCAGCTAGGATTGATTTTAGTCCAGTATGATTTGAAAAATTTTTCGATTACTTTACATATGGAAACTTCCAAGCTAAAATTCTTCCGATTATCTGGATTGTGGCAAGGTCTTTGGCAATTTTTTATAATAGAAATATGCTGAATCTTCCCCCTTTTTAGACACTATCAACGAATCGAATAATGTTTAACTCCAAAAGCAGTTAAAAAACTTCGCCAGCGAAAGCTCCTGTTAAAGCAAAAGTTATTTTAGTCAAAACAATTGTGGGTACGTCACAATCCACTTGACGACCGTGTCCGGCCCCGGGCGACGAGTTGACGTCTCTAATTTGTTACGAGCACCATTCGAGGTGATTGTTAACACAGTTCCCTGTGTTTTATTTGATATTCTCAGGTTTATAAATGTGCCAAAGGAGGGGCTGGAGTAAACGGACTTGGAATTTGTTTTAGCAACTTTTTGCTGGATTATAAAAAAAGTAAAACAGTTTTTATAGAGTCAACAAACTCGTCAGTATCAAGGCAAAAATATTGATGAATACGTTGGAGATATGTGCTTACTATACTAAAATTGGTGTTATTCATAATAGAACCCAGCTTGAATTAGAAGCTTGAGGTGTTTGTCATTGACAATGACAAACACCTCTATTTCGAAAATGTAAACTCTTCTGCATAAAATATATGTCTTTCCCAAAATATATTTTGAATCTTTAAAAGAAAAAGTTCTCAACCAAACGCACCCATCATCGTTTAAAACGGAACGCACCATATAAATTATGGCGCGAACTTAGCTGTCAGTTTGTGTTCTAATTTGGAAAATGGCGGTTGGAGTGGTTCGGAAACCGTTATTTTTTTCTTACTTCTACGTTATTTCTGGGTACACTTCTTTGTACAACTTCTTTGACGTTTCTACACTTCTGTTTTCATCAAGTCACACCGTCAGTTGATTGACATCTGACGGTGATGTGCGTACAAACTTAGCCGCGCCTTCCAGAACCCTCCTTTTACCCTTATCACCTTCGAAATAAAGTTGAATTTTGTTTGTATTTGTTTATCTATTTTGTTGATACAATTTTGTATTCGTTAAGCTATCGACACGCGCTGACGTGGGAATGTAAACATTACACCGAAAATATATACAGGGATTATTTTGAAGTGTTTCCGTAGTAAACTGAACTTCTAGTAGGGTTGAAGGGATTTTTTTATCAGCACATAGCTGCTTTACTGAAAAAAATAAAACGATCATTTTCTCATACCAGACACATAGTCAACCAATAGCTTTATACTGTAGTCTTCAAATCATCAAAAACGATACATGAAATGTTCTGTTCCCTCATCTTTCTTCACCTTATGATAGAAATAATAGAGACACCTACACAAGCCATTTATTCTGAAAAATGCGTCTAATAACTTATGCTTGTAAAGTAAACGCAATATTTTACTAGCCTTGCGTGTCTAGCCATAGTTATTAATTTTTCAGCGATCTAAGTTAAATTACTTAGTTTATTTGATTTATCGGCTAACTTGGATGTGGTAATTATTTTTGCAGTATTTTGACCTTCGTGTCGGTTCACTTTTGTATTAGATTATTTGCTATAAACTTGAAAGATTGAACGATGATATGACTAGAAAGGAAGTTACTACTGATATGAAAGAAAGAATGAAAAAGTATTTATTAGACTCGCACAGGACAAAAGAACCTTAAATAAAAAGAGAACAACAAAAATAAACTTATTCAAGATATACAATAAACTAAATTGGTCCTGTACGAGTCCAAAAGGTCCCTAACCCAGCATGGTGCTGTAACATTTAAAAATGTCACAGAGCTGATATTCTGATACACGATACGAGTGACGACTTTTAGTGAAATATGAAAAATGGCATGCTATTCCTCGCAATTTATCCCAAATAAATTGACGAAAGGGCAGGCAATCAATTGATGATGGTATTGTACTGAAGCTTTTGCTTAATTACGGATAGCTAAATGTTTATTGTTTGATGGAGTCAATTGTGCAAGACAAAAAGCAAAGTATGAATTCCTAATTACGGAAATAACCTTAAAAGAAAATCACTAAACGAATAAAACGACAATGTGTACTCTACCAACTAACTCACCACATAGAATTATGTGTAAATGAGACCGGAACAACTCAAATTGCTGCAGTTTCTTTCTTAAAACAAGCACCGCGTAACAACAACTCAATATTCATAAGAGCATGGTATTACAACATTTAAATAATAAGTCTCGATGGTTATCAACGGTGCGCGCGCGCAACGGAAGCGGGTTCGACGCCCGCCAGCGGGACGTTACCGTGGAATATGTAATGATGTCTAATTAAACGTTATGTAATGGACAATGTTTGATTTCTGTCATTGTTTCTTTGGATGGTCTTTTTTGTAAACGGATACGCAAGATAAGGCCTTGGCTTGAGCAATTTTGAACAACTTCATGGGGTATTCTTATTGCCAACTTTATTTACATATAAGTTATAAATAAAGTAGTAAAGAATATGAAGAATTTAATAACAAATCAAAAGAAAACCTGATATTCTATGTGCAAGCACTCATCAATGACAAACGCATAGCAGAAGGTGAAGTAAACAGTAACATTCCTCCTCCAAGCAATTGTACAAAAATAATTAACAAGCATAATTCCCATTCTTATCTATAAATCAATGCGTGTCTCTATTATACGTCGGAAGAAGGCTGAAGAGCTAACGGACATTTCTATTAGAAACAATGCCATGTAATTGTATTGTTACTAGATTCTATACTTTCCTACTCAGGTGATTGTTATCTTAAAAATGCGTGCGTTCTCATGAACACGAATAACTTAAGTTACGTTATTATACCGCTTTATAGCGCGCATTTTTTTATGGAAACAACTTAGAGAAGTATTTAAATTATATCGCCTAGCATTTACTGTGCGGTATCGTCTTATACTCTCGATCTTTCTGCTAAGTTGATAGCGGATTCCTTTCCAACGACACCGACACCATCGTAATCTCTTACTGGTGAGTTATTAAAGATAGTTTCATTTTTATTTGCTTCAATAAAAATGAAAGCAATTGCACGGCGTATCGTTCGACGACATAATATGCTATCCTAGTAACTATTTAGAAAGCCAATTATGTCCAGTTTTAGATATCATAACAATGATGAAGTCTCCTTTCAACTTCAGCATCATTTTTCAACTACCCACCTTCAACCTACAGACTTTCCACCAGACTTGGCCATTCTTCTACACAATCTCATTCGTAGATCAGTTTGTACCAGTGTGGGTGTAATATTGAACATCATTGATAAACAAACGGATTTCTTCAATGGAATGACATCACATCTATCCATCATAAATACAACGCTAATGCATTGATTGTTATTGTTTACGCAACGTCACAGCTATGGGTGTTAGATTCTGTAGTTGCATAGATAAAAAAATGTTTGATATAATTAGCAAGAAATGCGCCGTAATTGATGCGTTTTTAGAAAGTGTAGTGATTGACAACTTTTGTGTTTAATGGTGGGGATCCTACCTAGCCAATTTCCTTTCTTTATTGAAGCTCTGACCCAAAACATAAATCACTAGACTGAAAACGGTGAAAATAAAGAAGTCTAAGAAGTGACAACATCTAATTCTCACTTGACGAAGCCGTGTTAAATCTGATTAAACCGATTAGCTCCAGTAGCGTATTACAATCTTACTCCTCTAAGTAGTTGTTGTGTTTTTCAAAATAGACCACTTCGTCAGAAGGAACGCGATATCAATTAGGTTGTCTGTCATCGCCCGAACGTGTCGGGTTGCCGACGAATTCAATTCCAAAACGTACCCCGCCATTTGGGATACATTAATTCATAGTTTGTTTTGTTTAGATGTTAAAATTAATTTGAAATAGGAGTTCTGGGGAACACGGAATTAGAATGTTAAAACTGTATCGCTGAGTTTCTTTTTAATTGAAAGAAAGAAAAATATACAGTATTAGTTTCTTGTCATCTGGAGTTATAATAGGAAGCTGAAGGAGCTGTGTTGTGTAATCTTGTTCAAAATGTGTCAAATACAGACACCAATTTAATGAAATCCTACTATATCAACGTCAACTAACCAAGACACGCCAATAAAATACTCCAAAACCGCGTCCTTAAATGTAAACTAAAGATAAATTCTAGGTAATTTAGACAAATCGCATTTCCGAAATGCCTACGGTCACCACTGTCGTTCTGTCACGCCACAAATTCCAGAAGAAACCGCAGGCATGCGCACACGCTTCCAAACCGTCATTTTGACACGTACTGCCTCGTGAGAGATCACCGTTAGAAATATACATATTGAGGGGAAACGTAGAAAAGACACATCTGACTAACGGACTATGTGTATGATAATGATAAAAGATTAAAACCTAGATATGTCGTCGGTTTCATCTATGATTCTAGGATTGAATAGATGAAATAGTTCTGACTACAGATAGAGAAATAGAAATGGTTGAGGTTTTATCAACAGATGTTGAAACGAATGTTTTTCAATAGGGCTAATTAAAGGCTTTCTTTGCATAGTTACTGAATTACACCATCATCAACTAATCCAATGTGTAAGAATATCAAATTAAACTCAAATCACGTCAATCAGCCGTTATCAGTAACAGTACCATTCCACTAATAAATGCCAATAAATCAGTGAAGCAGACGCACCGGAAGCGCCAGAGGTCGCTGGTGTCAGCCATCAGCGCGCGCGCATCAAACGATAGCTTTCGTAACAATCGTTTACTGAACTCAATTGTTGTTGTGTAATTATCAACTTTGTGTTTCGTAGACAATGTGGGTCTCTTCAGATATTTGTAGATCTAGGAATAGCGTAAATAAAAGAAAATGTGGAGGATTAACTTGATGAATTATATGGCAGCAATTTTGCAATCGTTGGATTTTTGTAAGAAAATCTGGCGTAAGTTTTATAGCACCCCATACCACAATCCTCTCCTACCCTGATTAATTTACAGCCTATTGCCAACTATAGAAGTTCCCAAGCCGTGATTGCTATATCCATTTTATAGACCCATTAGCTTCATCTATTGTTATGGCGAATGGCAATTTAACAGATCCCAATCTGCTGCAATCTGTGTTACACTCGACCTAGCTGCGAAAACAATCACTCCACATAACTTTACCCTAACAAGTACTGCTCCAATTGAAGTCACTAACCGCTTAGCTCAATTGGATAATGCTCCGAGTAAAAGGGTAATGCGTTCGCAAGCGCAGATTGATCGATTACCGGAAACAGCCATTTTGGATCGGCCACGACATTGCGAATTCAATCCTTTTATTGGCTGCTAGCTGCTAGTACTGCCACAGGCCATTGATCTTACGAATGTGTATGTAGGACGCGATAAAAATGTCTGTAGATTTGGCCATCATGTGAATGACGAGAATTTGCCTTGACCTAATTGGGGCCGCCGCGGTAGGATTAGTTAGGACTAGATAAACGTTGGTGATAAAGTTGATAAAATCGAGCTGTTCAATAAAGAAAGGCTGTTTTTCCTAAATGTTTTGTCAGTCGTGGACATTCGGACATTCTCTGTATTTATAAGTACTAGGTACTGGCATACGTCTGTGGTTATATTTCTTGTCATCGTTCCACGCTATATTGAAGTTTAAGTGAGATGTCATATACGGAATGATTAAAAGCTTAATTTCTTTTTGTCCTGTCTTGATCACTATCATCCTTTAGCAACCTACAATTGTTTTTATCGCCAAAACAGCGTTAACCAATGGTCTCCATTTAAAGAAATTCCACATGAAACCACGACAAAATCGTACATGATAGCAATTAGAAAAGGTTTTATAGCAAGATACAATTAAGTCTGCCCTTTTCCAGCCATTTCTTCGAAACTTGGAGATTTCAGGGTACTTTAATAGAAATGTTATATACTCAAAAACAAACTTTAATTACCGAACTATAAGTAGGCACACGTAAATAGACATAAAATTCATTCTTACACTCTCCTCGCTCCTCTCTTTCTAATGTCATTTGTTAGAAAGTGAGGAGAATACAAAGATGGCGGTGATGACGCATTGCGGTATAACAATCTAGTAATAGAACGCGTTAAAAGACTTAATGCTTCAGTTACGGTACGGATAACTCATTTGACATAGTTAACGGGTTTTTTGATGTTAGACTAAGAAATAAATAAGAGGCGAAGCGTAAGGTGTGAATGATCCATGTTTTTAATTCATTAAGGCTGAAGAGTATTTGGTCATAAAAAATGACAAATGGGCAGTCTTGTTATGGAACTAATTCGTTTGCCTAATGAAATGTCGGCTTTATGTAAAGAATTTTATGCATGAACCGTGGCAAATATTTGCTGAGCACTGATTGATTTATCTACGGTTCTAGGATTGATTAGCCATCGCTCTAAGAGCAAAGGCGTCGGTAATCTAGAAGTTTAAAAATGTAGATTTTCCATCAAATTACCAATTTCTAGCTAAAACGTCCATGTTTGTAATTTGGCGTCTAAAAGTCTCATGAAAAACACTGGTCCTTTAATGTTCACATTTTTCATACTTTACGAGCTGCGCCAACGCATAACTCCTGCGCCTTCGACTTATCAATGAACCATTTAGTAGTAAAGTGAATAATAGGGTGACTCAGACAGAATGGCAGATATTTGCCATACTGTTGCCATGATGCGGGTTACTAGGTCTCGCAATTTTATGGGCATTTTGCTCATTGGCGGGATTTCATGCGTGGCATGGGAAAAATTGTTTATGGTGTGCGTAAGTACGCGCCAGCTTTGGTCATTTAAGCTTGGCTTGTTCCAAAATGACCCTTATGCTAATACATTCTGTATGCATTTTGAAAAAACTTGTCAACATTCTTGTGATTCCTGTCGCTCTTTGTCTTTATTTTGCTTTGGTCTTTAAAAGTTAATATTAGTATTTACCTATCTATGTGCCTCATTGTTCTAGTATATATAGATAAGTAAGTTTCGTATTGTTTCCTTATGATTCATATTTTTTTCCGCCTTCATTGACAAGTTCGCTTTGAGTCATTCTTTGCAAACAGACATGATGTCGAGTCGTACCTAGTCTTGATAGACATGTCTGGGCGACTGTCCATTACTTTAACATCATAATTTTATTGGCATTATGAATAATTGTAATAAGCTCATACATATAAAACTAATGCAAGCATGCAGTCAAACTGACCTCTGCGCTGCCACCGGTGACACCGTGGAAGATTCGAGGTTTTGGGTGTGCAAAATTTCAAGTGGTGCAACCCCACGAAGAAGAAAAAGACACATAGGTAACTAAAGCACTAAGTAAAGATCACAATCAAAATGACGAGTTTATTGACCGGATATCGCAGCCTCCAGCGGGCGGAAGTGACGTCGCGTTATCGTGGGATGCGCGCGCGCAGGTTACCGCAAAAGACTATCATGTCGGCGCCTTCGCTTTATTGATTTATGTTGAATTTATTGGTTTTATTAACCGTTTACTTGAGCAATAAATATGTTGTACAGTTTTATTACTTTGTTATTGGTGAATAAAAGTATTCCTATCTTGAAGTGCACTTGCAAAAGCTTACTGATTTTAGTCACAATTACACTACAACCACTCAACTTATCTACAAATGTAAAGATGACGCTAAGGCTGCCTATCCACTGAGACGGAGAAGAGCAGAGCTGTGCTTTTGACCAATGGAATTACATTTAGCGGAGCGGTGCGGGTTTGCACAGCTCCGCTCGTCTTCTCTTTTCTCCACTCCAGTGGACAGGCAGCCTAAGACTTGAAATTACATGATGTTTGTAGAACATCGTACTATCCGAGAGTTTTGACTAAAACTTTTGAGTCAAACAATCAACTCTGCCTACCGCTGTCTACTGTGAAAGCTTTGGATCAATAGAGTCAATCTCCTTTGATCATCAACCTCATGTGATATTCCACATGCATCATATTTCAGCTAGCATAGACATGTATTCTATTGAGGACAGAGGAATGTAGACATAGAAGTTCATAGATCGGAATCTCAAAGCGTAAAACCCACGTGTCAGCATTTTGTAAACAGTTTACAAGTATGCGCGGCATGTTGACATACAGACACCTAATGGGCTTATTATATTGAGTATGTGTTGAGCAATTTATTAATACACTGAACATCTTTGATTATTGTGCAAAGTTGAGTACCTACCAGTGATATTAGCTCTTAAGTTAGGTACATGTTTTAAGCTTAGTGGGTGTGATTTGCAATATTCACTTGCGTTTTATTCAGCTGCACAGAAAATGTGCTGACGTAGACATAGGCATTGTTTGTTTATGACTTGGTAGGTGACAAAAGTCTTAATTTGCTTATAAAAAATCCCTCTACTGACCAAAAAATTTATTATTAGTACCGAAACTAATAAAGTTCAAAGAAAAGTAAGCGTAAACGTAAAATAAAATATTAAGTTGCAGATTAATACCAACTTACTTACCTAGTTATTAGTCATTTGAGAAAAAACTCAATTTTCTCACAGTGTTATCTGTCATCATTGGAATGTAATGTTATTGTTGACTCAGTCGTTATGACCGAAGATTAGATAAAGAACTCTTTACGAACTGGTTTAATACTGGTCTGGCTACTTAGTCCTTGATTAAGAAAGAAAGCACTGTTTTTATAAAGCTACAATGATCTTTTGGCCTTAAAATGATTTTAAAATTGTAAACATTTCTGAAATGAACTGAAAAAACAAGCTGGTGAATAAGATGTTAGTTTCATTTGATGCGTGCAATATTATTTTTGATTGATTAAAAAAATTGAATATTCGAATACCTACGTGATTTACATAATTCTTGTAGAAACAGATAACAGCATTAGCTAATTCCTTGTGTAAATAATTTCCAAATAATTAGTTAATCACTAAATTACGCGGTGTAATAAGCAATGCAAATTCATTCAAATGTTTGCTTTATGTTAAAACGAGCAAAACAATAACATTAAATAAAACAGAGGAGTTACTGAGATTCTGTGAGAAAAGATCTGTATCTCAGCATAAAGATGAATATGCAAATGGTTCTGCAAAGCTAGACAAGAAATTCATTAAAGTGACAACTTAATAGTATCTTAGGTGACAATCTAAAGCACAGAGATGTGATTTCAATCTCAATATTTAATTACCGTTACAAAAAAAAGAATTTACAGCAAAAACGGTTGAAACAATGAAATGTGTGAAAGTGTGCAGCCTATGTAACTACACTAGATGGCGGTAAAAATCAGTAACCATCACGCTATGCTTACCAGTAGTTTACATGGAGCGACTGCCTATCTGACCACTACAACCCAGTTAGTACTGGATAATACGATACCCCTAGATAAGACTGGTTGTCAGACTTTCGGGCCACTGACTACCTGTAACGACTGTCAAAGATCTACAAATGACAGCAGGGACCAACCGTTGCTTTCCGAGGCACGGAGAAAACTAGGTATGTAATGAGCGGTCAGCCGGTCAACCATCAACGGACCAACCTAGGTAAGCATGGCTTAACCTAAAGATAGCCACGAACTGCTCAAATCTGTATATTCAGTATCAAAACCTTTTGTTAGCCCATGATGAAGTTGACCAAAACAAAAATAGACAACAAATTGAAGTCCCGGCTTTCTGAAACCGGAGGAACGCATACTATTTCTCATAATCAAAATAAATTCACATTACGCAAACACCAGTCGTAGTCGACCCCATAGCCTAACTACATTCCTGAACAGATTTCTAGATTACCTAGAAGGCAAGTTATTCTGTTTAATTCGGTTGCGCAAGCACGTTTCATTTCATCGCAAGGAACGTCTAACTTATCTGATCATCTATGGTAATGTGTAAAAAGTTGTAACTATTCGGAAGGCGCGAGTTTTTTTCTCTGGCAATACTGGGAGGAATGAGGCAGTAGACATTAGTGCCTTTGCAAAGAAGTAGTGCAGTAATTTAGAGCTTAGGGTGCGGTTTTTAGATTGTTGGATTTATGGAGCTAGACTTTTTATATTCTTTGAAATACTGATATAGTAACTAGAAACACGGTGACCTTAGGTCCATTTGGAAAACAGAGGACAGTATTTTCGGTATTTCCCAGATTAGTAAAATATGATTAAAAGTTCAGGGACAGTTATTCCAATTTAAAAGGTCAGAAATAGAAGATCTCGTTAATTACCTCCATATAAGCCCATGCCTACTTTCCTCTGAAGCCGTATCGCCATAATAAAGTACCTATTGAAAATTTAAAAAACCATAAAATATTATAGCCAAAACCGAAGCCAAGAACCGCAAGAAGCTAAGATGGATTAAATTAGTCTTCTTTAGGAAGTATCAAGCCATTAACCATTCTGGTCTGGCAACCCGTTACGAACATGTTTCGACAAGTCTGAGGACTACTGAGAAACGAGGGCAAGGACTAGGAATCTATGACCTTAAAGAGCTCCTTAATGACGTAGTTGTCTACACAATGGGCCGTGATGGTAGTCGTTAAGTTCATTGATAGTTTGCTAATTAGCAAATAACAATTTAGAGTGAAATACTCTGAGTACCAGTTAATGAGCGAGAATTCAAATGAATATCCATTACTTAAGTTTACACCCTAATTTCTGATTAACTCGTTACCTGGCAAAAATAACCCGCCATTATAAAGTTTCAACTTGCCCTCATTAAAAGTCACAAGGAATGTGTACTAGAAAGTTTTTTTACATGAAAGGAAGCAACAAAGCGACCTTAAAAAACAATTTCAGCAATCTGCTAAGACTAGGCTGCACAATACTTGAACTTTTTTCAGTATGAATTCACAAATCGCTCCAATTTTCTTTCATTATCCACGATGTACACTGTTATATATTAATTCTGAACGATGTCTTTATAAGCCCATTTCAGTTGGAGCGTAAGTAGTTACGACAGCGAACATAATGTTTCTTAGAAGAGCACATCATGAGCAGAAGGTGTAATTGGACGTCCAATGGACACCTGTTTAGCTCTTGTGATGTGCAATGGGGATATTTATGGACCAACGTTGTTCCTGTTACGTCCAATATAGGTAGATAAGATTATTAGGTTTAGGATTTTAAAATACGTTGGGCCAATGTTGGTAAGAAAGCATCTCAAGTAATTGATGTTTTTTGTCGATTTAAGATAAGAGCATTCTATCTCTATTTTTGCTAAAAAAAAACCCTCATACTTTAAATAATTTTCTTATTTTAAAACTAGCTGCTTGGAGTGTTTTAATATCGGCCATAACATACGTGTAGGTACTTGCATAAGCAAGAAAAGTTGAAATGCAGATTAAAATACTTTAAAAATCTTACCTCTAACAAATCGTAAAGGAACTCCACGTAACTCATTATCACAGTAACAAATAAGATAAATAAAAACTTCACTAAATAGACCTCACTGCACAAAGCCTGTTGTCGGAGTGGCAACTGCAAAATATAATTTGTTTATGGTAGGTTACCACACCTATGCGCCTACGCCGTTTTTTTAAACACCTGCCTATCTATATATGGACACTAATCAACAGATTTAATGTTAACATTGCCGTTTTTTTGTCTGCCATCTGTGTGTCATTGACACGGTGGAAAAAAATGCAGATTTTTTTTCCCGAAAATCGTTTGACTTCTATTTATTTCTTTCGAATTTATTCAAGTCTTCTTTCAATGAAAGTTGGTTAAAAGTCAGATGTCATTTTAATCGTCATTCTAGTGTTTGGTAAATATTAAAGGAAAATAACGCATAAATTGGCACCAGCAACTCGCGAATCATCGTCAAAACCAGTTTGAAAAGTAGGCTTGCAAAATACAGCTACGGTGTTTGTAATAATCATGCAGTACTGTGATTTCTCGGCGACAAAAAACTAAGTTGACTGTAGATTATAACGTGCAGGTGCAATAAAAAACTGACAACGTCACGGCAGCTTCCAAACGAAAAAGTAAGGCGGGAAAAAGTTCCAAATAGATCATACTTAAGTCCTCAATTTCAAGATGCACACAAAAGGTGGTTACATAATAATAAATCACGCTACTTACACACGTCAAAATGCGCTTACGCACCAAAACCACAGTTAATATACACTAATGATAGTGTATTGCTGCCTCAGCAACCAACAATCAAACGAGATTCAAATGAAAGCAGTTTGGCTCCTTCAGAATCAAGCCCGAGGCACGGATGCGTTCAAAAAAATAAAAGAACTATAGTCGCGTTCGCGTGCACCGTCCGTGGGAACGTTGGAACAATAAAAAGTATTTAATCGACACGATTATCCGGGTTTGCCATTTGCGAAAAATTCGGACGATCTAAAATATGTACGGTATAATTTAATTTTAATATTACGCTGTCGTATTCAGCTTGAACACAATAGTGTTGCGGTGCGAATGCGACAGCTTTTTGTTGCGAAAAAATATGGAGGATGTAATTACAGCAGTAGATTTATTTATTTATTTATTATTTGGCTTCTCAACAATGAGTACACTGTTACATTATAATTTGTACATTGTACAATAATATGTAGATGCAAATACTTTTTTTTTTTGTAACCAGTCAATCTTTTTTTCGATACGGCTGTATTTTCGAGAGGAGGTAGCGATTTTTCACGGATAATATTTGTGCTGAATCCAAACAAAGATATTACGAAATTTTGTAGCAAATATTTATTTTTATGAAGGTCGAGTTACTTCAAACTTTCAAGAATGATGTTTGATAAATGAATTAAGGCGCTATTATTAAAGTGTCGCAGCGCAATCCTTTCGAGGTCAGCAGTAAATAATTTAAACCGTTCAAAGGCTAGAAGCAACACAAACAACTATGTAATTGTAAAATAGCTACACAGTCAATCCCAAATATTCTTTCCACAAAGTTCAATAACACAGCTGATTTGCATTCGCCAAGACATTGAAACCGCTTCTCGTCCTGAGAATCGATAAAGACGATCGGATTCGCGCCGAGAATTTCGGATTCAAGTCCGAACAACTATAGGTCTAATAAATTAAGATTCGCGGTGCGTGCGCGCATTACAAAACGATGACTAAACATCGCATCGGCCGTGCAATCTCGTACAACCTGATTTTTGTCGTGACTAACGCGAAATATTCAGATTTTTACTAAATAACCGTGTTCTTTTATAATTTTTGGTTACTTTTTGGGGATTTATTAGTTTGACGTAAAAAGTTGTTGAACTTTGGTCTAGAGTTCTAGACGGAATTTTGTCAAAATATCTCTATAAAAAGTCGACGACTCTTCTGTTTAGTTAAAATAAATCCGTAGATAGGTAGTAAAAAACTCTCCAAAGCAAACTATTGTTTGCACAAAACTCCCAAAAACGCAGTTCAACTTCCAAGTATTATGTGTCGTTAATAACACATTCTTGCTCACTTAACCGTGTAATCACATAAGAAGAAAATTGCCCCTAAAAGCCCAATTACCATAACAATAACAAACTAAATAAGGACATACGATCTTTAAAGATTCCATAGAATTTGTCAAGTAGGTATTCAATTCAGACTTGTAACTTGTTAAGTTCGTTCAGCAAAGTTACGGTTCAAAAATTCTCCCACGAATAAATACATAGTTATTTGTCTGTCAACTTCTTTAAAAAACTCGTTCAACTTTAAACTCTATGAATAAGAAATAAGTTTCATAGTAAGTTCCGCAAAAACTTGAAGGCCGCCGGAAATCAAGTGCGGTTGGATTATTGGGATCGCGATCAGAGTTTAAATATGGCCGCACATCCGGTCAATTGAGTGTCCATTTTACTAATCAAGAAGCGTCGATTCTTGTTCCGTTAGTCGCAAATGTCAGTATAGTTGTTAAAAATTAAATAAATAAAGCTCACTTATTCCCTTAGAAACCCTCCTCCAATTAATTTAAAATTTAAAACAACAACAATACCAATATTCCATTCGCATAAACCTAACTTCGTATATGGAAACAACTATCGTAAAAACTAATCATTATTTACTGCGTTCATCAAACACAATTTTTGTAAAAGCTCACTGGGCGTTCACATTTAGTAAAAAAACACGGCGATAAGTATTCTCAACATGCAACGAAACCATAACAGGATTGTCCATCAGATAATGGTGAGAATGAAAGCTTCCGTGATGTCAAAATAATTAAGATTGTAGATAACGTTTGATAGGCTAATTTGTTTTAATTAGTTAAAGGGATTGGTTTAGTTTCGTATGGAGGGTCATGTATGAGTAATACAAGCCTGAAAAACATAATTATGGTATCGCTAGCTTCGTCAGGTTTCTTCCTAGGACGATCTGAAATGAAGAGTTGTAAAGTGGACCAGTCTATTTTTAAATATCCTCATAAAATACTTGAAACATGTAATTTATATTTCAAAATTCTTCCACTGTAATTTTTGGGGTTGCAATACCAACGAAATATCTTAAGAGTTTAAGCAACCATTAACATTGTTTTTAACTGCCTAAATAAAGACAAAAAATATTTTAAGACTTCGAAGACCAATTTCAACTAAACCCCTTTATCAAAAAAGGTTCTTTTCAAATCCATCCATCAGATCTGTATAATTATTACAATCGTATAATATGGCAACTCTGACAGCCAGTAATTGATGCGTTCAGTTTTGAAAACGTTCCAGAATCGATGGTAATCATATATTTTTGAGTTAATTGTCGTAAGGTTGGTAATGTTCGATTCGAAATTCGAATGATTGGCCGTTACATTTTGAATAATTGAATGATTGGCACTTTCAAGCGTAAGCTTATTAATATTAACTGATGGTTTTAATAAGGGTTTTTCTCATGAGTGTATTCTAATAAGAGTACAATAGCTAGTTTGTTTGAATAGGAGAAAGAAGATAACTGGAAAGCTGCTTCGGTGTCCAACAATTCAGTATCATTCTTTACAAAAGACATACAAGTGTATGGAACATTATTAATCTTTACAATGGCATTCTCAATTGAAATTTTATCCAATTACTTCTCATTATGCTCAATTACGTCTGTTACCAGTTAAGCAACAAGACAAGTTCTAATTCTGGCCGTATAATTATTTCCCAGTCATATATTTATCTAAAAAACACAGAACACGACACTGTCATGTACAATCACTATAATTTGTCCAACAACATTCAGCCTTATTTCTTTAACATCCAAACTAATCGACTTAAAATAGTGAGGGGACTTAACTAAATAAAACAGTCGATCCCTACACTATCAAAGGCTGATGGCTCAAAGAGTGTGTGGGGAAGCAAAACTACTCCCAATGGACATGTAGCAATAAACAGTAGGGCTCTAGACAGAAAACAGACGTCCTCACACGAAGGGCCCTTTGTTTAGAACATTTATAAATTAACCTTCAAGAAGTGACCTCCTTTGTGTTAATATTGGACTGTTTATAAAAAGGTTTCTGGACGATATTCAAAGAGGAGTCCGAAAAAAGTTTAAATTAGGAGCGTTTTTGTGATCGGCCTAAAAACACAAGCGATTAAGTTTAAAATAAACGATTGTCGTGTGTCAGCTATAAATAAGCTAATCTGTCCATACATAATACGGATATTCGAAAAAATCCTGCCATATGTCGGTATCAGCTGATCGGCCTCCATTATACTCAGTAACTCCTCTTAGCACAGGTAAAAGTTTTTTTGGTGGCAACTTTCAACAGCTGTTCTGCTGTGCGTGCACGCATTCGAAATCCCGAATTTTTCATACAATGTGAAGTTTCCTTAATGTATCCGAACATCTGCGCCAGCAGGTGCTGTCCCGGAATTTTTGAATTTCGAACACTCCTCGTGTATCCAGTTATTACTTTTTACCTGATTATTGAAGGAGCCAGACGCGTTTTATGATTGTAAACGTATTGAACATATTGCTTCTTCTTTATATCGTTGAGCTTTAATGTCAATTAGTATGACATTTAATTATGGAAATTGATATTTTGATGCTTCATCAGGATTTAATTTTTATATACAAAATAAGAATATGATTATCATAAATATCGCAAAGGATTTATAAAAGCCACGTGTAAACTACATCAATCCTTAAACATAAGCAATTTCCGCAAAAAAAAAAATCCTTTCCCCTTGCATCCTTTCAATCAATTTGCTTTCCATAACCGGAAATGTCATTTTATCAGTCCACTTTTTTTTCGCATCCGTATCCCGTACTCGATTCATATCGAAGTGTTTGTGTACCGATACCGATTACTGACTATATCCCAGATATCGGATGTCATATCCGTTAAGTTGATATTCGATACTGACTCGCGAAGATTCTGCTGACTCTGTGCTTATAGTTGTTAAGATAATGAAGGTCTTGTGTATCAGTTACTGTGAATGAAATTGAGATGGAATGGTGTGCGTCGTTTATGCGAATAAGAAATTTTCGGGGAAATTGTGTTGGAATAAAAACACGTAGTTTACTATAATTGTTGCTTGTTTAAATAAAATCGCAATGTCTTCAATTTAACTCAAAATAATTTTATTGTGGTTATAAATTCTTTTAGCTATAGGTATAACAAATTGGAATAATTATGTCAGTACATTCATAGGTCAAATTGCACCCCTTACAAGTAAAATTACTATCCTTATAATGATTGAAAAGTCCCCCTTTGAACCACAATATTGAATAAAACACCTTTGGTGAATACTAAATACGAGTAGGTTGAAATAAAACCGATGAAAAAAAATAGAGATCCGTTGAAATCTCTATTATTTGCGTCCTTTGTACGGAACACCCCGGGTATCGAATTCAGTAACAGCTGACGGTACAAAAACCACCCTCTTCCTTTATCTATGATTACTATTCAATGTTGAGCACTTTTGTGCGGCCTTTATTGGAAATATTATTAGTTAAAGTGATGTTTTGGAATGTGAAGAAAGAAAAACATTCAAAATCAACTCCGTAAAAAAGTATTACTTACCATACTGCCAAAAATATTTTTGCATAAAATCAACCGACTTGTTAATATTTAAAGTATTTTTATGGCACATGCGCACAATATTCCAGGGTAACGTGTAAAACACATATCAATGGCAAACGGATAATATTGTCCTAAAAATAATAATCAAAGATCCAGGCTTAAATTGACCTTTCTTTATCCCGTATTTTTTTTGCGAAAAACTTTAAAATATTAGAACGTTTTTTCGAACGCTGACAAGAAATCAGCCAAAACCATATTTTTATATTTGTTTATGTTTAGGACAAGAAAGATAGATTATGCTTCTTAATCAACTAACTACCGCTCTCTAGAGGTTTTATGGATTCAGCGTTGTTGCACTTAAATTCTATTTCTTATAACCCAAGTTTCTACCCAACATAGATATCCATGTCACTCCATGTTTCTACCCGGCCAGGAACATAGGCTAAGCAACAGCATTTTTTTCCCCGCCTCATGTGCACGGTTCGTTTCCCAAGCCACTGCACATGGCACACAGGAATTTGACACGCAGATGTTCGTTCCGCCACAGACACAATAAAATACCTAATAAAAATGGCCGTCTTGCACTTTAGAAAATTCATTTCAGTTTTATCACGCAATTATGGTGTCTGTTCTGCTGTTGTCATAACTACTAATTATTTGAAAGAAAGTTGGTAAGTAAGATTTATTATTATGATGAAATAAAAACAAAATAAAACAATAAGAATAAAATAATAAAACAATACTAAAAGAAAAAAAAAAGAAGAAATAAAAAGAAGAATAAAAGACAGAAGAATAAAAAAAAGAATATAAAAACTAAGAATAAAATAATACTGTTTTCGACTTTATAGTCTATTTTTATTGTAAAATCAATAAATTACTAATAAATTTCAAAAAGGGTAAATACTTATAGTGTCCGATAATACTGAATCATACAAATCTCGTAAAAAAAAATAACAAAACATGAGAAAGCTGTGACACCCATTAGCACATGCGCGTGTGAATTACTATGCGCTTGGAAAGATCATCATTCCATTACGAAATGTCAAGCCCCATAGTGAAATGTTTTATACCTACCTACTATGAATTGATTGGACTACAACGCGGTTGTTTAAAAAATAAGTTACTTGCTGTTCGATTGAGACCTTTCCTTGTGTATTTAGCGAAAGAGTACCTGGTTAAAAATACGAGAAAATCGTATCTGGTTACTTACAAGTTAGTAATGCAATATCGTGCTCAACCTATCCAACTAAGGTTGGTAATTCAGTAAACACTCTGGCTTCACCACAAAAGTTCAACAGGGTCGATTTGACCTGTAACCTGTTGATGTTGATCAACAAGCTTTTAGTCTTTCGGTTTCCAGAAATACCTACTACATAATTAAGTTCTTATATTTATAGACATATAATAGAGTGGTAATACAAATGAGTGATGCTATTTTCTATTTCGTGGAGCGTTACACCAGATATTGAGGGAGGAGGAAGGTAGTTTTTCTCATTGAGTCTACATTCTACAATAAATTAGTAGTTCGCATGATAAGCGACAGAAGAGTAGGACAGGATAAGACATTCAAAGGACTGTAAAACAGTTGCAAATAATAATTATAAAAATGTAGGTATATCAACCACAATTTTTTTATGAAAGTAAGCGTTTTATAACTTGTTTAAAGTGTTAAAAACTTAACAACCGAGCAAGGAATGTGTAAAATCCTGCCTCGCCAAACGAGGGCCTACATTGCACGTAATCATACGCAATCAACACTCCGAAATTGCACTAAATGAATTCTTACGTTATTGGTAATAAAATAAGTATCTTCACGCTATTTAAAAAGCGAATAACACAAGCGCCACATGTTTTGTTGAGTTGCAAAAGTTGCTGCTAGCTCCGCACCCACGATGCTCTCTTACCAATCTGTCACACATACCATAAAAATAAAGTCTTCCAATTTCTTCTTTTGTTAAAAAGTTTATATTCAACTGTCAAATTGACTTTTTAATTTTGGAACATGTCAAAAAACGCGCTATAAATCGAAAATGGAGCCAAAAGAAAGCCATCAATTTATTTTACGATGATTTTTTATTGCGAGTACTTTTTTAAGACGTGGGTCATAGCAGTTTGGCATTTTGTAACTGGAAACACTAAGCATGGACGAAAAGAATTTTATTGCGAATTGTCGTCCGTCGATCATCATTAATGACAAGGTAATTTTCGTTTACGGCTCTCGCTGAAAAGTAATGTTGATATTAATGGGATTTTTCGAGTTGTAACAATAAGTCATAAGATTTTGTGTATAAAGAAATGTGAGTCACAATCTTAGTGCATAGGCCACAGTAGCACAGGGACGAAGAATGAAACACCATATTGCTGTGAAAAACAGTAACTACACCTTACAAAACTAAACTAGGCTAAGTTTACCATTATTTCTCTACTTTTCCTGTATTAACACGAAAATGGTGACACTACAAAAACATGTAGGTTTATTGCACTTTTTTATTAAAACATAAAAATCACGTTTATCAAACGTCACGTTAAAATAGTGATGTTGCTACAATAAAATTGTTAAAAATCACTAAAAACGTTAAAGTTTAACGTTGGCTGAACATGGGTGAGATTTACTACGAGTATTACGTTTCGCAATGAATTGTAAATCAGTTTTATTGTCTCTGATTAATGCAGATAGTGCCTATTTATCATTTTTATTGGTTTCGAGTGTATAATAACTACCTACTTTAATTATTAGGCTACCTATTTATTTCATCCCTCTATGATCCTTGACAATCCTGCTCCTAGTTTCCCGAAAAAACAAAAGACTAACCATTGATTTACACAACATTACATCAAGCTTCTAATCTCCAAAGAGTTAGGCAGAGGTGTATCTAATTGTACTCCTGCATTTCACCAGTTATGTTTTAGTCCCTGCATAGTATTTTACCTTGTTCGAAGAAGTTTTTATAGACACTATTGTTCTGTATGACTGGTTAAGCTTCTTACTACTTATATCTTTAACATCCGATTATTATTCTTGTGAAATGCATTCCTAGTTCACTGCTTAACACATTGATCCTCAAACGGAATGCTTAACACGACCCGACACAATATTTACTATTGCAACATCTGCAAAGCAAATTAAGTAAATTTGAACGCTCTTTGCATACTGTTAAAATACGTGTATTTCTGCATATATTTGCCGCTGGTTTTTGCATAATATTTGATAAAGTCATGATAACATATCTTTGATAAGTAGGTTACGCATTTGTTCACCAAAAAATTGGATAAAGAATATTATTTTACTTCAGGAAAAAATAGCAAAACATTATTTTGCACAGTTTAAAAAAAATTGAATGAATGAATGACTTTTCTTAAAGGTAACTAGATACATACGCATTTAGTAATTTCTAGGTCATCTAAGTACTTAGGTAGTTAGTAGGATAAGTTCTCTTGATAAGTGTCGTAATCTGCCTTACCATCTTATTTTGGACTAGTAACCCACATTAATAGAAAATTATCGGTATCGCATTTTTAAACAAGACTGATAAGTATGACTGACACGCAACATTGCACGCAGATCACGAAAAAACATACCTATAGGAAATATATCTAAGTGCCAAGACAAGTATGATGTTTGACCGGATCTTCAGGTCAACAGACTACCGAACGGTACCAGTGATACTTCAAAGAAACCCATTCGAAGTTGTTCATGCAAGGTGGACGCTACACTACCCAAATACAACACCAGCAAGTACTTAAAACCTAAGACCTGAATCAAACACAGACTTCAGCATTTAGAAAGGTGTCTTTAAAAGGTGAAAGTCATGCTTTCGTGCTTCGCAAAAAACTCGCATCTCGTCGCGGCCTTGCCAAGGTGAGTGCAAGGGGGACATAACGGTGCGCGGCGCAGGCACCGGCCCCCGCGCACCAACAAACATTAATTTTCATACACCATCGCCGACTTTGGCATCCAACGAACGTTCCCACAGTATCCCTCGTACGTGCTACACAACATAAACAGCAATGTACACGATCGAACCACGTGTCTCGACGGAAATGAATATGGTTTTTGATACACTTCCTTTTGATACTGTTGTACTTAATGACCGTCTAATATGGTGTTCTGTCCCATAAAGTAAGGTTCAAATTTCGTACACGTATACCATCGGTTATGGGAAGCTAGGTAACGGTTGCTCACCTTATTGAGGTAAAGGACTGTTAGGCATTCGCGCTGGTATTTGTAAACAAAAGTATAAGTGGTGTAAGAGTAATTTTCCCCAAGTAATGTGGTATTTCATAAGTATTGTTACATCGTTGTGTCATCAGCATTAACCATATTGTCATCACGTAATAAAATCTGGGTTGTAATCTTATTGTTTCAAAGTAGGGTAACTACGTTGGCGGTTTTTTCAAGGACGTTCTCTCGTTATGACAGCCCAATTAAATAACTGAAGCGTGTATGATGACCAAACTCATAGAGCTTTCAAGGACATTCCTATTATGTATTGCAAATTTATACAGCATGAATAAATATGCTTTGCAATTTTTACCATAAAATTCAACATACCTACCATGTCTTTTTAAGTTATGTATTCGTAAAGTAGACTTAGAGCCACTTTTCTGCGAAATAGTTAACCGTAAGTTTTCGTAGGTACATAATGAACTACTTGACATTCAAAACGCATAGTTAAGCTGCAGATGCAACTACACAAATGTCCCCTCTCTGAGAAATAATTCAGTGGAAGGGCCAGTTCAAATGCCTAATTAAAAAAAGGGAGACTTACGATTTGGCTGATCTCCGTGATAGGAATTGGTGTGATAGTTTTATCCGAGCTCTGGGGGAGCGATGCGGCGCTGGGAGTTGGCGACACTCCTGGGGAGGACGGCCCATTCCCGACGCTCTCCTTAGAAGTACGGTTGGGAGACAGCCTGGCTGGAAAGCTGAGGGTCTTCGTCCACTGTGATAAGCTACGCACCATCTTGACTGTTCATAAGCACAACACTCGTTCACTGAACTCTTTATGACGAGCGACACGCACGCTCGCTAACACGGTCCGCGGACGAATGAAGAATCGAAGAGGGCAACAAAACGTACAGCCTGTGCAAGTTGCGACTTGACCGGGTGGAGGGGCGCGTGTGTAGGGTGGCGATGTGTGCCTCGATGCAGTTCGGACTCCGGCCACCTATGGGTTTTGGGTTGGATTTTCTTTTGTTTATATCGCTTCTCGTCGGCTTACTCGGCTACCTCGTGGCAGGGACCGATATCGATAAATGAAAAATACCGATATTTTCAAGAAGATATCAATAATGCAACTGATATTTTATGTTAATATCGATATCCATAACGAAATTATTAAATACTGCTATTAAATTATCCATAACTATATCGTTATTCTATATCGATACCCGTCGCGAGAGGGAGACGATGACGCGACCTTAGTTCTGCCGTGCTAATTAGAAACGCAGTAAGGAAGGATTTTTGGAAAATTGAGTTTTTCATATATTCAGAATCCTCGTAATGAGCTCTGTATGGTAATTTAATCCTTATTTTGATAGCTGTCCCAGAAGTGGGACTTTTAGTAAGCCAAACTGCAGTATGTTTCTTGCTGAGAAGTAAATTACTAAGCACAACTGCAGTAGGACACATTACTGCTCTTTGCCTTCCAGTATTTTTTTGAACATAATTTATTTCACTAGTAAGAAGCGCAGTAAGGAACACTTGCTGATGTTATGATTTGTTAGTAATAATGATAAATAATAATGTTTAGTGAATAATTTTAGATAACAAACGCGACAAAGATCACGTTATTTTGTGGATGGATAATTGTTCAGCTCAAAACAAAAATTGGGTGATATTGTCTTTCTTAGTTAATATACTTAACAGCAACTTGATTTCCGCACACATAAATGTATGTCTGCTGACAGTTTTCATCACAGAGTCGACCAATATTTACAAAAGAAAGGAAAGTTTACGACTTTAAAGATTTTATTTAATGTTTTCTGTTTTAAGATTTAATTGGAATACATTTTTTTAATAAAATAGTTGTATCATTTACCTCTTTTTTATATTATTATAGATATAACCAAGTTATTGTGGTTTTTTTACGTATGTACACGAATTGAAAAGCTATAAGTCACTCTTTTACTGCAGTTATGGTTTGTAGTCAGTCTAAGCATAGCTTTAAGAAAATATTATGTCACTAGTAAAAAATGCAGTAATTGTGTATGATTAAGAAAGTATTATTTGTCATTTCAAATAACGTATTTTTTAATATTCATGTCGTTATATTTAATTAGGAAATGGTTAGGATAAATATAACCAAATAAGTGTACTTTTGTATACTTAAATACTATTTTTAATAGCTTTTTCTCACTACTGCACTGCGTTTTTAATTTGTAGTCGAAGTGATAATAATAATTGAATTAAATGAAATAAGCGCAGTAATCTGTATTTGCTAGTAGAAAGCGCAGTAACTCCAAACTTACTGCTGTTATAGCTTGTAATACTGGGTTTAGTCATGAAGACCCTGCTAAGCATAAATAGTTCTTTTTGTTTTAAGATAGTTGTATTAAACTTATAGAAAATAGGGTTAGTTCTTACGAAACAATGCATATTCAGCTATACATGTAACTAAAAACATTTTTGCAAAACTTCAAAATCATACCTAAAAAAGCCAAATAAAAGTAAAAATGTTTAGGCGCCATTTACTCGAAACTACTAATAACCTCCTTACTGCACTTCTAATTAGCACGGCAGAGTTGCTCGCACTCGCACAGCCGCAACGCCGAGCGGCAACATTGTAACGGATAGACCAGACCCTGTGTAACAGTGGAAAGTAGGTAACTTACTGCGACGAGTTGCGTCTTGTTGTCGAATGCGCGCGTGTCTACCTGTTGTTTTGTTATTGCTGTTGTTTTGACTGTTGATTTACGTAATCGTGATAAGTAATGGGGCGTAAAAAGCAAAATCACGTTTATAAATACTTTAATGTTAATAAGACCTCATTAAAATCGAAATGTCTGGTGTGCAATAAGGATTTAAATGTAAGTAATTTATTTATATACGTACCTACCTATTTTCTTGGTTTTACTAGGACGATACTGATATCATTTTCGACTTATTATTACGCACTAACCATAGTGGTGATGGTAGTGGTGGTTTAGCTGCCTACTTCTTACCTTCCTACTTCTTAGTTATTTAAGTACCTATTTGGTAGTAAGTGTGATTTTTTAGATTTAGTAGAAAAAGTTTGGTATAAAAAGCACTTACCTACTTACCTAACTACCTACCTACTCAGAAATAAGTTTGAACGATCACTATTTATTAGGTAATTACCTACTACGGATATTTATAAATGTAGTTATTTATCCCATTTGATTACAATAGTACCCATAGGGCGCTGTCCTATTGAGATCGCTCGTACGATGGTATGGTGCGATTCGATTGCATTCTTCGATGACATCGTGTGTCCTATTTTGAAGCGATGCGATCATGCGTACTCGACATGTCTCTTATCATCAGAGATGCACAGTTTTTGGTGTCTGACAATATTCCTTAAAGTGTAAATAGCTAAAAAAAAAAGAAAACACAACATTATTTTGGTCGGACGCACGCATCGCATGAGCGATCTCAATAGGAGAGCGCCTAAATGTAGGTATTTTAGTATACATGTTGACTGGTACATCATATTTATGTATATTTGTTTATCTGTCACGGTATAGGTACCTGCACTCCTCGTTCATTTCATGTGTCGATAATGACATAGGAGATACCTACCTATGTAAGTATTGTTATTAAGATAGCGTTTTGCGTGCAGCATGCTGTTCTACTGAATTTGACGTCACGGAAAAATCACCTGGCGGCTTTTAGGCCAGGTTTTTTTTTATGGTAGGTGCAAATCATCTATATGACGGGTCCCGTCCATGGGCGGGCGGGAAGCGAGTGTCAGACTCTTACTGACTAAAAAACCTACCCGTTTCTTCTTTGCCTTTAACACCGGGACCTCGTTTCCTTTTCAGAATCAACTTCTGGCCCCGGCAGGCTTCGACCCTATTGGGCCCCTACGGATTGCTGACAACTCCTTGAGGCTCGCGGAAACGAGACGCGCCGTATACGATTTGGGCTCGGTCCGGACGGATTCCGGATGGTTGGACAGCGAGCTGCCCATAGCTCGCCGTCCGCAAGCCCACGCCTACGGTGGCTGAAAATCGGGATCGGGATCCCGGCGACGGCCGCGGCGACGGTCACGTCTGAGACGCAAACGCCGTTGCCTTAGGCGGTCGGCCTCCTCATTTGCTAGCATTACTGCTTCGCAGAAGGTGGCGACCGCCTGCCACCCCTCCTCGCTCCGGACCATGGCCTGAACCAGGGCCCGGCGCGAGAGATCGCCGCCGCCGATCGCCCCCACGAGAACACGGCGGTGCTCATCCCAAGCTGGGCACACCTCAACAGTGTGCTCAACCGTGTCCTCCGGGTGGTCAGTGCAATGCTGACACCCGGGCGTCACCTCCGCCTGAATCGCAATTGCGGCGGTAAGTCCCCTCTTTGAGGCGTGGCTGGAAAGACCTCACGGCGTTCTTACCTTCCGCATGACGCAGGTTCTCACCGGACATGGCAAGTTCGGGAGGTACCTGCTCCGAATTCAAGCGGAGGTGACGTCCGGGTGTCAGCATTGCACTGACCACCCGGAGGACACGGTGCAGCACACTTTGGAGGTGTGTCCGGCTTGGGACGAGCATCGCCGTGTCCTTGTGGGGGCGATCGGCGGCGGCGATCTCTCGGGCCGGGCCCTGGTTCAGGCCATGGTCCGAAGCGAGGAGGGGTGGCAGGCGGTCGCCTCCTTCTGCGAAGCAGTAATGCTAGCAAAGGAGGAGGCCGACCGCCTAAGGCAAAGGCGTTTGCGTCTCAGACGTGACCGTCGCCGCGGCCGTCGCCGGGATCCCGATCCCGATTTCCGGCCACCGTAGGCGTGGGCTTGCGGACGGCGAGCTATGGGCAGCTCGCTGTCCGACCGTCCGGAATCTGTCCGGACCGAGCCCAATTCGTATACGGCGCGTTTCGTTTCCGCGAGCCTCAAGGAGTAGTCAGCAATCCGTAGGGGCCCAATAGGGTCGAAGCCTGCCGGGGCCAGAAGTTGATTCTGAAAAGGAAACTAGGTCCCGGTGCTAAGGGCAAAGAAGAAACGGGGTAGGTTTTTTAGTCAGTAAGAGTCTGACACTCGCTTCCCGCTCCGCCCATGGACGGGACCCGTCATATAGATGATTTTCACCTACCATAAAAAAAACCTCCGCCTGAATACGGAACAGGTACCTCCCGAACTTACCATGTCCAGTGAGGACCTGCGCCATGCGGAAGGTAAGAACGCCGTGAGGTCTTTCCAGCCACGCCTCAAAGAGGGGACTTACCGCCGCAATTAGGCCAGGTAGATTTACGAAATGTAACATGCAATGTTACACGTAAGGAAAGAATTTGCCGTCCACATTGTAGCAATGTTAGGGCACGCCGTAATTTCGGCGGTAAGTCCCCTCTTTGAGGCGTGGCTGGAAAGACCTCACGGCGTCCTTACCTTCCGCATGACGCAGGTTCTCACCGGACACGGCAAGTTCGGGAGGTACCTGCTGCGGGTGAAGGCGGAGGTGACGTCCGGGTGTCGGCACTGCGCTGACCACCCGGAGGACACGGTGGAGCACACCGTGCAGGTGTGTCCCGCTTGGGAAGAGCATCGTCGTGTCCTCGTGGGGGCGATCGGCGGCGGCGATCTCTCGCGCCGGGCCTTGGTACAGGCCATGGTCCGGAGCGAGGAGGGATGGCAGGCAGTCGCCTCCTTCTGCGAAGCAGTAATGCTAGCTAAGGAGGAGGCCAACCGCTTGAGACAACGGCGCTTGCGTCTCAGACGCGACCATCGCCGCGGCCGTCGCCGGGATCCCGATCCCGATTTCCGGCCTCCATAGCGCGGGCTTGCGGGCGGAGAGCAATGGGATGGGTAGCTCGCCGCCCGACCGTCCGGTAATGATCCGGACCAAGCCAAAGTCGTTTATGGCGCGCGCTGTTCCCGCGCGCCTTAAAGAGTTTGTCAGCAATCTGTAGGGGCCCAGCAGGGCTGAAGCCTACTGGGGACTGGGGGCGAAAACGAAAGGGCATGCTCTGACCCCAGTAGCATAGGCAAGAAGGAACGGGGTGGAATTTTTTAGTCAGTAAGAGTCTGACACGCCCTCTCGCTCCACACAAGAGAAAAAAAAATTGTAGCAATGTAACAGAATCCCCAAAATTGTGGGCACGAACCGTGCACACTACGCGCGTGAACAGAGTATTTCGAGCCGTGCGCGCCGCGATCCGCCTTTTGTCGGTTTTTCGCCAAACACAAAGGGGCGCGCAGTGTGCTGTGTGCATGGAGCGCAACTGTGGACGAGTTGGGTGTTTCAGTCTTAAGTGTGTGTGAAGTTAATTTTATTTGAATAAATACGTATTTTAAATGCATTATGGGGTTTCACCTTAAAGCTTTTGCAAGCAGCCTGTAAATTACTGTAATAAATATTATAGGTACTTTTATTTTTATTTATTTTCAGAGTATTAACGGCTCTAATCTTATGAAACATCTTAAAATACATAAAACAGAATTTGAAGAAGTGGCGACACTCAATATAAACCAAAAGGAAGCTTTCCAAAAGTCACATAATTCGGAAATAGTTATCAAAGAATGTACTAGTCTGGTAACTATACACGGTCGTCCTTTAGCTCTTTTGGATGACGAAGCATTTCAAAATATTTTGGCTTTGATACCCGACTGCAATGTAAAAATAGGATCTAGAAAAATTAGAGACTGTTTAATCGAAACCGCTGGAACGTTACGAATTGAAATGGCGAAAGAGCTTCAAGACAAATTGATTTGCATAAAAGTTGATATAGCATCATTATCATTGAGGAGCTTCATGGGAATAAACGCCCAGTACCTAGAACAGGGAAATATAGTATTAAAAAACTTAGCGATGATTGAACTATTGGATAGGCATACCTCAGAGCACCTGAAAGAACAGGTACTTTTTGTTTTGCAAAGGTTTCGGATTGGTCTGGATAATGTTTATAGTTTTACCACAGATAACGGAGCAAATATGCTCAAAATGAGCAGGTTATTGAATGAAAGAAGCAATGCTCAAAATCATGACGTTACTCACGTTCACGCTAGTGTTAGCATAGATTATCCCAGCATCGATGAAGATGGCGTCATGCATGAGCAAAGTGCGAACCATATGGAAGATGTAGAAAATATCTCCATTGACTCAGATTCTGACTTGGATTACGACGCTGATACTGAGTTCGATACTAACAGAGAAGACCGTTTCACAGAAACTCTCACTTCGTCATTGACTATGCAATTCCATGAAAATACGACCCAGCAAAGAAATATTGCTGTTGTTAGATGCGCTGCACATACATTGCAGTTGGCCGTTTTAGAAGCTTGTAACAACACTGAAATTAAGGAAGCCATTAGTGATGCGCGAAAAATTGCTAAACTATTGCGAACTCAAAAATATGCGGCTGAAATTGTCAAAACTGGCAAGAATCAAGCTATCCTAGATTGTCCTACAAGGTGGAACTCGACAGTAGACATGATACAGAGATTAATAGATCTGAAAGAAATTAGCGACAACGCTAATGATCCTAATTGTTTTTTAACAGAAGCTACTTGGAATAAATTACAAGATTACTTGACTTCTCTATTGCCGGCTAAAGAGTTGTCAAAAAATTTACAATACGAGCAACTTACAATGGGAGACTTTTATTTGCAGTGGCTGTTATGTAAAATTAAATTAAAAACAGTTAACACAACTCTTAGCACTTTGTTAATAACTTGTATGGAAAGACGGGAACAAACTTTATTTAACAACGACGCATTTTTATGTGCTATTTTTTTCGACGGGAGAGTTAATTCAACACTGTCTGAAGAGCAACGACATGCTGCAAAAATAAAGTTATGGGAGTTACATCAGCACTTGCAATATTTGGACAGTAATAAAGAAAACTGTTCCTCCACAAATTCTACGTTTATATCTCACGGCTCTCACACGAATACAGACAATGCAAGAGTTGAACTGGAAGATTTTCTTAGTGTTAAATATGTAGAGGCTCATAATGACATACATACTCTTATAAGAAGAGGAAGTAGTAATATGGAGACACATTCTCATGGTTTTAGAGACATAGATGATGAATTTATGGCGTTTTTAAAAGAACCTCTTCTCAAATCTTCTGAAAATATATTAAAACACTGGGAATTCAATAAAAATAAATATCCTCGCTTGTATAAATTAGCATCTATTGTTTTAGCCAGTCCAGCCACACAAGTCAGTGTTGAGAGACTCTTTTCGTCTTTAAAATTCGTAGTTTCGAAGTACCGTTTTAATTTAAAACGCGATTTAATTGAAGATATTATTTTTATTAGAAACAATAAATTGTACAATAGTAAAAAATAATATTTTTATACATACTTTGATACTGTAATTAATAATTATAATGAATATCAAACATATTTTTACTTCTTTCTATACAGGGTGGAAGGGACATTGACGCACAACCGGTATATACTTATAATATAAATTCTGGATACTGAACTTTAAACAATATAAAATCATGAGGTATTTAATTAAAAATAACAAATTGACTTAAACAAAGCAGTACCGTGAATAAAACTAAAAAGAGCTAAATGTCAATTTTGGTAACCGATAAATATTAAATTGTCAATGTTTCTTCCACCCTGTATAATATTATTATCAGAGGTCGGCGTAGGTAGATTGATTTAAGGTTATTGACGTCAAACGTAGATGATAATATGGATATGCCAACCAGTCAGAAACTCAGAAGCAAGTATCACATTATGGATAAAATGGCATGTCCATGTTAGAATATCTTGACGCAAGTACATAAAATCAATCTACCTACACCGACCTCTGATTATTATACAATATTATGAGAATCTTACGTTTTATTATATCGACTGTGATTATTGCCAAAGGACATTAAATAATAAATTGGTTTTAGTTACTATTATGTCAAGGTTTAGTTAAGTATTTACATATTTTTTAAACATTTTTACCACCCGAGTAAGTCGGTTGTGAAAGTTACGTAAATAATTCAAATTCTATGAAAGATAAAACGTTATTAAAGTATATAACTATTTTGATTGGTAATTTAATAACAGAACAATTATTTAGATATTAAAAAGGCTTAATTTGCAATTTTATTAATCAAAAGAGAGAATATCATTGTTTAACAATGTCTTAAGATCAACACAGACTGGCGAAAAACGCTTTATTTATGAATCCAATGAAAGCTAAAAATAGCTTAATTAAAGGTTGGTTTTTAATTAGCATTTAAGTTGTGCTCGAGATTTTTTTTTACAGATCTATGTTGACCCTTAGACAGGGATAAAATGTTACTCTTAGCGTAGCACGACTACCTACATACTGTACTTTAACTTAGCTTTCTTCCTGTCTCGTATAAATGTTGATTTGTACATACATGTTGTTTTATTTGTGATATATCCACATTAGAAAAACTTTATTTTTTAAAACAATGATGAATGATGTTTGTATCTCCTCACTTAAAGTTTCAAATCGAATGTGCCGAAGCAATGTAATAATTGGTGGATGCAATTTTCTCGTTTTTCTTGTGGCATCATGGTCAATGTTCTTCCAATGACAAATCCCAGCGTGTAGCATTTTCCAACTGTCTCCATATTCAAATTATTTAATTCCATATTATCCGTAACATTAACAGTGTTCGTCCCAACGGATATTTTATTTGATGCGTCAATATTAAAATTTGCCTAAAATAAAAACCAATACTTAAATTAATTTATATTATAATTCAACGAACTTTTGTCCACGAGAAAGCGCCGGCCACGTCGCTAGCAAGCGAGCCATAGACAAGCCAGGCGAGCATCGTTGGGCTGCGGGTTGTTCGAAAGAGATACCGCGGCCCCGGAACACCAAGGGCTAAAGAAGGAACATGAATGGGTTTTAGTCAGTAAAAGTTTGACACTCCGTGACCGCGGGAGAAGTTATTTGATGATTTCCCATCCGAAAAAAAGGCAGGCATCGTTTCACCTCTTTTTATACTGCAGTTCACATCGCGATCCACAGAATTAAGCTACGTATAGCAATATAAACGATGCCAACAAAATATCCGACGATGCCCGCAATACTATTTTTGTTACATACATATAAAAAAATTCATAACATTGAGTCGTCATAATTGAGCCAACTTTGAAATCACGTAAAAAAAAATCAGCTGTTCCTTATAAAAGTTCAATGCCTACTCGACCATAATGTATGAAACAGCTTACATTTTTTCGCGATTGTTCGTTCCATATTAAAAGCTGTTTTTTTATAGGTAGTGTCACTTCCTTGCTGGAATAAAACTATAAAAAATGACGATGTGTATACTTGTAGATAATTCGTATACTTAGTATAATGATACGCATAGTATGGATAATTGTGAGTTACAAACATAATACCTAATGAATAAAAATATTGCTTTAAATTTTTATGATGATAAAAACTTACCTCATCAGAATCGAATAACTCTGGAGACTCCGGTGAATTAAGTTCAGGAGTGGTACTATTAGGATCTACGTCATAATGACGGGCTCGAATTGGTGAACTTTTAATACAATCTTCTTCCATACTCGAAACATCGTCCCCAGATGACTCATCTACAACCACATTGTTTATGCCTGGAAAGTAAAATTCATATTATACAAATATTTTTTTTAAATGATTTCTACCAATATTTACTTACCCTCGATCTTATTTTTGACGTAAGTATTGTTTATTTCAAATTCGTTGAGTTGTGATAAATCGGTCTCCGATTGCTTTGCGCACGATTATTTACAATTCCTATTTCCATACACATACAAAATTAAGTTAAAAAGAACTTTAAATCTTTAGAAAATACAAACCAGACATCTTGGGGCGATTATTTCGTGGATAATTCTCTGCGTTTGATATAAAGGTCGAAATTAGGTAGAGACAGAGTTATCTGTTGTGTTAACTTCACCGACTGTCGTGTCGTCTGTGTCGGGGACCGGGGTACGGGCGGAAGGTGCCACATCATTTTATTGGTAATATATCGTTATTTTAGGATCAGTACCGGTACCGATAAAGACACACATAAGTACATATATTGATGAACTGAAATAAAATATCGGTACCAGTATCGATAAAGAGGTACCAAAATATCAGTTCCGATATCGATATTTCGATATCGATACAGGAATCATATCGGTATTACAGTCCCTGCCTCGTGGGTCGTGGAGCAAAAAAAGTTTCGAACGGTCGCTTTGAGTTGTATTGTAATGAATTGGCAGTTAATTTACAGTTTGTTGTGTTCATTTAGTTCGTTATATTCTGATTAGTCACCAACTAGTTTTATGGGAGAGTCGCAAAGTAGGTGTTTCTATAGAATGGTTCATCTACTTTAAAGGTACCCTTTCACTTTTAAAACTGACTTTAATTTAAATAAAGAAAATATCCTCGTCCATGCAGGAATACAATAGACCAGGGTAGAAGCCTTTAAAAATAATAAAAAGTGAAAAAAAATAATAGTAGGATGCAACCCATTAGAAAAGGAGGGGAATATAATAAAAATGAAAGGAAAAATAATTTACGGGCGATCTGAGGTCGGGAAGGGGGTGGGGGTGAGTTTTTAAGGGTAAAAAACGGTTTTTCTCGATTTCCGGCAAAACTAAAAGTCCTATCGAAAAAAGTCAAATAGCAAAGTTGTAGGTAATAAAAAGATCTAAAACTTTTGTATTCACAATTTTTTCACATAACCTCAAAAGCTATGTGAAAAATTCAAAAAACCAAGTTTTTGGTTTTTTATTTTTATCTTTTACAAAAATTTGTTTTTTTTAACGAAATTTGGTGAAAACTTACCTTTTTATGTCTCAAATACGCTGTAATTTATTTGATTAAAAATATTTATTTTTTCACCTCATTTTGAATTAATATCGAAAAAGCAGCCTAATTTTCAATCGAAAATTCACCCGTCAAAATATCGGCTTTTTTCAAAAAATTGGTATGGTTTCTGTTCGTTGAAATCTCTACTTTCCGATGGTGAAAAAAAATATATATGTTACTATAGTAAATCTTCTCAGAAAATGCAAAAAATCGAAAAAAACTCGAATTCGATTTTTTTTTATTATTATAAATAATTTTGAGCTATTTATTAAAATTTACACTTTAATTACTCGAAAAACGTTAGATTACATGCTACATTAATAAAAAAAATTTGCAAATCAAAATATACTACTATAATTAACAAACAAATAAGTTAATAAAATTAATATTTAATAAGACATCTACAATATTTAGAGAAAGTTGTCTAATCTTATTTAAATTATATGCGTAGATGCCTATTTATAACTATTTTAAGATAAATTATATACCTGAGTGACCTACGAAAAATTGTAGCCCATCAAAAGGTATTTCATGGAGAAGTGGGGAAGGGGCTAGGCGGGTCTGGGTCTTACTACATACATACCTACTATTTCGTAACAGCTGTTACAACCGTTAGCCTAGCCAGTATTCGAAATATAGTACAGTATACAACATCGTTTATAAAAATACACGTGCACGCTGAGTTTCTTGAAGATAATTGTGACAAGTTTACTTTAAAAAATCATGTATATTTGAATATATTTTAAATACATTTTAGATACATTCAAAATATATCTTAAAAGACATAAAAAACATAGCTAAAAATATAAAAAAATATATATTTTGTATATTTTTATAGATTTTTAATATATTTTTTATGTATTTTGAAATATTTTTTTTTTCATGGGATTACCTAAATTTGTTTGTGCAAAATTAAGATTATTATTTTTTAATCTTGTACTAATATATCATTTAATTTTAATCTTTAGGTTATGTTACGTTAAGCATACTATTTTTTAAAGAAAATATTACTATTTTAATGTTTGAGTTGATTGATACAGATAAAAATAGAGATAGTATTTACCTTCCTATGCAGATCAGAAACTTGTCACAATTATCTTCAAGAAACTCAGCGTGCACGTGTATTTTTATAAACGATGTTGTATACTGTACTGTATTTCGAATACTGGCTAGGCTAACGGTTGTAACAGCTGTTACGAAATAGTAGGTATGTATGTAGTAAGACCCAGACCCGCCTAGCCCCTTCCCCACTTCTCCATGAAATACCTTTTGATGGGCTACAATTTTTCGTAGGTCACTCAGGTATATAATTTATCTTATAATAGTTATAAATAGGCACCTACGCATATAATTTAAAAAAGATTCGACAACTTTCTCCAAATATTGTAGATGTCTTATTAAATATTAATTTTACTAACTTAATTTTGTTTGTTAATTATAGTAGTACATTTTGATTTTCAATTTTTTTTTATTAATGTAGCATGTAATCTAACGTTTTTCGAGTAATTAAAGTGTAAATTTTAATAAATAGCTCAAAATTATTTATAATAATAAAAAAAAATCGAATTCGAGTTTTTTTCGATTTTTTGCATTTTCTGAGAAGATTTACTATGGTAACATATATTTTTTTTCACCATCGGAAAGTAGAGATTTCAACGAACAGAAACCATACCAACTTTTTGAAAAAAGCCGATATTTTGACGGGTGAATTTTCGATTGAAAATTAGGCTGCTTTTTCGATATTAATTCAAAATGAGGTGAAAAAATAAATATTTTTAATCAAATAAATTACAGCGTATTTGAGACATAAAAAGGTAAGTTTTCACCAAATTTCGTTAAAAAAAACAAATTTTTGTAAAAGATAAAAATAAAAAACCAAAAACTTGGTTTTTTGAATTTTTCACATAGCTTTTGAGGTTATGTGAAAAAATTGTGAATACAAAAGTTTTAGATCTTTTTATTACCTACAACTTTGCTATTTGACTTTTTTCGATAGGACTTTTAGTTTTGCCGGAAATCGAGAAAAACCGTTTTTTACCCTTAAAAACTCACCCCCACCCCCTTCCCGACCTCAGATCGCCCGTAAATTATTTTTCCTTTCATTTTTATTATATTCCCCTCCTTTTCTAATGGGTTTCATCCTACTATTATTTTTTTTGATTTTAAAAATTATCGACCCTGGTCTACAAAGCATAGATCTGAATTAAAAATGTTTTTAACACAGTTTAATAAAATGCCTTTTCTCGAAAAGCCCATTAGGTCTCCTACTAAAAAGCGCATTACAACGCCGACTTCAAACCCATATACCTACCTCACACATTCATTTGAATTAGCAACGCCCTATAAACGCAGAAAATAACTGCACGTAGTAACGAGGGTGGCACCCTCCTCTCTTTTCAAAAACTCCAAGATATGTGCGCAAATATAGACTGGTTTTAAATGCGACTCATACGTATTGTTCTGAGTATGCAATCAATTTTTTTCCGTGATCATGACCGGAAAGCTTTATATCAAAGTAATTAAGCAAGCAGTCTAGCCCTTTACTTGAGCAAAAACTGCTCGCAATAATTTTGTATTCAAGCACTTTTCATAATCTAATTATTTAAGCACGCTGCAATCCATTTCTCTACCAAGTTTTTTAAACAACGTCTCGGTTGGCTGGTTAAAAAGTAAACAAAAAAACTTGGAGCTTATGGTTCGTGATAAACAGGGGCGCATTAAAGTCGCGAATCGATACAATGGGTGCGCAGGATTGCGTGTCGCAACTTCCTGAAGCCACGTGCGCGCGCAGCTGACGCCCGCAGCGCATGCGCGCTGAGTGCATAAAGTTTGAGGGGTTCGAAGGAAACTGTGAGTGGAATAGTAAGGAAGCTTTTGTTTTTACATCCTTTTTAGAGTTGACACTTGGGAGAAAGATGTCTTTGGAAGTTTTTCGAAGCTCCGTTTTGTATTCCATTGAGCTTTACACTTTTTTTTTTTTGTAAAATAAACTAAACCGTTTGGAGTTTCATAATAATGAACTTGTTTTATTCATCTTACTTTTGGCGCTTTACTAGATCCTAAATTTATCACAACAACGTTGACATAATCATAGCTTCAAATACCCAATCATTTCATTTCACATCCCTCAAAAGCTTCCGGTTTATTATTCAACGCTCACTAAAGATTGTCTTGAGCAGCAAAAAAGGGGTCATTACTGCCCCTCGTTACAAGTACGGGGTTCAATCAGCCCCTGGACCACCCCAACCCCACTGGCCTATTGTTCCCAGATAGGGTTGTTAGTTCTTAGAGGGTACTTAGATACTTGATGCTGGCACGGTTCGATATAAGTGCAGGAGTAGTTTGTTGATAAGTTTGGGGCTGTTTTGTTTGAGATAAAAGTGTAAGCATCATTACTACGGTCTGTTTTGGAAGTCTTTGTTCGATAATGGGTTCCAAATAGAATGCAGGATAAAAAATGTAATTTTCGATATTTGTAATCTAAAAATTATTGTACACAAGATTGTGTCAAAAATTATCAAATGAACTTATTTATATCTTGAAAAGCCCCTTTTACAGTGGTAAAAGAATGTCATTACTTTTCAAGGGTGGTCCCAAATTCCGTACATTTATATAACACTAGCTTCCGCCCGCGACTTCGTCCGCGTGGAATAGTTACTTTGGGCTAACATGACTGCCCGGCTTTGCACATTGTGCGCGCAGTACCCGATCATTATTTTGCTGTGATTTTATTTTAAAACTGCGACAGCTCCTAAGATATTCACTTAAATCGAAAGATGTAAAGGGCAATTTTGTTTTAAATGAAATACTTGTGATGAGTAACGTATTTATTTGGATAAGGATTAATATCATGTTAAATAAATAATGCATTATTTTAGAACAAATTTGGTTAGCATAAAAAAGGTTATAGTGAGCTAACCTTAAAAGATAGACATATGCTGTCGCGGACTTTTTTTTAGAACTTTTAAAGAGGAATAATTCTGTAATACATGATTTTTGCGAAACTTTAACCGTTTACGCAGCGCACGCAGCGGAAGCTCTCAATAGGAAAAAATTTCTCCCGATTTTGAAACATTCTTCATTAGTGCTCCGCTCCTATTGGTCGTAGCGTGATGATATATAGCCTATAGCCTTTCTCGATAAATGGGCTATCTAACACTGAAAGAATTGTTCAAATCGGGACAGCAGTTCCTGAGATTAGCGCGTTCAAACAAACAAACAAACAAACTCTTCAGCTTTATAATATTAGTTGATGAGTAACGTATTTATTTGGATAAGGATTAATATCATGTTAAATAAATAATGCATTATTTTAGAACAAATTTGGTTAGCATAAAAAAGGTTATAGTGAGCTAACCTTAAAAGATAGACATATGCTGTCGCGGACTTTTTTTTAGAACTTTTAAAGAGGAATAATTCTGTAATACATGATTTTTGCGAAACTTTAACCGTTTACGCAGCGCACGCAGCGGAAGCTCTCAATAGGAAAAAATTTCTCCCGATTTTGAAACATTCTTCATTAGTGCTCCGCTCCTATTGGTCGTAGCGTGATGATATATAGCCTATAGCCTTTCTCGATAAATGGGCTATCTAACACTGAAAGAATTGTTCAAATCGGGACAGCAGTTCCTGAGATTAGCGCGTTCAAACAAACAAACAAACAAACAAACAAACTCTTCAGCTTTATAATATTAGTATAGATATAGATAAATAAATAATGCATTATTTTAGAACAAATTTGGTTAGCATAAAAAAGGTTATAGTGAGCTAACCTTAAAAGATAGACATATGCTGTCGCGGACTTTTTTTTAGAACTTTTAAAGAGGAATAATTCTGTAATACATGATTTTTGCGAAACTTTAACCGTTTACGCAGCGCACGCAGCGGAAGCTCTCAATAGGAAAAAATTTCTCCCGATTTTGAAACATTCTTCATTAGTGCTCCGCTCCTATTGGTCGTAGCGTGATGATATATAGCCTATAGCCTTTCTCGATAAATGGGCTATCTAACACTGAAAGAATTGTTCAAATCGGGACAGCAGTTCCTGAGATTAGCGCGTTCAAACAAACCAACAAACAAACAAACAAACAAACAAACTCTTCAGCTTTATAATATTAGTATAGATTAAAATAACTTGATCGATTGTGGATGAGTCAATACTTACCCAAATGTTGATATTGATCAAAAAGACACGAATGTTTAATACCTTTACATCCATCTACAATTGATGCTCAAGGTGACAACAACAAATGCCTTAGAATTTAAAAAGCATACCGTACAATTGTGTCCAAATGAGTCATAGAATCTGTATAATAGGCATTGACAGTGGTAATAGCCAATAAGCAAAAGAGTTTGCGTTATAGACAATTGTTCTGAGTACCGGATACGGCGGTACGTGTCATGAAATACAAGTAATGAATTGTGCAAATCAAAACAAAATCAAATGACATTTATTTCCTTTTTACCATTTTATAGACGTCTGTAGGCTTTTAAAACAGTTGTTTATTGCTCTTCCTTGTTGTGTTCTGGCAACTTAAGAAAGCATGGGGTATGCAAGACAAGGGATTATTTAAAGCCATGGCGCGTGCGATCATCCACATAAAAGTTCTCGAACTTCAAAATTTACTGTAACAGTTTTTTTTTTCTTCAAACTAAGAATTTTGACAAAGTTGCAATCATGACAGCTAAAAATAACTATTGAACAAAATACTGGACTAAAGAAACAGAACAAAACTTTTGTAAGCCACCGTACTGTGACTTCTTATGCCACACGTAATTTTAAAACAAGGAACCAACATAAATTTATTAAGAATTGTTTTAAAAACAACTAAAGGGTGTATTTAAATGCTAGATATAGCTTCAACTGTTTTTATATTTTAATACCCCTTAAAAAACAAGCGACAATGTCTCAGTGGCTTATGTTATGAGGAGCAAAACAGGCGCATGCTGCAATTTTTCAGCTCAACATATGTCTTGAAAAAACAATTTCTCCGACTTTCTTACCAAGGGATTAAAGTTACAGCCAATAATTAATATGCACATCAAATACACATGTTTTGTTGTACAGACGTTTATTGACTATTTAAGTCAATTTGCTCCGTAAAAAAGTAACTATAAATAAAAACTTAATCTCAAGTTAAAACAAAGACGTGTAAAATGTCAAAGTGATTTATCCGCGCTTTCGTGGAAAGTATGGTGACTATAGTTTAACAGATTTTTGTCTCGCTAAGGATTTCGTGAAATAATTAAATATTTTAGAAGTTCCTTTAAGCAACAGAATATGTTTACTTAATTACATATATACACAACAATGATTGCAATATAATTATAATTTTATCTTTATTCTTAAAATAAAATGTTATTTTTGTCTGATATTGAACCACTTAAAAGGGTCAACAGCAATTACTGCGAATATTGGTTTAACCCGTAGATATGAAAAAACCACTTGTTTCTGCAACGGCTCATGTAAGCTATATTCATCCGCATAGACGTTTTTTTTAATGTAAATGTAAATTAAGTTTTGGAAGCTCAACGTAGGCAGCCATTAAAAAATGAAGTAGAATCAATCTCCTCATCTGCCTAGACTTTTCCCAACAGTCTCACCGGATGTAGCTGAATATCGGTATTTAACATGGATTATATCAGTATTTTATTGGACATCTGACCTCCACAACCCAGTTTTACTGAGTAATACGATAGCCCTAGAGAAAACTGGTTGTCAGTTTTTCCAGCCACTGACTACCTGTAACGACTGTCAAAGCTCTTCAAATGACCAAGAGCTTAAAATGCTTTCCGACGCACGCAGGAACCTTGGTATGTAATAGATAGTCACCCATCCACAGACCGACCTTGGCAATCGCTGCTTAACCTAGAAGATCGATCCGTGCGGCTGTTATTATTTAGCCACGAGCTCCTCAAGTAGAATCAAACTATAACATGCAATTGAAACATATTCATCATAGTAAAAAATGCCACAGATGTAGATGCCGCGATTATCGTGGCCACTTAATATGCCTAAGAAAATTAAATTAATACCATTGTTACGAAAAAAGAAGAAAATGTATTATGCACAGACGCCAGCAGGTCAACCTACCCGAAACTGTCAGATTCACCCAACCAACCTTGAACCTAATGCTTTAGAGATAAATTTGAAAATCTATTAAAGAGATTTTACAGATTGTAGTAGCTTGATATGCTGGCATCTGTACAAAACACAGCTTCAGTTTTTTTTTATTTTATAATATCATTTCTAATTATTTTATAATGACAACGAAACACCAATCAGGAAATATCCCGCGTCCCACCAAACCCACAGCCACCATACACATTGTTAGGCGAGGGGTTCCTTTATTATTAAAAACTAGTAAACGCTTGTACAAAATTAGTTCTCTGTCAATCCACCTAGCTATTCCCGTACCTCGTAAATTACATTCTAACACCGTAAAATACTTTGGCGAAGGCGTATCAAGCTAATTAGTTTACTTTAAACTCAGTTTAGAATATTTCGAAATGATTTAGCCAATGGATGAATGATTGATTGGGTGTCCCGTTTTGGACACACTGAAAATTTTAACTAACGGGTTGTTAAAATCATTTTGGGTTAGCAATGAAAATATTGGTTAAGGATACTGACAAAGGTTGACTACATCAACTATATGTTAAGTTAAGTGCTTTTCTTAATTCAGTAAATTAATGAAATCGTCGAATTAGCAGTCGGCGCTCAATGACAGAAGTTTCGTAAAATACATCCAGAAGGCAAGTGGCAATCTGGCAACAGCTTCAAAGCGTTTCGTATTTCTGGAATGACTTTCAACAGGATTGTCGATAATGATAAGGTGTTCGGTATCTAACACATTGTATGTATCCAATACATTTTTTATTTTTAATCATCGATGTCACTCATAGGATGCCACTTTTTGTCTTTGGTATGCTTCAGAACTTTTAAAGGTAATCGTGTCTACTCTATTGAACTTTTCAATATAGCAAGCAAAGCCAGTACCGCACATTCTGCCAATGCCTTGAGTAAATTGGAAGAGCAAGTGTGTTATAAAAAAAAAAATTTACTTGCGACTGTACAAATGTGTACACAAATAAATTAATAAACATTCAATTGATACAGTTGCACTATCATAGATCGTGTCAAAATGAAAGTTCCCCAAGTAACGTAAGTAATCGATTAGTGTAGTGTATGATTTTCTTGTCACACTCTGCATATTCGGTCTTGCTGGGCAATGCGAAGTAGGGAATTAACTTTAAACGCTCTACTTGTTTGTAGGAGTTCAATCAAAGCAGTTATTAGTGTTAAATCAGCTGATAAGTAGAGCTAGAACATGGAAATGTAGCATTAATACAGGTGCTTGAAAAATGTATATCGGTCCGTGGTGTCTATGTGGTCCCACTGCTGGGTAAACGCAGCCCCAATCCTTTCCGCTTCTTGCGGCTGCCCGCTGCCGTGGTCCAGATTTTCTTAAAGCGTTCTAGTTCATCTTGCCATCTTCATTTGGGCCTTTATTAAAAATTTTCTTTTCGGTAAATAATAATAAAAAATAATAATAATTTATTTGTATAGAATGCAGGTGTTACAATACTGGTGTTAATTTCAGATATATTCCCAGTACATTCTGCCTGTTGGCATACAAAAAATACAGTGGTTGACTTACAGATAAAAAATTAGAAACTAGGTACTTAAAATAAAGTGAGACATGGATCAGCTACGTCTAAAATTATTTACATAATATATGAAATAAAGTGAAGCAAATCGGTAATCACCAGTCTTATTAATTTTGCTCGACACAATGATGTAACTATGTAGTTTTCGCTCGCAACTTCGTTCCCGTTATACACGGTAATTAACCCATGGGAACGTTTTAAATGTCTAGGACACAGCGTATGACATTCAGGGATAATGTAGTTTCCCGTAAGTAAAAGAATTTTCGGAATCGGATCTGTAGTTCCAAAGATTACAACTTACAAGCTTACCTTTTTATAATATTAGTATAGATATAGATAAATCACTAATTAAAACCCATTAAAAAGCCTAAATTCTACAGTTCAACAACTAGCAATAAATGAATACTGTCATCAGCTTACTTTGGATAACCACGCCTTTATGAAATTGAAACGTGCGTGACGAAAAACATCTAAATAACATCATACCAACAATAATACCCTAAAACCGATTAGACTATAATACCCTAATCTACTAACCTCATTCCACAAATAAGGGTGAGGACTCATTTCCGGCTACAATGGACAGTTTTTAATTAACGACAATAGATAGTAATCGATTTGGCCCGCAGAATAATTACTTAAAGGATGCTACAAAAAATATCAATTAGGGTGCTGGTTTGGGCATACCACGTGGGTTTAATGTGGTATGAGTGTCAACCCGTGGGAATGTTATCCCAGGAAAAGTATAGAACATCTTATTTATGTGGGTGCCGTTGAAACGAAAGGAATAGAAATATAACATAACATCACGGCTGTTATCCCCGAAGATTTAGGCAGAGGTGTACCTAATAGTACACCCACGTTTAAGTACCATGTAATAGGAAGCGAACCTATTGCCATCAACCGGGCACAAATCCAGACTTCGTGGCTGCTACTGAGAAATTCCTGATGGAAAACCCCAATAACACTTTGCCCGCACTGAGAATCGAACCCAGTGCCTCATGATCAGCAGTTGCGCTTGCGACCACTAGCCTAAGGAGACAGTCAAAGGCAGGAATAGAAATAATGTATTTAGAAAATAACGTATCAGCGTGCTCCCTTATCTGGATTGATCATTTCTTACTAATCATGTCTAGCCTTTTCCCAACTATTTTTGTGCTGACTGACTGTCTCATTCCTGGCGTCCATTTATACAATTAATTCCATTCAATTGTGAAGGATGATATGGCTAGAAAGGAGGTGACTGCTGAGATGACGAGTAATAGAGAAGTATGGAAGAAGAAGACATGCTGCGCCGACCCCAAACTAATTGGGATAAGGACAGGAGAATGCAGACTTCCATTCCTTGCCAATCCAATCTTTCAAAGAAAATAGTGACTTTCAAAACTCACTGAGTAATAGTGCTCAATCAAGTTCATATTTATAATTGGCCGTATTACTGTGTATAATAAAACAGCTCTTTACAAGTATTGCTATATTTGAGCCATTGGATTGCGAGTGTAATTCAGATGATAAACTAATTACCAATTTACAAGAAATCTATAAGGAAATACGCTAATTACGGGTTTCCAGGATAGGGAAGAGTTTATTGTTTTAATGCTATTGCTCCTTTTACTACACATTTATTGATATGATTTTTCTCTGAAGTTCTCCTAGCCTCGCAAGCTTTCTTATTGAAAAAATTGAAAGCAAAGCTAGTAATTTTGAACTCAGATCGTGTGTAAAAGCGTCCCGTATACCTATCCACAGTGCTGGGAAGGAGCTGTCAGTGATTTCAGTAAAAGCAGACTCAGTATTTGATAAATCTATCACATACCGAGGTGTAAACGGACTCTTCACGAAGCTGTCAAACAAGCATTATTTACATCAAACTAAGTACGAAACGCGCAAAAATTATTGCGGGTAGGTACTTTTTTTGGGGCGAAAGATCACGGTTTGAGAAAGAACTCGATGTAACGCACTCAAAACTTTGTGCTGATGAATGCATTGAATATTAAAAGGGTTAATGGAGGTATTTAAAGTAAACTTTTAACATTAAAAACTTGTATTTTTTTGTTTAAAGCTTGAACTTTGACCTCCAATATCTCCGTAACTAAAAGGTTCCCAGATATGGTCCTGAACAAAATCGCAATAACGGGGAGAATAAGTTCCTTTCGGCTTCGTTAGGGATTTTTACACTCAATAACACCCTAAATATCATATAGTTATGATTTATTACTACACTACAAGTACCTACAAGTGATCATAAGCATGACACCAAGCATGAAGGAAAGGAATTTCAATTAATTTCCTGCATTTGTATGGCCTTTGTTTTCTAAGCCCCACGTGCATCTGCACCCCTCATAGACAATGGTGGTGTTATTCTATGGGGAATGTTTTATGGAATAGGCAATAAATTTTTGGAAGCACATAATAAAATAATATTTCTATGGGAAAAGCAAATAGGATACACGATGGTTTTAATTGGAAGGATACCTACGTGAGAGCTGAATTTTACAAATGCAATGCTTTTGCACAAGATCCCTGATAAAAGTATTGATCATAGTATGAATGAGAAAAAGAGACCCAAATACAGTCGTTGAACAGTCAATCACATTAACAACGTAAGCTAAGTCCATTAATAAAATGAATAGCTTAAACTATAAGCAGTGTGACGGGATCACGGGACCAACTGCCAACTGAAATCACATTGCCAAAATCAATTAGAACCACACAAAAACCCGCCACACGTCCCTGCAAGCGGTCCCTTTAAACTTTAAACCCATTGTAACATCTAACTGCCCTTCAGTCAAACCCCATATGTGGCACGAACCGGGGCACCAATAAAAACAGTTCAGCTAAATGACCGGTCCCATATGGCGTTGAAGAGAATCAAGAATCCGGGATGTCTAAGACATGTGGACAAATAGAAGTTTTTTGGCCTATTGTGTCCCAGATTTTTTTCTGGTGATGGCACACGTGGCGGTGTTTTGTGACCCAAATTGTGTAGAATTTGGAGAAGTGTGTTTTAAAGTTAGGTCATATGGTAGGCTAGTAGATCGAAGTGGGAATGGGTATTAAGTGAATTTAAGTAACATGGCGACGAAGTTAAAAACTCTTTTCTGATTCCGGATTTACTTTTTGGGACGTAAACATAGTTTATTGTTTACATCTTTTGTCGCCTTTTGTCAAGATCTGATTGCATTCTTCCGCAGGAGATGGGTTTCACCCAAAAATGCAGTAAGTTAGAAGTTAGCAATTTGAAAATAGGGTTAATTTTTCGATCCAGTTCTCTTGTGATATTGGTAGCCGTTCCAAACCTGGAGTATTCAGGCTATCGACGATTACCCATTCATCAATGGATCGGAGTTCCCTTTGAGCACGAATGCAGCGTAAAGTCATGAATGCTAAACTCAAAGGGCTTCAATCAACCTGTGTGTCCCTAATATCGCGCATCCGTTCATAACACCTGAACAAGTGACCATATCAATAAAATATGACATAATAGGAAAAGTCGTGTGCCCACCACACGAGCGTACCGAGAACTGATTATTAACAATCACAATAATATGACCTCATTGGCGCCATTTTATTTTTGATTGTCTCGTCCAACTGTCGGACGTGCTCACGCGACAAACGCTGATACGTGACTGACTTGACTAAGAACTTTTTACTTTGAATTTGTTGGATTAGTTAGTGTAACGTAAACGATCAGACTTCATAAAATAACCAAAGACACGATACGTTTTTATAGATAGCAAACGGTCTGAAGTTTAATCGGCCATCTGAACTTTGCCAGGACCTACATAATTTCGAGTCAGAAACAGCTTACATTTAGCATTTGAGTTTTCTTAATCTTCAATTCGCTACTATCTTTGACAATTTCAAAAAAATTCAATCAATTACAACATCTTTGCTCATCGATACGACATTTTGCAATTTTAAACAGATTGTGCAATCCCAAAATTCTTAATACATTTCAAAGCTCCCGATCATTCATTCGCTCCATATCATTGACCTATACAACTATCCCAGAATATAAACCCATTCCAGCATTAGCAGCCTCATTCTCACACAAGCTCTTAAATTAACTACACTTCAAAACATGGCAGCCTCGAGGCACTAGCCAGTTAGCCACCGTTTTCGTCACCTGACCGAGCCTAGTCCTTTTAAGTACAATTCTAGAACAGGTTTGCATCCGGCACGACTTTAGTCTTGTGCAAGATGCTAACAATATTGAATTGATATTTGACTGTCACTCCTACGCTGTTGATAGACAAGACTTTTACGGGACACAGTTATGTTGAAGACAGATTTTAGCCGATTATATGCATAAAATTAAATTTTGGAAAGATCCGGGAAGGCATTTAGAAGAAGGGCAAAGCTAATAGAGTAATTTGACTGAAGACATTATTAGAAGGGAAAATATCTAGCATAGATTCAGATATGGAGGATATGAGGACAACAATAAAAGAGCAGTAAAGGAAAATATGTCTGCAACACGAGATAAAGTTGATGAAATCAGCAACAATGTGATTGTAAGTATAGAAGATTGTATGCCTTTTATCGACAAGTGCAATGTAAGACACACTTTCTCTCCGCTGGCGATGCAGGTTAATTAAGCAGCTGATAAATGTACCCAGTGTAGAAGCAGTTGAAAGAATTTGACTTTTGATGTCAAAGGGAGCGAATTAATCAATAAAAAATGATATGATGATGATAATGAATGATGAAATATGTCAAATAAAGAACGCAGTGTTAAGGAGTTGAAATTTTTCTATTAACTCCGTCACCCATCCCCCGAATGCCATAAATAAACAACAGTAATTAAATATCTCGTCTACCTCCATCGCTTCATCAATCATTACAACTAAAATTACTAACGGTCTAACCGCTTCATCCCATTACGCACTAATTCGAAATTCAAACAAAGAAAGGGCATGGAACTTTTAAATCATGGAATAGTGAGGCGACATTGACGTAAGACAAAAAAAAATAAAGGCAGTGACACATTTATTAGACCTGTCATTCGATGGTACTTACGTCTGACAGCTCATAAGTTTTGAGCCTTAATTTGTGATAAGCTAAATGCGTGTATGTACAGATGGATGCGCTACCGGATTTTAGCTTTCACATTTCTAAAAGTATTGTTGGGTTATCGGTTATTTAAATTGGGTCTTTTAGCGTTTTTGTGTCGATGGTTTTATGGTTACAACACCGTCATGATCCGATATGTTATTTCATCATCATAACGATAAGTCCTTGTCTGACTTAAGGCAAGAAGCTTAATAGATACTTAAGTTTATAGTTTTTTGTTGTAAAGCTATAAAACTGAACTTAAACTAAAAGATCTGATAAGAGCTATTGAGTCACAAACACAAATGTCAATTAAATTTACGATTGGCATAAAATCTAATAGTACACTGTGTAGCTCAAGAATCTGGTTCCAATGCAACGTAACTAGGCGATGTTAGCTCATTCGTAGCAGGTGTTCTGACTATTTAGGTATGAGAGCTTGGATATAAACTACCTTTGTATACTAACGAGCCAATATATTCAAAACTCAGTAGCTCTGCCTCACTAACAAAGAAAATAACACATCCCCTTTTATATTTAGTCACATTTATTGGCTTAACTGAACTAATTACATGCGGTGACAGTGTATTTCGGAACATAAGTCGTCTAATTCGTCCGACAGGCGAGACATAATCGTAATCGAGGTAATGCGCGTCACTATGCCATCGACAAGTTATGGCGCCAACATTACTTCTTTTATTTTATTTTTAAACGGTTGACACTGGCCGAGTTTTTAACGCATTAAAAATTACTTAGGGATTATTTTTTCTTTTTATTCTGAACAATCCAATTTTGTAATTCATCATTTTTGATATACGTAGATTTTTCTATTAAAAATATTTTAAAATTGAGCTGTCGAACCTCAGGCCTGAAATAAGTTTATATGTAAAGAGGTTTATGATTTCGTTTTAGAAAACGGGTTACAAATGCTCTCTTGAACAATTTTGCATAGAGGGATGCCCTAACTGCCTCTTTATCGTAAGATTCATTATTCCGGTTCTTGTAAAATTATGTTATAAAACTAATAAAGTATAGGTACCATAGTATTTCACTCAAACCTAATTTTGATTCACCTTCCAAAGTTTTGTTTGTTGCTAAACTGAATGTTAATAAATGGTCAGTTTGATCGAGTCGTACGAGGTAATATAGCCTCGGGCAACCCGATGAGCTACCTATAGTTATGTTTTAAATACTCGTACATATACAATAACAGGAAATGCCTTAAATTGCAAGACCGCCGGACTGAGCTAATTTAAGAATTTAAGTGGAAATAATGCCGTAGTCTGTACCGACATTTTTCACACAAATTAGCATAACATCACGCCTGTAATCTCAGAAGGGTTAGGCAAAGCTGTACCGACATTTCGCCTGTTGTGTTTAAGCTTCAAGTATTAGGGGCGAGCCATTTCCTGCCAAGACCTCATAATCAGGTAGGTAACTAACTAGCTGATGCCCGCCAGCTTCGTCCGCGTGATATTATTACTATCAAAATATAACTTCCCTATTTGAATCGGATTTTGTTAACAATTACAAGGGTTCTAATTTTTTTGTACGGGACCCTATTATTTTTTCTAATATAAAAATAGCCTAAGTTACTCCTTATAACATCAGCTATCTGCTAGTAAAAGTCCCGGTAAAATCGATCCAGCCGTTTCGGAGATTAGTCGGAACAAACAGACAGACTGATAGACAAAAATTCAAAGAAATGTTCTTTTGTTATCAGTACCGTATACATTTTCAAAGCCATTGCCATCAACCTCAAAATATCCAATCAATGATGAGATTTACTCAAAGTCAATGATGACATTTACAGAAATTTCTGCGAAATTAATTTGCCGGTTTGGACAAATCTTTTGTCAATTAATACGCAGTTTCACACGACACAGTTACTGCTTCGTGAGCTTTCAGAAAGTATTCAGGTTCGGCCTGAATCTTAGTTCTATTTAATTTGTCTGTACGATTTCGGCAGCATAATCAGCCTGTAATTTTACCGCTGCTGGGACCCAGAGCCCCGTCTCTGTGGGAAGACTTGGGCCAGTTGGCTGGTTGGCAAATCGGTAGAACTTGTCCCACAATGACTGCGTGTAATGTCTTTGCGTAATATTAAATCCCAAAACGGATACAAGTACATAATTAATCGGTCCAAAACATTTGTCATCAACTTTCTCTACCCACGATTCATAATCGTAATAATATTAATTTTTAATGTTACAATTACAACCGGCTACCGGCTAATTAAATAACAGTTAAAGTAACCGGAAGACGCGGTTAGACCAAGAGCCAATATCCGGCCAATATATGAATGAACGGCCGTTAATAAAATACCAGTTAGTGTGGAAGTAGCATAAGAGTATTACGTGTTTATGTAGTTCAATCTATACATATAGTAGGTACTTTATAAGTCTGAGTTCAATAAACTGTGGGTGGAAATTAACTTCATCATTGGTCCTTTGCTAATTACCTTTATATCTCTCACTCTTCATCCTGTGAAAAAGCTAATTAATTAATATATATCTACTAACAAAGTTATATCCGTTGGTTGTAGAACAAGACTGTACCTATACTAAAATGTAAAAACAAAGTTCTAGATGTAGGTAAATGAGCGGAGCCAAGATAAAAACTATTAACCTACAGAGAAATATTGACTTGTTACGTCAAGTAAACTGTAGAGATTGAACGACATCCAAAAAAGACATATTCCATCGAAACATACTAGGTACTGAGTGAGGCCCTTGAGCGCGCGGTGTAACGTAACGTAAATACTTCGAATTTTGAATTGAAAATAAAATTAGCCTCGCATTTTAGTTACATTGTTTGCAACAAGCACAATCAGTGTCAACTCATCTGCCTAGCCTTTTCCCAACTACCTTGGGGTCGCCTCCCAGTCTAACCGGATGCAGCTGAATACCAGTATTTTACATGAAGCGGCTGCCTATCTGACCTCCACAACCCAGTTAGTACTGGGTAATACGATATCCTTGGTAAGACTGGTTGTCAGACTTTCGGGCCACTGACTACCTGTAACGACTGTCAAAGATCTACAAATGACAGCCGGGACCAACGGCTTAACGTGTTTTCCGAGGCACGGAGGAAACTCGGTATGTAATGGGTCACCCACAGACCAGCCTAAGCAAGCACGGCTTAACCTAAAGATCGACCCGAGCGGCTGTTATTATTTAACCACGAGCCCCTCCGTCAATCAGTGTCATCTATAGACATGAATAAATTCTTAAAATTGTGAAAACGTTACGTTTACACTGCGCGCTCGTGTCGTCCGATCAAGTAAACTCCAAAACGATGAGAACAATTTAAACACTGGTGACAATATAAAGGGTGTGCGTCGTCATACTGTCTGATGGGAGTTAAGTAGTTAAACTTTGGTCCATATCCAACACCAAGTGTGGAAGGCTAATAAAAATGGTTATTTTTGGCGCGACCCATTCTGGATTGTTTCGTTAACGACGACGACATCAAGTTTTATGATATTTTTGGGTTAGCGTTGTAAAATCGTTGATGTAAATGAGCTTGATTGTTCGATATTTTTAAAACATAAGTAAAGCATAATTCATTCGCCAGTTTCATTATAGGTGGATACCCGAACAGTGTTCTAGCACCAGCTCAATTTAATATAGTGAGGTATTCGTAGGACGTGTCAAGAAGATCCTCAAAAGATATATCTGTCACACAGAAATACCACAAAAGCACAGAAAATGCGTCACAATTTTAATTCCATACATAATCCTGCCAACAATTCGTGCATAGCTGGAAATATCGCCAGGACTTCAACAAAGGGACTCCCGCGCAGGCTGCAACAATGGCGGCGACAGATGCGCGCTGCACAATGCAAACTATCAGCTATCAGCTGTGCGTATCTTTGATTTGCTGGCTATTTAACTGAAAGTGGACACCTATTTGGGGTTTGTCAAGAATAATAAAATAAAAGGGTATCACAATAATCGAGCGAAATAAGTGGAACTGCTAACGGTTCGGAAGCAATCATAGGCTCCATTTCCGGGCCGGCTAAACTTAGAGAATAAAATAATTTTTTGTAGCGAATATTCCATCAATACCGAATATTCAATGTTTTAGTATGCTACCCTGGATCTCTGACCATAACAAATCATGAAACCGAGTCTTTCTAAACACATCACCCAAAATTTAACAAAATAACAAAACCTTCATCTATTGTCAACAACTAAATAATACATATTAAATACGGCATTTTATCTCAAACTAATCTCTGGCCCAATTAAGTTCTATTTGTGTAACCCGGGGTGGTCCAAAAAGGGAATAAGTCGGGAATATTTTGTTGTTCCGTGGCACCGTACGACCTCCGTCAATTAGAATATGTCAGTTACTGTATTATGTCACGGAGCACGGTCCTCCCGAAACGGTCAGTTGAAAGAAGATTGAATATGAATTTTATTATTAAAGTCAGAAATAACTGCAGCTGAATAATTAAAAAGGAGTTCAGAAATAGCTATAAGAAAGTGTAAGAATCTGAAAACATAAGTACGTACTTAGTTTGAAAATCGCAAACAGTGCTCGTTTGAGGTGAGTAAATTATCGCCAGAGGATTAAAATGAAGCCATGGTTTTGCCCCACAACATTCAAAGTCGGCTTTCGCCTTCTACACTATTGGCTTAATGTTTATTTAAAAACATAACTCTGGACATCGAATCCCCAGTCTTTACCGCGAACGTGCGCATATACCTGTGTCATATGACGTACGGCACTGCGCGGGCGCATTCCTCATATAAAACAGCCTCGCGCCTCGATGCCTCCATTGTCCAATAAATACTCTTCTTTTTACTAATAGCTACACATCGGAACAGTCATAGTATTGTGGTCAAACGTAAAATTGATGTCATGGCATACCTTAAAGTTTTAATGTCTCATCTCGAAGTATATAAGAAACTGTTGAACCGATCTCTGATCGAGAATTCGAGAGAGAAACAAAATTTAGAGAAGTTACAATTTCACGCAATGACAAACCTGATAAATCGAAACTTCTAAATTAGGACATCCATTAAGTTTTCTTGGTGGTTCCATGCCATTCGAATCACTATCAGTATTGGGCTTTAAAAGGTCACCCATCCCCACAGGCAGCAAAACCTTTTAATGATTTTTTAGTACCCTATCTCCCCAGTCCCCAGTCCGCACAAAAAATCGTCATTGGCATAAACAGTTTCCGACCTCTAAACAACAAGAAGATCACAATCAAATACCGGATCAGAAAATCGTTATATTTTTTTCCGTGGCACGCCACCAACCTTGTTTACATTAGAAATATTTGTAACGTCTGTCTCTACAGCCCAAAACTTATTGGAATTAATGGAATCTGTCGGCTCCTTTTAGATATGAATCAACGGATAAAAGGTGAAGTAAGCCGAAAAGGAGTTATGTACGCAGGTTGTTGATGTGGATTTGAAAATATTAGGAGTGGTGTTGTACAATTAATGGATATTGATTTTAGTAGACTAGTAGCAGATAAAATCAATTTAAGAAAATAAGCAATTATCCCAATAGAAACTGATCTTGTATGAGCATTAGTATGTGCACATTCTTAAGTGTTTTCGTACTACGTTTTCTAGTCCTACCTACTCACAGAGAAAAGCGTGTTTGCAGAATTCTACATACAGTTGGTGAATTTAGAGTACCTACTGTTTACTGATGCAATTCTTTCTTTAGGATCTAAAGTATCCTCTCAGTGAACTTCCAAAGCTTAAAGAAAGCCTCTTGTCTACTCCTAGATTGCCCCTAACTACCTACGTTGTTGACATATTTGTATTTCAACGATTGCAACATTCGGTTCAAGTATCATTATGTTTTTTCCTGCAGTATATTTTTTGTCCTGATAAGCAATTATGTAAAGGAAAAGTATACATTGTATGTTTACATTTACACAAACGATAACAAATCGTACGATCATTATTGTGTCATAATCATTGTCAAAACCTTTTATCAGAAGTTAACCTACAGCGTTATTTTTTGTTTAGTTACTGATATTTTTACCCATTCAACGATGACTCATTTAACGGACAAATATAAATAAAATTACTTAATGTTTAGACTACGGTCATAGTGTACTACCTACTAACTACTGATAATGCTGTTTTTAAAACAAACAATCTACTGATTGCAAAAATGTGTAATGAATCTGACATTAACAATATTAGTTCAAAAGATACTGAAAAGCTAATGAGGTTCGTCTTTAGTGAGATTACAATTCAGAATAGAGCCACTTTTAACAAAGAGAACCTTAAACTGGGAAACAACACTGATGATTATGATCCAGTTCAACGTCAATATAGTGTTCATATTGCAATGAACGAGTCAACTAATGCAAAAATCATAATAATAACGGATCATGATCAGGCACCTAGTCATGTTAACTTGTGCTTGTCAATATTATGTCGAGATCGCATCCATTTTATGCATAAACTGATGGCTCTTTAGCATGGGGGTCCATGCATTCTAACACGTTTCTGTTCATTTGTATACGTACAATTATCTTCTTACATTCTTACCAGTTAATGCCAGTTATAAGTAAGTACCAGACACCTGAACTTTTTAAATGAAATCACTGACAAGATCAGTTCACATTTCACCAAGATTAAACCAATCAATCGTGCTACTCTTTGTTTTAAAGACCCCAATACCATTTCCCCCATCACCATAACCCCATAACGTATTCTAAAGGTCAATGAATACCGGTTCAATAACAAAATGATACCGTCTGTCCGTTACCGCGAACTGGTCTCAAAATCAGCTGTTCTGTTCGCCGCTCCCATACACTGGTCCCACCGGTTCTGCTAATATTGTTGAACTAGCGAGATTGAGGAACTTGAAGTGGATCGTAACGTATTTTTAAGAATGGGAACAATTCATTAAAACACCGCGGTGTTTGTTGTAAGTTTGTAACTGAACAAATGAACAATCTTGGAAATATTAATGATCAGGATTAAAAGATTTCTCAGTGATCGTATTTTACCTCTATAAAGTTCTCAAAATGTATTTATTTCAAATATGAATCCTTACTTTTGTTGCTTAAACATAGATTGTTATCATTCTCCTGCCCTTATCCCAATTTATTTGTGATCGGCGCAGCATGTCTTCATTTCCCATACTTCTCTATTACTCGTCATCTCATCAGACACCTCTTTTCTTGCAAACATCCATACATCCTTTACGTTTACTCATTCCATCTATTGTTTCTTTGATCTTGAACTGGAACAAATTTAAAAAATACTCTTTAAAACCACCCATCCTACAGAGATGCTTTCTATAATTCTATAGGTTGAGATACAGTTGGCTCTGTTCGTCTATTAAGAATAACCTGCATGGTAAAGTTTATCTTTTGTTCTTAATTTTTATTAGGCGCAATTTCTGCAGCTATTTCAGTTGTTATAGTTTCTTCTTTCTTTCCTTCTTCAATAGAATATTCATTATTATTTTTAAATCAAACCGACTTATACCGACTTTTTAATAATTTAGCCGTTAATCAAGAGTTCACGACACTCCTACGCACTTTCAAACATCAACGTAGACACGACACCGGCCCCTTTGTAGGGTAGACGCGACAAAAACCGGCACTATATTTTAACGCGGCATCTTTATGACTCATTATGGGAACATCCAAATGTATGTGCAAACATCGACATTTTACATCGTAAATACTATGCTTTATTGGGGCCTATAAAAATGTTGATGGATGAACAAATGGGTCGGTTTTATTTCATACATATGCATGTATGTATGTACTTGTTGCATGTTTCGATGGAATGTGCTGATGGTTTGTTAGTCGTTTGTAAAGATAACGGTTGGATTCGAACCTCAACCTAGACAGGAAATGCCTTTTGGAATTATGTTCTCCTTTTAATAAATATTTGTTTTTAATCGCAATTTTTGCTTTTTAATGGTTGTGATATTAAGTGACCTGAGTATCCATTTACCTATGTCTAAACTATGTACAGATTAATTTCAGAATTGAATCATACTACAAAATCGATGAAATTATAACTTGACTAAGTAGGACCAATTTTAACTCGGAAATAAACCTGAACAAAAAATGTGTACAATCATCATTGCAATAAATATAACCATAATGTTCACACTCTGTGTCATTTCTCAGTAATCCCGAATCCATGTGTGGCCAATGTGGCCATTTCGTTTTAAAAGCAAAAATATTACCGCTAAAATCAAAATTACCGACAAGCACCATAATTTACGTGTTGTCAACATTCGATTGATTCTTTACTCACATTACCGATGCCGACTGACCGATAACTGGTGCAGTCACCTTCATGTTTTTTCAATCTTATTTCATACGACATAAAGTCCATATTAAATGTAGTATTTAATTTGTAATCTTCAACTATGGTGTTCTACCATTAACCTGTAAATCGTTGCTTGACACCTTATTACCACACCTCCTTTCAACCTAATTGAAACTCAACCTTCTTCCAATAACTGCAACGTCCAAATTCCCATAACATACCATAGTAAAACAAGCAACCAATTCCAAACTCTCACACAGTCAAAATAAAGTTCAAAATGATTCTCCAACTATTTTTCCATCAAAATCAAGGGTGGTATTATGTCGTGTCCTTAAGACCGCCGGTATCAGCAGGGAAGCAGGCGGCTCGATTGAGATATTTCCACTAAATCCAATAGATGGTATGTTTGTTTGTTTGCGCCGATATAATGGGAGGTCCTAAGATTCTTAGTAATGAATTGTCGGCAGAAAGGTGTTCTCTGATAATAAAAGGATGCGACAAATTTTGGCTTTGGATGGTGACTAATTTTTAGGGTTCCTTACCCAAAGGATAAAACGGGACCCTATTATTACTCCGCTGTCTGTGTGTCCGTCTGTCACCAGGCTGTATCTCATGAACCGTGATAGTTAGACAGTTGAAATTTTCACAGATGATGTATTTCTGTTGCCGCTATAACAACAAATACTAAAAAAACAGAATTAAAAAATATTTAAGTGGGGCTCCCATACAACAGACTTTATTTTTTTGCCGTTTTTATAGATAATGGTACGGAACCCTTCGTGCGCGAGTCCAACTTGCACTTGGCAGGTTTTTATAAAACACTCTCTCTCGTACAGAGGAGGAACGTTACAGGATGAATATGCTATGCAGTATTCCTATAGGACAAGTTTCTAGACTACATCAACTTTATTTCGATCCTTTAGAAAAAAATACAAGGTCACCTAGAATCCTTATACAAGGTGTAAACGGACCCGTTCACGAAGCTGCCAACCAAGCATTCTGTACATCAACTGAGTAACTCTGAAAAAAATTATTGCTGGCAAACGGCTTTTTTGGGGTGAAAAATCACGTTTTACGTTAGTAGATACTCAATGTAACGCACTCAAAATCATTGTGTTGATGGATGTGTTACGGCTAAAGATGGGTGTCAACATAAACTTAAGATTAGCCGGCTAAACTCCGAACTAACCGAACCTCGGGGTGCCCCTGTCGTCGACCGTCTAGGGTTAGCGTTTCCATCAGCAGGTCGACGGATCCCCGCTGCGCGGGGCTCCTATTTCTGTCTGCAAGGTTTACAGGAACCTAACTAACCGAACCTCGGGGTGCCCCTGACGTCGGAGTTTAGCCGGCTAATCTTAAGTTTATGTTGACACCCATCTTTAGCCGTAACAGATGCATTAAATAGTACAGGGGTCATACAGGTATTACAGTAAAGCGAATAAGTTGGAACTTTGACGTCCAATATCTCCGTAACTAGAAGGTTACTAGAACCTTCTTTTTTTTGGGATGGGAAATCATGCCTCAATCCTCAATCATCAAGCGGAAGGGAGTGTCAGACTTTTACTGACTAAAACCCATCCATGTTCCTTCTTTTGCCCTTTGTGTTTTAGGGCCGCGGTATCTCTTTCGAACAGTCCCGCAGCCCTAGGGAAGAACAGCCTTTCAGTTTCGTCAAGTCTTTTTTCCGCCATTAGATATATTGTAAGGTGTTCTATGAATTATTAGTTTCTCAATTGGTTATTATTTAAGAAACAGTTATATCTGAAGAGTATAAATCGTCAGCTCTACAATTCGATTTTGTTAACTATTTGATCTTTATTTAATCCAAATAAAATTTTTGTGCGTATGAAATAAAAATTCAATGTACAGGAAAAACTCACAAGGTGACCGTAAACTACTTCAAAGAAATTTTACTTGCATACCTCAATCTTCTTGTAAACAATTCGTCTCTAAATTAACTAATTCACCCCAAACAATACCACATCACGGTCATCAACTACAAAATACATTCATTTATCAGCTCCTATCTCCAAAACTGCGGAACGAAAGGCATTCGAGCACAATCCTTAGAGTTCGGCACACCTTTCTTCTATTGTGAAGACAACAGCTATTATTTTTGTCTTCTATTGTGTTTGATACGCAATTTTTGGGTAACCGTTGAGGTGAAGTAAGAATGAAAAAGATTGGCAGAAGGAAATGTTGGTAGTGCGTTTGAAATTTTGCTGCTGAGGACTCATAGGTACTCATACTCATTGGCTACTTATGCATCCACAAAGTATTATACTACAACGTACAAGAAGTAGTAAGTAAGTGTGTACTTGTACACGATTAAATATTTAATAACAGAAAATAGACACGAGATTTTACTTTAGAAACAAATATATTGGAACTCACTTAGATTTCAACGTTGTAAGTGAAAGAGCAGCTGCGTTCCCTTGTCTCTTTAACGATCATTAATCAGTCCCCTGAAACCTATGTTTCATACAAAAGTATCTGTTTATGCATACCTCGGCAACAACACATATCTATCTGCTTCAGCAATGCGGCTGTTTACGAACTGGTATTACATCAAACACTGGATAAATCACATAAACAAAACAAGTATGATTCAGTTTCGAGCACCACCGTTGGACTACCGTTTCCACCTTACATCATACAACTCACCTACTTTCATCTCCCGTTTGTTTTCACTAAGCTCTTTATTGCCATCAACAGTTTCTGCCCACCCTCCATTCTTCAAGAGGGTCTGAACAAACAAAACAGTATCCCAATAACGTCTTTACGGCTTAATTGCCTACCTGTAAATGTCATTATACTCAGTAAAGAAATATACCGGTTCGCATTGAAGAGTGCTCCTGGTAAAATTTTGTAGAAGAGAATAGGATAATGTAAACTGTGACAAGTAGTGACGTAACTAATAAAGAATTATTTGCTGTAACTATTGTCAATTGTGAAGAAGATGACGACAATATTTATGCAGCAGTGGTTTTATAACAGGAATTTATTGTAGGTATTGTTTCTTTCTTTGACTGTTATAGTATAGATACCAACATTGATTGAATTGCTAAGACTCCTGTTTAAGTCATTAAGTAAGTTTCAGCTGCAGTGTGCTTTAATACTAATCATACTTAACTTAGCTCTTTTCTACCTAAATCGGGATTTATTTCTTTATTTTATGAAAGGTAGCTTCACAGCAGCTGACGGTACATTACCATTAAATTATTATATCTAACATTACGCCAATTACGAACCACACGAAAAGAAAATTAAGAATAGCCGAGAGTGACTCGAATTAATTGGCATTAAAGTTTATGGTGTGTGTCTGTGTGCGTGCGGGTTCAAAATCATGTTCGAATATAGTTCTTGAAAACAGCCGTTTAAGGTTCTACTCACTATTATATTTTAGAAACGAGAAGTTTCTCTAAAAAAATGAAAAACGATCCACAGAAAATCCAACTTCCCATCGAAATCAACGAACCGAAAGACGACGCTATAGATAAAATCACAGTCGCTCTGTTGTCTTTAACTGCTTCAGTAAGCAACTAATAGGAACAGGTTACAACAGGTACAGTGCTGGTCAAACAAGGGTTGTAACAAGTCAATACTTGTGTGCCATTGAGCTTGTTAACGAACACACCTCACCGGAAGCTCAGATAAGAAAAACAGACAGGTAAGAGCCATCAATAGGGTTATTGGTAAATGAATATGAGAAATCTTCTTCCAGTCAAAGGTCTGGTAAATTAGACGAAAGAAATCTCGTCTAGAGTGCTCCAATAGGTCTTACTACTGTAATAACATAGTACTGTACACCTTTCCTTTCCCAAAAGGAAAGGTCACAGGCAAGTGATGACAAAATTATAACCTCTGCACTAGTTTCAGTTATTCCCCTTATGTCATCCTAATTTGTTTGCTTTTGATCTTATGCTGAAATGACTGAATCTAACTGACTGATGATACCATATACGCTAGTCTCTACCATTAGAAAATAATATGTCCCCCTCTCTCTGTCTCTCTGGGTTGTGGAGGTCAGATAGGTAAGCGCTGCGTGTAAAATACTGGTATTCAGCTGCATCCGATTAGACTGGGAGCCGACCCCAAGATAGTTGGGAAAAGGCTAGGCAGATGATGATGGATGACTCTCCAACTATCATTACTTTTCTTTTTACTATACAATTTTACTTACTTACATACTTATCTTCTCCATACAAGAAGCTCTTACACCTAAAAGACTAACATTACATTCATTTTCTCTCAGCAGTGGAGATGGCAAGTTTTTGCTCGACAAGATCACTCGTAGCTTAACTATTTAGTATAGTAACACGATCCTCGAATCGAGTCAGTTTTTGCGCGAACTGAGGACCGCTGCATACAGTCACTTTTTACGACTTCACTGGCCAACCAAATATGGCCTTCCCTGCCCCTCTTTGGTTCAGCTTTTCGTTTGAGAGAAAGGGTGTTTTATGATTGGTGAGAGGTCTTGGTGAGTGGTTGTCAAAGGCGAATGTACGGCCTTGCTGATTGTATGACGTGGAACTTGGGACTGAATCGGTTAGTACAATTTGATGATGAATGATTTTTTGGTTTGATGTAATCTTGGGTTAAAGTGTTGAATGAATGATCGGATGACGAAGAGGTTCTGGGATGATACTTGATCTCAAAAGATGAGTTGCGGGATTTTTGTAAATTTTGTTTGCACTTTCACTTTTTGGAAGTAAACTTGTTTTTTGTACCTGTGATCTAGGATCTCTAAATATAATATTATAAGTAGTTGAATAATCTGCTACTGAGATATTTTATAGCGCTTACTTCGAAACTTCCACTCAAAGTGCTAATCTTTAAAAAGATAATCCCTCATCTAGTAGCTACGCCAGAAATAAACACAAAGCACCCACATTCTATAAAAAGAATGAAACAAAGCTACAAGAACAACAAATAATTATTAATGGTGCATTGGGAAGAGAAACGATTACCTCTTCATGAATATAAAACCCACCAAAAACATTCTGTAAAAAACTAGCCAAGTCTCGATGAAGCTGCTTGTTTATCTCTAAAAAAAGTATTGAAATCTAGACAAAGCCGTGCCAAGTGTAAAGTTCCATACTGCGATTTCTTTATTATTATAGTTAATGTTGTGTGACTTGGCCGTTGAACATTCTTTATACGCTAGTGGGTAAAAGTCATTTTTTTTACACAGATATAACATTCTGTTGTACCTACCTATGTTTGTTAAGCGAGATAATAGCCCATACTGGTATTGGTAATTGGACGTTAGTCTCATTTTAGGCTGTTGTTGATTGTGCAACGCGTTCATTCAGATAATGCTGACTTCTGCTCTCTTCTTTTTCGAGCGTCAAATCGACCACCGATCTAACATCGAATAGACATGCAGACAGACATATATCAATGACTAGAAGTCCGTCTATACTGAAAATATTTTTTTATACTGTTTGTTTTAGACTATACATAAGTATTATTGAAATACGCAGCTTTATCAAGCCTACAATTGACTGGTTATTAAATCAACGTTTTCCAAGTGGCAATTTTCCATCGTCAATGGGTAGCGGTTCTGGCGACAGATTGGTGCAATGGTGTCATGGAGCACCTGGTTTTGTACCCTTGTGTAACTTTAACGGCCAAGTCACACAACATTAACTATAATAATAAAGAAATCGCAGTATGGAACTTTACACTTGGCACGGCTTTGTCTAGATTTCAATACTTTTTTTAGAGATAAACAAGCAGCTTCATCGAGACTTGGCTAGTTTTTTACAGAATGTTTTTGGTGGGATTTCACTTCTTTTTGTAGAAACGTGGGTATGTTGATTTCTTTTATTGGAATATCTTATGTGACTCAGTTTTTTTTCTTTTTATTAGTAGTTTTTTTATTTTTACAAATCTTTCTTTTCTTTTTTTCCGGCTCTGAATCTTTTTCATACACCAAGAAAGATATTGAATGGAAGAGACAAGACCCGTCCTTGGGCATACCAACTAATTGGTAGCCACTAAGTTCATCGTCGTCTTTTAATATTATCGACATTTTTAACGATATTATCTTGCGAAATCAAACACAAATAAATCAGAAATACCGATAATATTTAGACTAACAATAATAACCTAGTATAATATCTTTAAGACTTCTTTAATTATTACTCAGCCTACAATGAGGAAGCACAAACAGCAATGAGGAAGGAAATCGTCAGCATTGAGGACAAGGCAGAACAAGTTCATTTCAGTTTGATATTTAGTTCGAACGTCATTTACTGGCGGAGAATCTTAACACCGCGATTCAGAAATGAGACGAAAATGCACAGCGCCATCTAGTAGCGGTAGGCAGAAGTTTTTATTAATAACAACACAAAGTAATTTCCAATTGATAAACTTATAAATTCAATTTCAACATTTCAATCAACTTAAAAATTTTGACATCAAATGAAGCAGCCCACCAAGTTGAATATTTTTTTAAAAGGCGGTAATGTCGATCTATTTATAGTTTCGTTGGGCTCTAGTGTTTTCTAATCAGTGTCACCAGGTACTCCAGATCTTCGATTATTCTAGTTTTTATAGTTTTCCCTTTATGTGGCCATTAAACCCTAACTCTGTACCAAATTTCAGCTCTCTGAGTTTATGGGAAGTACTAGTTCTATTTTGATGATCATGAGTGAGTGAGTGAGTGAGTTTCATAAATGCAAAACTTTGCTTTTGCTTAACTTCGGAACTAAATGACCTAAAGACTTGAAATTTTGGATTTTATGTATGTAATTATAGTTTACTGAATGACGAAAGTTTCTGCGTTCTGGTCTTATCCAGAGGTTCTCAAATAGGGGCCTGAAAATGCGGCGAAATGGTTCCAGTAAAGGATGGTACGGCAGTTTGCTTCGCGCTCGACTTGGCGGGGGCACTACCGTGCCCCCCGATATCCTTTGTAAAGACGCCAGCAGTTCAACCTACCCGAAGCTGTCAGATTTTCCCAACCAACCTTGAACCTAATGCTTCAGATATAAAGTTGAAAATCTATTAAAGAAATTTGACAGATTGTAGTAGCTTGATGTGCTTGGCGTCTGTACAATAATATACGACGCAATATCGGTTCGCAATATTGCCGATACCGGGTCGCCGAGGCCATCGGATGGCTCCAAATATACCTTGAACATGTCATGACACGTCGGGGCCCGGATTAAAAGGCTTTATAACTGACTTAACGGTCTTATTGATTCAATAGCATTAACATGAAGGGTTATTTTAAGCAAGAATAAACCACCAATCCTTCAGTAATTGTTACTTCAAGTTGTTAAAAATAAAGACATGATTTGATTTGTAATTTAATAAAGCCTTATAGGTTAAGTTTCATCAGACTTATCGAGTTAACACGTTTTATTATTATTTCTTACTTGTACTGTTCCGTTGCTAGTATTGGCTCAATTCCTTCCATCGGTCCCAGCTCTGCGTTATTTCCAATCCTAGAATACGATATAATATTTTGTTTCTCTTTCATATTAGGTACTGTCTTCCAGCACTTTACTTTGTAGCAATTAGGAAGTCTTTGGATCTCTTTATTTTTGCTATAGAAATGAATCTCTCTGATTTTGCCAGTACCCTTCAAATGCTCTTTCGATATCCTCTAATTATCATATCCGTTCCACATCCAAATCCAATTAGGATGAACGGACAAACACACCCAACATCCTTGGACAGGTAGTGACGTGTCTACTGTCCAATACCTGTTAGGCACGACCTTGCCTCGACCTAGACTGAACAGGATTGAACGGGTCAACGCACCGCATCTGTCTGGGAAAAGATTAGTGTCGTTTTGAAGCTAGATGTTATGGACCGCTCACTTTTATGGCTGAAGATTTTTGTTCGGAAGATTATGTTGAGACTTGAGTGCTCTCTAACAGTTTTTTTTTGTTTAAACTATTTGAGGGGATGGTAAAACTTTAAAAGTAAGTAGTTAAGGATGTATTGTTCATGGAGTTATTTACGCCTGCAGGTTTTCTTGTTTTTCCTATAGGATGGACAATATTACTGTTGATGACGGTGGACAATATTTCCTATAGGATGGACAATATTAATTATAACTGATTTATTAAGTAACGGATTTTTTTGTAGTAGTAAATAATTGCATGGGCTGTATAAGAAGTGCTTAGAATATCTAAGGTTCCACTGTAGGAATCTTTGGTAATCATATACCACACTCAACATGACATGAGTGTGCACGTATTGTGTTGGACAGTTATTTATTAGTTCTAACATACGTTGAAAGATACATATACATATACTATAGATATGACTGGTGGGGTGACTGCTAAAATGGCGATTAATAAAGAGGTATGGAAGAAGCAAACATGCTGCGCCGACCCCAAATAAATTGGGATAAGGGCAGGAAACTAATGAGTTAATACTACAGATTTCAATACATGCAACAACAGCTGTAATCTACCTTTTCAGTAGACCTTATTAATCAATTTGCCATGATAGATTTGTGCACCATTTTTGACCGACGAAAAGGGTTTTTAGATCGACGGCGATTACTACTCTGTTTTTTTTCTTTTTTTGGAACAGCGAAATTAACTTATTGGACAATTTATTTTGCACGTGTTTCTATTTTTGCGATAAGAAAACCGTTTAATAAACGGTACGCTAACAGATAGACTGCATAACTGTCGCTTCTTCGGAAACAAAATGTTAGAAAATGCTGATGGCCTGGGGCCCGATTCTGCTATTACAATAGTGTCAGAATGGTCCGTCATTGATTTCATAATTGTTGATTTTGACAAGTTTGGTAATCTACTAATATAATGGCGTCATTATGACTTTCCAATGGTCAACCACTGACAGTCCATTGAAAGAAATGGCATAGAATGGTAATCTTGTACATAATGACAAATGAATGACTGACTTAGGCGGTAATCTGCTAAAATTTTGACAGTTCCTTTGATCACTGACCTACCATTAGAACGTCATCGTGCAGTCATTGCTTTTATTTAGTTACGAGTAAAGTGTTTGTGGAATATTGAATGGAGACAATGTATTCTCGAGCTAGCCAACGCAGTGGATGTTAGATAAAGAAGATGGGTGGAATGCAGAAGACGTTGTCGACCCCATAACTTGACGAGAATGAATACGAACCCATGATATACCCGAGGCGGAATTTGTAAAAACTTTTCGCCTTTGAAAGGATTCAGTAAGGGGGTTAATTAAAGAACTCATTCCCCTTATGGCCAGACCGCGCCGAAACGATAGCGTAACGGCAGAAATGAAGGTGAGAAAACTGAATTTGACATTGATTTATTATTCTATAGCTATATACACGAAATAGGTTGATTAATGTTGATATTTTTTATTGCAGATTCTAATAGCACTTGCATTTTATGCATCAGGGTCCTACCAAAATTTGATTGGACAGATTGCCCTCCATAATGTTTCACAAATTACTGTATCAGGAGCAATTAATGAAGTAACAGGCATTAGAGAGGTATTGAATGAATTTCTTGTTATAGAACTTTAGATGCAACAGTTCTTGTACCTATATGTCAAGAACAGTGAGTATATAAAAGTAATAAGACGTTCAGTAAAATGGGGTTGTATAAAAGTAAATTTATTTTTTGCAGGTGTTTGCTTGCAGCGTTGCAGCACATGCTTTACGTTATAGTCCAACAACTGCAGGCAAGATTGTGAATGCATGTTGCATATTGCACAATATTGCAAACATGGCAAGAGCACCGTTGCCACCTGCCTGATGAAGTTTATGCAGAAGCACTTGGCTTGCAATAGGTATGTGATTTCTATTTCATTATTTTGGAATATAATGAAGTTGGAATTTTAAATGATACTATCATACTACTACTATGTTAAAAAATCAACATTTAAATTACTTTTTATTTATCATAAACTAAATATTTATTTAACAATATTTAAGTTGACTTTCAAGCCAATTGAAAAATGTGAAAATCATTTAAATAATAAAACAAATCCAAGTTAAATTATCATAATATTTTAATCATCATTTCAAAAACAAATAACAAATTTTACCATATATAATGAAAATAATAACAGTCATGTCATTAATCACTAATCAGTCTTTTAATTTAGGAGGAAAATAATTAAGCAGCACCTAATCATCAAGACCATCAAAGGGTGAATCGGGATCTTCTTGAAGGTCGGGCACTGCAGCAGGCTCTTGTTAACAGACTGTGGAGAAATACATAAATTAAATTAGCAGATATGTAATGTAAACCCACCTCAATATTCTAGTGAAGTGCGAAAATGCTCTAATTATTATTAAAATGATTTAATTCTTTTTTACAGATCCACAGTATTGTACTAAATATGATTTAAAATAAATTAATACTATTTTTATAAACACTGTTTCATTTAATCATTTATCATTACAGCCATTTGGAATCCACTGCTGGACATAGACTCCTCCTTAAATAGATTTCATTTATCTTTTAATAATCTGACAAAACCTCTTGCATACTTTAGAAAACATTAGTCAGACTCAGAATCTGATGACATTATAATTCTGCGGAGTTTCTATGAAAACAAATTTAGCTTTAATACAATAGTTACAACACTTCAATAGGATGTATAACCTAGCGCTCAGTATCTGATCTGAGTTACAATCAAGATGTCAAATTCTGCCCAATGTACTACCACTGATGTGAGTCTACACCTAACAAAGGTTTTAAGCTTAGCTGGAGGGGTTATATTAATTTTTATTGTATTGTTTTCAATGCTCCTTAATACTTATTGTGGGTATGTTTGTAGGTACATACAATGAGTAACCTGTTGCACTTATGTGACTCTTCTGTGATTTAATTTTCTTTAACATTTTACTCTTATATTCATTGTACTTAGAACTAAAAAAAGTGTAAATATTACAATAATGATACATTTTATAATGCATACCTAATTATACTGTATTTAGGTACTCACTGTGCGCCACTCTGCCGGCGTTTTATTGGGGCAGTCCACCGATACCCAATTTAAAAATTGGGCGCACTTCATACAATATCGTTTCGATGAACTTCGCCCTCCAAGAGTCGAAATTTGCTCAATTAGCACCATTTTGTATAAAATCAATAAATATAGGCTTCTCTGTAAAGGGAATTTAAATATACAAACAAAAATCTAATAAAAACACTTAAATGTAAAAACATAACAAAACACCGGCTGCTAGAAATAAATAAACAGATAAACGTCAAAGTAATGTCACACATTTGACTTTGACAGCTAAACATGACATAAATTTAATGTTTTTTTGCTATTTACGAACTTCTTACTACTTCAGATTGCTTATAATACTAATAAATAATATGTAAAAATATATATAAATAAAATCTCACATGAATAGATGTTCAAATTTAGTAGTAGTTTTTCGAAAATCATTTCTACCAAGGAATTTTATAATAATGGCAATACTACAATGTCATTATAACACAATTCTATTACGAGACCACTGACCGACCAATGATCGACCATTATGAATTTAGCAGATTACGAACTTTAAGCAAAATGACAATGGGATCGTGTTGGAATGTCGAATTTTATAAAAATAGCAGAATTGAGGCCCTGGACCAGTGTTAATTACTTTCAAAGCGTATCGTATATTTCTGCTACGACTTTCCAGTAGGATTGACTTTACAATCTACAGTTTTGACTTTCCGATCATTGTCAACTCTGATAAAAAGGTCAATAATGCTTAGTGTTTTTTACACACCCAATCATAATGGTGATATGTGGACTGCCTCGTTGGTCTAGTGGTCACCAGCGCGACTGCTGAACATGAGGTCCTGGATTCGATTCCCAGGTCGGGCAAAGTGTTATTGGGATTTTTCGTCAGGAATTTCTCAGCAGCAGCCACGGAGTCTGGATTTGTGCCCGATTGATTTCCCCTATTAAATGGGACTTAAACTTAACTGGTGAAATGTGGGTGTACAATTAGGTACACCTCTGCCTAACCCTTTGCGATAACAGGCGTGATGATATGTTATGTGGGTCTCAGTCTTTGAGCTGATATAGAACCTATGCAGCATCTGACATTTTCAGATCATCTATGAAAACTTACTACCTGGCTCTACTTGGAGTTGGTTGGTACACACCAGTGAGCTTGCTGCTTGGGTAGTGCAGTAACGGGATTAGCTTATTAGAGTAGAGTTAAACACCATTCATGTATTCGGTTAGGTTAAGATCTGCCAATAACATACTAAGGAAATGTAATTTCACGACATGCCACCACAATTTCACACCATCGTCCCCTCAAAATAACCTCAATTATTCTATCCTATAAAATCATGGAGGCACCAATCTTGGAACAAGCTCTAAGGGCAAAAATAAAATAAAGTGTCGGGTCGGTCCACACGTGCGGCTACATCTGCGCAAGGTGCGCCTGCGCAGCTGTCCCCGCCAACCAGCACGCTTGCGCACAACGACCATAAACATTCGAAAATCGAACATTTCAAAATCTCGCCAGAACGCCGTGCACCTTTGCTTTTAGCCAAATCTTTTACATTAGGGTTGCTATAATGACACTTTTTGTTCAGAACCCAATAATTGGCGTATGAGAAGAAAATTATGCTGTTACAATTTTAAAAGGCTCTTTTTATCTGGATGATAACGTAATGAGAGATACTTTGCAATGTAACGCTGCATCTAATTATTTTTTAAGTGATTTTGGATCAGGTTTCTTTTATAATGAAGACCTTAAAAGGAAATCTGATTATGTGTAATGTAATGAGACTGAAAGATTGTAACAGGTATTTGTCTTCTGCAGAGGAGTTCGGAGTTAAGAATCAGGTAATAGAATGTATTAAGGAGGTTCACACTTCTTACCAGTTTATATACGGATGGATCCCTCTTGAGCAGTATTAAGTTTTTACTCTACTGATTTTGCTACGCCTGGCGCACATGAAAAGGTGGTCCAAAGCCACCTTTTCAGCCTCTCTAGATCAATAGATATATTATTATGTGATCCTATTTGACCTCTAACGTTGTTCATTGGTTATTTAGCTGACGGCTGCTGCATTCTGTGCGGCAGCATACGTTATGAATAATGCAGTTGAATTTTGAGTTCGTCTCATATGTTAATGTTTTGTGTTTTGTTGTGTATGCGTTTGTGGGGTGGGTAGTGATCCAGGTCCTGTTGTCTTAAGAAGAAGATAATTGTTTGTGGTACTTAACTATTACGGTTGGCTATTGGTTTTACGGTTTGGATTTTGTATTGTAATGCAGATGCTTATAAAACGTAAGCGCCTACTTCAGAAATATCACCAACCACCAATGCAGTAGCAAAAGTCAGGTTTCAATTACTGTAAACACAAAATTAACGAAGAATTAGGATTCTCTAGAAGGAGCAATCCTGTAAAGTACCACTCTACCTTTAGGGTACCTACATTTGTGTCTATAGGTGAGTATAAGTCATCATCATCTGCCTAGCCTTTTCCCAACTATGTTGGGGTCGGCTTCCAGTCTAACTGGATGCAGCTGAATACCAGTATTTTACATGGAGCGACTGCTTATCTGACCTCCACAACCCAGTTAGTGCTAGGTAATACGATAGCCCTTGGTAAGACTGGTTGTCAGACTGTCGGGCAACTGACTACCTGTAACGACTGTCTAAGATCTACAAATGACAGCCGGGACCAACGGGTTAACGTGCTTTCCGAGGCACGGAGGAAACTCGGTATGTAATGGGTGGTCAATCATCTACGGACCAACCTAGGTAAGCACGGCTTAACCTAAAAATCAACCCGAGCGGCTGTTCTTATTTAGCCACGAGCTCCTCCACGAGCTATAGGTGAGTATAAGTATAGGTACATAATATACTGCACCAGTTGCTAAGCCATCCAAAAAGTAGAACCAATCTCCTGGTGACTTCAAAAATATCCGTGCCTCATCCGTCAACTTCTTGATTTTATTGGAACCATCTGGTTGATCCTGTTGATTCGAAAATAAAACGACATACGAATACATCACCTGCCCGTCATCTTACGCAAGCTGGGAGATTCTACCGAGATACCTACATACGATTGTAGGATGTACAGGGCTGATGAGCTTGCAATATGTTGGACGTTGATAAATGGGCGGAGTTCTTCATTAAAAATTATGATTTTGGAGACAAGAACAACAGCAATCTTAATTACACATCTGTATTAAAGAAAGGGCTCTTCATTTGACCATAAAATCTTAATTAACAATGTTAATTCTGCCAATTATTTTTTTTACTTTATGAGGTTTGATGCGCATCTTGATAGCTCTTGAGTTAATAGTAAAGAAATGAAAAAACTGCTAATGCCCGGAGCTAACTTTAAGATCCCGTAATGTAGCCAAACTTTTTTTCTAGACAACACATAACGTAACATAATATCACGCCTGTATTCCCAAAAAGCTTAGGCAGAGGTGTACCTAATAGTACACCCACATTTCGCCAGTTATGTTTATGTCCTATTGATCCTAGACAACACACTTCTATTAAATTGCTCCCTCCATACATTTCTTATTAAACAAGCCCATCTCCAAAACGATACATATCAATCAAAATAAAGAACAGAGCTATAAAATATTTAAAGGGATACATCACATTGTCACGTGTGAAGGTGACCGGTACATTTATCGTTCGTAATCATAATCCATCATGTGTTATAGACGTGGAGCCGTTAAAAATGAGTGCAGTGTCAAATGTAAGGGGATTAGGGCTATTCTTTGAAATTATGAGGTCCTTATTCTTGAACGATGAACAAGTATTACTTACCTATATACCTATGTACTATCGAGTTTAGTGACGGTCTGCACTTTTCACTCTTTTGCTAGGGCATAACAGTGAAAAGTGGTAGACTATTACCACCACTACCTTAATGATTACTTAGGAGTAATAAGGTTGAAAAAACTTTTTTTACAAAAAATAAAACCGACTTCAAAAAAGTGAAAAATAACTTTAGTTTCAGAAGACGGTGGCTTTTGTTTGTTTTATTTCGTTTTTTTATCACCTACTTCTGAAGCTAAAGTTATTTTTTACTTTTTTGAAGCCGGTTTTATTTTTTGTAAAAAGTTTTTTTTATTTTTCCATTTTTAGTTATAATATCCTATTCAAATATTTGCTATGCATTTATTATACATTAATTTCATGGTAAATGGTTTATAAAAAAAATACATAGGTACAGTCGAACATAGAACCTCCTCCTTTTTGGAAGTCGGTTAAAAAGTGGTCGACCGTAAGTGGACTCGGTAGTACCTATCACATAATTTAAAACTAGATCTAATTATAGATTTATTTTGTCTGTTTTGGATCAAGAAGGCCTAAAAGTAGCAATTGCTTTCAAAGCGTTTCGCATTCCTAGAACGACATTCAACGGGATCGACATACTTAGGTAAGTAAACTTTTTGTTAGCTTTTTATTTCATAACATTATTATATTGGGTGTAAAAATCCCCTTGACAAAACCGAAAGGCACTTGTTCTCCCCGTCATTGCGGTATTTTTATTTTGTTCGAGACCAGGTATGGTCTTGTATCATCTGGTCGGAACCTTCCTATTCACGCAAATATTGGGGGTTCCACCAACATTTCTCTCCAAGTTTTTTTTTAATACTAATTTTTAATTTGGCGACGGTGTTTTTGTGTGTGTGTTGAGATGTGTGTGAAGTGATGTGTGTGTGTTAGACAAATCTATTATTTTACGCTTACTTACTTTTCAATAACTTACCGACAGATAGCATTTCCTAGGGTTTTTTCATACCGAAGATAGATAGATAAACCATTTATCCAGAAGTTCCGACGTTGTCTATCTGTCGTTGGGAGGACTGATAGTTTACTAGAGGTAGGGACTCACATACTAATCGGTTTTTCTACGACACCGGCTGTTACTTTTGAGCATACTTAAAACTGAATTCCATTGACAATTTGAAACCCTCCTCTCAATTGAATCTAGTTTTAAGTATGCCCAAAAGTAATAGCCGGTATCGATAAAAGGACTCCGCAAAACCTAGTGATATTGTGAGTTTGTGAGTGTGTTCTGCCGTGACTTTGTATCGAGTTCCAGTAGTGCGCGTAGCAAAAGACTTAGAAAGAGGGTAGACAGATTTGTCTGCATTCAATAATTTATTTACCATCCAATTGAATTCTTAAGTCATCACATCACGCTATCATGGCGCTTGCAGCAGCGTCGAAATATACGGAGCTCAGAATGATTGATAGTCACGGAAGATATCCCGTAAGTGACAATGTATGTAAGTCTAGTTATAAACCGTGAAACCTTAAAACAGTATATTTAACCACTCTAATTTAGAAGGTTACTTATTCCTTGAATCCTATCGCATAGAAGTCTAACATTATTATAAAACTTGCAGATCGCTAGCTGCTTGGTGACAGTGGCTATCCTTGTAAGTCCTATCTATTGACACCTGTACTCAACCCGAATACTCCATCAGAGCAACGATACAACGATGCAAATGATTACTTTAATGTGTAGAATTAAAAAGAAACACATATTTAGTGTACGTTTTTATTTTCTTTCACAAATTTCGTATCACATTATCACTTAACAGATTAGGTAATAATAACACAATTAAAATATAATGACAAAATTAATTAACTAACCTATCAAATTTAAAACTTTTTCTAATTTAAAATTTTGTAATCTAGCATTTTCTACCAGTAACTTAAGTTTGGCTATATTCTATTTCCTTTTCCTCATTTTCCAGATTTATATTTCTTTTTTTAACTATTAAATACTCTGCTAATGCATTTTCCCTAAATATGCAGGCCTGATACTTTTCCTCTTCCATCTTCTTTTTCCGCTTGGCTGTAAAAATGATCAGAAGTTATTAAAAAATGCCATAAATATGCGCCCCTTTTCACTCTGCAAGTAAGCCACATATAGCTAAATAAGCAAATGACTCTTTAACACCAAATGCGATAACATTACCTATAATATCCCAGTTTTATTAAATCAACGAAATAATATTCAAGTTTTATTCCATCTTGATCGGCGCCGTACTGTTACAGAATAACCCATCACTTCTACTGTATCCCAAAGACACCAGACAGTCATAGATGTGTGACCTATGACTGCCATGATTTACAGTCAATACGTCGCTCTATGAGTTCATGGTGTACGCTGTCTATGGAATGCACTGTTCACACACTGTTGGTACAATGTGGAGGCTTTCTTAAGAATAAACACAGCATGTTCCTGTTTTAAAGACAATTAAAATTGACACAAGAATGAAACGTGTTTATGTAATACTAGCGGCTCGTCCCGGCTTTGCACGGGTGCCTATGTTACTCAGGGTGAATGTAGCTTTCCAATGGTGAAAGAATTTTTGAAATCGACACAGTAGTTTTTGAGTTTATTTTTACACACACACAAAAATACAATTTTTTCCTCTTTATAATATTAGTGTAGATTACCTCATCTGAATTATATCATCCACAAAACCTAAAATCAAGTAAATTGTTTTGATGACCTTTTGCAAGCATAATCAAAATACCTACTTTATTTATATTATGTATACTTTTCCTTAATTAAAAATATTGAGTAAAAAATGTGAAAGCAAGTTTCATGCATGCCTATTTAAGTACCTAACACAAGTATGTCTAAACATGTTTAAATTACATTATTAATAAACATAAATTAAAATAATAAGCACCAGCTCCACAATACGAAATCAGAGCACATCTCTCATAAGCTCCTAACCAAATCTAATCTACGCGTTCGGTCAGTACAATGCCTTTCGCCCCATGCGTAGCCCGTAGTGCGTACGCGCATGACAAATAAAATTCCTAACGTGAGAAAGTCGAGATAACGTCCAAATGACCGTTAATGCTGTATTTAGATAAACTTTATTGTTAACTTCTGTGAACTGAGTTCAAAGTGAGGTTACTGTTGCATCACAGTGATACCGACATTTAACTGGTGTTAGTTAACTGTGGTTCTTAGTAACATTATTTGTTCCTGCTTTCTAATTTTGTCAATGGGAAAATCTTGGTTCTTGTCTATATGTATATGGTACCTATCGAAAGACCAGATCAAAATTGTACACTTTCAAAGACGTAATTAATTTTAGCTAATAAAGTAACATTGATGTCACTGAAGTGTTGAATAATTGCAGATCAAAGTAATTATAAAGAAAGCCTAACACGACGACATTTTGAACGCATCCAGAGAAAATAAAAATTTAAAAAAAAACTCTTTATTTCAATAAAAAAAAAAAACAAAACACCTCACTTCAAGTGTTGCCATCTGACTAATCATTTTACTACCCCGTATCCAGCTTTTCTTGTTATGCTTAACTGAAGTTCTATTAATATCAATATTATTATCTATTTGTGGCCGAGTGTATGCTCTAATATGAGTATGACTCATTACTACTAGAGAGTAACAATCCTCCTAACTCCCCTCCGTCGCAGTGGGGTGACCACACGTTCCCTCACGTACAAGACATCTTATCTCCATTGTTAGCACCTACTTTACATCATAATGTCCTGGGACCCGTTTTATATCGTTTAACCTCTTCTTTATGAAATGGAAGCTAAGGGTTGTGTTACATTGGGGTGTAACATACAGTAATTTTGGTAGAAAAGTTTTTGTTGAATTAAATAGGTAATTGGATCTATGATAGAAGAAGCATTGAATAAAATGTAGTATTTGAATAATTTATTCGAAGCTATTCTTAAATTGTCATCAAATGTTGATTGGCACTGTTCGTTAAAAGCAAAAGCTTTCGCTTATAAGCACGATCGCTCCTGTGATCGCTCCTCTTCAATTCTCAGGTTTAATTATGGGCCGAGTACACATAATTATTTATAGAAAATGTAATATAAGTAAAGGTATTGATTTCAAAATTGACGCTGACGACAATTCAATCGTGATTATTATACATATCGATATAAGTATTATATTTCATCGACATTCAATCGTGGGTCATTGACAAGGAACAAATGTTAACAATATTGCGAAATACTGATGCAATATACAAATACACATCCTTGGTAGGATACTACACAAGTTCATAAACCTATTACCCAATTAAAAGCCTCGATTACAAAAATGATGCAACCCGAAATGCCGCGCAATGTAAACCCATCTTTACCCTTATTCTGAATATGTCCAAATTGGGTCTTTTGAAGACGAGGTCAGTGATCCTGAGAGCATTATTTTCTTACACAGATTAATCTTTAATTTAAATGCTGCTATACAAAGCGCTATAGAAGGCATATTATAATAATATGTGATCGCCTGAGAATGCTTGTCGCTATGACTTATGAGATATGCATCGTATGCATTCGAGGATCGATCTTGTGTTGAATACAGATAATAGATGTTTTAATAGAGACTAATAATATTACTGGCCTGTATGTTAGCTGATGGAAATTATTCCTGAGAATGAGTTTCCTCATTTCCTGCAATGATTGATGCCACAGGATTAACATAATCGCTTTTGTTAACACTGAAAACGGGATATTTACCATGTTTACTATTTGTTTTGCAACAGCGCCGAAATATCGGGAACTCAAAACAAATAAAATAGCAAATATAACAATTATGCCGTTTTCAGTGTTTATGATAATCTCTTTGATTGCTTATAAATGTTATACTTACCACTGCATTTTTTTTCCGTAATTCTTATATTATGTTGTTGTTAGAATGTCGATTTGTTTAGATTCTTTGACCTGTCTGAAATCGCCAACACGCAAAGAGAATACATGGTGATCAGTACTCTTTAGTTTTACGATGGAAACTTTTCCTTTCAGTTTGTTGGTACATACTTTCATCCTTCAAAATCTACTCCATTTCAGCCACCAAACTTTGCTTAAAGTATCATTTACCCCATCTATTCGAGGGAAGGATAACAAAACAAAACACAACTCTTTTTCACGCATCGCTAATAGATTAGAAATCAGTTTACACTGCACTACATCATTACGCCTCTTCAAACTCCAAAAGGGGTGAATAGAGAAGTATTTGGTCCTATTGTACGCAATGGCCATCCCTTTGTGGGTCAAATTTCTTTTGTGAAGTTTATATATTATTTTGATTTTAATTTTAATAACCGTGTGATCTGTCGGATAGGGTTTTTTCTGATGTCCATGGGAATTAGAATATTCGGTTTCGTTGTGTGACGAAAGAATCGTCATTTGGGGTCTATTCAACATGGTTTTTTTCCAACTTAGGGATGCAAGCATGGTATTCTGTCGTACTGGCAACGAATGAAATTGAATAATGTTCATGAACCAGAAGCACACATACCGTAATCAATACCACCCATTTACTTTGGTACCAAATCAGTGCCTTTTATTTATAAATTGAAATAAGAATATTTATCAAGACTAGTGCATAGCCATCGTATCATGTTAAGTTACATAATCAGCAAAATTAGTTAGTATAGGCATATAACAACAAAAGAATACGTCGATGTGTTTATACTGACATCTTATACCGCCTACTGGTTTACTTAATCTTATGCGCAGGGTAAATAGTATTTGTGGTATTGAGCCACGAGTTTGAACAAAATACGTGATTTTTGAGGCATTTATAAATATCTATGACCTATCTACATCATCATGTAAGCTGATACGGTAACTTCGGATCTGCTGTAGAACACCCAAAAGCTTTTGTTGTTTTGGTTAACAAGTTTATTGCCTTCGGCGTCAATGAGTTCATGCACCAAAGGAATGTGGGGTTGAGCAGCCATCAACCTCCGAGCCTGAACTGTGCTATGATTCCATTTGCCCTCTATGCATGAACGAACGGTCATAGGACTATTGACATTGATAGTAAGGACCTCGAAGGTGATTCACGAATTCCGCGGATCGATCGACCTGCGTTTTAGTCTGCAGACGAGTTCTCTTTTGGGTAAAACGGAGGGGTTATGTCGGACTCCTAAAACCGCACGGTTCCTTCGACTACCGTGGGTCCGTGGGTCAGTGGCCTGGTAGCTTGCCGTGGCTTTTGGGGCCCATCATCATTGGGTAGGATCTCTACAATTCTTTAAACTGAAGAGTTGAAGACCTCATGTGCCTGCCTTTTCCCAACTAAGTTGAGGTCGGCTTTCAGAGCGAATGCAGCTGAAAACATGTAAAATAAATGCAATAAGTATTTTACATGGAGCGAATGCCTATCTGACCTCCTTAACCGAGTTAGTTATATGATAAGTAATACGATACCCCTTGGTAAGACTGGTTGTCAGTCTTTTGGCCCACTGACTATCCTATAACGATTGTACAACGAGACTGGGACAAGCAACGGCTTAACGTGCGGTCACCCATGGACTAACCAAGGCAAACACGGCTTAACCTAAAGATCCAAGCGGCAGTTATTATACAGCCACGAGCCCCTCCTCGGAGAAAACGATGACATAATAAATATTCCCCTTTCTTTGGAAGTAACTCTTTAGTGCATTTACAGTGTCGTAACATGTCATTAAAGCTCAGTCATTCGTCTGGTGACGGACATCGACACTTCTCTGGCACCGTGCATCTTATTTAGGCAGCATCTCAGTCTTCTTGGTGTGTCGATCGATGACAATAACTATATACTTTATGTCTTCGTCAATAACTACCGCATGTTCTTTCATTCCGTGTCAAATTCCATAAAGTTAGTGCCACGCCCAGCGTGACATATTATCTCATATCTGTGACTCTGGGACTGTGGCATTTATTGGTCTTTGTTATGTCATAAAACAATAAATACCACTACGTTTGACAATGACGAACTCAAATGCAATGGGTGTTGACGCGCATATTGGTTACATGTGTTTGACGCGTTAGACCAGAAGAATTTATCTTAGATTGTTTGCTGGGTGGTGGTTCTACATTATTTGGATTGATCGAAAAAAGAGAAAAGACATAGCTAAGTTCAAACTAACCATGATTCTATCGATCATATTCCTACGTACAGTTTCTCATACTCCATAGAAAAAGAAGGATCCTCCGGCCAGACGGCTGTTGAAAATCTTGCTTCCTATATACTTAATATTATAAATGCGAAAGTTTGTGAGAATGGATGGATGGATGTTTGTTACTCGTTCACGCAAAAACTAATTAATGGTTCCGGATGAAATTTGGCACACAGATACTTCATAACCTGGATACTTTTTATCGCGGTAGTATAATCCCGTGGGACAATTATCGAACTTCACGCGGGCAAAGCCGCGGGCATAAGCTAATACAACATGTTGTGGATGTGTACTTAAATGGTACACCCTCATTTCGCCAGTAATTTTAAAGTCCCATGTAATAGGGGGCTATCCTGTTGCCAACCACCGGGCACAAACCCAAACTCCATGGCTGTTACTGAGAAATTCCTGATGGAAAAACCCAATAACATTTTGCCCGACCTGAGAAAACGAACCCAGGACCTCATGCTCAGCAGTAGCGCTTGCGACTAGAACATCGTGGCAGTTGGAAATATAGTTATGATTTCTTAGTTTGTTTCAATAACCATAAACCGACTTGTCACTTCGGAAACAGTTGTTGTTTCTGATTGTAAATATTTGCGTAATGCTGCAAAGTACCAGAACTTCGTTTCCAAATTTCAACCAGCCTTTTCCCAACTAAGCTGAAATCAACATCCAGTCTAATCGGAGCAGTGGAGTACCAGTGTTTACATGAAGCGACTGTCTTTCGGCCGTAACATGGACACTAACGGTATGGTTGGTTGTTTATAAATTCAAGTTCACTCAGCGAGCTATGGAAAGGGCTATGCTTGGTGTCTCTCTGAGGGATCGCATCCGGGACGAGGTGATCCGACAGAGAACCAGAGTTGTCGACATAGCTCACATAATAAGTAAGCTGAAGTGGCAATGGACCGGCCATACTTATTAGCCGTAGAACTGATGACCGTTGGGGTAGACGTGTTCTTGAGTGGAGAGCGCGAATCGGCAAGCGTAAGGTGGGACACCCTCAGGCTTGGTGGAGCGACGATCTTCACAGGGTGGCTTATAGCAACTGGATGGGAGTTGCCGAAAATCCTATGATATTTATACTGTGTCTATGTCCAGCAGTGGACTGCTGTGGGCTGAATGAAGATGATGACTGTCTAACTGTCCTACAATATCCAGTTACTGGTCAATAAAATGTGCCTTGGTAATACTAGTTGGCACGAGAATCACTATTATATCTAAAGTAAGATCGGTATCCATGCAATTTCAGCAGCAAGTCAGCAATGTTATTATCCAATGGATCATAGATCGCGGCGTTGTTCCGCACTCACTCGCGCCGGTTCTCACGCCCTGCGCCCGCGCACCCGTAAGATTGTCCGGTCTGACACACGGTGGCGAGACGGACGTTTTAGTGTCGTTTTGTTATTGGATCTTTATGAAGCAGAAACTTATATATTTCATTTGATATTTCGAGTTGGTTTGGTGACTAGTACTTGCAAATCTTTAATCGTAAAAAAAACAAGGTAATTAGGTGATGCTGGTCTTCGCTTTCTCATCATACGAAACATTGCCAAACATTGTCTGAGTAAAAGCACCAAAAGTGAGGTAATAGATTAGGTTCAGAATTCGGTTAAAGCACGAAAAATAAGATGTTTTTTAAAAATATTCAATCTTGTGGAACTTTTACTTTATTCAGTCTATTATAATGCTAGTGAAAAGTAAAACTTAACAGATAATTCAAGTGCTTGGGTTAATACCATTTTTTTAGGTTTGAAGAATTTGTTGATTGTTGTTCAAACATAAAAAAATGGTATTAACCCAAGCACTTGTATTATCTGTTAAGTTTTACTTTAGCTATATTAGCAACTAGCTGTTGCTCGCCACCTTCGTTCGTTTTTGTTATAAGTACCGTTTAAATAACAGCTTTTTACTGAATGCATTTCAGTAAAAAGCTGTTATTTTGACATTACAAACAGACACTTCAATTTTATTTATTTGTATAGATTTAGCGCCATCTTCTTTAAAAGTCACGAACTATTCACAAATGTCCGCAACTCTCCTCAGCTCAAAACGCAAAGTGAAACAACCGTACGGCTTTGCACTGTTAAAAGGAGATAGCAACATTACTTTACGACCGGACATAATCCGGCAGAGAGAGACAAAAACATTGTCGCGTGACTGGTTAGCATTGCAAGGTCGTCGCAAGAGGTGAGTGACACCAATCCATGGTTCCTCTCCTTTTGTTAATTTAGACTTTATTTTAAAAACTTAAGGTTGAAATTCGTTTAAGAAGTAGTGACAGATAGTGCGTCCGCGCATTTTGCGTGCCAAATCATATTGTTTTGATTCTGTAGGCACAATTGGTGTTTAATCGATGTTTAAACGATCGATTACGGTTGATTCGCCGCGATATGTGCGGTGCTTGTAATTTAGATGCTGTGCCGAATTTGATAATTCCTTGGCTACAAGACATTGTTTTGTATTGTGTAATTTTTTACTACGTTTTTTCACCTCATTGTGTAAATTTAACCAATCAGATAATTGACACGTATAGTCTTGTTAAAATATGGCATATTGTACATACATGGTTACATAAGTATTTACATAATCTAGAGAAACAATTGTAACTCTAAAGTTAAGCATAAACACTTCGTTATCTTAATCAGGTGACTGATGCTTCATAAACAATATCCTAGTTATTTGTACACACGCCAGCATATCAAGCTACCCGAAACTGTCAAACCCAATCAACCTTGAACGTAATGCTTTAGCGATAAAGTTGAAAATCTATTAAAGGAAATTGACAGATTGTAGTAGCTTAATGTGCTGGCATCTGTACCCAGTATCATATTGATTGGCTTTCCACAACACAACACAATCAAAGTTTAATAGTATACCTACAGTATAGTTCATTTCTATTATTTTATATTGAATCCTAACTTTTCAGAGCCAACAAACTTCGTTGAGATGTCCGTGACTCTTAATTTAATACTCTGTTTTTATAGGTTTATCGACACTATCGCAAGCATCCCCCCAGCATCGTATGTTATGGCAGTCTGTGGGAGAGACACGTGTTCAATGTTTACGAGAATCTATTAATGTTTCTGAAGAGATTGTTATTCATTGATGAAATACAAATATTTTGATCAAATTATTTGTATCATCTACACTGTTCTTACAAGTTACCTAGTCACTTAAAAATAAGCTGCCTTCTAGAGAATCTATTACAAACTAGCTGTTGCATGCGACCTTCGTTCGCGTCTAATTATTATAAAAAATCCCCATTTTTATAGACACTTCCCTTTTTGAATCGAATTTTGTTACCAATTTTAAGGGTTTTATTTTTTTGCACGGAACTCATCATATCTACCACAAAAATTCCCGTCAAAATCGGTCCAGCTGTTTCGGAGATTAACCGGAACAAAGAGACAGACTGACAAAAAATGTGTTTTTTTGTTATAAGTGCCGTACCTATATATTTTCATATGCATTCAGTAATAAGCAGTTATTTTGATATTACAAACAGACACTTCAATTTTATTTATTTGTTTAGATAAAATGGCCTTTTAAAGCCGCCAAAGTTTTCAGTATTAATATTTTAGTTTATTTTAGCGACCACGAACTGAGCATTCATGTTTTATTAAAACCTTAACATCAGTAGGTAATTCTCAAGCATCAGACAACATTCATATTATCATCAAACGTAATTCAAGTGATTGAATTTGAAATTGACCGCGTGTGAGCTTGCGGGCGCGCTTCGCCGATCTATTTGAGATAACTGCAATTTTAGTGCTCATTTTCTTTCTTGTGAACATTGAATATCCTTACGGGCGGCGCGGCGGTAATATGGGGCTGGTAATCATGAGGAATTCAGAGTAATAAATTCTTTGAAATCGATGCCGTGGAATGTTTTCACAAGAATTTATTTTAACTGTTTCGAGTGTGGTTTCAGAGAGGCGACTATCTTTTTAAAAACAATTGCTAAGAATAAGTACATCTTTCCAGAATCGTTTGACAGAATCTAAGTGAGATTAATGTTTTTCCACAAGGATGGTCGACGACTTAAAAGTTAAGACAAACTACAGCTTGTTCAAGTTACATAACTACTTTATGTAACAATTAAAATTGTTTATAAAGCGTATCCTAAGAAAGCTCATAGTTTTACGAGTCAATAAAATAACTTTTAAAGTTTCGTTTGTAACAAGTGATGTTTGACCGCAACTTGTAAACAACGCCACCTATCCCCAGCTGGTTGAACCGCGTAGGCATTGCGACCACCCGCGTGCTGCGTCGGCGCGTGCGCAACCGATAGCGATTGATGGAGGCACTGTTCTTAGGGGACAGTGTGTAGGGCTCAGACAGACGATGTATTTAATTTTATAGCAGCATTTTATTGTTCACATTATTCTTCTTTTACACGCAAATTCATTGAATGTAAATGACTTTAAGTTAAGAAAGTAGAAAAAGCATTGAACAAATTAAGACATTTATGAATGAACGGAAGTCCACGAAGTTCGAAGGTGTACGGTCTAAGTGCTACGTAGCTACTACCACTACGAGTCCATGTACTTATTAAAACAGCAATTGGTCATCATCATTTTTTGATAAATAAATCTTAGCAGGTAAATGTGTTGGAAACTTACCTTCGCGTAATCAACGGGAGACGCGTTGACCGGACACGTAAACAGTCCCTCGCTGAAACAAAGTAAAACTATATCAGATCTGTACCTATTATTCCTTACACATTTTTTACTTTTTTTTAATACTAAATGAAGAAGCGATGATGTGACCTAGCGTGGAGCATGCTTGCCTATAAGAAACCGATTCACTCGAACTTTGAAGAGATCCAGATTATAATGATCAGGAAACAGAGAAGCCGGCAGTGAATTCTGCAGACTGGTGGTTCGCACACTAAATGTGACAGCACGGCGCTTCGTTCGGGTCCGTGGAACTTCAACCATAAAACGCTTCGCCGTATCTATGCTAATCCGATGATAGGATGGCGATGGTAACCGATAAAATATCTTAGGCTGGAAACTTGGCGGCGATGTGCAAAGCTTTGGAGCTTGACAAGGGAGTCGACATCAACTCCCTGGTCAAAATCAAGCTACCAAGCCTCTTGGTACTCAATAGCTTCTAACGCTTGCAGCTGGTACTTAGCTGATCTACTGTACTCCGTGCACGATTGAACTTGTGCTTGGTTTATACCAAGAAAGAGTTTATACGCGAGCAGCTGTTCCGGCCAATTAATATATTTTTTTTTCCATATTTACGGCAGTATCGGGGCCCTAGTCCTACCTACCTCCTACCTCCTCAAAGTCTTTTAAATTGTAGGTTCATATTGGAAACGTTCCGTTCTAAGACATGTTAGTAAGTTTTCAGACGGATACGGATTCGGATTGTCAGTATTTAAGTTTCCTGACCTCTGTTATGTCTGCATTGAAATTCTGCTCGCTGACATACACATAGATTTAAGTGTGGTAGTGGCAAATGCTATCAAAAACTCGGAAAATAAATAGCTAAAAACAGGTCTACGCAATGGCCATGTTAAAATTCGCAGCAAACACATTAAGAAACCTCATAACGTCCTCTCAAGTACCATTTTCGTCATAAACTGCAGCAGTTACCGGTTAACACGTAATAAAATATGTAGTTAAACGAACAATTAAGTGTTAAAAATAAAGTGTAATATAAACAATGATTACCTATTTATTATTATGTCACGCAATCGTGTGAGATTGCCGTCGGCATGGCAATTATAAACTGACTGGAACAGTGGACATGGAAAGTGCTTTAGTGTGACAGATCCTGACGAATATCGTGCACGCAGGAATAATAAAAATTAAGGTATATGGTACAATAGAGGGGCTCGTGGCAAAATAATAACAGCCGCTCAGATCGATCTTCAAGTTAAGCCGTGCTTGCCTAGGTTGGTCTGTGGATGGGGGACCACCCATTACATACCGAGTTTCCTCCGTGCCTCGGAAAAGCACGTTAAGCCGTTGGTCCCAGCTGTCATTTGTAGATCTTTGACAGTCGTTACAGGTAGTCAGTACCACAAAAAGTCTGACAACCAGTCTTACCAAGGGGTAAAGTACTTATCAAGTACTAACTGGGTTGTGGAGGTCAGATAGGCAGTCGCTTTATGTAAAATACTGGTACTCAGCTGCATCCAGTTAGACTAGAAGCCGACCCCAACAGAGTTGGGAAAAGGGTAGACAGATGAAGGTATATGGTACAAAATAAATTCAGCGGCCAGATGACTTCCAAGAGTCACACGACAGTTTTACTTCTTGATGCCGTGTTGCACCTATTACTTATTTGAACTTCCTAGTAGTTCTAATTACAGATGCTAAAAACAACCTTTTCCAAAAGGCTTATCTTGTACCCTTAGATCCAGGAGGTCCAGGGAGAAAAGTTTGCATGTGTCGCCTGTGTCCTAGCTGTGGGGACATGTATTCACCAATTAGGCTATAAGCAGATAACCATGTTAAAACTAACTAATCATTTCATTTCAACCATTACAAAATTTTGAAACCGAACTGTAAATCCTCGTAATATACCTCCAATCCAACACTTGTGTCCACGAGCTTACCACTTGTTAATAGTGCCGGCCACCGAGAATAATCACCGGAACACCAGACGGATACTGGCTGGCGATAAAATACGTTTGCATAGTGATTCGACGATGGATTGCATAGTATTTTGTTACATTAATAGTGTCATATTCATTACTTATCTGGATGCAGACGGACTTTGGGCCGGTAATATTGATAAGCATGTTAATTTTGCAAGTTTTCTGGGTATCAAAACAATTTTAACAGAAAAAGGCATTCCAAATTAACATGCTTTTATTAAAAATTGTTTAGAGACCTCACAATCAGAGATGAAAAAGATTTTCGCTAAGTGACAGATTCCAGCAGTTTTTTACCTACAAGTAACCACACCCCAATTACGCAAAGACCCGGAAATATGTTTAGAAAATAATCATTTAAAAGTTCGGATTCAACTCGAAAGCGACAAGATCGCTTCGAGATATGGAGGAATTTTAGACCTGAAGAATTCCAAGAAAAGACTTAGATGAACGAGAAGCTCTGAGTCTAGATACATACGCATTTGCATCAAAATTCCTGTTACTATTACTTAATAAGTAACGTTAAGGTAAGCGGAGCCTGGCGATAAGCCAGAGAACTGTGAAAACGAAGAACACACGCAAGAATAGAGGATACCCTAGAACTAGCTGAACGGCTGAAATTAATTAACATAACATCACGCCTGTAATCCCCGAAGGGTTAGGCAGAGGTGTACCTAATAGTACACCCAAATTTCGCCAGTTATGTTTCAGTCCCATGTAATAGGGGGCGGGCCTATTACCCACAACCGGGCACAAATCCAGGCTCCGTTGCTACTACCGAGAAATTCCTAATGGAAAAACCCAATAACAATTTGCCCGACCCGGGAATCGAACCCAGGACCTCATGCTCAGCAGTCGCGATTGCGACCACTAGAACAATTAGGCAGTCATCGAGTAGAGGCAGGTAATTAAGTTATGAATTAATGACCAACGACAAAACTGAGCCTATCAAATATTTAGAAACATGCCAGAATTATGACTGTCTTCCTATCATACAACCGGATCTTATCTAGAAGTACTGTGACTGTGTGTAATGGTACATTTTTGGCATACGTCAAGGTTGCATTTGCAGTTGATAAAAATCCTAAAGATTCATTGTATTTCTTCAACTGATAGGTAATGCGACATGAATCATTCAACCTGAAGGTTTTATGATTATATCGTGATTTTCTTTAATTCCTAAACAAACAACTAATTATAGAAAGCCATAAATCATCCTACAATTAATCGCTTACCATAGTGTTATCATCTGATCGTGCCTAATTACCTTAACGCCTATGAAGCTGGATCTATCAAGACTTGTTTGAAATAAAACTCTATGAGGTGACGATTAAGTAGGTTTTCGATTTGTTTGTTAGTCTAAACGCGATGTACAGTAGTTCTTCACGATAAAAACGTTTATTTTTTCGTTTGACGTTTGTAATTAGTCGGTAATGCGAAGAAAATTATGTAGCGCGTCTCTTTATATGCGCACGCTCATGAGATATGGCAGTTTTTGTTGGGTGATGATCTCGATGTTTCCGTCCGAGTGTTTTGCTTAATAATCGGTATAATCGATGCAATGGCTCGTGTAGTTGCGTCGATTTATTGGTGGCGTGGTCGTTCAGCGAAGATATTTGTTAAAGTATCAGAGGAAATTGGAGTAAATTGTTGGTATCGTGTACCGGATAAATCTAGTGTTGTAAAAGTAAGTCTGTATTATTAAAGTAAGCGTTATATTTATGTTTGGTACGAATTCTGCCAGCTTAGTATGTCACCATACAGACAGTGCTTTCGCTAGAGTTCATAAGTTCGGATTCAGTTAATGGCTTAGTTGGAATTTGTCTACCAATGGAAAATTCGCGAAATTTTTAGCATGCGTTCGAAAAGCCCCTGGTTTTCGCCATGATTATCAATCTAGATAGCCATGTCCAAACATGGCTAAAGAGCCTGTCCTTATGAGGATATACAGTGGGTCTGTACAGCTTACTTACTACACCCCCTTTTGTTTTTTATTTTAAGTTCGTCCAGTCCATTCAAACGTCGTCAAACGACGTCAAAATATCTCAAGCGAAATGGGATTCATCGTACATGGAACTAAAGCTGTGTAGTGATTTTGGTGTAAAATAAAGCACCTATATTCTATCTATCTATCACATTACCCACACACAAAGCCTCGGGGCACAACAACCTAATGAATAATTTTCTTCTCGCTCGCAAATCACTATCGAAGTTCCAAAGAGAAACCGATATAAATCAACAACTTTGCACAAGGAAAAACAAGTAAATAGCGTGCGTTTAGTTCGATGCTCTATCACGCCTCTTATTACGGCGTCACGGGCAGAACCAGAAGCGATCATTGTGCCACGTAATGATATTTACATAATTAAACCACTTAACAAGCGTGTAAGTGAAATATTCGCCTTATTTAGAATGAGCATACGAAGTCGTTTGTTAATCAATTTGTATTTGCATGTGGACCGCCATGTTAGTTTATTCTATTCTGGAATTATTGGCTATTATAAATCTGTTCATTAGTGGTTTGATTACAAAGAAGATACTAAGGAGAGAGGTTTTCTATTCTGCTGTCCCCCTATACTTGAGTACTAGACTAATGCTGTAACATAATAATATTGTAAAATCTAATCATTTTAAAAGAGTAACCATGGAGTTTCTTGCCGGTTCGTCTCCATAGGAAACGACCAACCCGAACCGTGCACCTTTTTGTCGACGTTTCATAGGTGCCCATGTAGGCCTATGTGAAATAAAAATATTTTGTTTTTGATTTTAAGCATTGAACGCAGCCTTTTTCTTCCACCTGATCAATGGTTCACCGTTCACTCAGATGGACGTCCTAAAAAGTTACTTTTAATGACCGCATGAATAACTCAAAACTCAAGGAAAACTTTTCTGCCATTTACTAGCTTTTTGCCGGATCTATAACCCTGGTACTCGAAATGAGGTTTGATAAGAACTTTCGGTGGCTACCTCAGCTCGACAAAGTAGGTAAGTACCTCTCCAGGAACTTCTTCAAAGCCACCGCAACATTGTAATAAGTAGCTAACGGCTCTCTGTACCCCCATTCCTAAACAATATGTAAACACTATGCATCAGTGTTGTACGGTTACCAAGCGTTACGCCCTCACTGTAGTTACAAGTTACCGACCGTGATTGGTAGTTCCGAGGAATCGTAATATGCGTGATTATTGCGTCGTGTAGCATCATCTAATAATGTTATGTTTTTTTAGACAACCATAACACTGTTTCTGGTTGCATGCAGTTAATTTCATAGGGTATGTAACACCAAGGAGTATAATTTCATTGATCCAAAACATTTCCCTTCAAAACCTCGACCGCTTTATACAGCTGCACTCCTAAGACGATGATGACAATGGTAAATACCTAACTCGTAATGGCTTCCCTCGACAAACCTCAGCGGTAAAGGCTCTCTTCTCACTAGCCTGATAAGTGGGGAGTGACGACTACTAACCATCACGATTTCTGTTTGTGATTTCATCAAAGATCTCGTGTGCCGCCTAGGATTAAATTGCAATTTTCTGTAGCATTGCACCTAATATGTTTCGTCTCTGCATCAGCCTAAGGTGGACTGGTAGAAAATGCCAAAGGCGTAAGTCCGCCTTTGTATTGTGTTTTTTGTACAGTCACGAGCACCAATATGTAAAGTAAACACTTTACAACTTTTAAAAGTGTTTTTCTCCTACTGTTCTGATTAAAATAATTATCATCTTGTTGCGAACATAGTATTCTGGTACTCATATTTTTATGAAAAAGATCCTATCTCCAATTTACAATCGTGATTTCTTGCTAAAATATTGGTGCTCGTGACTGTACAGTTATAATAAATAAATTGTCGAAAAAATTGGTAATTTTCTAAGGTCAGCACCCCTCCCGTTCTTCTTTAGACTTGCCTTGTCTCAAACTACTGCGCTTGCCTCAAAATGGTTCCCTCTTTTGTTTTTCGTCTGTCAAATGTCACGTTGTAAAATCCCTTTTCATTAATATCATCTAGGACACAACCCAACCTTTTCTTTGGTCTTCCCTTCGGCCATCAACATTGCCCGTACTAGCAAATGGTTACTTTCTACATTCTCCCCTTCAATACAAAATAAGGGACAAGAACGACGTTCAAACAAATTGACAAATACAATTGAGGAAAATCAATTGCTTTCAAGACAGTGTTCAATTTATAACAGATTTAAATTGAACACTGTCTTCCAGGCCCAGCACATCGATTTTCTCAATTCAAGAACAGCATACATTGAAACTTTACGAATGTATGTTTATGTCGCAACTGCAGTAGTCAAATACATAATTCAGATGCATACATTTGACATACTTACATCTCGATGCGATGTGTGTGGGATTTAGATAGTGATGTACCCGATGTATAGTCACGAGCATGTATTATGTACATAGTATATGTATGTTGAATACATACATATACTATGTACATAATAAACTTTTTAAAGAAACTTTTTAAAAGAGATTTTCTCGTAGTATTATGTACATAATATACTATGTACATAATACACTTCTTAAGAAACTTTTTAAAAGAGATTTTCTCGTACCGTATTGATTACAATTTCGTGTTGTGACGAACATAGTATTTTGGAAAACATATTATTTATTATTATTGTTATTTATTTATTTATTTTATTTTAAAGAAGACTTACAGACTAACAAAACAAAATGATATAAAAAGTGTAATAAGTAAAGTAAGTGTAAGTAAGTAAGTGTGTAAGTAAGTGTGTGTGTAAGTGTGTGTGTAGTGTGTGTGTAAGTGTAGTGTGTGTGTGAGTGTGTGTAGTGTGTGTGTGTGTGTAATGTGTATATTATTATGAAATAGGCCTTATCTCTATGTTGCAATCGTAATACCACGAGAAAATCGAATTTTGCTAAGTGTATTTAGTGTGTATGTGTGGTTGTATGGGGTGGTGTAGTGTGCGTTTTGTAAGTGCGTGTGTGTGGGGGTGTGTAGAATGCGTTTTATAAGTGTGCGTGTGTGTGAAGTGTGTCGTGATTTTTGCTCGTGATTGTACTACATCACAAGATTAGTTTCGTGGATTGGTTTTCGATTCTCACTTACTATAGTACGATTTGCTTTGTCGTACGCATTGTCATGTTTAAACAAATACCATGAGTCGGAACTCATTGTTCTCATTTGTTTTATAAACATTTTGTTACCGAACGGAAACACTTTGGTGACAGACTGTTTCTAAGTCATATTATCTACTGTGATTGACAGACTGTAATAAAGCACCAATCAAATAACTACAACCACTGGGCCTGCTTGCTGAATTGTCACCTACTTCTCATAGAAATGGGGCCTGCGTCCTACTAGTAACTAGTGGGCACGTTATGGACGGATTATAGTATGTAATCAAACTTCTTTACATTAATATGAGTATAACCATCTGTCAGCATTTTAATCAAATTCTTAGTAGAGGACGATTTTCTAAAACAGGCTGGTAAACTAACTTTTTACTAACAGAAGTCTGAGTATTAATTTCCATGTTCACACAATTTCCACCTGGACACGAGTTGCCATGGCTGGCCTGGAAGTCTTTAAATGGACTCTAGGCATAGGTTGGCCGAAGCAAGAAAAACCTGTTCAGGTGGAGAATCATAGATGACTCTGCCCTGGAGTGTAAATGAGGTGTTGCCCCACGAACGATGCGACACTTGATATCGTGTCCTGAACGTCCGGTTATTTGCACATCACAGGAGCTGATGGACGCTACTGAAAGTGCCAAAATCATCGCCAAATTTTGGGCAGCCTCAATTTGCATTGTCATCGACACGAAGAATTTCCACTTTTGTAACTTATAAACTTCCATTCCTTATTTAACCCCCTTAGGGGTGGTTCGTTTAAATGAAAAGCTAAGGCAGTACGTTATCTGTATCGAAAGAATTTAAGATTATCTAGCAATAGGTACTACTGATCTTCTAAAGATAATAAAACAGTGCAAACTACTCATAACTTCATAAGAAGTAGTCGTATTGTTCTCAAAGCACAGTTAAGTTCCCTCAGTTAACTTTGTGCAATTAACGCGTTCGGATAAATAGCGGATACATTAAAGGCTGAGCTTTACTTCCAGATTTAACGAGCATCCGATCGTCGGATAATTAGATACGTTTAGTGGCTGTTAAAATTTATAATAATTATTTTACTGCCTTTTTTCAGACCAGTGCATTCAATCAATCAATCATTTATTTGCAATGAATGTAGGTTACATTCAAATACAGGTGGAGTAGGAAGGAGTGAGCCATGTACATTCTGCCTGGAAAAAGGCACGCAAAATTTATTAAAATTGTCAAGAATCTAAAAACAGTCACAAATTAAGATGACACAGTTCAAATTATTGCAATTATACATATACCTACATTAATTAATTTTGAAAAATGTCAAATTAAAATGTTACTATAGAATATAATTAAAAAGTAATGTATATTAGGTAATGTTCAAGATATTTATTATACATTTTGATGATTAAAAAGTATTGTCCATTAAAAAATCATTAATCGAATAATAACATTTTTCTGTTAGGAAGGCCACTCATTTCTTTTTAATGTTTTTAATTGTATCGTTTTATTACCTACATCTGGCAATTTATTGTATATAGTAGGACCCATGCAAATAATACTTTTCCTCAATAATGCTGTGTTACAATTGCTGTGGTCTCAATTTGTAATAAATTTTTGTACTTGTTGATTTCTAACAGGTCGTTTTCTAGTCGTTTTCTATTATCAGTTCACCACACTTGCTTAATGGGTTTTGCGATTTCGGACTTACGTACTTTTATCAGGTCGCTATCCTTACGATGTTTTCGTGGTCTAAAAACAACATGGAAAATTCCATATTATTAAAAAAAAAAATTGTTAGTTATCGAGCAGTATTGATTAATTTCATTATCATCCGCATTTTGTTGATATATTATACGGCCTAAGATAGTCCAAGCACAGGTACAAGCGTGTCCAGAAGCTGCCTCTTCACATTTGCTTTGAAGGCTTGGCGGTTTGTAAGGTAGTAGGAACAGAGACATATGTACATCAAGCCGTACCTAAATCTATTGCAAAGGTAGCAGCTAGATTGATGTCTATACGGGGTGGACGGGACACCGACCGGAAAACGGTTACCACATATTCAGGACATCATTTGGAGCCACCCCACGTAGAAGTTTTTCATCGGTGTTGCTGGAGCAGTGCCATACATTCGAATCGTTTTCGAAAACGAAAACGGAGCCCGTATTTAAGACAATATTATTTTATTACAATACCAGGGGTCTGGAATATAAAGTACGTGTAGATAATTTAGCGTATTTCCTAACAAAATCTGATATAAGGATAGTTTTAAAATCCAAGCTGTTTAATATTCAAAGGCGTAAATTTTAAAGAAAGACGAATAAGATACTGGATAGGGAGATTTTGAATTGACAGTTAGTTTTGATAAAATCAAGCATAAAGAGGGATTTCAATTCGTAGATTGAAATCAATGGCATTTGCAACGGCAAGATGCTCACAGTGCTAGTGACGTCCGAAGAAGGTTACTTTACCGTTTTACAGTATCAGGTAGATATCGAAGTCAATGTACGTGCCCACACAAGTTTTTCTCATATACTTAAAATACGGGAGGATTTTTGAAAATTCATCCTCTAAACGGATTAAAATTTGGCACGAGAGTAAAGCTCATCATTTTTGCCCAAAGGACATTTCATCGGAAGGCTTGTGAATAATGGACTACCTGTGTTTGATACAACTGAAATTAACAGCAGCTATACTAATATTATATCTATACAAATAAATAAAATTGAAGTGTCTGTTTGTAATATCAAAATAACAGCTTTTTACTGAATGCTTAAGAAAGTATATACGGTACTTATAACAGATTTTTTTTTTAATTTTTGTCTGTCTGTCTGTTTGTTTCGGCTAATCTCCGAAACGGCTGGACCGATTTAGACGGGACTCAGAGCTGTAAGGTCTAACATAGGCTACTTTTATTTTAAAAAAATATTCGGGTTCCGTGCAAATAAATTAAAAACCCTTGAAATTGGTAACAGAATTCGATTGAAAAAGGGAAGTAACATTTTTTTTAATAATAATTTTACGCGAACGAAGGTCGCGGGCAACAGTTAGTAATAAATAAAATATCTCCAGAACTAATGCTCCAATTTAAAAAAAAAAACACTGATATAAAGATACATTATTCGTGGGTGCTATAGGCTATAAATTATATTTATATCATGCATATTAACCGAGCTATCACAATTTTTGCGGACGCAGTCGCGGGCCATGTGCTAGTGTTCAATAGGTAAATTGGAATGGCACTTGTTGATCGGATCCCATGAACGAGGCTGAAATAAGCATGTCTTGTGAACAAAAAATCAATGCTGAAGTCAACATGAAATGTTTTATATTTTCTGGCTAACTGTTGCCCGTGACCTTACTCAAAATGATGTCCATAGAGGATTGTAAAATATTACTTCTCTATTTGAATCGTATTTTGTTAACAATTTCAAGAGTTTTATTTTTTTGCAAGGAAGCCTAATCCTTTTTCAAAAGTAAAAGTTCCGTCAAAATCGGTCCAGCTGTTTCGGAGATTAGCCGGACCAAATAGACAGACCGAGAGACAATTTTTTTTTACGTAATTATATCCTTTCATACGCACTCATTAAAAGCTGTTATTTTGTATTTACAAACACACTTCAATTTTATTTATTTGTTTAGATACTCGTATATAGATAATTTAGTTCGATAACCGTCCTTTTCCGCAATACATTTTTAAGTTCATAAAACCTCAGTGAATAAATCTATTGCATTTAACCAGCAAAGCAACAAACAAGGCAACAAGGCTGTAAACACAGGTCTGTTGGCATGGGAGTAGTAACTGATACAGATGGGAAACTGCGGTGCGGCTGTCTATCGTGCAGTCGAGGTATCGCGTTACCGGCCGTGTGTCACGGCTTTAATTTTAAGTGGGTGGGCAGAATAAGCAGAGAGCCCAGAAAAATGGCAAACCTTTAAAAGCATTTCGTGCTTCTTCAAAAATTTTCAAAAGGAATGATACTTGATTGACTTTATTGGTAGCCTATGTATGTCAAGGAGGAGCTCGTGGCCGTGCATGCCTAGGTTGGTCTCTGATTTCCTCCGTGCCTTGGAAAGCACGTTAAGCCGTTGGTCCCGACTGTCAATTGTAAATCTTTGACAGTCGTTACAGGTAGTCAGTGACCTGAAAGTCTGACAACCAGTCTTACCAAGGGGTATGGTTTTACAAACATATTTGGGAAAAGGCAGGCAGATGATGATGAGTTATGTTCTAGAAAAATTAAACGCTTCAAAAGCCTAGCTAGTCTAGGCCATCGGGAATCTCATGCCGTTGCGGCACACTTTCATAAAGGGTGTAACTAGACCCTTAACGAAGCCGAAAGGCACTTGTTCTCCCCGCCATTGAGATCATTTTTTTGTTCTAACTAGACCATACCTGGGAACCTTCTAGTTACGGAGATATTGGGGGTCAAAGTTCCAACTTTTTCACAAGTTTTTTTTTAAATACATGTTTTTAATGAAAGATTTTTACTTTAAACATCTCAACGACCCCCGTACTATTAATCCATTCATCAGCGCAATGGTTTGAGTGCGTTACATTGCGTCCTTCCGTAAAACGTGATTAAATGTCGTTTTCCAGCAATAATTTTTACTTAAGTTTACGTAATTTGATGTACAGACGCCAGCACATTAATCTACCCGAAACTGTCAAATTTTCCCAATCAACCATGAACCTAATGCTTTAGCGATAAAGTTGAAAATCTATTAAAGAAATTTGACAGATTGTAGTAGCTAGATGTGTTGGCGTCTGTACATACATGATGCTTGGTTGACGGCTTCGTTAAGGGTCTAATTGTTACACCCTGTACAGGTAACCAAAAGCAAATAAAACTATGTTTCTTGTCAATCACATAACATCAACAAATCAACAACATAGACCAATAAATCATAAAACAATATACACGGCCTATTAACCAGGTTAATGAGCGAATGTGTGAATATGTATTAGTGTTAAATAACTATTCGAAGTCATGCGGTTACGTACAAACGTTGATTTTAACGAATGTACTAAGTTATAATAGTTTCCACTCACGCGCATGTAAACTTTTCATTCATAAATTTTGCTATAAAGAAAGAAAGAAACTTAGTGTGAAAAAGTGGCAGTTGGTACACGATTTAAGAGTGGGTTTTTCATGTTTTTGTGAATTAATCTGAGTGTTTATTGAATACTAGCTGTTGCCCGCGACGTCTGTCCACGTGACATTATTATAAAATATTACTTCCCTATTAGAATCGAATTTTGTTAATAATTTCAACGGTTTTAATTTTTTTGCACTCTTTTCCGGTAAAAATCGGTCCAGCCGTCTCGGAGATTGGCCGGAACAAACCAACAAAAATTAAAATGTTTACGTTATAAGTACCGTATGTTTCGTTCATGTGCATTCAGTAAAAACTTGTTATTTTGAAATTACAAACAGACACTTCAATTTTATTTATTTGTATAGATGTACCTATAGTCAGGAAAATTGGTTGTTTAGCAAATTGACTGGGAATTTATATTTTCCGTATATTCAAATCGCAAATGCCAATCAACCTAATTTGTCAATTTGAAAACCAATTTTTTGTATTATAGGTGGTTCAATCTTGGAAAATAGAGTTACCTAAACACTGCTTTTGTCTATACAATATTATGCTTCAAAATTGTAAGAAAATTCAAGAAATTTCCCGCATTCCGTCGAAAATTGCCGAGATTCAACAAAAAAAAATGCAATATTCCAGTTGTATGACAAACTTAATCATGGGTTTAAAAGGTCATCCGCCAGGCAACGCAAGGTCCCGACCAAACAAATTACTAGGCCCGTTCAGGAACTAGGCCTTCCTCCATCCATATCTAATATGGAAAGTTTCTAGTTTTACTCGAAGTGATTACCAGATTACCATTTGACGTGTTCTACCGAGTTCACTGTCGGTCTGTCACTTCTCACCCTTATTCCCTATGTAATAAGGTTGAAAAGTGATCGACCCTCACTAAACTTTAAGGAACCTATGGTCATCGTCGCTATCAGCCTTTACCTCAGTTGTCACAATCATCATCATCAATTACAATTGAATCTAGAATGACAGACACATCATCAGTGTCAGAAATGAAGAACTAACATGAAATTCCAAAATGGCCGTATTAAAATTCTCCACGAATTAAGACCTTAAAGAAAGACCGGAAGATCCATCCTTTTCAACTGGGGATGACGGACTTTACACCCTGTTCTTCCCCCTATACTGGTGACGTGATCCCAATTGTTCGTCTTAATATTTTGCTTTGCCCATTTATTCTTTCTTGCCACCTCGCAGTATGCGTCCAGGGGGTCTAAAATGGCTGCTTTAGCAGAATCATAATAGGAAAATAATATGAATTACGTTTAAATTCTTAAAATGGTCACCTACTACATATTATAAATGGTCACCTTGTGACCATTTTACGAATTTAAACGTAATTCATATTATTATCCTATTATGATTCTGCTAAAGCGGCCATTTTAGACCCCCAGGTCATCTCACTACTTCTTTCAAGGGCCCGCTTGGGCTCGGCGGTGCCGACCATGTTCTACAGCTGAGAACTACCTATATCATAAAAGATGGTAAACGATTCTTGTCTAAACCTCTCATGTTTATGAAATTGTATGATCAATAAATTATTCATAGATAACTTTTTCAGTTTATTGTAAGATCGTTTTAAAAAGCCATGTTCTCCTTGTAATAAAACAGCGTTTGTAATTTATACTTACACTTAGATCTAACGATATATTCAACGCATGACTTGCGCTTCGGTCACGGTGGATCAGCAGAGCCTAGGTTTTTTATTTAAAAAAAGTACGTGATTGAAGATGTGCCACAACTACAAGGTACAATTTTAGGACTGGGAACTTTCAAGTCATGAAGATGCTTCTAAACTGGACATATTTTCACATAGACTCCAGACACGGGTTCCCCGTCTTTGAGGAGGAAGGTTTTTTTGGTTCTAGGACATGCCAGTTTCCTCCCGGTGTTGTTAAATAATACAGCGGTCTAGTCTTAGTGTACATAACAGTTGGCCTATACGTAATGTTCCACTTATTGGGGGTACTTTACTTGAGGTGACGGCTTCCCATTCCCTGTCGCCGCGGACCATGGCTTGAACCAGGGCCGGACGCGAGAGGTCGCCGCCGCCAATCGCCGCTACGAGCTCCACAGTGTGGTCCACCGTGTCCTCCGGGCGACCCTCATAATGGTAACACCCCGTTTCCTCCCGCCCGATTCGGTGCAGGTACCTCCCGAAACAACCGTGTCCGGTGAGGACCTGCGTCAGGCGGAAGGTGAGGGCACCGTGGCGCCTCTCTAGCCACTCCTCAAGGAGGAGACATACCGCCACTATTGTGGCGTGCCCTTAAACCGCACTATCTTAGTTTTACTTTATCAATGACAATCTATAGTTGAGGAAATGAGGTTAAAAACTCCATTATAACACCGTTGAACGGATGCATGGCTTCATCGATCAATACAGGTATATTTTTTGCAAAAGTAACAGTTTTTATCCGATATACCGCGACTTCCTCGAATAAGGTACCGATATTTGGTCTCTTTAAAAAATTGCGTCTACTTACCTATGAACTGTTTTAGTGTTGACCTTTAAGCTTTGGCGTAGCGTTAAGCTTAAAGGTTTCTTTCTTCGCACAACATCGAAAGAAGTCGAAGAAATCGAAGCCCACGCGTGGGCTACGTTATACTAAGAAAAAATCTTTTTCGACTAACAAAAAAAATATAGGAGCTCGTGGCTAAATAATACCAGCCGCTCGGGTCGATCACCAGGTTAAGCCGCGCTTACCTTGGTTAGTCCATGGATGGGTGACCACCAATTACCTACATACCGAGTTTCCTCCGTGCCTCGGAAAGCACGTTAAGCCGTTGGTCCCGCTGCCATTTGTAGATCTTTGACAGTCGTTAAGGTAGTCATGCAGTGGCTCGAAATTCTGACAACCAGTCTTACCAAAGGGTATCGTGTTACCCAGTGCTAGCTGGGTTGTGGAAGTCAGATAGGCATTAGCTCTATGTAAAATACTGGTATTCAGGTGCATCCGGTTAGACTGGAAGCCGATCCCAACATAGTTGGGAATAGGCTAGGCAGATGATGATACCAAAAAAGTGGAAAATAAATTTACTTCCGGAAGTCGGTGACTCTTATTTGTTTTATTGATTTTTTTGCCACCGACTTCCGGAAGTAAAGTTCATCAGCAGCAATAGCTTGCCCACTTTTATTATACTCTCCGTTCAAAACAACGTTATGATCATCCATTATCCATAACAGTGATAGCGTAGTGATGTGACCGTCGGACTGCCAAGTCATAGGGCTCGAATTCGAACCCAAGACACGCGAGTCTGATTTTTCGGATTCATGTGAAACTTCGGTGAAGAAAAACATCGAGAGGAAACCAGCATGCCTGAGAGATATTTCTCGACGGCATGTAAAGCCAAGTCAGAGGCCCATGTGCGGCATAAAACTCTGACACCAGGTTAAGCACTTACCCGAGGAAGAAAGAATCATCTGTTTTACAATGGTATTCTCAAATCATACAATTCATTGAGTCAATACGAACATACTGTCGATACACCGTCATCATGGCGCCTCAGACATGCAAGATATATCAAGTTAAGTAACATCGAATAACCGTTACTTGACAAGTAATTAGAGCTTCCTCTAGAGGCCTTTGAAGGCATAAATATGTAGTCTAGCCTTACTTGTGGTAGGGCTGTCAAACCAAATGTTTATTGTAAAAGATCGCGTGTTTCGGAATTTGGATGAAATATAGCACTCAGGCTCAAACTATGACCTAAATTTACCCTATGTATTTATCCTTTCGATTTACCTACCTAGAAACTTTTTATCTAGGGGTACGTGTAGTATAGTGTCGTGGAGCGGGAGAGGATGGCCTATGCAAATATGGACGGATTGTGTGGGGAACGATATTTTTTTTCTTTTTCATGAAAAAGTCATTCAACGGGATTAAACGAACTTAGAGGGTTGTATTGATGGCTTTAATAATAGTTATAACTCTGTAAATCCATATTTGTTACGGTCGCGAATCATATTTTAACACATACAACCCGACACTGACCTGAAAACTTGAATTTTGCGGGCTTCACCTAAGTCCGTAAACTTTCCTATACTTTTTTCTAGATCCAAGTTGAAGCAACAACCCTAATTAATCTACCCTCCAATCAACATGGAAATTGTAAAGAAGTCAGTTTAAAATAACTCCACGCTCATACATGAAGGAGCAAGAACCATGAAACTCGGTTCTATGCGTATTCATGTGGTTGCGTTTTTTTTTGTGGGGTGAGCAGTAAACCAGCTGTAGCGGTAATGCACCCCGTGAGGCCGAGACTTAATGAGAACGATAGTTGGACTCATTTCTAGAGTTTTCCGACGAGCTAAAAGGTATTTGAGAGATGATGACGAAGCAGAAAGATATTTTAGACAATACGACTAATGTGCTTATCAGTATGTCCTCTCCAGAGAAATTCCTTATAACTTATCAAGCAGATAATTTTAAACAAGTATTCTGCCAATGCTGTGTGTGCAACTGTGCATAGCTTTCCGGCCACTTTGAAAACGTCTCCAAAACTATTTCCGAAATTAAAATTGGACTGAAAAAAAATACAGCTCAGGTATTCTAGACCTCAAAGGCGAATCCACAATTGAACAAAATTCACGTGCAAAAAGTTCAACACTTGAAGAAGAAAAAAACAAAACACCTGGTTGTATAACAATTAAAGTCGGTGTTGCACGCACGAACGTGATCATCATGACGAATTGCTCTCATCCATCATTGCTATTAACTAGAACCGATTGACCAGACTATAACGTGGGAAACTGGGAATACTAGATCTTCAATTATTTTTGAGTTGCTGCAGAAACCCACGCACGGGGCCCAACCAGAATCATTTGTGGATAGATGGAGTCTATCTTGTGCCCGCGACTTGGCCTTTGTGGAGTTCGTTATTTTCCCACGGCGTCGTACTGGACCGGGATAAAATATCCTATGTGTTAATTCAGGTTATAAACTATCTGTGTGCCAAATTTAGTAAACATTCGTTCAGTAGTTTTTGCGTGAAAGAGCAACAAACATCAATCGATCCAGCCTTCCTCACAAACTTTAGTATTTTCATCAACAAAATTGTAACACAGCTTTGTTTAATGTCTCTTAAATCTGTGGGTAAAATGGCTCTTATTGCAGGCTGATTGTGTGCAGGGCATGCCATTACAAGTATTGCACCGCACATGGGTAAAAACCACTCGGCCTTTTTCATCACCAAGCATCTACAGTCATAATCTACCTAACCTTTTCCCAACAATGTTGGTTTCGGCTTCCAGTCTAACCCGATGCAGCTGAACACAAGTATTTTACACGGAGCTGTTGGGTAAGCGTCCAGTTTAACAGGATGCAGTTGAATATCAGTATTTTAAATGGAGCGACCTCCTAGCTGACTTCCACAAACCAGTTAGTACTGGATAAATATGATACTCCTTGGTAAGACTTGGTGTCGTTTTTGATCATATTAACTGCTATAAATAAATGTGTACCTATAATTATCCTCCCGGGGTGAAACTCCCATAATTTAGAAATGTGTCTAAATCCCTCCAAACTATGTTGAAAAGATGATAAGGTAGAAAAGTGGTTGACGGCTGAGATGACGGCTACGGGGCTCTATGGACTTATAGATGAAGACTATGAAGTATGAACGTGAGCGGAAAGGAGTATGTAAGGATCGTAGCAGATTCTGTAGTCCCTGCCTACCCCCAAGGGATATTGCGATAAGAAAGGAAGGTGAGGTCTAAGGCTTTGTTTCAACCAAAGCGGACACGACCACAGCGGTGATAAGAGACGCGGGAATCAACCGATTATATTGGTTGATCCACATCGCGTCTATCTTCTGTCGTGTGATGGGCCGATTTTTAATTTTTACACGTCTCCAGTAGGGTCCACTCGTCTCCAGTTTAGTGGAAACCTTTAAGCCGGATTCCACTTAAGTAAAGATTGTAGACAGTTGTATACGCTATAGCACTTCGGATCGCGGTTGTTATTACTTAACGAAACAAAAATGGGTACTTAAAACAATCCCAAATGCAAGGTACTATTGAAGATTATACAGTCAACCGTAGACAACGTCAAGAATAGCAGTGTGTTTTCAACTTTATTTGGTAGCAGTTTATGCTCAGTTAGTTTGATTTCCGTAGTTTAAACAGACATCTGGACGTCTGGTTCACCGAACAAGAAATAAGATAATTTAAAATCTACTCGTACATATGCAATACTGATGCCAGAACAACCAAAGCAATTACTTAATGATGATGTTGTCCAAGTAAATATTCATGTACCTAATCAATTTTATTAACCTGTTGCTAGGTAGTGTTCCTACCTCTCAAAACATAATTGCAATTTATGTAGTGAGATGCGCTTTTCATGATTGAAAATTGTTTCCTCAAAGTAAATCAATGTTATTGTAAAATTTGAAGAAAAATAATTAAAAAAAATATATTTTTAATTATAAGAATAAAAATAAAATGCAGTTTAAAGTCACTCCTTCGAAAAATGAATAAGAATAAAAATAAAATGCAGTTTAAAGTCACTCCTTCGAAAAATGATTAGATGTCAGAAAAAGGACTTGTGTTGGTCTCTTGTCCGAAAAGTCAAAAACTCATAAAACAAAATAAATAGACAACATCTTAAACAACACCACAGATTAGTACTATAGTTAGTATTAGAATGACAACACTTACAAGAAAAGTATTACGCATTCAAGAAAAGAACTGATCAACAATATAATCTTAAACCAAAGATTCCGAGTCTCAAGCACTCTCAAGTCTCGCTCGAAAGCATTACAATAGAAACAACAGTAGAATAACAATGGTAAAGAAATAACCACCACGACACACATTAACACATCCCATGTTCAATAGTTAACACTCTTCAACATAAAAACATGTAAACGAGACGTACCTGTTTACTTTGAACAGAAGCCCGACCGGGGTCATTGCGTATATGGCACTTCACTTCAAATTTTCCAAATCCGTCACAAAATAAAACAATTAAAACTCCGAATTCGAAAAAGAATAAAAACAGTTTCCCAATTCAGAAGCACTTAATTTTTAAAACGTTCGAATATCGCGTTCTAATTTTCAAAATTAGAGTTCACTTTTTTTTTCTTTTTCCGATGACGTGTTGCAGATTTTCTAATTTCGATATATTTCGCGTTTAGATCGATTCATTGATTCTACTCTGTTCGTCAGAGCGGGTGATCGCACGCGTGCTGGTCCGTCGACGTTCGCGTCAGTTCTGGCCGAGTGACAAACAATGGATCGGTTTGAGGACTAATTATACAGGTTCTCTTTATTAGTAGAGACAACAGGTGGGAACCCTCGTTACAACGTCGCTGGGTAATATTTAGTTGTTCTTAACTCAAGTTGAGTGTCGTTTCGGATAGATAACTTAAACCTAGGACTATATTGTTTCCTTAGTACATAACTACGTTCAATCAGTCGGGATTTTCAAACTAATTGACGTCAGTGCTGAAACTACAGAATGCTTTCAAAGTCTGTTTAATTGAATGATGTCTTCTGACAAGGTATTTGTATTTCCTAAGATGTAGATTGAATTTGACAGAACTTGAAAGGCTCAATAGAGAAAGTCCATCATATAAGTCTTCATCTGAGCTAAATATGCTTGTCCCAGCAATCAGTTCACATGGACATTTGGATAACGCATCAGGGTATGCGGGTATCGAATTCATTGGCAATCGTTATCAGTCTTACTTTTAAGCTTTGGAGCCATCTAACCATCTTCCCTTGTAGACTGACTAAGATGCTTCAATCAGGTGGAGGTGATAACCGAAAATGGTTCAATTATATATACGAAAATATGTAAAACTACACATTATCGAAAATAAAGATAAAAGAAGGTAGGAACACAACATTAACGGTAAAAGAATAAACTAAAAATAATACAAACTCCTTTCTTGCAAATGACATAAGCTCAATAATTTACTATAACTTGCATTCACATAACCCACGTAATGTATATTGAGGCTATCGACTCCTATGTATAGTATGGCTTTATTACCGCCTGCCTACACCGCATCCGCGCACGCGCAAGCCACAGGATGTTCAACTTTACCACCTTTTGACACACCCGCTATAACCTTTATTTCTTCAACTATAAGGTCGATGTTTTATGCGATGGGTAGCAAAGTTAAGCTGGTATAGAACCCCTCATGATGTCATGGTCAAATGTTTCCTTGATAATAATATTATAAATATTTTTTATTGTTCAGTTTTGAGTTCAAGGCTATAAAGGTGTTTATAGGGGAGGAACTGCTTCTAATGGAATCCCGCTATGCAAAGAAATGTAAATAATTTATTTTGATTGCGATCTTTGCCCAGGAATGGGGCAGATCAGGGTTACAAAAAAAATTTTGCAAGTATGATTTTCAAGTCAGAGTTTTTTACATTAAATGGGCCCTCTTGACCTGAGGATAGAGATGAGGTCGACGATGGAACGAGCAAACTCGCGACTTAAATAGATTGGGGTCATATGAACTTGGGAACACCGACGCAGGCAGGGAATTCCACTCCTTGGCAATTTCTTAAAGAATTGCTCTTTTCAAATGGATGGATGGACTTTTCATTGGAGAAGAATAAACAAGATTATCCCCAGCTAGTTCTTCAATTTAAATATATTAACAGTATTAAATCTCCAGGTCTAATGGGATGGGTTTCAGTGTACGGACAGATTGAGGTTCATAGAGACGGAAAACGAGGACATACGACCAGATAATGATGAGTGAGTTTTCGTTGATCTTGTGGCTGCAACTGACCGACCATAATATTGCTGAGCTACCATAAGGGTTTCGATACCCAGGTTGAACAGTGCTATTGGGTTTTTCCATCAGTTTCTCGATAGCAGACTAAAATCTGGATTTACGGTTACTGGCACCAGTTACGCAAATTTTGGTGTAGATACTTCTGCCTTACCATTTAGAGAGGACTTGCGTAAGGTTCAGTCGTATTGGTACTCCTTAAATAGCCCATCATAAACGTTTGATTAAACCCAATGTCTAGGAACCAGGAAGCTTGTTTGTTATCGTTCAGCCACCAGCTCTGTTCCTGTTAGCATTCCGAGCCACGCTCGTAAAGCAACAACAATGGGTTGTTTCATACCAAACTTATTCACGACTCGCGTTTACTGCTCATTTACATTCTTCTGTTTTGCTGGTCCTGATTGAGAATATTATTATGTTTCAGTTGACGGCCTATTTTCTTGGGTATATTTTTTTAAGATGATCAGTTAGGTATATCTAAGGACTTAGCTAAAGGTGGTCAGTGCCGATCTATCTGAATGTTTAATAGAATGAATCTGAGGCTTAAAAGAAAAAAATCTATGTGGGGTGGTTTAGAATGATGTATTGAATACGTGGTTACCGTTTTAGCGTATAAAAAAACGATAAACAATAGGAGTATGTGCTTGTATTTATATATCTCTCTGAGACATTGAAGACTGGCTTATTACACAGAACTTTGACCTCAACTACAGTAAACACCTAAACCCCCACTGAATAGGCGAAGTATTCATAAACAATTCATTGCGTTTAAATTACCATGAAAATGACTACGACTAAGTATGCAATGTTCAACTAGCATGGTAACCCGCATTCCTGAGAGCTGACAGTTCACTTACATGACGATTGTGTTGCAATTCTACAAGGTCATTCGGATGGAGCAATGACCTCTTGATGGTATGATTTAAACTTAGGTACGTTTGTGAAGGAAGAAAACCTCTCGTCATCCTCTGCCTAGCCTTTTCCCAACTATGTCGGGGTCGGCTCCCAGTCTAACTGGATGCAGCTGAATACCAGTATTTTACATGGAGCGACTGCCTATCTGACCGCCACAACCCAGTTACTACTGGGTGATACGATTTCCTTGGTAAGACTGGTTGTCAGACTTTCGGGCCACTGACTACCTGTAACGACTGTCAAAGATCTACAAATGACAGCCGGGACCAACGGCTTAACGCTTTCCGAGGCACGGAGGAAACTCTAATACGGTCACCCATCCACAGACCAACCTTAAGCACGGCTTAACCTAAAGATCAACCCGAGGGTTTGTTATTATTTAACCACAAGCTCTATTTAACTTAAAACTAGGTGACATCCAACGTGGCAATGCTGCCACTTTTCCTATTGACAGCGATGTGGACGAATTTTTCGACAACCTGTAATTCTTTTCTCCTTTTGATACTTGTACATATTTTATAATTAATAAAGATCTATAAATTACACAATTAGTACAGTCGCCAGTACATCAAGTGAATAACTGAAAAATTTCTTCAAATGATTTTACCTAAACAATAAAATTTTGACATTTAAGTTCAAAATCAAACGAGAAAAATTGACAGTTTGTAGTAACTTGAAGCGCGTGCGACTGTGTACATACCTACTGAATTAAAATAAAAAATAATTCTTGAAAAAAAACTAGGTGAATTCTTGTGGTTTGTCCCAAGAGAGAGAACCTTCATCGTACTTCACTCTACGTGTTCCACCTAAGTATTGCAAATCTCTATGCATAATAATATATCAGCCTCAAATATTATTAATTCCTTTTAACAGGACCAAGATTGTGTGCATCCACCGTCTAGCCGAGAGTAACCCTCCCTTTTAACGGTACGGTGTTCTTTGATTGAAAGTTTGTCACCAATCGGTCAAAAACCACAATATAACGACCATTTACTGTCCTGTACTACCGAGTTCACTTTTCAATCTTATTACCTAGGGCATAAAGATGAAAAGTGGCAGACCGTCAGTGAACTTGGTAGTAGGTCTAGTCTATGTTAGTAAATCTTCACTGGAAAAAAAGACCAAGAAATAGAAGTTCATTAACTTTTGAACCCGCAAAGATGTTCAAGGGAACTGAATCAATGAACGAACTAGAAAACAATGCTAACGTTTTTATACTACCAGGTGGTTCATTGAATGTAATGCCAACTATAGTTGACAATAGAAAAGTCCCTTTTTCTGTAGTAAAAGTCAACTACCGCGACAACCATGACATGACAAATAATCATGATTCTTCGGCATCAAGAACTCAAAGTGGTGAAGTTGAAACTTAGGACCACTAGCTCTTCAAAGCCTCCTTTCAACACCTTAATCGTTGGGCTACAACTTACATCAATTTCGTCTTTCCGTACCTGAATATACAAGGTGTAAACGGACCCTTTTACGAAGCCGTTAGCCAAGTATTCTGAACTTAAAACTGATGCAAAAGTTATTGCTACAGGGAAACGACTTCTTTTTGGATTGATGATTTTTCAATCTAAAAAAAATGTCGTTTTGCAGATTACTGTGTTGTTGGATTCATTGAATAGTACAGGGTTTATGGAGGTATTTAAAGTAACGTTACAACATTAGAAACTTTTTTTTTTAAGTTTGATCTCCAATATCTCCGTAACTAGAAGGTTCCAAGGTGTGGTCCAGAACAAAAAAATGATTGCAATAACGGGGAGAACAAATACTTTTCGTTTCGTTAAGGGTCTTTTTTACATATTTTCGTATGACCGAACATGTCACAATCAGTATTTTCTGTATTTATTACCCCAGTTCTATCCAAATCTTCTTTTATAGCATCCATACGGCGTTTCCTTTGTTTGTCCTTATATCATACGCAGACGCGCAGATCTAAGGAATACCGCTACTTCAGCAGTCAGCTAAGTATCAAATTAAAACAATGCCTAGGCTAAGGTTCCCATGCGTTGTATGATGTATTGTTAATTCTACCTGCGACTGAGCTTACAGTAATGTGATAACAAATGTAACGGAGTCTTTTGCCCCCGGGTATTATTGATGAAGAATAAATACAAAGTACAGCTCTTTGTCTATTCTCACAGTAATGAGTTCGTCCATGGCTAGTAGTATTCATACAGGGTGTAAACGGGCCCTTCAGGAAGACGTCAGCCAAGCATACTGTACATCAAACTAAGACACAAAAATGACTGCTGGGAAACGACTTCTTTTTTAAACTTATATGTGATTGTTCATGATTTTAAGCTCCCGATATTTCGACGCTGTTGCAAGCGCAAAAACGCAAAAAAAAAAAACACAAATCATGAACAATCACGGAAGGTATCCCGTAAGTGACAGTATAAGTTAAGTTTAAAAACGTGAAAGCTTAAAACAGTGACATATTTTATTGTGAAACCTCACGTTTTACGGTAATGCTCAATGTAACGCACACTCAAAACATTGTGCTGATGCATTGAATAGTACAGGAGTCATGGTGGATAATCTGTGAACATAAACTGTGTGTAACTAGAAGGTTTCCAGGTATGGTCCAGAGCAAAAAATTATAGCATTGACGAGAAGAACAGGTGCCTTTCGGCTTCGGTAAGGATGTTTTCTACACATTTTATGTCTACCGCACAAGCAGTGTTGCTGAGTGACTGATTGCCGGTACATCAGCAATTTTCAGATTTGATTCTAGGCTAGCCATATTAGAGTTCATACACTAATAGTTCACAAGTTGAATGGCTGAAATGTATTGTAATAATGGGAATCACTGTTGTGTTTATGAATGTTTCTTGTTGACTTAGAAATTAATGATTTTAATTTCTTTCATTGATGTGGCGTAGCGCCAATGTCTCCTGGGAAAGTTCAGTGATTTAGTTCTATTGTGTTTATCTTGTTACAAGTAAGAAACAATTCTGTGCCTGCCTGGCATAGGTTAGAATTAAATCTGAACCACTGAAAAATACTTTTTTGCAAAATAGTACATTTTGATATAAGTTGGGAAGTTGAAAAACTTTGTTATTGCATTCGAGGCGGAATTATAAATCGAGCTGCAGGCGAGGGTGTTATGAAGTCGAGAACTGCAGTAAAAAATCCCCACGCGTATCAAACGACGTTTTTCAATACACTTTTGAAGAAATAATATTAGAACGGAAAGTATTTTTCAGTCAGGAATTATAAGGAAACTATGGTTTAATTTGCTTTTTTTTTCGAGCTTTGCTTTCGCCAGGTTGAAGAAGAAGCAAAGGTATGATGCTGCTAAACAACATAATATGAAAAATAGAAAATTCCAACATTTTTGAATGTAGAACACAAATAAATGTTAATTTGTTCATAAAAGTTAATATTTGTTTTAAATAATCATGTCTATCTATGATATTCTAATTATAAACACAATTTAAATACTCAAAAAACATTTACGCCGTAAAGACGCATAGCTGTGTGCCGAGATTAAAACGAAATCAATCGAAAAAAAAATGGACTTAGTATAAGTATAGTGGAACTGATGGACGCTGCCAAAAGCGCCAAACTAGTAGCTCAGTATTGTGGGCTGATACAATTTAGATTGCTATCGAGACGCTAAAAAGATTATAAGTATATTAAAATTGTTCATCATAAAATGTTGAAGGTTCAGTTCAAAATCGAATGGGAAAAAACAGTTTGTGGCAACTTGATACACTGGCGACTGTTGAAAAAAAAAACATGATACTGGTGGAAACATAACCTTCTCTTGTTTTAGAAATTGGTTAAAAAGAACAAAATATGGTAGAAGTGCACTAAAGTCCATTTACACCACTAAACACTAAAACACCACTAGTCTAGCGTCAGCTTCAATAGATTGACAGATTTATAGGATTTCGTTTCAAATTCGTTTAGTGCAAGGTTTTTTTGTTACTTCTGAGCAAGTTTAACGAAGCTTATAGTTACAAACATACAACAGCAACCTCAATAATTATAAATAACACCGACAATTTTTTTACGAAATTACAAGCAAAAAGCTTGCAACCAGATGAGCACCTGCAAACGACAGCCATTTATAGACAGTGGTTTGACTCCTAGATATGCCTGTGACCTTGTCAAGATGATGTTCAATGACGTTTAGTATATTTGCTTGTTTTGTGTTCCGACGATCAATCAGTATAGCAGCTGCCATTCTGGGTAATAGTATACTTGGATGGAGTTCGTCCTGTTTGATAGATTTAGGGCAGTTTTTGAGATGGTACTCGATGAGAATGCTAAGGGAGATGTGTGGTGTTACCCGAATGGATATAATAAGGAATGAGTACTTAAGTTAAGAGGAAGTCTGAAAGTGGCGCCGGTGACTGAAAAGTAGTGTGATAATCAGTTATCATGGTATGGACATGTGATGCGGAGGAATGAGGAAAATGTTGAGTTTGAATGTAGATAGCTATAAGAGTAGAGAAAGACCAAAGAAACGATGCATGGACTGTGTGAAGGATGATATGGCTAGAAAGGAGGTGACTGCTGAGATGACGAGTAATAGAGAAGTATGGAAGAAGAAGACATGCTGCGCTGACTCCAAATAAATTGGGATAAGGACACGAGAATGAATGATGTCTCGAACCGAAGCTTTCACAAGTTTGTAGCTACTCGTAGAACGTGGAAGAGCCATTTGGGTACGGAACCCTAAAACTTTCCTACACATCACTACATAGGTACTCAACAAACTTGCAAACAAAAGACTTTCCGATAGCGATCCCATGGAAATACAACATACAGCACCATTGTTTACGGGAAAATCCGCGACATCTACTAGTAATTGTGACAGGTGACGTTATTGGAGAAACCCGTGGGAATTGTATAAGATCGGTGCTAGAAACTATGTAAGAAAGAAAGAAACTAGGTTTATTTGACACATGCCACAAGTGACGTTGCATTAAAAAAAAATCTTAAACCTTAACACAAAAAGAAAAAGATAATTATTGTCTGTCTCACGGCTGCGCCAGATAGACCTGATGCGGGTTTTCAACTAGACCTGACGTACAGTCGCCAGCGCATCAAGTTACCACAAACTGTCAAATATCATTTGGAGAAATTTGACAGTTTGTGGTAACTTGGTGGGCTAGCGACTGTACTTAAGACCATATCTACTTACTCCGAAGCTGTAAGCATAAATTAATGTAAACCTTTTGTCATATACCGGATATAAATCCATTCTCCAGTCTCCTCATCTTCTGCCTAGCCTTCTACCTACTATCTTGCTTCTCGTCTAACAGGATGCAGCTGAATACCAGTATTTTACATAGAACGGCTATCCACTACTTAGTTACTGGTACCTCTTTGTAATACTGGCCTTGATCTCCGGTCTACAACTTCATAGAAATCCCAACTATTTAATATTGTTTAAACTACAAGCTCATTGAAAAGAACAGCTAAACGTTTAATCCAGTTCTTTACTAAAAATTAAAACCACACTTTTATTTTATGTGGACAATGGGCGTGTGAAATAAATTACCATACAAATGAAATAGTAGTCACTATTTAGTAGAGATTCAGAAGGCACACTTATAACAACGTGTAGCTGGACACTCCAGGGCTAATATAACTTCAAGCTATTTATGTATTATGCAAAGAGTAGGGGGCGAGTCTAATCCTATACCTATAAAACGGCAACGGACCTTTCATGAAGCCCACTCAAGGCATCCACAGGACTTGCCCGGTTAAGCAGTAGCCAACCTCCTAGGTTGAACTGCGAGACGCCACACAAAAAAAAAAAAAAAATCATGAAGCCGTCAACCAAACATTCTGAATCTGTACATCAAACTAACTAACTACGACAACTACGCAAAAATTATTGCTGGGAAACGACTTTTTTTAGGGTGAAAAATCATGTTTTACGATAGGACTCAATGTAACGCACTCAAAACATTGTGCTGATGGATGCAAAAAAACTAGTATTAAAAAAAAACTTGTGAAAAGGTATGGTCTAGAAAAAAAAATGATCGCAATGACGGGGAACCAAATACCTTTCAGCTTCGTTAAGGGTACTTTTACACCCAATTTCCAATTGAGGATGAGAGGATGACTAGGAAAAATGACACAGTCGCTAGTCGGTTTGAATCAATGATGGTTGGAACTGCTACAAAAGACTGTTTTTTAAAGTGAACTTTCTGCATATTTTCTGTTCTATGTCAATACATAAGTAATTTTCTCTAAATAAACATTGCAGATAGATTTTTATGCTAATTGAGAATTCAATTGTGTGATGTTCATTCGATAGTAAAAATTCGCACGGCTGTATACTCGTATATCTTTATACAAACGTTTTGTTTTGAAGTCTGCGTTCGTGTTGTATAATGAAATGACTGTATCGGCGTAGTAGTAGGGGGCGGGGGCTAGGGTCCGTCGTACTAGTTGTTATTCTTTGTTTTATGTGTCTTTGTCTTGTCTCTAAACACGTTTTAACATCAAGCTTGTATTCTCCGATGAGTCATACAGAGGAGTTTTGAGTATGCTCAAAAGTAGCAGCCGGCATCGCAATAAGGAATCCACAAAACCTGGTGATACTGTGAGTGTATTTTGCCGTGACTTAGTGTCGAGTTCCTGTAGTGCGCGTAGCAAAACACAAAGAAAGAGGGTAGACAGATTTGTCTGCTTCTAACAATTTATTTCCCATCCACCCGCATTTCCAGTCAACCTGCGATCACGGCGCTTGCAACAGCATCGAAATAACGGGAGCTCAAAATCATGAACAATCACGGAAGATATCCCGTACGTGACAGTAGAAGCATAGGAGTACTCCCCACATTTCTTCAGTCATACAAGGTGTAAAGGAACACCGACGCTAAAATGGCTACCACGTATGCAATATCATACGTGGTAGCCATTCTGAACCCCGGGGACACAGATATTTTTCATCCGTAATTTAAAAAAAAATAGCTGTTCCATACATTTTGGCCGCGTAGGTATTGCAGTTTTGTATGAAGCTATGGTTTTTTTTAATAAACGACGAAAAATTTCAAAATGATGTACTGAATAAGTGGTAACCGTTTAACAGTCTATGTTCCTTCCTTCTACCCTATATTTAAGTTCCATATAACAGGGAACAAGCCTGCTGCCATCGATCAGGCACAAATCCAGAATCCGTGTTTCTTCTAAGTTTACAGTGGAAAAAACCAATAACACATAAACTACTAGTGGTTGGTATGTTGAGGTGGAGCAGAAAGGTCATTTCGCTTATTCTTCTTCTACGTGTCGATGGTACTGTTAATTTTTTTGGCTCTGAACTTCGCCACTTCCATAGCGTCTATGGATTTGGAACACAAGCACAGGAAAGGAGGTGAGGCAATGTAGTTTCATATCCGCATCCTTCAGCCGCTGACTACTTTAACGATGCCAAATGAAAACGTTCTTGTGATACTATTTCAGACTGGCTCGTTTGTCTAGTGGCGCAAGCGCGACTGCTGAGCATGAGATCCTGGGTTCGATTCCCAGGTCGGGAAAAGTGTTATTGGGTTTTTCCATCGAGAAATTCTCAATAGTCCACGGAGTCTGGATTTGTGCCCGGTTGATGGCAATAGGCTCGCCCCCTATTACGTGGGACTTAAACATAACTGGCGAAATGTGGGTTTGCTATTAGGTACACCTCTGCCTAACCCTTCGGGAATTACAGGCGTGATTTTTAAACTTTTAAAATGTATTTGTGGAAAATAGAACAGTTCGCCAAAACTCGTTGATTCTGTCTTTTATGTGCTCTGTATTCTCAGACCACAGTTAAACCGTTTCATAATAGGTAATACTTACATATATCAGCAGATTTTCTACAATTTTCTCAGTCATCATTCCACCTGAGCGGACGTTCCACATGACCATTATATCCCTGGTTACTGACCGCGGGTTCCTAGGGAACTATGCAGTAATACGTAGGTTGACGTCATGGTCAAGTGCGCACAACATTGTCTTTTGAGTGCGTTCAGCAAGTACGGATGTATTGGAATTAGTGGCAAGCAGAATAGACTTCACAAGTAGCGGTGCTTAAATGTACGTTGGGTGCACCCTCTGCACCCTTTGTATTAAGCTGTTATAAGCTTTCACGGTTTGGAACTAAACTTATACTGTCACTTACGGGATATCTTCCGTGATTGTTCATGATTTTGAGCTCCCGATATTTCGACGCTGTTGCAAGCGCCATGATTGCGGGTTGACTGGAGAATGCGGGTGGACGGAAAATAAATTGTCAGGAGCAGACAAATCTGTCTACCCTCTTTCTTTGTCTTTTGCTACGCGCACTATTGGAACTCGACACTAAGTCACGGCAAAACACACTCACAGTATCACCAGGTTTTGTGGATTCCTTATTACGATGCCGGCTGCTACTTTTGAGCATACTCAAAACTGGATTCCACGTACTTGTCAATTTGAAATTATTTCCCGATGGAAATTTTTATATTTTCTGATTTCAATTGCGTCTCTTTTGTCTTGTCTTTGTATCTAGATCAACTAATACCGCCTTACTGACATCCTAGTATGTTTACCATGATTGAGTGATCCAAAACATAAAACCACGCCTTTATTTTCCCGAAGGTTAGGCAGTGGTTTACATTACCCACATCCACATTGTAATGAAGTAGGGAGCGAATCTATTATTATTATAGCCAGCAACCAGGAACAAATCCAGACCCCGGAGTCTGAATTTGTGCTGGGTTCAGGTTCCAGTCGAGGACTTAAGGTGCAAATACCAGGTAAGGTCTTTTCTACGCTTCTATCCTTTTCTGTCGCTCAGAACCTCTATTGGCTAGAGCGAGAAACAGAGCGTGCTGCCGACTGCATCATCGATGCTGCCGCGTGCTACAGTATTCCCGCTCTAGCAAATGTGAAGCATCATCAGCCACCTCCCATCTTGCCATATCATCCTTCACACAATCCTTACATCGTTTCTTTGGACCTTCTACTCTTATTTCATACTCAAAACTTTTCTCACGACATTTTCCTCTTTCCTCAGCCTCACATGCCCATACCACGACAACCGATTACCACAAATGAGAAGCAGTATGGGATCAATTGCAAAGAATAAGGGACAGAAAAGTGAGCATGGAAAAAAGCCTGTGAAAATTGCCTGTGGCCAAGTAGCTGGAAAAAGATAACAAACTAGTTAGTGCAAAAAATATACAAAATGCAAGCATCCGTATGATTGGCATACTATATCATCACTTCAACACTCTATAAACACCTTGTTCTAACATTTTCAGAACCTCCCACACCATAGTTTATTACTGACACGTTCCTCAGAATTGGCAGAGCATGAAATTATAGTTGAAGATGTCTGGGCGTGTAAGACGTTCAGTAGGTAAGTATAATTTGACAGGTTTTGACGCCTTGCACCAGAGAAGTACTGCTTGTAAATCTATTATAAGCTGAACTTTTATTGTATTGAAACTCCGTACTTCGCTGATCCAGCTTAAAGTAAAATGTAGTGTACTGTTCCTAAAGACAAGAATCTAGGACAATCAACTCGGCATTTGGCAGTCCGGTGCCGATAGAGACCTGTCCTGCGGTTTAACCTAAAAATCGACCCGAGCGGCTGTTATTATTCAGCCATGATAGCACACTCACAATATAACAACCGTATGTACAGAATATAAATTATTGTCATGCTCCATTAGTCAACTTTAGAGACAAAGGAATTAAGAATAAAGAACGTAAAAGTTATACCGATAAACGATTAATGAGTGCAGTAATCCAGCACGCCAAATAAGGGCAGATCCTAATGCGTTACGAATCAATGCGTAGGCGCAAAGTTTGGACGGTGGGAAGGATTTTATTTCATCGAATTCCTAAAACATTAATTTCGGATGTGGTTATTTTACCAAACATTTTTGAGTTAACAGACGCTGTTTCACTTCAGAATCAGAATCATTTATTTGTTAAACATAGGTATAACATTACTACTACACTCTACTCTCTCTCTCTCTCTTTATTTACTTACACGTGTAAAGCCACGATGTACGAGTATGTCTGTGTCTGTCTGCCCGTCTGTCAGAACACTCCGTCGATACAAAGTTTACCGAAAATAATCTGCTGAAGTTACAGTACTTGTAAGGCCACCGTAATATATCTTTAGAATTTATCTATAAAAACAAATAAAATTGAAGTGTCCGTTTGTACTTTCAAAATAACAGCTTTTTACTGAATGCATAATAGTATACAGGGTGAATTTACCAAGTGAGCGTGGATGGCCAAATCGGAAACTATGAGGAATAGCGAAAAATGCTCAAAGGGGTCTCGAGCCCGATTTTGATGAAAACTAAAACTGCATCATTAGATTTTTGATAAATCAATATTCCTAGCCAGGAATCGAACCCATTGATTTTGGAAATAATACACACACACTGTATTACTGTACTATCAACAAAATAAACTTATACTCTCTTCTCGTTCTTTGCTTATTTTGGGAGTGTTCCCTTGTACATACCAAAGTCCATCAAGATCATAGTCAGAATCAATCTATTCGAAACTTTCTTATTGAATTAAATCACTATCCAACACTCGCGTTAGTTGATCTCGATATCCGCATTAGATGGCAAAGAAACAATATACCTACTTGTAATTAGCGCTGGAAATACGTCAATTATTGGACGTTGTCGGAATGCTGATTGTAACCTAGATGCTACGACTGAGTGTTTCAGATATCACGCTATTCGCGACACGACATCTTGGCGAAAATGTGCTTATTAAATTCTTCTTGTTTTCGTATTGACAGTACAGTCGCCGCGCATCAAGTTACTACTAACTGTCAAATTTTCTCATTCGAATTTGAACTTAACCAACAACATTTTATGGTTTAATATCATTTGGAGAAATTTGACAGTTTGACGTAACTTGCTGGCGACTGTACCTACCTTCTTTCTCATACGGTACTGATTGCAAGGACCATGTACTGTTCTTCCATTGTTATTTTATCTCCGATGTTACAGTATTGTGACCTTTATTGTCTTGAGTTATAGAAATTTTACCACTGATAAAACACATAACATAACATCATGCCTTGTAATCCCTGAAGAGTTAGGCAAAGGTGTACCTAACAGTACAACCACATTTTGCTACTTATGTTTAAGCCCCATGTAATTGGGGGTGAGCCTATTGCCATCAATCGGGCACAAATCCAGACTCCGTGTACTGAGAAATTATTTATGGAAAAACCAAATACCACTTTGCACACACCGGGAATAAAACCCAGGACCTCATGCTCAGCAGCACGCTTGCAACCACGAGGCACCGATAATATAATCGTAGGTAAAACACTGTAGGTGGTTACTGTATTGCGGTACCTCTCAGTTGCATATATTAAAAGTATCGATCATTTTGAACGCTAGCTATTGGGACGTATAGTCTGATTATGACCACCGCACCCCATCGGGTCCTGAACGGTACTATAAACCCTCATTTTGCCTAATTGTGTTTGCAGCGAAAAAGCTTTTCCTTAAAGAATAGAAAGCCAAGAAAAATAAAATAATATTTTTTTGGACCTACTTAACCACACATTTGCAAGCAACAAGCATATCCAATAGTTTATTACATCAAAGGTTAAAATTCGCCGAAATCACGGAAGGCAAGTTACCATCAGTATCAAGAATATGTGTCGTGGGTGGAAGCTCAGCATGCAGTGCAATGACTTAAGTGTTTAAGTATTAGGTAATTAACATTTCGACTGATCGCCTTGGCGCAAGTGCTGAGAGTAGGGTCCTGGTTTCGATCCCATTTGAAACTCAGTAGTAGCAGGATTAGTGCCCAGTTGGTAACAATATTACAGGCTGATCACAACATGTGACATGGGGTTTCTAATTAAATGGTAAATATCTGACGTATTACCACTATTTAATGTAATTTAATATTGAAATACCTCATGATTTGATTGTTCCATTTCATTTGATTTTATTCCAGTTTTATTAAATATTAATGTTTTTATAGTATGAATGTACTATACAGACTATCGTTTTAACTGTTAATACCTCAACCATAGCTTAATCCTACTAATATTATAAATGCGAAAGTTTGTGAGTATGGATGGATGGATGTTACTCTTTCACGCAAAAACTACTGACCGGATTTAGATGAAATTTGGCACACAGTTTATAGTGCGATCCCGTGGGACAATTACCGAACTTACGCGGGTGAAGCCGCGGGCATGAGCTAGTTTTGTCATAATTATTAACAATGTCATTACTAATAAATGTTTGCATGCCTTATATACGGTAGATTGTACCCGGATCACCCATTTTATTGTCACATCTTATTTTTAGTACCTACCTACAATCTATGCAAATAAATTTTACTTTACTTTACGAGTGTTAAAATTTCCCAATGTAATTTCCCAACCCTTCGGGACATAGAGAGTTATTAATATTAAATTCCATTGGGAATGTAGGTACCATTTTTCTTCGACAATTTGCCATGTAAAGGACCTCGTCGACTTAACTGTATCACACAGAGGGCTGCCAAACCAGTTGCAGCCGGAACTTGATAATGACAGCCTTAACCGGACGTGCTAAACATTTACCGTTCTGCTGGATCATGGTTCATTCATTATTACTGTAGGTGCGTTTGACCGTCTTCACCTTCAGGAACGAGATGTAGGCTATTTATTTATATACGCCGGATTATCTATCGTAAAAGTTGGCAGTTTTTGGACATTAAAGGAGTCTGCCCACTAGACCGTACCATACCATGACCATGCTATGAACGTGTCAGGCACGTAAAGAAACATAAACATGACACGGACCACTACACACTAGAACGTATCAACAGCGTATCATATCCGTTTACAATAGGTTAAGAACGGTCATAATACGCGGTTTAACTCTATATTCTTTGTATTGAAAAGTATGAGACTATGCCCAGCACGCGTAGCATGACCACCGTAGAAAACGGGTTTTGTCGACGCGACGGAAGAAACAACCAAAAAATAAAATTAAAAAAATACTGATGAAATGACAGATTGTGAAAAGAAATCTGTTATTTTGTCGATTCTACCGTCGACAAAAGTCGTTTCTACGGTGGTCATGCTACGCGTGCGGTAGACCGTTTCGCCACCATCGTGTACCATGCATAGAGCTTAAACAATTGCCGGCGAGAATATATTGCTGGTGCCGATACGCTACGTGCATGGCACTGACGGCACGCGACGGTGTTTTGTCGGTGACGGAACGGTCTATACGTTTTTACTTTTTAGAACATTTTTTGCCTGATGTGTTCATACGGTCCTGGTATGTTACGGTGTAGTGGGCAAAATTCTTAAGGCCTAGACAAGGGTCTTCTGTCAGCGATAACGTTGAAGGAAAACCAAAAAAAATGGCACACGCAATGATACACGCTACCGTATTAAGCCGCTAGACACACAGTGTGAATGCGTTGCTCCCGACCAGACGATGTCCCACTTGCTGGAATGTCTGAAGTGTCCCTAGTCCCTAGATCCCTACGCCTGCACTTTAGAGGACCTAAGAACCGCCACAGACGTCGCGATTAATGTGGCCACTGGGCCCAAGGAATGTTAATAAGTCGTACCATCGATACGAAAGAAGAAGAAGCTACCAAAACTCTTATTACAATGCTGTTCAAACTCGTTGAAGAAATACGGAATATTTTGGAAGTTGTTGCCGCTTGTCTAGCCCTCTTGTTACATTTATTTCTATTGAATGTATCACACACACATGGATCGGATACCAAATAAATGATATATAAAGGTTCTAAGAATAGTAACGACGACTACCTATAGTAAATACTTATTCATACACAATCCTCTACTATCCTATTAATATTAGAATTGCGAAAGTTTGTGAGGATGGATGGATGGATGTTTTTTACTTTTTCACGCAAAAACTACAGAACAGATTTGGATTAAATTTGGCACACAGATAGCTTATAACCTGGATTAAACATTGGATATATTTTTAACTTATATCCTTTATTCTTTTTATCCCGGTAGCACGATCTTACCGAACTCCACGTGGGCGAAACCGCGGGCATAAGCTAGTAAATGAATAAATAGTTGATGATGCCTATGTAATAAAACACGTGTTTTGGTTCTTCACACGTGAGTAGTCTTCCGCGTCAGAACATAATTTGGCTATCACTGAATACTTTTTCTATAAGGTAAGGTACAAAACGTATTTTAATTCATGACAAATCGACACACGTTGGTTGAATGTAGGTATATATTTATGTGTTCTGATTATAGAGAACTAAAGATCAACTAGCTTTACACAGCTGAGATTTTTTCTTTCTATGAGAAAAATCGTCTTATCTGTCTGTATACAAAGCTAAGCTATCGTTAAACATTTGTATTTATTTCTTGTTTTTCGAGTATTTGTAATATTTTGTGTATAAAATTTTATGTACCTAGTCCTGCAGTAGGTATGTGTGTAATTGAAAAAAAGGTGGCACTGTTAGTCACAAAAAATGCATAGATATGTCAAACTTAGTACATTTATTTTAGTTCCGTGTTTTCCCGCCTGCACAGATGTTGGCTGAAGTATGGCTGAAGTGTAGACTGTATCTGTCACCTAATCCCGTGTGACAGACGTCAACGTGGCAGTTTTATTCTAAAGCTTGATGTATTTTAATATGTATAAACACCCAGAAAGGTTATCTACCGATAACGAAGCAATTTGCCACGTGTATAACTGATACGTAATGACTATTAGTCAGCTAGAAGCCATGTGGAGTGCATCTGCATATGTGACTACTGTCACGCACTCACGCGCGATATACATTGACAGTGACATTTTTTATTATTTATTTTTTTTGGTAGGGCATCTCGCAGTTCAACCTCTGAGGTTGGCTACTGCTTAACCGGGCAAGTCCTGTGGATGCCTTGAATGTAAGGCCTCCAGCCAGGGACATTGACAGTGACAGACAGCACGGTGCAATATACAACATGTCCCAAAATTCAACGATAAGCCAGCACCGGAGGATAGACCTGCCCATGACTACTCGGGGAAAAAAAGAAAAAAAATATATATCTCTTTTTTTTTGAAGTTATAAAAAAAAAGAAGAAATTCTTAAAAAAGTGAGACCTTTTATGATATTTTTCACTACCATGACCACACTTTTTTAAATATTTCTGTTATTTTTTTTTATAGGCAACCTGAATAGCACTGCTATCTACCACAATTCTTAAAAAATCCAGAATACCTCTAGTTTTTTCACGTAAATTAATGAAACTTAATTTATTCCCTAAATTTTTTGAAGATTTTTACTTTTAATCAACTTTAACTCATCGTGGTGTAAAAAAAAAGTATGAACACTATATGGCAAGTTTTTTTATAAATTGACGCAACTAATCAAGATTCCAAAATGGTATAATACTCTAGGCAAACAAGTTTAAAAAAAAAATGTTCCTATTATTACTAAACAGGGGCCAAATGACGGTCAGGTAATAAAAAGTATTAGTTCTTGGAAAATGTTTAATATTTAAATAAATGGTCAAACAATTTCTCATGTAATTTATTAACATTATAACCAATGTTCAAATTGTTTGCCACCAGCAATAATACATGCACGACATCGCCTTAAAAATGACCGTTTTATTTGTCTTGCATATCTTCTGCGATTAATATGATCCGCAGCCTGACTGATATTTCGACGAAGCTCGTCCAATGACGCAATGGGTTTTGAGTAGACCCTGTCTTTAAGACAACCCCAATAGAAGAAGTCCAGGGGGTTCAAATCGGGTGAACGAGGTGGCCATAAGATAGGACCAAGTCGCCCGATCCAACGCCCTGGATACTCTTGATTTAAATATTCTCGCACAGGGCGGGCAAAGTGTGCTGGGCAACCATCATTTTGGAGCCACATGTTTTGGAGATCATTTAAGGGCACGTCGTCTAGCAATTCTTGCAAGTCATTTTGTAAAAAGTTTAAATAACTATTGCCATCTAAGTCATCCTTGTAACTCAAAGGGCCCAATTACTTTTCCATTTAATATGCCGGTCCATAAGTTAACCTTGAATTGATATTGGGATCTGTCTTGTCTCATCAAGTGCGGATTTTCATTGCTCCAACTATGTAGGTTGTGTAGATTTAAATATCCATCTTTCTTGCATGTTGTTTCATCCGACCATAGAATTTTGTCCAGGAATTGGGGATCTTCCCTGTGCCTTTGCAGCATCACACGGCAAAATGTGACTCTTAATGGATAGTCCCGCGGTAACAACGTCTGCACACGCCTGTAATGATATGGGTGAAGCTTGTGACGTTGTAAAATTCGATGTGCAGAACTTTTCGGGATTCCTGTAGCTTCTTCTATGGCGCGTACCGAAGTAGTCGAATCATTTTCTATCTCATTGAGAACTTCTTCATCACGATCCGAACTAGGTCTTCCAGCGTTTCTCCTACTGGATGGCATACGACCCTCCGAAAACGCTTGATGCACATTAATAAACACTCGATAATCAGGATATCTTTGAGCATTTGGGTACCTTTCTCGATACAGTCTGCTAGCAGCGTTAGCATTGCATCGGGTTTCTCCATAGATGAGGTGCATATTTGCGTATTCCTGTGGTGTGTATGGTTGCGGCATGTTGATCGTTAAACAGTCCAAAATGCGCCAGAACTCCAAATCACAAAACTCACAATCGTAGTCACAAAACACACAATCGTAGTCCAAGATAATGCCAGGTCAGTTCAGTTTGCAGATCGATTCCAGTCCAAAAAGCCAAGCCAAAAGTCGTTAGTACGTACGAGAGCCACGTCAGTTGAATACGGAACGGTGCGCAGTAAACAAAGGAGCAGAGCGTACTGAACTGACTTGCTCTGAGAATAATAACAGCTTCTCTACCTGCCCTGTTGTTGTCTCTTTTTAACGTAAATATCTCTGTCTATCTATCTCTCTCTAACTTCTAAGGTATGTATGCCCCATTCAAATTCCTAGAAATTGTAACAAGAACCCACTACCTGCCCTGTTGTTGTCTCTTTTTAACGTAAATATCTCTATCTATCTATCTCTCTCTAACTTCTAAGGTATGTATGCCCCACTCAAATTCCTAGAAATTGTAACAAGAACCCATTTTGGGCACGCAGTGAAAGTGATTACTGTCAACTATAATTTAAGGAATTTGGTTCTTGTTTTGAACTAGTATGGATATTATTTTTTTGTGGTTGATTTTCCTAGAGTATTATACCATTTTGGAATCTTGATTAGTTGCGTCAATTTATAAAAAAACTTGCCATAGTAGTGTTCATACTTTTTTTTTACACCACGATGAGTTAAAGTTGATTAAAAGTAAAAATCTTCAAAAAATTTAGGGAATAAATTAAGTTTCATTAATTTACGTGAAAAAACTAGAGGTATTCTGGATTTTTTAAGAATTGTGGTAGATAGCAGTGCTATTCAGGTTGCCTATAAAAAAAAATAACAGAAATATTTAAAAAAGTGTGGTCATGGTAGTGAAAAATATCATAAAAGGTCTCACTTTTTTAAGAATTTCTTCTTTTTTTTTATAACTTCAAAAAAAAAGAGATATATATTTTTTTTCTTTTTTTCCCCGAGTAGTCATGGGCAGGTCTATCCTCCGGTGCTGGCTTATCGTTGAATTTTGGGACATGTTGTATACATAGTAGTCTTTGTATAAACACAGAAGCTCATGCGTCGAGCGTTAAGGTATCAACGCTAATAAAATGGACGCCTTTTGTATTTAATGATACGGTTACCTCTCCCTTCTTTATTCATTTGCTTCTTTATGAAAACATAATTATACAGAGGTAACTCTAGTCTCCGACTAATGACTCCGACTGATGGACGCTACTGAAAGCGCCAAACTAGTAGCTCAGTTTTGGGCTGATACAATTTAGATTGCCATCGATACGCTAAGAAGAGAAGACTCTAGTCTGAATGTTAACACATTAATTTGTTTAAGTGTTCAGACTAGAATGTCCGGCCCTGTAACAAGTTGCTAGAAATACTGCTCATCACTCATCAGAGGGTGAACCTAATTGTCATCAATCGAGCACTCTGGGCGGATAGGCGGTTGTGAGAAAACTTTAAAAAAATCTCGATTTTGAGAACTAACCTATAGCTCTTAGCTCCACCGTCACAGTCGGTCGCAGCCTACTTAACCAACGCGGCACTTCTAAGTAAATGTCATCCATCTGAGCAGTCAACAGACCTTATCCCTCTTTGTTTCAGTGTCCAAATTGAACGTGAGGGCATCCGCCTCTGACCGCTGACATCGTGATCAATGTGATCTGATCACCTCCTACGGGCCCAAGAAGCAGGTTTACATAAAATACAAGTGTTCAGTCAAACGACTTTCTGTCTTTTTCGTGTGTTGTCGTTACGGGTAGTCAGAAGTCAGTAGGAGTAGTAGCTTGGAGAGGTCAGAAAGGGTGTAGTTCCATGTACCACAATACTGGTGTTCCGCTGTATCCGATTACTGATTAGACTGGAAGCCGGTGAAAAGGCTAGGCAGATGGAGGCACATGTCAAAGCGAGTAAGCATTTTTTTGTTATGCCATTTGTATGTGGGAACTGTTAGCCAGTACGAAATAATAATGGTAATAAGGCTGCTGTACTGTTTTGAATTAATGTCAATTGCAATAGGGCCGGCCAATATTTTTTGAACAACAAAAGCCATTGATTTTTGATACCCAACTCGAAGTCAACGGTCCCAGCTTACAACCGTAAAGTTGATCCTGAAAGCAGAACTTCATATTTAAAAAAAAGAAGAATCACCGACTTAAGGCGAAGAAAAACACCATGGACGTGATAAACCTGTACAATGAATGAAATCGCCAATATTGTGGAGATCAAAACTCGTTCCTGCTGAGGACTTTAAACCTCCCACGAAAGAAATACATATTAGTCAAAATGATAGTTAGTGATTATAAAATTACGGTAAACGCACGAAAGGTAACAGAAATGATTTATAATTATACGTTTACAGTGTAAAGTGTAAAAAGATTCTATTCTATTTTAATACTTGGTAACCCTAGGTTTGGGCACGTCTTGGTATTTACTTCCTAATACGGCACAGGAAGCGCGCTTTGGCAGCCGGATGCCACGGCCGGCAGCCAAAACTTTACTCACACAACTGGTATTTTATTTACAAGTACCTACATAACATTACGTTATTTATCTACAGGAGACCCAAAAAAAATCAACAACTATAGAACTATAAGCCTACTGTCCAACTTATACAACACATTTACAGCAGTATTGATAGACAGAATATCAAAGCAAATTAAGTAACTAATTATATAAAAAGCAAACAAAAAAAATGAAAATTTAAATTATTACTATTGATATTATTTATAAATCTAATCAATACATTGATGAACTGTCTTGACTGTGAGATATAATCTAATATACTGATTTAATATATTTAATAAACTAGCTTCTGCCCGCGACTTCGTACGCGGATCCCGTTGCTTATGCCAGCGACAACGGGGTCGTCAAAAGCGAAAATTTGAAACGTCTGATGTAGAATTCTAAGGCCCGGGGACGGGAAAACAACGGGATGAGCGAGACGATTGGAGTCGTTCCAGATCATTCATTTTTGTATGTCAACAGGAAATGCCCATCAGACTAAATAACTTTTGCTAAGACGTACGTCATTCCTTAATTTGTTATAGCGCTGCCATGGGCTTTGGAGTTCCACAGCAGGTGTTCCAGATCTTCAAATTTATTCTCACAGCAGAAAATGCTCTTCACGTGGAATATTTTTAGCTATGGCACCATTTTTATATCTCTTATACTGTAGCTGGTCTGTTGCGGTTCTGCATCAGGTATTAATTTTCCAAAATAAATTATAGCCTTTATGTTGCCCAGACTATACAACAAAAAACTTTTCTTCCCGTTACTCCGCAGCAGATCCTAAGGGTACACTGAATTAACTTCTGTCTCTTCATGCCGTACTCCAGCAATCCTTTCTCTCTCACTTTCTAACTGATTATGAATATTTTGTTGTGTGCGTGTTCGGGACAATGTATGATAATCTCGAGCAGCAGTTAGTCGCGCATCACGTTCATCACTCGTTTCAAAAAACCTGTTAGTAGATGTGCGAATTCGCTGAGAACTCAAGCGTGATTCTGTATCGGTAAACGTTTCTGACTCGCGAGACAATGCATGTCGCTCACGATCAGCAGACAGTCGCGCATCACGTACTGCACTTGTCTCTAGAGACCTAGCAGCAGATGCGTAGATACGCTGAGAACTCAAGCGCAATTCTCTATCCGTGAACGTCTCCGACTCGCGAGACAATGCGTGACGTTCACGATCAGCGGACAGTCGCGCATCATGTTCCGCACTTGTTTCTAGAGACCTAGCAGCAGATGCGTAGATACGCTGAGAAATCAAGCGCAATTCTCTATCCGTGAACGTCTCTGACTCGCGAGACAATGCGTGACGTTCACGATCAGCGGACAGTCGCGCATCATGTTCCGCACTTGTTTCTAGAGACCTAGCAGCAGATGCGTAGATACGCTGAGAACTCAAGCGCAATTCTCTATCCGTGAACGTCTCCGACTCGCGAGACAATGCGTGACGTTCACGATCAGCGGACAGTCGCGCATCATGTTCCGCACTTGTCTCTAGAGACCTATAAGCAGATGCGTAGATACGCTGAGAAATCAAGCGCAATTCTCTATCCGTGAACGTCTCCGACTCGCGAGACAATGCGTGACGTTCACGATCAGCGGACAGTCGCGCATCATGTTCCTTACTTGTCTCTAGAGACCTTGAAGCAGATGCGTAGATACGCTGAGAACTCAAGCGCAATTCTCTATCCGTGAATGTCTCCGACTCGCGAGACAATGCATGACGTTCACGATCAGCGGAGAGTCGCGCATCATATTCTTCACTGGTCTCTAGAGACCTGGATGTAGATGCATAAATACGCTGAGAACGCAAGCGAGCTTCGCGACCCGAAGAGGTTTCTACAGAGCGAGTTGCAGCCTGATGTTCTCGAACAGCATCAAGTCTATCCTGACGCTCTTCGTTATATTCTTGGGATCTTATGATCCTCAATCTTTTAGCTCCTTTGGAACGTTGGGAAAGATTTGACCTCTTTCTAGCCATGGTTATAGTTTTATTCTGAAAAAACCTGATCAATTAAAATCTAAGTGACTGCTCCGCTGCGTTACCGGGTAGGCTACCGTGTCGCGAAGATAAATGGAAAAGGAAATAAATGGGATTTTTAGCCAGTAGAGTAAAATTTTCAATGATTCATAGAATTTTCATCGAAAATCAGTCCTAAACTGTTACCGCCTCACCGCGTGGAGGTACTCCCAGCTTATGTTGTTTTATAATTACACAGTGAACTCTTGGAGTTCCACAACAGGTGTTCCAGATCTACAATCTTTATACGTCAACAGAGAGTGCTCATCAGGCTGAACAACTCTTGCTAAGACGTCATTCCTATATAGGTTATAGTGTAGCTGGGCTCTTGGAGTTCCATATCAGCTGTTCCAGATCTTCAAATTTTATACGACAACAGAGAGTGTTCATTAGGCTGAGCAACTCTTGCTAAGACGTCATTCCTATATATGTTATAGTGTAGCTAGGCTCTTGGAGTTCCACATAAGCTATTCCAGATCTTCAAATTTTATACGACAACAGAGAGTACTCATCAGGCTGAACAACTCTTGCTAAGACGTCATTCCTATATATGTTATAGTGTAGCTGGGCTCTTGGAGTTCCACATCAGGTGTTCCAGATCTTCAAATTTATTCTCTTAGCAGAAAATGCTCATCACGTGAAACAATTTTTGCTATGGTACCATTTTTGTATCTCTTATAGTTTAGCTGGTCTGTTGCGGTTCTGCATCAGGTGTTCAAGTTTCCAAGATAAATTATAGCCTATGTGTTGCTCAGACTTTATACCTATACAACAAAACAAAAATCATTCAAATCCGTCAAGTAGTTCCGAAGATTAGCGTGTACAAACAAACAGACAAACAGACAAACAGACAGAATTTTTTTTTTGGTTTCGTGCTCTATTACTGTTTCTAAACCCCCCTCAATTATTATTTTTTTAATATATTCAATGTACAGACACAGTTTTTTTACTGTTTTATTATATGTATATAGATATAGATAAAATAAATGAATAAATATCCCTGGACATTTCACACAGCACCATCTAGTCCCAAGCTAAGCAACCTAATGCTCGTGTTATGGTAGCTAGATGGCTGATAAACTACATATATACATTTTTTTTTTTTGTAAATACATACATATTATAAGACACAATACACAATTAGTATTCTTTATTTATTAACAAAGCAAGACTGTAATGACTATGATGTGTAATTGTGTATGACTAACGACATTAATGTAATTTCATGATAGTTTTTTTTATGATTGTTTTACTAGAAATATTTGCACGACTGATATGTGGAATATAGTGAGACTAAAATTATTTTACCATGTTATTATGTACTTATATTCTGGAAAATAAATAAATTTCATTTCATTCATCAAACCAATCTAGAGAACAAGTGGGCTTCAGGAAGAATTATTGAACTATTGACCATAATTTACACTTACTGAAATAATGAAAAAATACAAAGAATATGGAAAAACAATATATTTAGAATTTATCTAATGCAGTAAAGCCTTCGACTCCATAAAAAATGAATACCTCAGAACTGCTCTAGCCGAATAAGGAATGAATCAAAAATATTTTACAATATTCGATACACAAAATCTACAAGGATTTCAATGCTCGAGTAAAATTTGAAAAAGAAGGCGAGGTATTCGATATAGAGAAAGGTGTAAGACAAGGTGACATTATATCACCCAAAATATTCATAGCTACACTGAAGCACATATTTTAAAAACCGGCAAAATGCGAGTCGGACATAAGTCGCAGTCGCATGAAGGGTTCCGTACCAGTATCTATAAAACGGCGGAAAAATCATGTCTGTTGTATGGGAGCCCCACTTAAATATTTTGTTATTCTATTTTTTGTTATAGCAGCAACAGAAATATATCATCTGTCTAACTATCACGGTTCAAGGGATACAGCCTGGTGACAGACGGACAGACAGACAGACAGCGGAATTTTAGTAATAGGGTCCCGTTTTACCCTTTGGGTACGGAACCCTAAAAACTAACATGGAACAAAAGTATGGTGAATTAAAAAAGTAAAACATGGTGATTATCTGTAAGACTTGAGATTCGCAGATGACATAATCATATTTTCAGAAAGCTACTCAGAATTACAAGACATGATCAAATATCTCACTCAATACAGAGAGTATGAAGTGTCGACTGAAAATGAACTACTTCTTTCTTAATCGTGTGATAAGTGCCTAACCCGAACACGAACGCGCCGTCGACACGGCCTGTCGTCATAAGACGGACGGACGGCGAGCTAGCCCATTACTCACCGTCCACAGGCCCGCAATCAGTGCCTAACCTGGTGTCAGAGTTTTTATGCCGCCCATGGGCCTCTGATTTGAATCATATGTACTACTGTATAATATGTCGATGCCCAAGCCACCACGTATAGGTTAACACGAAATTGGCCGATTGAACTGCTTACCTAACAATAAACCATTTTCTATTTGGTGTAAATTATATTCTAATGAAAATATTTAAAGCTTGAAGCTGCAGTTCAAAGCCGCTGACAAAAATGTCGTAACGTCTGCTAATGACATAATGCTTATGCTGTACGAGATATTTTGTAAAAAAAAAAACGACGGTCATCTGTATTTACAAATTACTTCCTTTGCTCTGGGGTATTGTTCAATAAAATGGGCCATAAATTCAGACATAGCCGTTAAAAACTCGTAAATTAATTTGTGAAACTATCCTGTTCATTATATGTTTTTAAGCTGACATGGTCACGCACGAACACTATCTACTATTTACTATTAATGGTATAAACATGATAAATATTCCGTATTTTGTGTACTTAAGGGTCTTGGTGTGGGAATTGAGCTCGTTTTAAAAAAAAACTTTTGAAAACTACGGGTGGAAGGACACCGACGATGTTTTTAGTTGTACATGGTCATCATCTTCCTGCCCTTGTCCCATGTTATTTGGGGTCGGCGCAACACGTTTTTTTCTTCTATTCTCCTCTGTCAACCGTCACGCTATCATTTACCTCTTTATCTTTCATATCATTCCTCACACAATCCATCCATAGTTGCACATAGTAGACCACACAAATTCTTGTCACGAATTATTTTTTACATCGTAACTAGGAAGTTATTAAGGGATCATCAGGTTATCAACATAGCCCAAGAAGAAAAAAATACGTATTTAAGGAAAAAAACATAAATTACTGAACCGATTTTGATGAAAATTCTATCGGACCAATCAGAGAGTATATCACTACATAGTCACTACATATTATAAAACAAAGTCGCTTTTCTGTCCCTATTTCCCTTTGACCGCTTAAATCTTTAAAACTACGCAACGGATTTTGATGCGGTTTTTTTTAATAGATAGAGTGATTCAAGAGAAAGGTTTATATGTATAATAACATGCTTAATATATTAGAGAACCACTGATAATTTCAAGATTTCTATTGTGAAGTCGTAAATAATTTCATTTTTTTCCGCTTACATTGCAAACGCAGGCTGAACCCTACGAGATTTATCAAAATAATGTACTAAGTATTGTACACATTAAAAAGGTCTACAGAAAACTCCGCGATGGTATATGTCTATCTCTTATGGATATCCCACAATAACATGTTTTTGTCATTTACTTTTTACGCCAAATAATGGCTAATTTCCGAAGCGATTTTAACCAATACGGCATTAATCCTTATCCAATTAAATACCTTAAATACATTGTTGATTTAATATACATCTATATGGCCCTTTACAGCATATGATTTAAATGAATATTTTCGAAGATATACCGATGATCACAAATTTCTGCAAATATATTTTATTGCAGATCCAGATACACAAGCATCTACGCGGTGTTCAAGTATTGCACAGCCAATTAAAAATAAAAATGTAAAAAGTAAATAAGTAAAAATGTAGTGTATGAATTTAGATATTCCAAAGATAGTAGGAAATCTTCATGGTATAGGGAAAGGGGAATATAATTGTTTTACTCCAAATTTAACGCGTGCGGGCCACGGGCAGTAATGAATAAATCAAAACTACTGGATCAATTTTAATCATTTTTTCAGTGAGTGACATAGGCTATATATTTTACACCCGAAGCCGAAGTGGGCCGCTATGTTTTTATATACAACGTTCACAGTTTTTCTGTAGTGTATTTAGTATCAGCATTGCACCCGTGCGAAGCCGGGGCGGGTCGCTAGTATAGTATAAAACAAAGTCGCTTTCTCTGTCCCTATATCCCTATGTTTGCTTAAATCTTTAAAACTACGCAACGGATTTTGATGCGGATTTTTTTAATAGATAGAGTGATTGAAGAGGAAGGTTTATATGTACAATACATGCACCCGTGCGAAGCCGGGGTGGGTCGCTAGTCCTTAATAAAAAAAAAGAATTTTTCAAATCGGTTCATAAATGACGGAGTAACGAGTTAATTTTTTTGATCAACTTATAGAGGTTGATGAAAAAATTACAATAGTGTGCTACTACTGGGCTAAGGTCTGGAAATAATTGAAATATGAATGCAATGTATAAAAAATAACATAATGAAAAAGTAGAATTTTTAAAGTAGGTACCAAGAATCATAACGTTTACCTGCTAAGTGACACGAAAATCGGCAGCGTCGCCATTTTCTTTGATAAAGTACCTGAAATTAGATAATAATTAAAGTTCTAAAAATATTTATGGAATTATTACACCACATAAGAAATGGGTATAAAATAAAGGTAACATAAGCATAAAATGTAAGCGTGATGACCCAGAGATTAAGGCCTCAACTCTGGTGCACAGGGTCGTGGGTTCAATCCGGGCAAGTATGTACCAATATGAGTTTTCAACTCATTATGCACTTTCTAAGTTTATTTTGGACAGCACAGACATCGGAGAAGGAAAACATCGTGAGGACACCAGGACTTGACATTAATATAAATCTGAAATCTACCCGTCTTGAGCAAGCGTGGTGATCAATGCTCGTGCCTTCTCTGTATGAGCAGCTTTGCCCAGCAGCGGGACGGCAATAGGCTGGCATAGTGCGATCGGTTTTTGTCTCATTTTTTTAGGGGTTCCGTAGAAAAACAACAGTATTACCGTTCCTGTCCGTATTGAGCACGAGACCAGACTCCTGGCTGTTAAGGAATATAATTTAATGACAAAATTCAATTTTTTTTTGCATCAAACCATGGACCACTATGACATGCTCGACAGCTGGACTTGTCACCACCAGACCTAATTAAACCTAAACTAACATTGCCCAAAACAAACGACAAAAACCTTTAAAAGTGTGGTTTTATTTAATACCCTACCTTTTCGAATTTTGACTACCGGATGCGGTATCTATGGCAAGCGTACACAATAGAGCAATTCGATAAGCACCTTATCTATGTTCCGATTCAGATAACACAATGGGTGGTTTTTTATGTCTTTGTTAACCATACGAAGTAGTATTCCGAGCTTTTTGATGCCTTTGACTCTAAAAAATATTCAAATTATTATCATTTGTTACTGATTTGCATGAAGTAACCTCCTTTTGGGACCCACCACAATCGGGTAAAAAGAGATTGTCAATTTACGTTTAGTTTATCCTGAATTGACAAATTTAAAAGAAAAGCTAAAAACTTACTTTTGAACGTTCCAACAAACATACACTGAAACGCACTCACACTTCACCAAAAATTAAGACATGATTGACATTTTTATCACAAAATAACATTAACCCATTCTAATTTCACAATTTAGACCATATCCTTTGCATAAAAGCTAAATAAATTTAAAAAAGAAAATGTGACACGGGCGCGCGTCATAGAGGTCTCGGCTCTACTCTATGGACAAAAAGCGCGGCAGTTTATTTTTATTGAAGTTCTTTGCATGGGGTTGCGGCCGCTATAATTTAGGGCAACAAGTGGATAGAATTATCGGATCCGCGCATGCGTGGTGGTCTCGGCGCGTAAGTACGCAAATAAGCGGGTATATTGTAAACTAGAAATAGCGATATCATGTGGGGGATGCAAATTATATGGCGATGTCAACTCCATGGCAATTGCGCGGTCTCGTTTCAAGAGTAGGTAAATGAAAGCCCGTGGTTACGCTTTTTAAATCTTTTTCATTTACCTATTTTTTAAACAACAATGTTTATTAAACATGTTTATTCTATTCTATTTTTATTTAATGGCAAGCAGAGCCGATGTCGACTATTCTGCCAATGTCCAGTGAATTGGAAATTAAACATGTTTAATATTTAGGTATTTGAAACAATACTAGTTAACAAGTTAGTTATAACTTTATTTCGTCGTTGTACTGCGAGAAGTCACTAAGTGACATTTTTAGCTAAAATGAGTTAATGATGTCAAAGTGTTTTTAAACCCATTATCTACCATATGAAAAGGTAAAATACCGCTTTTTTTTAGTATTTTAGATAATACGAGAATGTCAGAACTACATAACTACTTGTTAAGGCAAAAAACCAGCTTATGAAAATTAACTAACGGTAATTGAGTAATTTATGCCAATTTTTCTTACTAACTTTTTCTCAATGACTGGGGCTTCCCTGCTCACTAATGTTACTTAGTTACTTTTCGCATTCAACATATTCGTTGAGAACCATTGTAACGTCACTTAGGTATTTTTTGCAGACGAAAGCTTTACATTAGATGAAGTTGAATGTCCGATAGAAGTCACCAACAACACTTAATTGCTTTTTGCACACAATATAATTCGAGCCAACCCTCTAAATGGCTCTTAGTGATTTCTTGCATGCCTAAAGCTTTGAATGAAATACAATTCTGTTGTCCGGTAAAAGTCATCAACAGATCTTAAGTATTTATAAATCAATGTAATCGCGCGTATTTTTCGGTCTTTACGTTCTAAAAATCTAACTATTGGACATTAATTAAAGCAAAACCACTCGTATTGCAGTAACTTAGATTTGGGTAGGTACTCGTACAATTAGATTTGCCGACCCCTCCGGTTTGCTGACATCTCTTTGAGGCGCGCGTGGAACACGAACGCACCACCGACATGGCCTGTCGTCATAAGACGGACGGACGGCGAGCTAGCCCATTACTCACCGTCCACAGGCCCGCCTACAGTGGCCGGGAGCCACAACGTGGCCCCCGACGCCCGAGCCGTCTCCCGCGGCGGCTGGGACGTGAGGTTCTCTCCCTTTCACCTTCCGCCACCTCCTTCGCTAGCATGACTGCTTCGCAGAAGGAGGTTCCCCATTCCCTCTCGCTCCGGACCATGGATTGAACCAGGGCCGGAAGCGAGAGGTCGCCGCCGCCAATCGCCGCAACGAGGACACGGTGGTGCTCCGCCGTGTCCTCCGGGCGATCCTCGCAATGGTGACACCTGGGCGTTTCCTCCCGCCTGATTCGGCGCAGGTCTCCCGAAACAACCGTGTCCGGTGAGGACCTGCGTCAGGCGGAAGGTGAGGGCGCCGTGGCGCCTATCTAGCCACTCCTCTAGGAGGGGACTTATCGCCACTATTGTGTGTTCCCTGGACAGTCACCATGAGATCGCGCCGGAGGTCTGTCCGCTCAGCGGCAATTTGCCGCGGCAGCGGAGTTTCCCCCCGGCGTAGTGCCTCCGCGTGCAACTCGTGAAGTCGCGCGAGGACTATCGCCTCTAGATCCCATGGCGGCAATCCGGCAAGGAGGCTCGCCGCCTCGCCGGAGATAGTGTGGTACCCACGGACTAGCCTTACGGCTATCACCTTTTGGGGCGCGTTCAGGTAATAGGCGGCTCGCTGCCTCAAGGAACGCGCCCACACCGGGGCCCCGTAAAGGGCCATGGACCGCACGACCCCCTCGTAGAGCCTCCGGCAGGAGGCGTTTGGACCCCTCAGGTTGGGCCGCTTGAAGGCAGCCAAAAAGTTAGCTGCTACATTGATTTGGAACAAAACCATTACTCAAGTTGGCAAGAAGGGACAGTACGAAAAAACGAATCCTGGCGTAATAAAATTCCGTTAAAAATGACTAGACGCAAAAAAGGTCATGCATGGTGATCTGCGAGCTAGTGAAATGATTGTGCCTAAAGCGTATTCGTCAAATCTAACCTATTACACAATAAAAAAAAAAAAACTTTTAAACCTATGCCGAACGGACATCATACCGGTTTAATTCCATTCATGGTTTCAATCTTTGCCAACTACCAACCAGAAAGGCTGCCAGAACCAGACACTTTCGAAGATACTGATGGAGACGATACTTACAGATTAGGAAATGAATTAAAAACCAAAGATTGTATCGTTTTATATAGCTAAATTAGCTAAGGATGATAAAATATTATTTAAACAAAGATGACGTGTTGCGTTTTTTGAGCTTCTTTATTTTGTAATAATTTTCGGTGTGTTTATTACTATACGTAATAAAGTACTTTATTATGTTTTAACAACTTTTAAACTTACGATTTGTACTCATAGTTAATAGTTATAATTGAAACGGGCCTAAATCGCGTACTGATTAGAAGGTTTAATAATACCGTGGTCACTTGGGTTGACTGACACAAAACACAATAGTTCAAGGAATTTATTAAACCTTATAAACAGTTCGCGATTTAGACCCGGTTCAATTATTTATCATTATGAACTATTAAAAATAGTTTAATTTTGTATGCTGAGTTTATTTTTATATAGTGTGCTGTTTTTTTTTGTATTAAATAACTGTTTTTTACTTTGATACTTTGATATTATGATTTTTCTTTCTAAACCACTTTTAAGCAATAGTCACTAATTGCTTACTATCTGAAAAAAAGCTGTACTAAAAATTAATTAAGTAACACAAAAAGTTAATCAACTAACCCAAATTACATATTTTGAGTATGCTAGAATTACCTATCTTTCTTTTTATTATATTTCTCAGTAACGGTAAAAATATTTACATAATTTATGGAATATTAGAGTTCAAGGTAAAAATATCAATATTTTGTTCATAAGAAGTATGTTTGTAACTATACACGTTTATGTGTTATACTGATTATAAGAACAAAAAAACTTTAAAACGCGGTTATCTCGAAACTAGCTTTTTTCACTTAATGATTTCTCGCTGCACAACGACGATTTGTATACCCTGCAAAAAAATAATAAACTTGTTATACTACCTTCCTTAAAATTAAGTGTTAGCAGAAAATATTCCATCATGTCACGTTTTTTTTTCTGTCAAATCACATTTTTCTGTTACCCAAATTGGGGGTTGTAATTTTATACCATATTTAGGATTCCGTAGTCAACAAGGAACCATTATAGTTTCACCATGTCCGTCTGTCTGTCCGCAGCTTAGTTCAAAGACTCTTAGTACTAGAAAGCTGTAATTTGGCATGAATATACAGATTAGTTACGCCGACAAAGTGGTAAAATATAATCTCGAAATGGTTTACATTTAAAAAGTAAACTAAAGTTAGGATTTTTTTTCTCGAGTATCCCATAATATGGGATGTTGTTGGATAGGTCTTTAAAAAATATTGCGAGTTTGTTCCAATATTTTTTTGATTAAGGGATTCGTTTGTGAAATATTATGCTTTTAAGTGCAAATTTTTGTTAGACTCAAGTGTGTGTGTGTGTGTGTCCCTCTACCAGCTAAACGGTTGTGTTTGGGTACGTGAAAAAATTCACGGTGATAGTAAATATAACGAAGTTTAAAGGAAAACTATCACTGCTAAGTAGGCTTTACAAGTTTACGAGAAATAGTCTACCAACTTATAAAATGTCCTTGGACAACATATTTTCCTAAACATAATGTATGCACAGGTTTTTCAACTGAAAATGTAAATTTGGTTTTTATTATTACAATAAAAATCATGGTTCGTTGGCAAATCGGACCGAGGAAGTGTCCGTATATTTTGATGGGCAACTACGGAACCCTACATTGTGCGTGGCCCGACACGCAATTGTGCAGCCTGTACTGACTCAATGCTGGGCAAAGTAGTTGCCATACTTCCTTGCGGTCATCAGTAGTAAGTACTACAGGTTTGCGCCCTTGCATACAAAATTTGGCTTTTAAAAAATGTTCCCTGAGACTGCATACCTCGCGGTTGTGGAGGGTCTTCGCATTTAAAAAGTCTCGACCCCTGCACTTCCGCGGGATGTATTTATTTTATTTATTGAGGGATTAAAACAAGGGCTGCGGGACTGTTCGAAAGAGATACCGCGGCCCTGGAACATAAAGGGCCAATGAAGGAACATGGATGGTTTTTAGTCAGTAAGAGTCTGACACTCCCTTCCGCTCTGCCCAGAGCGGGAGGAGTCATTTGATGATTTCCCACCCCCCAAAAAAAAAAAAAAAAAAAAAGGGGGTACAGTTAAGGTTATAATTGAAATTAAAAATGAAATTATTCTTAGTAAAGTGTATATAGTTACACTTGGGGATACTGAAATGCGGCTTATTGTCATTACAGCAGACAGTTAGTCTGTCTAGGTCCTCCTGAAATGACTAGTAGTCGTCCATAGTACGTATCGCTTGAAACACCTTCAAGACATCAGCGTACCTACATCAAGAATTTGGACTTTTTAAAACATTTCTTAATAGCGTTGATATAAATAATGAACAATAGCGGTCCCAGAATAGATCCCTGTGGAACTCCGGAAGTAATATTAACAGGGACAGACTACTAGCCATTAACCACAACTCTTTGTGACCGGTTTTCGAGGTACAGCACAAACCGACGCAATAAATTTCCGAGTATTTCATTGTAAGCAATTTTAATCAGCAGAATTTCATGACCGATCTTGTCAAAAGCTTTTTGAAACCAGTGTAAACCGCATCTATTTGTAATCGCTTATCAACATTTTCAAAAAGACACTCGTAATTGGCAAATATTAACAGGTTGGATGTTATAGATCGGTGCTTAATAAATCCATGTTGTTCAGGAATGATAATATTATGCAGAAGAGGGTAAATCTCGTTGTGAACTAATCTTTCAATAAGCTTTGACAAGGTCAGTAGAACCGAGATGGGTCTATATTGTTCAACGTCATGCTATGAGCCACTCTTATGTACTGGGGTAATGTAAGCTCGCTTCCACACCACCGGGAAAACACCTTCATGCATACATCTAAAAGCATATAGATCGGCTCACAATTTTATTAGCCTCAAAAATGTGCAGTCTCATCGCCGATGATCGTGGGTGATGCATCCGGTTTGTGCTCAGCAGTGTACGGACTCCCCTATCTAGGGCGTCAAGTTCAGTCAGAGTCCATTTGAATATGCCTAAAGAGGACATTAAAACCATCGTGACCCCACCGCTGAAGGCATGCATCTTGTTTCCGCCTGAAAGAAGGCTATTTAAAACCTCCATGCGACCGAAGAAGCCCTCCCTCATCGATTGCTTCATGTGTGCCTTCGCTTCCGACATATCCAAATACTTACTTATAGCTTTCGGATGAGAGAGATCTGAGGTTTATGGAATCCGAGGGAATTCAGCTCTCGGATTCCATAATCTCTCCTTGCTTTACATCCATGACTGCACTTTTGTCCCACCAAACATCTAGATGGCGTTAATAAAAATTGCAGTTACTTTCAGTAGCTCCACCAGTCGCAATTTGTTGGTGGCAAAGAGTCATTTATTTTTACCCGACTAAGTATCATTGTGTTTATTAGCCTTTCGTTTTTTTCTGTGGAGACTGCAACCTATCTTGGAATGTTCAGATTGACGAAATAATATCTTCAAAACTGCCAGCCATTTCAAACTAAAATTGCTTTCTCTTCTTTCTCCTCTTCTAGACTATGCAGAGGTCTATTTTTATTTTTATTATAGTGTGCAATAAAGAATATACTGCATGCGTATGAGTTATGTAACTCCTTCCCGTTCATTTGCCGTAGTCGAGGAAAAAGGTTTCAATTCAATATAAACTCAAGAACGACAAAACGACTTAAGCATTTAACATCTCAGAAACAAAAAAACTTATCATGTTGTCAATAATCTAGGTATTTGTAAACAATTATACATTTTTATCCAAATAAAGAGTAACATTCACTGATTGATTAATCCACGTTTATTTAACTACGAGCTATTGGCAAAATTGTTGTGTCTCTTGTTGATGAAGAGCCATGAGATATACGAAACAGCAATGGTACACGCCAGCCGAGATGGCTATTCACAACCAAGCAACAGACTGCTGGGTGTCAATCAACGGGATCATCTACGATTTAACAAACTGGCTCCAAGAACAGTTCAAGCTCTGCAAATGTTTTAAGAGATGCTCCTGTCCCGTCAAGAATTGGTACTGTAACGACTGCACGGAATATTGCAAATGTTTTAAACAAGGATATTTCTATTGCGATGCAAAAAGGGTTAGTAATGTTTTCTAATCATCTTCCTGTCCTACATTACTTACTTTTTTCTTTTTTCCCAATTCCATACTCTGGCAACTGTTTCACTATCATGTATGTTACGCTACCTACTCCTTTTTCGTCTTGATTCGTCTTTTCCATCTGTCTGTCTGTCTGTCTGTCCGTCCGTATGTCACAGACATACACTCTTGGGAAAAATAGACCCCCATTTTTTTGCCGTCCATTCCAGTGACTGAGGGTTAAATTAAAACATCTACGTATGTGTGACTATCGATAGGTTTAAAAAAAACCGGTCATTTGCGAGTCGGACTTGCGCATGAAGGGTTCCGTACCATCATAGTACTCGTAGGTTTAATTTTTAATTTATTTTTATTATTAGCGGCAACAGAAATTCACATTCTGTGAAAACTTCAACTGTCTGCCTTTTACAGATCATGAGATACACCCTTACCCATCACCCTTCCGTACGGAACCCCAAAACATAATATTGAGGTTCTTAAAATCTTTTTTTTTTTAAGTCAATGGTTAATGACATATTTGCTACTAAAGTTAAAAAAATTGTGACCTCCTAACTACTCCCTAACTCCTCTAATTCCTAAATGAAGAGGTACAAAATTTTGAATTTTTTCAAAATTTTCCACCTCTTAATTTCTCTTAGTTTGTAGAACGAAAAAAGAACTTTCAAAGAAAATTGGTTATAATAAGATTTGATATTTAGATAAATTAAGTTTTTCGTGAAACTGCAGCAGTAACTTTGTTTTTCATTAACATGCTGTGAAAGACAAATTTAGTTTTGCTGTTGAGTGCAAATTGTCGGTGCTACGGAACCCGAGGCCGATACGCGCTTGACCGGTTTCTTCCCCTCCCTCTCCTCATCCTTGTCTCCGTCTTCTTTGGTGGAACCTGGACTTTAATGTTGGCTTTTAAAGCAAATTGTTCGAGCAAACTTTCCGTTGACATTATCTAAAGATTACCTACAGAGCACGGAATCCCCGCAATGGCGGACGGCAGTTATAAAATTGAATAAAAGTAAGTATATTAAGCGCCAAACTTCTGTCCCTGACTAGCTTCACAACCGTCAGTTGTATCGGTTAGATCAAATATTGACAAACCTCTAACGTCTATAGCTGCGGCCTCGGCTGTTGGCTGTAGACTGTACCTAAGCATCTCCGTAAATACAGAATTGAAGTAGGTAGGTATCTTATTAATAATAAAAAACTTTAATTTATAGCTAGCCATGACTGTGTTAGTCTACGCTGGAAAGGATATGAGCTTTCTCTTTAAAGACGGCGAATGGGTGTGTCACACCCATCCTATCACCGGTTCACGGGTCACATACAGGTCGCACGGCCACGCCTTCCGGCGCCCCATAGTCCCTTCTCCTCGGTGGCGACCCCTGGACGAACCATGGTGGAGCGACCAATGTGTGGTTGGCAAAGCTTCAGCTAAAACCAGGCCCATCAGAATAACTAATACTTTAACAGGCAAGCAAAGACGGTTTTCCTACACTACCCTGAATCCAGGCGTCCATGCCACAAGGCAGAGCGCCGCGCGTCGCGTCACTAGGTGCCGTAAAGTGCAGGCCACACCGCCAGCTAGCGAGCCGGGCGAGCATCGTTACACGAAACGGGCGGTCGTCGTTTAGTGTTAATCATAATGTTAGTGACCATGACAGTTTAAAAACTTATATCGTTACACGTCTTCTCATACTTTGATTCACACTGCAAACTACCGATAGAGCCGAACGAAGTATGAAAAGAACCTCGCCCGCCTCGCTCGCTTGCCCGCCCGCCAGCTGGCGGTGTGGCCTGCACTTCATACTTTGGTTCACACCCCGACCTACAGAGCTAAGTTACGTCAGCGATACAAACGATCCGACGATGCCAGCGATTCTATTCGTTCACCTCACCCGCCTCGCCCAATTCGCCCGCCCGCTCACTCGCCCGTCCGTCCGTAGTTTTCGGTGTGAACCCACATAGTTTAGCTCTCTAAAGCTTCGCTTAGTTTATATTATAGATGCCCTCGCCTCGCTTCGCCGGCTAGCTCGCTCGCTAGCTAGCATAGCTGTAACTTGCATGCGAAAGCTATGGATTTACAAGCACTGTGTAGGTACGTGTAACATTAGCGCGAAGTGATAGCCAGTTTTCAGTGAATTTTTCTATTGGTCGTGGATGGCTAAATCCAAAACTATGAGGAATAGCGAAAACTACTCAACGGAGTCTCGGGCCCGATTTTGATGAAAACTAAAACTGCTTCATTGGAATTTAAAAAAAAAAAACACTCTTAGCCAGGAATAGAACCCGATCATTTTGCAAAAAAAACCACTGTATTAATGTTACACCTTCTCAATTCTGGAGAGTAACATAAGGCAAATTAAACGAAAAAGCTCATTTTTCAAAATACCTTTCTGGGTGTCTTACGTTACTTACCTTTTAAATATTTAGTGATTAACTGTGTTGTGTTGACGTCAAGTTATTTCTTCCAAGCTTCTTACGTACCTATATTGCGATTTATTCCTTCGGTTTAACAGTAGGACCTACATACTTACTAATGCAGGAACTTGTCCATTTTAATTTTCTACAGGCTCCACAGTGACTTTGGAAGTATGTTCTGAAGAAACTATGTACGAGATCATGATGAGGTATCTACCGCACAACAGCCACTTTATGTCCTATACATGGCGGTACATGGGCAGGGGCCTTAACTTCAAGAAAACTCTGGAAGAAAACGGTATACCCGATGAACGTGACAAATTCAGTGATGTGGGGTTAGCCGAAAACATTCACATACCCGCCATTTTGATTTACTACAACGATGACTTGACTCAAGGTAACATGTTTTTAAATTACATGATCATAAATGTCTCTTCAACTCATTGTCAACCCAGCATGTCGCAGTCTACTGCTGGGTGTAGGCCTGGCTCAAGATCGCGACATCTAGCTCGCCAAATGCGAACTAAAATTCCTGCAACGCACATGCAGAGCTATCCACGAAATTAGCAACTCGAGAACAACCGTCTGACAGTAGCCCAAGACACGATATCTAGCTGGTTGGAGGATCTTGCCTTTTCTATGAAGGGTTAGGAGCTATACACCCTATTCATCATACTTCTATACTTCGCCACAAGCTATGTCGGTTACTGCAGTCCTTCCCGGATTTCTATCTCGGATCTTAACCTCCAAAGACACACTCCGAGCATATCCCGCTGCATACTATTTGTTGGCCAATTCAGGAGATCACTATATCACAACCACAACTAGTTTTGATTGAATAAATCTGCGTTGGAAGTCGTCTCATTAGTTACAACGCACACGGTTCAAAATCGCTTGACTCTCCTCCTCCCCCTTTTCAGTCGTTAAATATTGGCTTGCTATGAGGGTGAGGGTACTGATGAAGAGTTAGTAGTAGAGTAGACTTTTGGGGGGAAGGGGATTACTAAGTAGTGTCTCTATAAGGGACCTTGCGCACGACACGGACACGTCCGCGACTTTTGGCTACAGGAGGTGAAGTGACTTTTGGTCCTGCGAATCATCTTCCTGCCCTCACGCTATGATTGACTCCTTTTTCTTTCATATCATTCCTCAATATCCATCCATCTTTTCATTGGTCTTCCTCTCCCTCTCCGTCATCTTTTATATTCATAACTCTTTGAGTCACATGTGTTTCATCCCTCCTAATCACGTGTCCATACCAACACAGACGACTGCCTCCATCATTTCTTTAACAGGCGCCACTTTCAAACTTTCTCTTACCTGTGCGTCACTGTTAAAATCAGTGATCTTTGTTGTCGTTGAAATAAGGTTGCTTTTGAGTTATTGCTGTCAGAGTTAAAATAATGATGTAAAAGGATACCTGTTAACGACCTCACTAAGACGTGGCAATGGAAAACAATTTTTAAGACTTTTTTTTTCTAATGGCTTCTTTGTACATTTTATTTTCAGATCCACCAAGAACTGAATGTTTCTGCGAAGACCCCGTTTGTGTATCGAAAAGACAAGAGGGATGCTTTAAATCGACCAAATTGTAACAAATTATATATAGTGGTTTGCACTTATTATTTCAACTCTACGAGCGTATACGTTCATACAATTTGATTTGTAAAGTGGTTTGCATATAGGGCCTGCGCAGACGATTCACTAGAATAGCATAGAATATCATTTATTTTTGAGTATTGGTAGGTACATAAAGATCTTACAATTTAGATTAGTTCACATACTAGTATACTACCGTTGCCGGTGTAGAAATATTAGAATTTTAATATAATTATTATCATAATGTGACTAATACACCAATATTAATTTATTTAGAGAAAAAAACTTTATACATTTACAATACTATAGGTAATTTATATTATTAGTGGAATTATCATTTACAATACTATAGGTAATTTATATTATTAATGGAATTATAAATGAATTATTAGTAATGATTATTAATTTCTGCTTCTATGTTACTCTTGTTTAAACATCGAATGGTTTATGTCGTGTCGTCGGCAAATAATGTACTTTTGTGTTTTAGGATCTTGCAGTGATCATTAATGTAGATTATGAATAAAGGAGGCCTTAAAATGGTCCCCTGTGGTACCCATGTGGCAAGTGTTAGTTTTAATTTCAGATTTATATGTAATTTTCATGTTAATTAGTTATAGTGGTAGTTATTTTTTTAATTAATGTTCTTTGCTGGCGATTCGACAAATAACTTTTAAACCAATCAAGCACTTTACCTCTTACGCTCAAGTTTGCAAAGTAATCGTCTAAGTGAGACAAAATCAAAAGCATTGCTCATACCCAGAAATACTGATAGTGCTGACATTTTGTTATTAAGTGCTTCTGTAATGAATTTTACTAAAGTAAAACTAGCCAACGTAGTGGTAGAATATTATTTTTACTGACGTAGATATTAATTTTAGTGCGTAACTTCTTCAAAGGTTTTTGCCATTATTGGAATTAATGTGATAGGCATGTATCAATATTGGTGCGATCACCTTTTTTGAAGATAGGTTTAACTAAAGATTATTTTAATCTGTTGGGAAATATTCCTTGTTCTAGTGACAAATTAATTATGTAACTCAATGGGGTTGCTATGACTTTAGCACTTCATTTAATTATTTTAGTTGTGGTGTCATCGCAAGCAGTAGCATTTCTGTTATTTAAAGAATTAATTTTTATAATGTCAGCCTCAGTTACTAGGGTTAAAAATAACGAGTCTCTATTAGAGGTAAAACTAATGTTGATCAAGTCGTTACTTAATTTAATCAAATTTATCTCAGTTACTTCAATAAAATAGTCATTGAATCGGTTGCAGATATCAATGGGGTTATTAGTTATTTTGTCTTGGTATATTTAACGTTTCGATGTCACTTTTATCACCAGAATTATTAAAATTGTTTTTATTTTTATAATAGACCATGTCGCCTTACAATTATTTTTAGAGTTATAAATATATTTATCATTATAATTTTTTTGTGTTTTTGTTATGCATTTTCTTAAAATTGTTGAATGTGTTAAATAATTCTTCTTAAGGTTATGTTTGCTTATAGCGTCATGTTGATATTTATTATATAGTATTCTTTTCTTAATGCAAGATAATTTGAACCGTTTGATTATCCATTTATTTTTTACAGGTTATTTATTATCTTTCTTGATACTTATTTCGGGAAAAGATCATGAAACATGTTAAACGACCTATGCAGCATGTTTCCTCTTAAACTTCATTAAAACTCAGAGCCGATATGCATTGTAAAAACTTATTGATGTTATTTTCAATATTTTTTTTTATAGTTTCATACCAAAATTGTAGTGTTTGTTTTGTTATTAGTTCTAGGGAGATAAAAAGTTATTGATTGACCTGTGTCATGGTTCGAGAGAGCTAAGTTAAGAGAAATATACTAGCTATTTGGTATATGCTGGTTTTTTTCTGGTGGGTAATGCTATAATGCCTTTTAAGTTTTGTCGTTTGAAGAAAAAAACACAACTAGAACGTTATAGTACTTTTTATTGTTTTTTAAAGTATTCACCACGTAGCTTAATACACTTTTCCATTCGCTCAAACCAGTTATTATAACATTTATTCCACTCTAAAGTGGGGGTGTTCAAAATGGCTGATTTGAAAGCGTCGACTGCTTCTTCACCGGACTGGAACCTTTGACCACGAAGACTTTTCTTAATTTTAGGAAATGTAAAGAAATCGTTAGGGCTTAGGTCAGGCGGTAGGAGGGGTTCCCATCGGCGTCGAGTCGACGTTGAAGTACCTAGGACTCGTCCTCGACAGCCGGTGGAACTTCGTGGAGCACTTCCGACGTTTGGCTCCCAAACTGGAACGGGCCGGGGCTGCTTTCAAGCAGCTCTCGCCCAACCTGAGGGGCGCGTTAATTGAGGCTGCGAGCCGCGCACTACTTGAACGTGCCCCAAAAGGTGGTAGCCGTAAGGCTGTTCCGTGGGTACCGCACGATCTCCGGTGAGGCGGCGAGCCTCCTTGCCGGATTGCCGCCATGGGATCTGGAGGCCATAGTCCTTGCGCGCCTGCCCGAGTGGCGCGCGGAGGCACTACGCCGGGGGGAAAGTCCGCTGCCGCGGCAAATTGTCGCTCAGCGACAATTCCCTCCTCCTCCTCTCATTCCCTCAAAACTGCCTGCCATTTCAAACTAAAACTTGATCTGTCTCCTTTTTCCTCTTCTAGACTATGCAGAGGTCTATTTTTATTTTTATTATAGTGTGCAATAAAGAATATACTGCATGCGTATGAGTTATGTAACTCCTTCCCGTTCATTTGCCGTAGTCGAGGAAAAAAGGTTTCAATTCAATATAAACTCAACAAACGACGGAATGACATAAGCATTTAACATCTCAGAAACAAAAAAAAACTTATCATGTTGTCAATAATCTATGTACGAATATCTATTTATACATTTTTTATATAAAATTATACATTTTTTATATAAACTAAAGAAAGAGATTCATTGATTAATATCCACGTTTATGATTGTAATTAACTACGAGGTATTGCCAAAATTGTGGTGTATCTTGTTGATAAAGAAGAGCCATGAGATATACGAAACAGCAATGGTACACGCCAGCCGAGTTGGCTATTCACAACCAAGCAACAGACTGCTGGGTGTCGGTCAACGGCATCGTCTACGATTTGACAAACTGGCTCCAAGAACAGTTCAAGCTCTGCAAATGTTTGAAGACATGCTCCTGTCCCATCAAGAATTGGTACTGTAACAACTGCGTGGAGTATTGCAGTTGTTTCAAAAAAGGATATTTCTATTGCGATGCAAAAAGGGTAAGTAACTTCCTGCACTTGAAGATATAATATAGACTAAGAACTATTGATTGAGTACCTACTTAGTTATGAAGTTTGTAAACACCGCTACTCAGTCAGACCACGTGATCAGATTACGTGTACAAAAGAATTTCGGTGTTTCACATCTGCCAGGCATGCCGCGACGCCTCATTGTTTTATTTTTTGGTCCTCCATTCATGTGACTGAGGGTTGAAATAAAAATATCTAACTACGTATATACATATAACTGTGTAGGGTGTCTATCGATAGGTCTTGAAAACCGGCCAAGTGCGAGTCGGACTCTTGCATGTAGGGTTCCGTACTATCGTAGTAGGCTTAGGAATTTTTAATTTATTTTTTTCTTTATTTTTTTACACATATTCATTACATTTTTATATATAAGAATATAAAATAACATAAAAAAAAAAAAAATTAGCCCAAAATCAAAAAATCAAAATCAAAGCATTTATTTCAAGTAGGCCCGTTACAGGCACTTTTGAACTGTCGAAACAAAGACAACAATGAAATTTAGCTACAGTCCCAGTCACAAGGCATAAAAACTGTGAAAGTACTGTAGTTGCCCATTCCCTAACGTAGATCTCTATGGAGAAGAACGGGCAAGAAACTCCATGGACACTCTTTTAAATCAGAATATTTTTACAAAACCTTGGTTACATCATTCATGTTTAGATGGTACATTATGTGAGAGCGATGTAGCAAGATGTGCACGTTAAAAGTGTCCATAGTAAAAACAAGGAAAAGAACAATTCAAAAAATAAAATAATTAATTCAAATAAGCCGTGGCAACCAAGAGATGACCAGTCACAACTGACAGCGCCCGTTCACGAACATGACGCATGTATCAGCACCATTCAACTCAACCATTTTGAAGGGAACTAACTGATCCGACACACGCGCCACCATCAGCGAGACATTTGAGTGAGCATGACATACACTTAACCGCCAGGGCAAATTCAAGTCATAAAAAAAAAAAAATGACGTAGGTTATCAACGAAGGATAGCTTTCTATTACATAGTACTCACATAATATGGGCTATGCGGTTATATAATACCAAAAGAAATTGAATCTATACAATGCAAAGATAGTTGTACAATCTTCAGCAGCTCCAACAATACTATTTAATGCTATCCATTAATCAGTTTATGCGCCCCTGTCCATGTGGAGCAGGACCGGCATTGAGCCAAGCATTTTTATCAGAGATATAATCGTCCAACTTGTATTATGCTTGCTTACATAGTGTGCGTTTAATGCATGATTTAAATTTCGTCTCATTCAGTTCAAGAATACTTTGTGGAATTTTATTATAGCATCTTAAACAGTACCCCATGAAAGATGAGTCTACTTTAGCGAGTCTGAAGCCCGGCTGAACTAATTGGTCTCTAGTTCTCGTACTGTAATTGTGTCTGTCACCTCTTTTATTAAAAAGATGTAGATTTTTTCTAACGTACATTATGTTTTCGTAGATGTATTGACAATGTACCGTCATGATTTTGATTTCCTTAAACAGTTCCCTTAGAGAATCACGCCTACGAAGATTATATATGGCTCTGATGGCTCTTTTTTGCAGAATAAATATAGACTCAATGTCTGCAGCCCGTCCCCATAACAGAATGCCATAAGACATTATACTATGAAAGTAACTAAAATAGACCAGTCTAGCGGTATCTACATCAGAAAATTGACGGATTTTTCTAACAGCATATGCTGCTGAACTTAGGCGCCCCGCAAGAGATTTCAAATGAGAACCCCATTGTAGCCTTGAATCAAGCGTAAGCCCCAGGAAAACGGTTTTATCTACGAATTCAAGTTTCTCTTTATTCAATACTATATCACACTCGTTACTTTTAACATTTGGTAAAGCAAATCTTATGCATTTCGTTTTTTTTTCATTTAATACTAAATTGTTTGCTGTGAACCAATTATGGACCTGAAGTAGGGCATTATTTACGTCATCTAGATTTTGGGCCCGTCTATTTATCTTAAAAATTAGAGAAGTGTCATCAGCAAATAACACCATATTTTGAGGTTGGTTTTTCAATAAATAGGGTAGATCGTTTATATATACTAGAAAGAGGAAAGGACCCAATATTGAGCCTTGCGGAACCCCCATTTTTACTTTTAAACCCTGTGAATTAACACCATTTATTTGAACATATTGTTGTCTATCACTTAAATAAGATTTTACCAAACTAAGTGCAAGTTTACCTAGTCCGTAATGCTCAAGTTTCAAAAGCAATGTGTCGTGATTTACGCAATCAAATGCTTTGGAGAGGTCACAAAATATTCCTATTGCGTCTTGGGATGCTTCCCACGCAGAAAATATGTGCTTTAATAAGGTTACACCGGCGTCAGTTGTACAACGTCCCTTAGTGAAACCAAACTGTTGGTCGTGTAAGATTCTGTTGGTGTTAAAATGATTGAGCATTTGATTAAGCATTACTTTTTCAAACACCTTGCTAAAAACTGGCAACACGGATACAGGTCTATAATTATTAGTATCTTTACTATCCCCGGATTTGAAAAGAGGTATGACTTTACTGTATTTCATTAAATCAGGGAAAACTCCTTGGTCTACACACAAATTAAAAATTAAAGCTAAGTATGGTGCTACAGTCTCAACTATGGATGTACAAACTTTGATAGACATTCCCCAAAGATCTTCGGTCAGTTTGACTTTTATTTGCCGGAAAGCTTTAATAACTATCATAGGGTTTATGTGTTTAAATTTAAATTCAGCCGGGCAGCCAGACACATTCGCCTTTGATAAACCAATTGCTATTTCAGGAGAGGAATTAAGAGACTCCGTAGTTTTTAACGGTATATCGGTAAAAAAATTCACAAATTCTTGAGCTACTGCCTGATTAGAGCTTTTAGGACCACATGCTGTATCTAAGGTGTAGCTAGTGTTACGTATTTTCTTCCTGTTAGTCTCGTTATTTATGACTTTCCAAACTGTCTTTATTTTATTTTCTGCTGTTTTGATCTTGTTGCTAATGTGCAGGGCTTTGGCAACCTTGCATGTATTTCTAAAAATGTTTGAATACTTAGCAACATACTTATTAAAAGTTTCAGTGTTTATATAAGATTTAAGGTCATAAAGCTCAAATAGTCTTTCCCTACTTTTTCTGATACCTCTAGTTGCCCAATCACTAAATATAAATTTAGGGCAAATACTTTTTGTCTTCTTTTCAAAAGTTTTGTTGTATTCAGTGTGAACTATTGAAAAGAAATGATCATACAATTGATTTATATTAATATCGTCCATATGATGGCTCATAACACTTAACTTGTTCTGCAGGGAAATATTATACCTATTTAATTTGCTAGTAGTTATAGGTCTAAATTTAATCTGAACATTTTGCAATGGTGTGTTACACCTAAAAGTTACAGTTTGTCCGCTGTGGTCAGACGGCAGGCAATTTACTATGGCTTTATCTAAGTAATCGCAATCGCAGAAAACATTATCTATACAAGTAGCAGAAGATGGAGTGACTCTAGTAGGTTCTATAAAAATGTTGGTCAAGTCAAATGACTTAAAAAGATTTAATAACCGACTGCTATTTGAATTGTCTTCTAAAATATTGATATTGAAATCACCACAAGTAATTGTAGATTTATTACTGGCTGCAAGTTTTGCCAGGACATCTTCCATTATTGATTCAAATAAGGAAAAGTTTTGATAGTTTGGGGGTCTGTACACACACACAATTACATGCTTATCTAGCTCAACACAGGACAGTTCGACGCAATGTTCAACCGAGAGACCTACTATGTCAATACGTTGTTTATATTTAACACAATTTTTCAAAAGTATTAGGGAACCTCCACGCAGCATAGATTTACGGTTAAAGCAGCTACCAACCGTATAGTTCTCATAATTAATCAGCATTTGGTAATCTTTTAGCCAATGTTCGGTAAAACAAATAATGTCAAACATATTTTTTTCTAAAAACAATTCAATTTCTAATAATTTGGAAGAAATGCCTTGGATATTTTGGTGGAATAATTTTAAGGTGTTCTGCTGAGGCCCTTTTTTACTAACTAATTGAGTGCAAGAAGATACCTTGTTGTTGATAGGTTTAACAATATTGTTAAAGGTACCTTCTTTTGTCTCACTACCTAGTTTAAATTAATATTAATATCTGGAGTGAGCCCCGAGACTCTACTACCAGTGGATTCTACTTGAGAATCATCTATAATTACGCATGGATCCTCCGATTTACAGTTATTATAAAAATGTTTATTAGTATGATTACTAATAGTCGCGGTGTTAATAATATAACTAAACTTAGACATACTATTTATGTCTGTGTGAATATTATAAGCTAATAGCCTAGCTATTTTGTGTCTACATCTAATTGGTAGATACACCTTACCCCGTGTCGACTTAAGTTTATCAACAATAGTGTTGATATCCAGATATATAAGTCTGTCACTATAGTGACCTACTAAGAAATGTACATGCTTATTTAACATATGTATGTAATTGTTTTTTCTACTACTTAAATTTTTAAAATATGGAAAAGCACACAATATGATCTTACTACAGCTTAACTTTAACAACTCTGATACATACTCGGTGATGTCTTCCTTTTTAATATTTGAACTATTTCCAACACATATAGTAATGGTGGTATTAGGATTACAAACATTATTTATTACCGAAGCCATGACCTGTTTGTAGGTTGACCCGGGCGTGCAATAATTTTGGGTACAATAACTAAGGTTATTACTGATTAATTTACCTAGCCCTCTACCTATACCATCAGAGAACATAACTGAATGATAACAATTTTTACTATCAGGTGATACAAAATGACTAATCTCAGGCTGTACTACTTGTGACTCATGAAATGTAATGACAGGGATTGCATCTGGGTTGATGGTGCAGTCCTGAGCGCTCATAGCTTGGGACGGGTCCTCCGTTGCCTCAGGCTGGAGGGCATCAAGACTGGGTTCACTCCTACAAGTACAATGAGTGTTGCTGAGAGTCAGCAAGTCCACTTTGTCTACTAACTCATTAGTGGCTAGAATATGCTCCTTAATTTGGTTGCTAGACATATCATATTTATTCCCACCCACCGCCCACCGGCGGCATCGGGAACAGGGTCCGAGCTACCAGTGGTCAGGGCTCCTCCTAACAATACGCGCCGTGTCTAGAAGAACTGCCTTCTGAATCAAGCGCTTGATCCAGCTGCCCAGCGAGAGCCTCCTCAGAAATTGGTCGAGGCTCTTGGCTATTAAACCATTGGCCGACACGACTATCGGCACAATGACTGCTTTAGTCACGTCCCACATGTCGACAACCTCGCGAGCCAGATCTATATTTGAATTGTTTATCTTTCTCTACTTTCACGAGGTTCTCGTCATGCGGAACCGTAATATCAACAATCATTGCCCGACGCTCCAATCGGTCTATCACCACAATGTCAGGCTTATTGGCAACAATAGTCCTGTCAGTGACGATAGGTCGATCCCAGTACAACGTGATATTACCATCATCGCGAACTGGGTCGGAATGCAACCTCCAAAGCACTCCTCAATTGTGCGTTGCACTGGGTACTCACGGATATAACTTCATCATCATCCTATTCACCACCGCCGTCGGATCGCGGCGAAGCACTGGTAACATTCTGCAGCTGTACCGCGATCATAGGTGAAGCAGGCGTAACTAGGTTACTCCGTGATTCGGAGCGTAGTCGATCAAGTAGGTACGGTGTCATCCAACATATGGTTACGCTGGATGACCCGCACTTGATCCGACAGTCGTTACGCCGAGCTCAAGCACCTGAAACAGAGAGAGCATCCGACCGCGATACGCAGTCAAGTTGCTTCCATAATATGCTCGCATGACGTTCTCATTAATGGACTGAGTCCATCGCATGCGCGACACATTTCCACCGGCAGCGGGGACCCTGTTCGGGGCCGGTTGGCCTCGAGTGTCCAAGCCTGCTGGTGGTCGTCCTATTCATCGTCGTCGTGGTGGTGATGGAGTCGACGGCGGGGAGAAAAACTCGTCGCTCGAGCTTGAAGCAACTGCAGCGGCCGAAGACACAGCACTCACGGTTGAGGCGCGTCCCGACGGCTGCGAGGCGGAGCTGAGCGACGAGTCCGGAGATGGTGGGTGTGCCCGTAGTTTGGCCCGGCTTCTAGTCAGCATAGTTTCTTCTTCGTTCGATTATAAATGTCAAAGACATACATATTGATGTACAGTCGCCGTCAGATATATTGTAGCAGACAAGGTGACCAAATACTTCTGAACAATTTAAAATGTCAATAAGTTCCATACACTACAAATTACCATTAATATCTGAACATTCATTACTTCATTAATATCTGAGCAGATGCTTGTCAATAATTTCTATACACACAACTAACCAAAAATATCTGAACACTTACAACGTCAAGTGTTCAGACAAACACTGAGCTTACCTAATTCGTTACTGCGTGATATAAAGGACGAACCAAAAACGACTATCGACTTGACTATGGTGGTTAGTCCAGTCATTTGGTAGTTTTACTTGGAAAGTTTTTAAACTGGTGATTTTATTGAGGTCGACGTGCTCTCTTCGAATTTTCACATTGTCCCCAGATTTCTACCGCAAAGGCATAAATGACTATTGATTTTACCAAAAAATTGTATGGCAGTGCAAGCAGCCAAGATAAAACAATGAGCGACAAAGTGGAACACGTCGAACTCATTAAAATAAGCAATTTTCAAAACTCCCGGAAAAAAATCCACTCTTTTTGAACACCAAACTAGGTATAGATACGATGGAAAGGGAATACAAATTGTATAGAAAATCATTAGCTACAAAATGTTATAAACTGCCAGGGTCATCGTAGTATATAAATTAGCAAAAGAGTTTCTATAAATATTGTATTTATAGTAAAGTTGGAAGCACTTCCTACTGCAATTTTTCCTCAACTGCTCTGATATTTAAGACTACTCCATCGGCGTAGACACACTTGACGTTGTAAGTGTTCAGATATTTTTGGTTGGTTGTGTGTATAGAAATTATTGACAAGCATCTGCTCAGATATTAATGAACTAATGATTGTTCAGATACTAATGATAACATGTAGTGAAAGGGCATTATTGACATTTTAAATTGTTCAGAAGTATTTGGTCACCTTGTCTGCTACAATATATCTGACGGCGACTATAGGTAGGTATGTATATTTATATTTATTTCATGGTTTCAAATTATTGTAATATAATTTTTGTTTTATTTCTTTCTATTTTTATTGTCCAAAACATATGATTTCAATTAAATTGGCGAAATTATTTCTATTATTAGCGGCAACAGAATTGCACATTCTGTGAAAATTTCAACTGTCTACCTTTTACAGATCATGAGGTACAGCCCGCTGTCAGACAGACGGACGGACAGCGGAGGTCCCGTTGGTTAACATGATATCGAGGTTCATAACACACTTTTTTTAAAGTCGATACTTTGTTTTTCATTAACATGCTGTGAAAAACAAAATTTTGTTTTGCTGTTGAGTGAAAATTGTTGGTGCCCTTTGATCGCGAGGCCGACACGCGCTTGGCCGGTTTTTTACTCTTCGTTTGTTCTTCCCCTCCTTCCTCATCCTTGTCTCCCTCTTCTCATCCTTGTCTCCGTCTCCTTTGGTGGAATCTGGACTTTAATGTTGCCATTTAAAGCAAATTCTCTAAAGATTACCTACAGAGCACGGAATCGCCGCGCTGGCGGACGGCAGTTATAAAATTGAATAAAAGTATGTTAAGCGCCAAACTTCTGTCCCTGACTAGCTTCACAACCGTCAGTTGTATCGGTTAGGTCAAATATTGACAATCCTCTAACGTCTATAGCTGCGGCCTCGGCTGTTGGCTGTAGACTGTAAGCAAGCATCTCCGTAAATACAGAATTAAAGTAGGCAGGTACCTAATTCTTAACAAAAAAAACTTTAATTTATAGCTAGCCATGACTGTGTTAGTCTACGCTGGAAAGGACTTGAGCTTTCTCTTCAAAGATGGCGAATGGGTGCGTCACACCCATCCTATCACCGGTTCACGGGTCACATACAGGTCGCACGGCCACGCCTTCCGGCGCCCCATAGTCCCTTCTCCTCGGTGGCGACCCCTGGACGAACCATGGTGGAGCGACAAATGTATGGTGGGCAAAGCTTCAGCTAAAACTAGGCCCATCAGAATAACTAATACTTTAACAGGCAAGTAAAGACGGTTTTCCTACACTACCCTGAATCCAGGCGTCCATGCCACAAGGCAGAGCGAACGTCGCGTCACTAGGTGCCGTAAAGCGCAGGCCACACCGCCAGCTAGCGAGCCGGGCGAGCATCGTTTCACGTCTTCTCATACATTGATTCACACTGCGAACTACCGATAGAGCCGAACGAAGTATGAAAAGAACCTCGCCCGCCTCGCTCGCTCGCGCCCACCCGCCAGCTGGCGGTGTGGCCTGCACTTCTTACTTTGGTTCACACCCCGACCTACAGAGCTAAGTTACGTCAGCGATACAAACGATCCGACGATGCCAGCCATTCTATTCGTTCACCTCACCCGCCTCGCCCATTGCGCCCGCCCGCTCACTCGCCCGTCCGTCCGTAGTTTTCGGTGTGAACCCACATAGTTTAGCTCTCCAAAGCTCCGCTTAGTTTATATTATATAGATGCCCTCGCCTCGCTTCGCCCGCCAGCTCGCTCGTTAGCTAGCGTTGTGGGTGTGGCCTGCGCTTAATGCCGACGCTAACTCACTGCTGTAACTTGCATGCGAAAGCTATGGATTTATAAGCACTGTGTACGTGTAGCATTAGCTTTGCGAAGTGATAGCCAGTATACCTACAGGATGAATTTTTCTATTGGACGTGGATGGCTTAATCCAAAACTATGAGGAATAGCGAAAACTATGTGACTCAGGCTGGCTGGACAAATCTTCAAAATAGCTCGCATTTATCTAGGTCATTAGGGCACTTTATATGACGGCTAAACACCCTTATTTCAGAATTTGTGACGCTACAGAATCTTAGATAATCGATTGAAAACGTGTCCAGCCATCTTGAAAAACCACTTTTCGCTGGTCTCTCAATCTCGGTAACGGAAGTGATTTTCACGACGTTTTGCATATCAACGGGCGTCACATAAATTTGTAACAGGCATCGAGCTAAAAGTTTTTTGATCCATACAGCGGTTTAGTAAAAAAATGCAAAAATCTGTGTCCAGCCAGCTTGAATTTACGTATAAAACTTCTGGCTGGCACTTCCGAATCTCAATAACGGGAGCGTTTTCGAATATGATTCCTTAACTAACATTTAGTGACGCAATGTGTAACAGTAAAAAAGTTTGATTTATGGCGTCACATGTAAGGGTTTACGAGAAATCAATAAAAACTTAATGTCCAGCCAGCCAGTACTTCCGTTACCGAGATTGAGAGACCAGCGAAAAGTGGTTTTACAAGCTGGCTGGACTTTACGATCGATTATCTAAGATTCTGTAGCGTCACAAATTCTGAAATAAGGGTGTTTAGCTGTCACATAAAGTGCCCTAATGACCTAGTTAAATGCGAGCTATTTTGTAGATTTGTCCAGCCAGCCTAAGTCGCATCGAAAACTACTCAACGGAGTCTGGGGCCCGATTTTGATGAGAACTAAAACTGCCTCATTGGATTTAAAAAAAAACTATACTCCTAGCCAGGAATCGAACCCGTTTATTTTGGAGAAAAAAACCACTGTATTAATATTACACGATTCGATAGTGGATAGTGGAGTATGATCAAATTCTAGAGAGTACCTAATGACTTATGGCAAACTAAACGAAAGAGCTCATTTTTCAAAATACCTTTCTGGGTGTCTTACGTAACTTACCTATTAAATATTTAGTGATTAACTGTGTTGTGTTGACGTCAAGTTATTTCTTCCACGCTGCTTACGTACCTATATTGCGATTTACTCCTTCGGTTTAACAGTAGGACCTACATTCATACAAATGTAGGAACTTGTCCATTTTAATTTTCCACAGGCTCCACAGTGACTTTGGAAGTATGTTCTGAAGAAACTATTTACGAGATCATGATGAGGTATCTACCGCACAACAGCCACCTTAATTCCTATACATGGCGGTACATGGGCAGGGGCCTTAACCTCAAGAAAACTCTGGAAGAAAACGGTATACCCGATGAACGTGACAAATTCAGTGATGTGGGGTTAGCCGAAAACATTCACATACCCGCCATTTTGATTTACTACAACGATGACTTGACTCAAGGTAACATGTTTTTAAATTACATGATCATAAATGTCTCTTCAACTCATTGTCAACTCAGCATGTCACAGTCTACTGCTGGGTGTAGGCCTGGCTCAAAACCGCGACATCTAGCTAGCCAAAGGCGAACTAAAATTACTTGCAACGCGCTTGCAAGGCTATCCACGAGATTAGCAACTCGAGAACAACCTTCTGGCCAGTTCTGGCAGTAGCCTAAGACACGATATCCAGCTTGTTGGAGGATCCTGCCTTTTCTATGAAGGGTTAGGAGCTATACACCCTGTTCATCATACTTCTATACTTCGCCACAACACCTTGTCCGCCTACTGCACACACTGTCGTAGCATCCTTTTTAACATTAACCATTAAAAAGACTACACGACCTCGTCGGTCCATCCGAGGCGCCACACACTAGGGTTGCCGATACGCGGTCACCACTCCAGAACTCGTTTGCTCCATCGGCCATATTTATAAGTCCTTCGATAAACATGGCCAGCCCACTGCCATGCAGCTTGCTTCTTTGCAAGCTAGGTCGGTAACTGCTGTCCTTTCCCGGATTTCCATCACGGATCTTATCCTTCAAAGAAACTCCGAGCATATCCCGCTGCATAACATTCATTGGTCAATTCAGGAGATCACTATATCACAACCACAAGTTTTGATTGGATAAATCTGCGTTGGAACTTTGGAAGTCGCCACATGGTTCAAAATTACCTACACTCCCCCTTTTCTGCTGTTAAATATAGGCTTGATATGAGGATGAGGGTACTGATGAAGAGTTAGGGACCTTGCGCATGAAACGGCCACGTCCGCGACTTTTGGCCACAGGAGGTGAAGTGACTTTTGGTCGAAACCAGGAAGCAATGTTGGTCACATAACCGGGCGTCCGAGCAGTTTTGTTTAAGATAGCGGCTGGTCATGCGACAAGTCGTGGTCGTGGCCCTGTAGTGCGCGAGGTCCCTTTTTTTTTGGAGGGTGAGAAATCATCAAATGACTCCTCCCGCTCTGGGCAGAGCGGAAGGGAGTGTCAGACTCTTACTGACTAAAAAACACCCATGTTCCTTCATTGGCCCTTTATGTTCCAGGGCCGCGGTATCTCTTTCGAACAGTCCCGCAGCCCTGGCAGGCACCGGCCCTTGCGGGCCCCTCCCGTATGCTGACAACTCTTTGAGGCGCGCGTGGAACACGAACGCGCCGTCGACACGGCCTGCCCGTCGTCATACGACGGACGGACGGCGAGCTAGCCCATTACTCGCCGTCCACAGGCCCGCGCCTACGGTGGCCGAGAGCCATCACGGCGTGGCCCCCGACGCCCGGTGCTTCTCCCGCGGCGGCTGGGACGTGAGGAGGTTCATGCGCGAGGTCCCTTATAGAGACACTATTTCGTCGTACTCTGTATCATCTTCCTGCCCTTGTTCACTGTGACTTTTCAGCGCAACACGTTTCTTTCCTTCATTCTCCGTCAATCGTCACGCCATCATTGAATCCTTTTTCTTTCATATCATTCCTCACAATACCCATCCATCTTTTCATTGGTCTTCCTCTCCCTCTCTGTCATCATTAATATTCATAAGTCACATGTGTTTCATCCCTCCTAATCACGTGTCCATACCAACAGAGACGACTGCTTTTCATCTTTTCTGTAACAGGCGCCACTTTCAAACTACCTCTTACCTGTTCGTCACTGTTAAAATCAGTGATATTTGTTCTCATTGAAATAAGGCTGCTTTTGAGTTGTTGCTGTCAGAGTTAAAATAATGATATGAAAGGATACCTGTAAACGGCCTCACTCCTTCTTAGCGTATCGATGGCAATCTAAATTGTATCACTGAGACGTGACAATCAATTTTTTAATACATTTTTTCTAATGGCTTCTTTGTACATTTTATTTTCAGATCCACCAGGAATTTAAAGTTTCTGCGAAGACCCCGTTTGTGTATTGAAAACAAATTATATATAGTAAGAAATAAACCTAATATGAAATCAATGAAACTGCCGTTTGTTTTATTTTAAAGAAGTCGTGGGCTCAATACAAATTACCTACCATATTCAAAAATGAAGCAACTTCCATACAAACGTTCATTTCCTATTTCCTGGTCAGGGCTCGTATTGTAAGGAGGTTCCTCTCTCTGGAGCCTTGACCGCTGGTGGCTTGGACCCTGTTCCCGATACCGGTGGGCTACAATTTTTATTTTTAAATGTTTTTTACAAGGAATATTTAAAAATATATAAAAATTGTAAAGAAATAAAGGAAGGATACTGTCTCACTGCTGGGCATAGGCCTAACTTTTATTATTTAAAACCTGTGCAATTACTGGCCATAATAAATATTAAAACATTTAAATTGAGACATAATATATTTGTATAATAATGTAAATATATTACAATTAAATGTAACTATTACAATTTAAAAGAAATAATATTAACCACACACACTCTTGAGTTTAACTAAGTTTATGAGATATCATAGATTTTTTTTGTTTATACCAGGTTTTTAAAAACTAAATAATGTTACATATAACAGGGATAACTATGGCGGCTATGCAAACCATCATAAATAAAAGTACTAATAATTGAAGTTATAAATTGATCTAGTTTTTTTTTTCTAATAACATCAAAAGAGGTTTCAAATGCAACAAAAAAAAAAACTTAATCATGAAACCCGCTATTCATATAAATAACAGTTTTAGGATATAAATCCACAAAGCATGGAATCGCCGCGTCAATAGCACCTAAACAGTAAATTACTAATAAAATAGGGTAGCGAAAGGTGTAAACGGACTCTTCACGAAGTGCTGACGGCTGCATTGACTAGCACAGGGGTTATGAACGTATTTTAAAGTAAAGCACAGCGCAGTTCAATTAGCAGTGATAGCTAGTGGTGTGACCGTAGGACTGCCAAGCCTAGGTCTCAAGTTCGAACCCAAGACACACACCTCTAATTTTTTAACTTGATAAGAAGTTGGAACTTTGATCTCCGATATCTCCGTAAATAGGTCCCCAGCTATGGTTCAGAACAAAATAAAATCGCAATGACGGAGAATAAGCGGCTTCGTTAGGGTCTTTTTACACCTATTGTCAGTTGCGAGTAAAACTTCCTGCTTGGTGTGAGTGTAACGTGTTGACAATGCCGCGGCTTGCGAGCCGTCCCCATGCTGTGTCACAACCCCTTTATCATATCGAGCACCGTTCAATGACAAATAACGCGGGAAAAGACTATCTAGGAAAAGCAACCTCGTAAATATCAACCTTACACGAGTTGAAATAAAGTAAGAAATAATAAACTTCCATTACTTCGGGAAAGCGGCAAAGCGAACAGCGGTGCGTCTTTGGTTTTATCTTTATGTTTAATCGCAATGTTCATATTTTTTGGCAGTGTCCAGCACATAAAAAAATAACTGAAAACCCGATTATTTGTCATTGAACTCATCAAATTATTAACAACTTTTGCTAAGAGGCCGATCCTGAAATCGTGCAAATAATAGTCTGCATTCATACATTTATTTAATTTCAAACATTTCAATTACACCTTGTACAGCCCTTCCACAGTTAGTTATCCTCGACTGCAATCAACCAGAAACCTTATAGCAACGGAATAAAAATAACTGTGAAAAGGACTGTCGAGATCGTTATGAGGTGCTATACACATGTTCGCGTCGGCATGACTTGGCACAACGGGCGGTAATATGGAATCATCATCTGCCTACCCTATTCCCAACTATGTTGGGATCGGCTTCCAGTCTAACCGGATGCAGCTGAATACCAGCATTTTACATGGATCCACTGTCTGTCTGACCACCAAAACCCAGTAAGTACTGCGTAAGGTAATAGGAAAACCCTTGGTCAGACTATTGTCTGACTTTCGGGCCACTGACCTGTAACGACTGTCAAAGATCTAAAAATAACAGCCGGGACCAAAGGTTTAACGTGCTTAAAATAAAAGGTAAAATAAGAGCCAGTCGATTTTTGCCGAGCCGGCCAGAACGTGATCCGAACCGATCGGCAAGAGTCGAATGACAGCAAAATATGTGTAGAGATTGAAATACAGCCAAATCGTCGTCGAAAAGTGAGTAGCACCTTATCGCGATATTTATTGCCCGTATACAGGACACTTAGCAACTAGCTAGCGAGGGGTCATGAAGCGGGCTGGTGGGGTGCCTGAGATAAATGCTTGACGATGTCCACCCAGTCATACCCGCGAGGCTTCTCGCCCGCTCTGCCGATCTCTGCTTTGTCCCACACTCTTCTCTTCTGTGCTTTCGTTAGCTGCTCCTTCTTTTCAAGGGGTTTTTTCACTTCAGTCTGGAATTTGTTAAATAATGTATATATTACGCCTGTTTGGCATACGGGAAGGCAGACGAGTGGTGAATCTGGTGTATAGGCCTTCAAGCAGTGGTGTAGAGTAGCCCTAGGTCATGAATTCAAACCCACGCAGGCACATTACTTTGTGTAGTTTATTTCATTACACCTGCTCTCAGAGTGGTGAAGGATAACATCATTAGGAAACTGGCATATCCTAGAACCAAAATGACATGTGACCACCAACCTGCACTGGTCCTAGGTGGTGTACGGCCCATGCGGGTGTAGAAAAATATCACCTACTGATTTATCGCACTATGGGCTATATCAATAAACGCAAATCTAAACCTCAAATGTATTATATAAATTTATATGGCAAATCTGAATCTCGTTATTTAACAAATAGATAGGGCATTTTGGTATACATTTCGAAGGCGGAAAAAGTCTTCTCACGTGAAAGAGACTTTACACAGCAGTTCTACTCTGCCCCTACAAACTCACCTGGTCATCTAAAACTATCTTCTCCACTCTAGTAACCACAGCCTCTTCAGTCTGTTCTGCCAGTAGTTCCGCTACCCTCTCCTTCAAGCACTCGAACAGTGTGTATGTCATCGCACAGCCAAGCCATTGCTCTGCTTCCACATTCACTATACTCAATATTTTTTCCTTTACGGGCAGTAATCTGCAAACAAAGGTGTTAGTTTGGAACACTTTAAAAAAAAGGTTGTAATAAGTAATTAGAACCTTTTTTTATAATGTTATTATTTAGTTATTACTTGCAGGCTTTTCATACCACAAGAAGCCATGACAGATCTGCTAATGAATGAAATGGCCAGACTGGCTGATCATTTACCTTGTTTCGACAGTTTTCTTCTAATTAAACATGTGATAATGATTTTCTCATGTGTGCCACTGACCAGTCTTTGGCCTAATATACATGGCATGTCATGAAAGTTTGATAATCTCCTATTATTATAATCGGACTAAAAGAATGGCAAACCAACTATTAGTATCTTACTTGTTGCTGTCATACTTACAAAGACTGATTGTAGAAAATATCCAAATTAAAGCTGGGCTTGTCTGTCGGGTATGTAGGGCCCCATGATATCTCCAGAATAAATGATTTCTCTCCATCTATGTACTGAAATGTAAAAAAATAATCCCAGCTATATTATTGGAGTGAAAAATACAGTAATTTTATGTTATTTCAGAAAATAAATATGCAATAACTAAAAATTTGTGCTCTCACTGGATCGGGCTACACATATCAGTGAGATTCTTTTCTTTAAAAGACCGTCTCATACAGTAATCCACATAACCTCATGTGACCTGACCAAGCCGTCATCTTCCTGCCCTAGTTCCATGTTACTAGGGGTTGGTACAACACATTTTTTTTCTTCAGTACTCCCCTGTCAATTTCATGAAACCATTTACTCCTTTTCTTTCATATCATTACTTTCTTTTCCACAACAGGTGCCACTTTCAAACTTCCTCTTATATGCTTATTCCTTACTTTATCCATTTTAGTCACTCCACACATCCATCTCAACTTTCTCATCTCTGCTACATGTAGTCTTTTTTCATACATCTTCTTCACTGCCCAGCATTCAAATCCATACAGTACAACAGGTAAACTTTAAAAGAGACTGTGAGCTCTTAAGGTGTAAGCAAAATTCATTTTTTTTTATGTTTTTTGCAATTTTCAGGTCAATCTCAGGTTGAATGTTTATGAAAATATGATTCATGCAAGTAACACATATGTAGCTACAGAATTATGATCATTAAAATCATCAATCCAACCCTCTAAGTTCTTTTAACCCCATTGAATGACTTTTTCAATATGCATAGTTATTGAATGGGGTTTAATAAACTTATTTTTCCTCAAAGTAGTTGAATAGGAAACACCAACCTAATTTTGATATAAAACATAATTTAATGTGGATGCATCAAACTGATATTAAAAAAAAATTAAATAGTTAAATGAATATTTACCATAATTAATTTATGATCATCTTATCATAAATACAAATAGATAGTAGAGTTAGTAGCATAACATTCTTGAAGTTTTAACACCACGAAAGTCAAAAATAGCAAGTTTACAGGAGAGTTGAAAAACTGCATAATTATACCTAGATATTTATAATGGTACAATATCATTATATAATTTGTGTTCACTTCAAATTAGATAGAGATGTTGCTTGTTTCTAATTGGCTGAAACAACTCCTCTTCCGATTCTCTAGCAAACAGTGTCAAAATTCAAAATGTCAAAACTGCCAAAAATGTACTAATTTGGTGTTAGAATTTCAACGATGACCGCGCATGGTCAATCTGTAATTCAGAATTGAAAACATACCTTGTATTGGTAAGTTTTAGTGTCAACTTGTTTGAAATTATCATCTCCTTCGTAAATTGACTTCAGGACCTCAATCTCCTCAGTCTGCTGTTCAGCATCATCAGACATTGTGAGCTATGTTTCTGTATTCTGGAAAAGAAAAAAATCAATGTATCCTATACATAATACTAAATATGTATGGGTCACATAAATTCTATAGAAATTTTACAAAATGTGGATTGTCGAGGCATATTCTTCACAAAAAATAAGGAGTGAAGAGTTCACATAAATTCAGTTTCAAGAGAACGAAAAAATTACATAAGTTTGAAAATACTTAACTAGAAAAACCAGTAGCTTACAGTTACCAATATAAACACAATTTGACACGTTCCCAACCGAAGCAATATAACTCATTGTAAATTTTCAGTGCAAGTATTATTCTAAACATAACCTATAAAAAATGTTGGTCAAGGTTTCTGACACGTTCACCTTAATTACCTGGATCTTTATAATCTGCTCTCATAAATCTCACAAGCATGTAAATAATAAATTAATTTACATTTATTCCATAACACCTAATGCCAATATTGCACTTTCTTATTGCAGCCGTTGACCTCAGCTCGAAAAAATAAACTCTATGGAAAACTTGCACAGGAATTTGCAATGTAATTATTGATTATGACAAAAGCAACAATTTCTAACAGATTATATAGTTTTCGAGATTTTCTCCTTGCATTTTGCAATTCTTCTCGATAAATGACAGCTGCTGAGCTGAATAGCTGATTGCTAAATGCTGATGATGACGACCAGTGTTACCATGTCCAAAATCTGGTCGACGGTGATACCTCTTAAAAAATACGGTAGATTCTAGTAAATTACGGTGAATGGCCGAGGAAAAAAATCGGTGCTATTTACGGTGCTATTACGACTATAAAAATAAACAAAAATAATGTTGTAAAATTAAGTTTTTATTTATCAAAAGAAAGAAACATATAATTAACTTATAATTATCAAAGAATCAGTCTGAATCTGACGACACACGATTTCTTCATTCTCATTTTTGTAAATGTTTTGGTTTAACCTGTTTACCATTTCATCATCAGGCTTAAAATTAATACAGTTTTCGCCATGCCTTTTGATAGATTGTTGTGTTAAGATATTTCCTGTTATAGACTTCGTTATCAATTTTTTTCTTTTTTTGGTTTTTATATCATTCACCTTGCTAAATATTCGCTCACATTCAGCATTAGAGTGCGGTAATGACAACATCGCAAGCATAAATGAAGGTAATTTCTCAAAAACTTTCCTGTCTTCGTTGCGTATTTGTGAAACTTGATTCCAAAATTTGTCAGGAGGATTCTGACTTGCATCTAAATCATTTGGCAAGTGAATAAGTAGTCTACGCCATTGAATTATTTATTATAATATTAAACTTCTTGACAAATGCAAATTACGGTAGATTTTGTCACCGTTGGTATGCTTTAACGGTAGGTGGTAAATTTTGGCTGAGTACGGTGCATTTACCGTAATTACGGTGCACATGGTAACACTGATGACGACAGCGGCACTGACACTGACAGCCGGTGCATAGACAACTGAGCTGTCATAGCATAACTAACGGTTTAAGGCGTAGACAGAGAATGCTATAGACTAATTGATATGTTTTGTCGCATTCACATAAGAAAAAGAACAACTTATGCCGATGTCGTGTAAAGAAATGAAACAGAACGATAAAATTTTTTGTTTCATCGAGCGTGCCACGTTTTTTCAAGGTCAGCACACTAGTTTGCTAAACAAAGTTTGACAGCTGACGTGCAGCTAGCCATCGTCTACCTTTAAAATACAGTTTTTACGTGTTAAATGTTAAGTAATTTATGTTATATTTTGTTTTGAACAATTTAGACTTACTATTTCAACCATTTATACAAAAAAAATGGTGTGGTGTAGCGTTAAAGGGTGTAAAAGTGATAGTGGAACGAAAATCCCAGGATTGTCTTTTCATTCGTAAGTATGCCACTCTTTATCAGTTCTAGGCATTCAGTAACATTTTATTATGTTCATATATTGTGTATAATGTACGCTAGACGTACGATTCATCCTTAAAAAGCACAAAAATAACAATTATTATTCAATTATAAATTCTAACCTAAAAACGTTGGTGTTGCCAACTTTTCTATAAATTATTACCCACTATTATGGGAAATAATAATATGATGGCTTCTGCAGTGAGTATTAATTAAATATCTGAAATATTTAATGACTTTTTGCAGTTTCCCTGAACCTGATAATTTACGTCAGAATTGGATTGTAGCTACAGGACGAACAGACTGGACACCAAAACCGTCATCAAAAATTTGCAGCAAACATTTTGAGAATTAATTAGAAAGAAGAATTCATAAATAATCATTTTGAAAGTCAACCTTTTATTGGAAACCACAAAGTTTTACTTATTAAGGCAATTGCCATGCACTATATTGAACTGCGTATACATCACGCAACAAAAGGATTTGAACGTAAGCAAAAAATTAGAAACATACGAAGCTTGTTTTATTTAAAGGACAATAATGTGTTAAATCAATAAAAGCTTATTAAAAATAAACATGTTCTATTATTTACCCACAAACCCAGAACCTACTATCACATCAAAAATGGCAGTAATTTAGAACCACATCATCATCATCCATCGTCACTCCTGCCCTCATCGCAATTAATTTGAGTTCGGCAGCATGTCTTCTCCGCATCGCATGCCTTTGCGTACCGATGGTAACGGATATGTCATTGGCATATTCAGGCTTTGTCTTACGTACTAATTTCCAATTCTCATAAATTGTGGGGTAAATTTTTCCTCACCCGGTAACCCTAAATTCGTGACGTATTTATTTTTTGTCTCTTTTTGCGACACGCTTTGGCGGTGTCTATAGGATACTCTGTCTACGGTTTAAGGTGAATGCTCCAACCAGCCCGCGAAATTCAAAATTTCTTGCGTTTTTTGCAATTTGCAGGCCAGTGCTAGGTTGTATGTTGATAAAAATATTATTCGCGGCTGTAAGACTTAAGTAGTTACAGAATTTTAATCATCAAAATCACCAATACAACCCTCACCGTTCATAAAGGTGTAGGAACAAAAAAAAAACAGAAAAAGTCATTCCTACAGCTTTATGAACTTAGAGCGTTTTATTGATGATTTTGATGATTATAATTCTGTACCTACATAATAATAATAATATACTACTTGGCCCGCGTCACAGAGCGTATCGACTTCCTGAAGCAGAAGATCTGTGCATGGGCAAGCCGTATTCGCCGGTATAAGCGGCGAGTGGAACGATACACTCAGAATCGCACTTTCCAAAGCGATGAAAGGTGGGTATATAGGGCTTGGGAACGACCGGACCAAGGTGTGACTGACACACGTCTGCCGGATGATGACGCCATGTGTTCGTTCTGGCGCAACATCTGGTCGGTGCCTGTCAGTCACACTGAGGGCGATTGGACACGAGAGGTTGAACGAGCGTGTGATCCAATACCAGAAATGGGGGCAATCACCATCAGCCCCCAAGACGTAGCTCGTGCAGTCCGTCCGTTACCTAACTGGAAATCTCCAGGGCCGGATGGACTGCACAACTTCTGGATCAAATGGTTTCAGAGATCGCACGTTCGCTTGGCGTCCCAGTTTCAATCAGCCTTAGAGTCAGGGTCGCTGCCCCAGTTCTTGACGACAGGAATTACCCATCTGCTCCATAAATCAGGTAGTACTGCGGAGCCCAAAAATTATAGACCAATTACTTGTTTACCAACGGTCTATAAAGTTCTTACATCCATTTTGAGAGCTAAAATCAACCAACATATTGATAGTAATTGTATCATGTCTGCCTCTCAGAATGGATGTAGGAACGGGTCCCGCGGTACTAAGGAGCTGCTCCTCATAGATATGGCCATTAGCCAACAGGCTCGCCGCTCCCGAAGGGATCTGTCTACATGTTGGATAGATTATAAGAAGGCCTATGATTCTGTGCCTCACACATGGCTCATGAGGGTGCTGGAGTTGTATAAAGTTGATGCAACTCTGCGTACCTTCCTGATGTCATGTATGGGGCACTGGAGAACGGTCCTTCGCTATCCAGGATGTCGACAGATCCAGGGGAAAAGCGAACCGATAAGGATAGAGCGCGGTATATTCCAGGGTGATAGTTTGAGTCCATTGTGGTTTTGTCTGGCCTTGAACCCTCTCAGTACACTGCTGGAAGGTTCAGGTCTAGGCTATCGGTTAAGGAGAGGTGGTCAGGTCATATCTCACCTTCTTTACATGGATGATCTGAAACTCTTTGCCCCCAACAATTTGCAACTGATGAAGCTACTGAAGGTAACAGAAACTTTCAGTAGCGCCATCAGGATGGAATTTGGTGTGGACAAATGTGCAGTCATGCATGTGAAGCGAGGGGAGATTATGGAATCCGTGGGAACTCAACTCTCGGATTCCATACACCTTAGATCCCTCTCCTCAACAGAAACTTACAAGTATTTGGGTATGTCGGAAGCATTAGGTATCAACACTGCCGACATGAAACAATCGTTGAGGGAGCGCTTTTTTGGCCGCCTGAATAAGGTGCTAAACAGTCTCTTGTCAGGCGGAAACAAGGTGCGCGCCTTCAACGGTTGGGTCATGCCGGTTTTGATGTATTCTTTCGGCATACTCAAATGGACTCAGACGGAACTTGATGCCCTGGATAGGAGGGTCCGCGCACTGTTGACCGCAAATCGAATGCATCACCCACGGTCGTCGGTGATGAGACTGTATATCCCGCGGAAATGCGGGGGTCGTGGCTTCTTAAATGCTAAGACCCTGCACAACCGCGAGGTATGCAGTCTCAGGGAATACTTCCTAGAAGCCGACGTGGGGATGCACCGAGATGTGGTCTCAGTAGATAAGGGCCTCACCCCGCTCTCCCTGGCTAACGAGAACTGGCGCAAGCCTAGAGTATTAGACACTAATGACCGCAAGGAGGTATGGCAGAGCAAGGAGCTTCACGGACGCTTTTACCGGGCACTACATGGGTCCGATGTAGACTTCTTAGCGTCCGTGTCTTGGCTGCGTTTCGGTGACCTATTCGGGGAAACCGAAGGTTTTGTCTGTGCAATAATGGACGAAGTTATGATGACGAATAACTACCGGAAATACATTGTGAAGAATGGCACGGTTGACATATGTCGGGCATGCCACCGTCCGGGAGAATCGATCCGACACATTATTTCTGGGTGTTCTCGTCTGGCTAACGGAGAGTACTTGCATAGACACAACCTCGTTGCCAGGATTATCCACCAGCAACTTGCTTTGAAGTACAAACTTGTGGAATCAGAAGTGCCATACTATAAGTATGCGCCCGACCCAGTTCTCGATGATGGTAATATCACGTTGTATTGGGATCGACCTATCATCACTGACAGGACTATTGTTGCCAATAAGCCTGACATTGTGGTGATAGATCGATTGGAGCGTCGCGCAATGATTGTTGATATTACGGTTCCGCATGACGAGAACCTCGTGAAAGCAGAGAAAGATAAACAATTCAAATATCTAGATCTGGCTCGCGAGGTTGTCGACATGTGGGACGTGAGTACAGCAGTCATTGTGCCGATAGTCGTGTCGGCCAATGGCTTAATAGCCAAGAGCCTCGACCAACATCTGAGGAGGCTCTCGCTGGGCAGCTGGATCAAGCGCTTGATTCAGAAGGCAGTTCTTCTAGACACGGCGCGTATTGTTAGGAGGTTCCTCTCTCAAGAGCCCTGACCACCGGTAGCTCGGACCCTGTTCCCGATGCCGGTGGGCTACTATTTTTTATATTTTTAAATGTTTTTATATTATTTTATATTCCAATATTTAAAAATGTAATTAATGTGTAAAAAAAATGAATAAAGAGATAATAATAATAATAATTTATTTAATTCAGACCATTGATCCATATAGTGTTAGTAAAATCTTAACCTATTGTTAGTACCTACATAAAAGCTTAAATTAATTGGCGACATGTACGCCAGTACGCACATGCCTAGCTGCCCAGTGCCTAATGAAAGGCCCATCAATTTTGTCCGCCAGTGTAGCCAGTATGTTGTTGGGGCTACCCCTGAATCGCTTCAGCATACTAGCACATCGCTTGCGCATAACGCCATAAAAATCATCTACCCTCGCTTCAGCGAACATGCCAGACGCGCTACAAAACCGAGGTAGCCCCAACAATATCCTCAACGCATTGTTATACTGAACGCGCAGAGCGTTGTAAGCCTTCTGCGTATACCTTACCCACAGGCTGCACGTGTAAAACGATTGACAAAACGCTCGAAAAAGAGTCAGTTTCACCTCCTTAGTACAACGTGCAAACCTGCGAGCCAGCATATTGCATCTGGCTGCCAACGCTCTGCGCTCCCTATCTAAATCTTGGTCATCCATGAGAAAGTCCGTGACAACATGACCTAGGTATTTAAACTGCGTAACGAACTCCAGCGGAGTTCCTCGTAAGTTAATAGATGGAATGTTAACAGGTGTATTGTTGCGCACTCTAAAAACAATTACCTTGCTCTTGGAGGCATTATACCTCAAGCCATGAGCCTCCGCGTACCTCTCACAGATGGCCAACAATTTCCTCAGACCACAGATTGATGGACTGAGCAGCACCATATCATCAGCGTAACTTATGTTGTTGATCATAGTTCCATCAACAGAGCATCCGATCTTGGTGCCGCTCAGCTCACCAATCAGCCGATCCACATACACATTAAAAAGACTCGGTGAAGTCAATCCCCCCTGCCTTACCCCACAATCTAATCCATATGACTCAGATTGAGCATCCGCCCACCTAACATAATTACTCTGATGCTTATACCAATATTTAAGTAACTCTATGAATTCAGTAGGTAGTTCAGTATCATCCGACAGTTTTTGCCACAAAACATCATAATCTACTAAGTCAAAAGCTTTTGACAGGTCAAGGAAACATCCATACACTGGTGTTCTCCTGTCTGTGTAGTACTGCACAGTCTGCTTGAGACACAGGATTGCACTTTCAGTGGACAAACCGGCTCTAAAGCCAAACTGCGCATCGTGCAATTTAATGTGTTTATTCAACCGCCTCTCAAGCAGACTGTCCAACACCTACACCACCACCACCACCACCACCACCACCTCCACCACCTACATATGTCTTACAGCCGCGAATAATATTTTAATCAACATACAACCTAGCACTGGCCTGCAAATTGCAAAAAACCCAAGAAATTTTGAATTTCGCGGGCCTGGTTGGAGCATTCACCTTATGGCACAACTTGGTATTTGGTTTCCTCGCCTCGGTCTCCCCCATGAAGGTATAGATATTTAACCAAACCTTCATGGTCACCCCCGGATAACTAACATTTGCTGCCTAAGCTTGCCACTAACCTTTATAGGTGAATGCATTGCAACCACTTTCTGCAATTTCTGTTGAGTTATGCACAAAAACCGACACTCGATCGGATCGGCAACAAGTGCTTGTTTAGCCTACTAAAGGGTTGCCCTAAAGTAAAGTCAGCGCCCTAAAGCAAGGGTCAGAACCTCACGTCCCAGCCGCCGCGGGAGAAGCACCGGGCGTCGGGGTCCACGCCGTGATGGCTCTCGGCCACCGTAGGCGCGGGCCTGTGGACGGTGAGTAATGGGTTAGCTCGCCGTCCGTCCGTCGTATGACGACAGGCCGTGTCGACGGCGCGTTCGTGTTCCACGCGCGTCTCAAAGAGATGTCAGCAAACAAGAGGGACCCGCAAGGGCAGATGTCTGCCAGGGCTGCGGGACTGTTCGAAAGAGATACCGCGGCCCTGGAACATAAAGGGCAAAAGAAGGAACATGGGTGGTTTTTAGTCAGTAAAAGTCTGACACTCCCTTCCGCTCCGCCCAGAGCGGGAGGAGTCATTTGATGATTTCCCACCCGAAAAAAAAAAAAAAAAAAAGCGCCCTAAGGCAAGGTCAGCCCGAGTAACCAAATATTCGAATTTTGGTAGCAATTATCGAGATTTAGTAGCGTGAGCTGTCTAAGTCTGATACCTTGACAGTCCCTTCAAGGCTCCATTACGTCCCAAGCTCTTACCTTCTTGAGGAGGGCATTAGGCAAAAAACAATATTACTTGAAGGTCTTTCGCTCAAAACATAGAGAAAATTGCTTTAGAGTTTGCATAAAGCGAATCGCCGGAAATTCAAAAAAATCTTCCACCACTTTTTACGGGAGGCAAGGTAAACACATACACATACAGCCCACAACGGAAGTTTGACAATCACACACTGTAACATGCATCCTATTGGTACAAACGCCCATGAACAAAAAACCGGCCAAGTGCGAGTCGTACTTACACGCACATAGGGTTCCGTAGCACCAAACAATATAATAAAAATATTTTTGAAGGCTCATTCATATGTCATTACAATCTACAGCAAAACTAAATTTATTTTTCATAGTTTTTAATGAATAACAAAGTTTCTGCTGCAGTTTGATGAAAAAGTCCCATATCTCAAAAACTAAACATCAAATCTCATTCAAACCAATTTACGTTGAGTTTCCTCCTCTTACTTTAGAAATTAGAGCGGGATGGGGACGACACATTTTACCACTTTGGAAGTGTCTATCTTTCAAACAATTCAAACGATTGACATTGAGAAGAAATGGTTTTGGTGGTTAAGAAATGGTGAAACCTCAATGTAATTTTTAAAGACTATCTATAGACAAGGCCGCAGCCTATAAGTATAGGCCGCAATATAGGTTTGTAGTTTTTTAGTTTCAGTTCCATGTATGGGCTCCCCCATACATGGAACTGAAATTAAAAAAAATATCCCCCTTAATCTTTTTTTTTTATTTATGTATAAACATTTTAAAGCGATAAACAGAATACATCTACTTGCCAAGTTTCAACTGTGTAGTCCTAATAGTTTCGAAATAAAGTGGCTGTGAAATACGGATAGACAGACATGACGAATCTACTGGGTGGAAGGGACACATTCTCAATTCTGTACATCATTCTGAGCCCCTATAGAAATTTTTCGTCGACAATTAAAAAAAAAAGTGCTGTTCCAAACCTTTTGACCGTGTAGGTGTTGAACTTTTTTTTACTTGTTCTCCAAAAAGGATTGCATAAATAGAATCTAATCTCGAAACCTAATAATACCCTCGCGAATCAGACAGGGTTTTAAACATATTGTATAACCTACTGAGCATACGAATAAGTAACTGTTAACAGAACTGAAACCGAGTAATTTTATCAATTACTATTATTAGTTCCCGTTGTCCTAGCCTTATCTCAAATCATTTACCTGCCCCCCGTAGCCCCTTTACTACAGGGGCTACAGGAGGGTAGGGCGGGCTTGTACAGCTTGGCAAAAAAGAGTCTGACGCGGTGACAGTTGGAACTAATATCGATGATTGTGGTTACTTGTCAACTGCTAGTACATTCTGTGTCAACAGTGCGTTATCCTAGTGGTTTTTCATAGATTTTTAAAAATTATCAACTTTCCTTGCGTAATTAACTATTCAAAATGAATAAAACTATTCGAAGCAGTGGCAGTGGTGACCTCATTTATTCCACACTCTTTTTTGCCAAGCTGTACTATAACGTACCACAATTTTTTTTATCGTAATGGCGTAAAAAGAATTTCGAAATTTTATTTATTTAATTAAAATAAAACATGTTGGTGCATATTTATTACTTAAGTGGGATACGAAACACCAAGTTTTGCAGATTTGAAGTGGCAGATCAGTGTTTTACAACAGGAAACTACACAATTGACCATTTTTAGAGAACACTAATGTTTGCAACTTGCTCACTAAAAATGGTCAATGGTTATGTTGCAAATTGCAACATAAAACGTAACACAATAACGTCTATTGGCGAATGAACTAGTTTTCTAAAACATATTATATAGGTCATTCCTCTTTGGCTCAAAAAGTTGAAATTGTAATCTGTGTGGCTAAATTTTAAAAAAAGTAGCGGACCTTGTTTCCTAGAAATAAAAGTAACTTTGCTCATTTGTTGTCTTTGAATACGAAAGAAAATACTTTAAAAAAAAATTGTCTTTGAACGTCGTTCTGTAATTGACAGTTGGTTGAATGATCGAAAAATACGTTATTCAAAACTGAATTGAATTCACAGAAAAGTCGGAATTTTATTTTGATTTATCGGAGAAACCTAAGATTGTAAAAATGAACAATAATAAGTGTAGTTGTAAAGAAAACCGTCCGCCAACTGCTGGTCGGTCCGGTTGCGGTTGTAACATCGGTCAAAAAATGCCAATGGATAGTTTCAAAGTGCCAGCTGCCCCAGCGAGTCGACCACTTTGCGGCAAAGTCAATGAAAATAAAGAAAATGCTGCGAGTCAAAATATTATACCTGCAAGAAACGACGAGAAGAAAAAGTCGTGGTCACTTTCAGATTTTGACTTGGGCCGTCCGCTGGGAAAAGGTAAATTTGGCAATGTTTATTTGGCCCGTGAAAAAGAGTCGCACTACGTAGTCGCACTGAAAGTACTTTTCAAAAGCCAAATATTAGATTCAGAAATAGAACATCAGGTGCGGCGCGAGGTCGAAATCCAGTGCAGACTCCGTCACCCAAATATATTACGTATGTACGGATACTTTCACGACGAAAAACGAATTTATTTAATTTTGGAATATGCTAAGCAAGGTTCTTTGTATAAATTGTTGAAAGAACGTGAACGTTTTGATGAGAAAACTGTAGCTATCTATATCAGAGACTTAACTAAAGCATTAGTGTACTGCCACACAAAGAAAGTCATTCACCGTGATATTAAACCTGAAAACTTGCTCATTGGCCACAACTGGGAGCTCAAGATAGCTGATTTTGGTTGGTCTGTACACTCGCCGTCATCAAGGAGGATGACATTATGTGGTACACTTGATTATTTATCCCCGGAAATGATTGAAGGGAAGCCACACAGCTACGCTGTAGACATATGGAGCCTTGGAGTCCTGTGCTATGAGTTATTAGTGGGCTTACCACCTTTTGATGCAAAAGACTCCCATCAAACATACAGAAAGATCAGATATGTCATAATTAAGTATCCTGATTTCATTTCGGATAATGCAAAGGATTTGATGGGTAAACTGTTAGTCATCAACCCCGAACAAAGACTGCCGTTGACACAAGTATTGCAACATCCCTGGATCACAGAGAATGCCCCAGAAGGAGCACAACCACCTGCGTTTACTTAATGATTCATGTGTTAGTTAAGCAGTTTATATACTTTTCTCATTTTACTTAAATTCTAGGTCAATAATCATGGTTGAAATGTTAATTTTAAGGTACCAGTAAATGTAAAAGACTAAACATGACTGAACAAAATATTTATTCCACTAAATGACAATCATGTTATTGTATGTAAATAACTTTAAAATACATAGATTCAAATATTAATGTTTTTTATTTTTGTGTCTATAATACAAATGAAGGGCATATTTGTCAAAGTATGGGTCCTTTTTAACAATGGTGTGCCAGTGAATTAATTCTCCAATAAGGCAAATGGCACTGAGCGAGTAACCTATGGCCAGTGCTATGAAAGCTCCATAGAGTTTTTTCAGGTTCATAAGTGCCTTGATCTCATCCTCATTCGTTTCTAAATTTCGAATATTGTACATTGCATCATTGAGCCATTTTTCAACGAGGCCAACTTCAACTACTCTCCTTGTGTAAATATCAGCTAATGTCTTAAGAGGAGAGTTTTTATGGAATCCTATTGATATTGGTATGTTCACCACACAATCCGACATTATGTGCAAATTCCTTTGTGTATCTTTTCTAGCACTCGCTTCAGTTGCGTTATTTGTGTTATTCTGCTTTGAATCTTTGAAGGCATTCTTCCTTGTTACACTGATGTACTTCAAGAAGTCCGAGTTATCATAATATGCATATACGCCTTGAGCTACTTTATCAGCAGCTTGCTGAGGGTCGTCGATAGTTTCGAATTTGTCGCCGATTCTCTGGCTGTACTCGTCTAAAGATTCTTCAAAAAACTTTTTGGTTTGTGTTCCCCAGCCGCCGCAGGTTACCTTACTGTCTACAAGCTCTCGAAGTGTGTCGATGGTGACCCTTGGTGCTGGCTTCGCAAGTATCGCTGTCATACTGGCTCGGTAGGAGACCACGAGGAGGATGCAGTACAGCCAGTACCACCCGGTCAAGAGCCGAATCGACCATCCCATGGGCAACCTGGGTAAAGACACGACGAGCAGCATTCCGTAAGTGTATAAGATGCTATTCACTATTTCTCCAAACAAGTAAAGGCCGGGCTTCTCATCTGCAAGAAAAATAATGATGACTTTAGTCTAGGTTGGTTCGCAATATAGGCATAAGTAGGCAGGCCGTGTCTTTGTAACTTCAGGTGTTTACAGCAACTAACCATTGTCATCAATATTCATTTTGCTGGGTATTTGATTTTTCTTGTATTCCTGAATGTTCATGTGATACTTCGCCAGTCCATAGAAAATGGTCCCAGTAATCAGTAACACAAGGAGCACAGCAATCCACATGTATAATCTGGAAATAGTAACATGGGTGTGAATGTTATATAAGTAAGCTGAAGTGGCAATGGACCGGCCATATTAGCCGTAAAACCTATGACCGTTAGGGGACCCCAACGGTCATCGGTTTTACGGCTAGACTTGTTCTTGAGTGGAGACCGCGAATTAGCAAGCGTAACTTGGGGCGCCCTCAGGCTCGGTGGAGCGACGATCTTCGTAGGGTGGCTGGTAGCAACTGCATGAGAGTTGCCGTGGCATGTGATTGTAGAGGCCTATGTCCAGCAGTGGACTGTTATAGGCTGATGATGTAGTGAATATTTAAATGAATAATAAAAATTGCGATCTCAAATAGCATAATTTCAGGCTAATGTTGCGACTGTTGGGACTCGGGCGTCTAGGAGACAGAGTGGTTTGTGGAATCCACCTACGGGCCTGGTTTTTTAGTTTTGGTTCGAGCGCCAGGATAGACCGTGAAATTTAATTTTCCTTAATCTATACTTATAATAAATCTGTAGAGAGGTCAATTCTGTACATGAAATATATTTACAAAATAACTATCGGGGGGTGATTAGTGATCGATACTGATGCCAAAAATGCAATCAGTAAAATTTTTGTCTGTCTGTCTGTCTGTCTGTATGTTATTTATAGAAAAAAAAACTACTCGACGGATTTTAACGAAACTTGGTACAATTATTCTACATACTCCTGAGCAGGTAATAGTATACTTTTCATCACGCTACCATTAATAGGAGCAGAGCAGTGAAAGGAAATGTTGGGAAAACGGGAGAAGTTACTTGGTTTTTTTAGCTTCCGTCGCGTGTGCAGCCTTAATGGTTAAAGCTACATAGAAATCATGTATAACGGAAATATTCCACATAAAATTATATAAAAAATATCCCAAGACAGCATATGTCTATCTTTTATAGTTGACTCACAATAACACGTGTAACTCCCGATAGCTTAGCAGTTCGGAGATTTGTTATTATTATATTTGTTTACTCTTACGTTTATAATATTCTCACTCAACCCCAATTAAAAAAAAAAACATCAGTTATTCTTCGAACTCCTGGGCAGGTTATAGTATACTTTTCATCACACTACAATGAATAGGAGCAGAGCAGTGTAAGGAAATGTTGGGAAAACGGGAGAAATTACTTGATTTTTTAAGCTTCCGTCGCGTGTGCAGCCTTAATGGTTAAAGCTACATAGAAATCATGTATAACGGAAATATTCAACATAAAATTATATAAAAAATATCCCAAGACAGCTTAAATCTATCTTTTATAGTTGACTCACAATAACACGTGTAACTCCCGATAGCTTAGCAGTTCAGAGATTTGTTATTATATTTGTTTACTATTACGTATAATATAATACCAATAACACTCACCATCATCCTTATTTTTTTAATGAATATTAGTACCTATTTAATAAAAAAAGAATCATAGAAATCGGTACAAAAACACCAAACTTATACATGAAATACCTACGCTAACAAGCCATCGCGCGTGAATAGAGAAGCAAGCTGTAAGGATCATTTTTGCGTAACGGTTGCCGCGCTCGACACGGCTCGCGGCGGCAGAGTATAAGGGGCGGGAGGCGAGCGCAATATTTGGCTGTTGATGCGTTCAGAGTGTTGGACTTTATTGACAGACAATAATTGTTATTTTATAAACCGTGCTTATCAGCGCGACTTTTAGTCTTTAAATAGTTTATTTTAATTTCTTTTGTTGTTATTTTATGAATTAGGTTTAGTTTTGTTTAAATTGTAAACTATTAATAGTTGCTATTTTTTTTTAAGTGAAGTAGTAGTAGGTAGAATAGAAGTAGAAGTAGTACTCATAGACTTTTAGATAAGTACTGATAGGTTAGTTTTGGGTCATTCATGTTTATTTTTTTTGTATTGAGTAGGTAAAAGCGTAGGTACTTTTTCAAAACTATGAGGGAGGACATCTGCTAATTTTTTTTCGAAAAACGACGGAAACGCGGACGAAGTCGCGGGCAAAAGCTAGTTTAAAATAAAAAAAACAGCTGTTTCATAGTTTTAACCGTGTAGGTACTACACTTTTGTAGGAAACAGCTGATGAAAATGTAACGTGGTTTAACATACAGCCTGACACGGGCTTGCAAATTGCAAAAACCAAAGATTTTAATTTCGAGGCCTACCCTGGCGCTTCCCCTTGTAAAGTTTAAACCTACGACCTACACAACACGAAGTCCGGACCGTTCTGTTCTGGTCCACCTCTGCTCAATATTAAAAAAAACAACTACCAGCTTCGAATAATTTCACTTCTTCTGGGTACGTGCTACAAAGTTATTCTCTTACTTGAACGGTAAAATTAAAGTCTTCCAAGAGTTATCAGTAAGAGCTTCAGGAGTCAGGAATGTCCAGCATTGCGATGTATACGGTATACTCAAGTCCGTCAGCTCCAAGTGATAGGGAGTATACTGCAGGTTTCCTAAAGCAATGTCGGCCCCTCCATTGACCATCTCTCCTAAGAGTCCCGAAAAAGTGCCATTCGGCTGTTTCTGACCCCATTTGTGCATGTCAGCGTTTGCAGCTTGGTAGGGTCTCGGTTTGAAGTTCATTTTCTCGGCTAGTGTGTGTAAGATCTGAAATATAATAGGTACCTATACCTAGAATTAAATTGTGAAAAAAACACGACATTTTAAAGACACATAATGTTCATTATAGGTGGGTACTGTACCTACGTTACTTCACGTTAGTAATAGGTAAGCGGTAACGTACGGTGCTGAGACGTGGACGCTCACACAAGAGGCTGTGTACAGACTCAGAGTAGCACAAAGAGCCATGGAACGTTCCATGCTCGGCATACAACTAATAGACCGAGTTCCAAACGTCGAAATCCGGAGACGTGCGAAGGTCTTCGATATTGGAAATCGCGTTACGCGAACTCAAATGGAGTTGGGCAGGACACCTAGCAAAGCGTGGTGATGGCAGGTGGAGTAAAGCTGTCACCGAGTGGCGTCCAAGGAATGGTAAGAGGAGTGTTGGTCGTCCGGCGTCGAGATGGGTAGATGACATTGTTGCCATTGCGGGAATTTCCTGGATGAGGCTGGCACAGGAGCGTGGAGCTTGGCATAAGCAAATAGAGGCCTATACCCAGCAGTGGGTGAAGTCGGGCTGTGGATGATGATGAAGCGGTAACAAAAACAGTAGGTACCTAAAATACATTACCTATGTATTTTAGTGAAACTCTGTATTTCGCTAGATAAGTTTAAAGATGTACCATCGACGTACCTTTTGGTCCTAAGTATATATTACCTATCAGTATAAAATGATACTCACTTCAACTTCAACGCCACCTATTTTATTGCTAACATTATTCTTCGTCACCACCACTGACGGGACGTGGTCCAAATACACGACATTCAGCACTTCTCCATTCAAGTTACTTGTTTTATCCTTAAACAGGGGCCTCTTGTAGTGAAAATTCTCATTTTTCCAAATATCCACCCTTCTTGGTACAAAAATGCTTTTGATAGGATTAGGAAACGGTACGGTAGATAGTTCGAACCAAGCTTTGTTTTTCGCGACCCCAATTATTTTTTTGTGATATTTTATGAAGATAATGTTGACTATTCTTCGCCATATGTAGTGTAATTCGGTTCGAAATAGACGGAAGTCGTGCAGCATTATGTATTTAGCTCTTGTGTCAAGAATGCGATGCCTGCAAGATATGATAAAATCTGTTAAACGCCTAATAAATGGTTTTGTGACAAGCAATTAAACTTCTGTGCTGTGTGTGTGCTGCTGCCGTATTCGTGCAATGAGCGTTTCCAGAGAAGTAACCCTCGGTAAGTACGGTCAGCATCAAATGTCGATCTGAAAAGTTTGTCACAATATACCTTAATCAATCTAGGTATAATGTTCCCATTGCTAGGACAAAGAGTCCTCCCTGTAAAAGTAAGTGGTTCATAATCCACTATATGTGTCCAATTAACCTCACCTGTCCCCAAACCTCAATAGTCGTGAAGCTTGCAGGCCGTTTGCCAGTAAAATGACGTAGACGTTGCATCCTTCTTTTCTCGCCGCTCTCAATGATTCCAGTGTGACGAAATTTGGTGATAGCAGGTCGTCGTAGTCTTCTACAACGGTCTTAAAAACAAAATATGAATAAAAATATAACTTATTTTTTACAGGGTGCGGCACAGAACTTCCTTATTTAAAAAAAAAACTATACAACATTTTTTTAAATAAGTAAGTACTGCTAAAACTTTTTACGTTGAAGTTGGCCTCCGTTTTGGTCAATACATTGGGAACGGCGAAATCGGTATTTTCGGTCTACTTTGTCCAGCATGTCTGCGCCGATGTTGGCAATAGCACCACGAATATTACTCTTCCGCTCTTCTAGGGTTTTTGGACGACTGTTATAAGTTTACCAAGATTTTGAGATCTGCCCATAAAAAATAAAGTCGGTGCTAAATCAGGGTACAAAAACCAAAAAAATACCCATAGATACGGCGTCCACCTGACCCCGACGGCTATTTCATATTACGCAGGAGACGAATCTAATTCCGGTCTGCTTCTGATATTTTTTGACCGAAAACCTAAGATCCATTTTAGCCCGCGATTCGAACCTGGATCCCAAGGACCGCCAGCCCCGAAGCTAGTCATTATATCAAGATAAAAGAGTATTTTCTTATACGTACCATAACGAAGGGAATAGAGGCGGTTCTTTTAAACAGGGGTCCAGCGAAAACATTGAGGTAAACTTCATCGCAGATGATTGCTACGCAGGTAATCTCGTGGTCTTTCTTCAGGATATTCAGAAGGTCGATCAGGAGATAATCCAACTCTTTGCTCGCGTGAAGATCTTTTAGGATGGCAAATGATTGGGGTTTTACTCTGCAATCATAGCACACAAGTTCGTGGTACGGTCAGCAACGAAAATCAGTTAACACTTGTTTTTTGTCATGAACGGCAAAAAATGGAGATAGTGTGATATTTTAAAATAAAAAATCCTTGACTAGGTACACCAAAAACTGAAAAGCAAAGTATTGGACCAGTTTATTTTGTATAGTTTAAACCGATTTTTGTTCCTGACCGTACAAATTATTATTTAGCAGTCTGTTAAGAGTTTTTTTTAAAGTACTTCTGAATATCATTTAAGTATACAATCACAAAAATACTCACCCACCAATCAGAGCCAACATCACCAATATTTTTAACATTTTTAAAACAAGGTACGCTTAGGACCTTTGCTTAACAACTAACTAAAGAATAAAAGAACAACTTCTGTCTAAAACCTAATTGGATTCAGTCTATTCGTGCAGTGTGATTGACATTCCTACTCATTATGCATGTAAAACCCAATCACGGAACCCTATTTTGTTTCCTAATAACAAATTCAATTTATTTTACTGTTCACGGACGTTGGGGAGATTTTCTAGGTTCTACGGTTTACCGCATGTCTATGGTAGTAACGGCAACATTTTGACAGCGTCTTTATTTCGTCGCAGTAAAATTGGTTTTCGTAACTACCGACTTGCGGTTGATGCGGTTAATCTTACATGATTACTTTGACTTTGATATCCGACCTTGTAGACTCCCAATTATCGAGCCAAAGGGTAACAGCGAAAGTTGATTTTAGAAATAAGGAATAATCCATCGTTCATACAATTTTCAGTCTGTCTTGCCATGTAGTCTAATGTTGATTTCTATTGGAATGTAGACTGGTTTCTGTATTATTTTAATACATCACAATTGATTCACTCTGAGTGAGCTATATCATCAACATCATTCTCTTGCCCTTGTCCCAATTAATTTGGTGTCGGCGCAGTATATCTTCTTCTTCCATACTTCTCTATTACTCGTCATCTCACCGGACACCTCTTTTCGTACCATATCATTATTCACACAGTCCATCCATCGTTTCTTTGGTCTTCCTCTACTCTTATACCCATCCACAGTCATACTCAAAACTTTGCTCCTCTTTGAGTGAGGTACAAATGAATAAATATGTACATAGACTTTGATAGTAACGGGTAGGTACATGCACTGAACATCTCAGAATAAGAATAAATATACGACGAGGATTTCTCAATAACGCAACCGAATATTTGGTCAGTTTTTTATGTTATTAATATGAGTGCAACGAGTGCTTTAGTATTTACCTTCAGTATTTTCGTTTTTTTTTTGGTCACGATAACTAGTTTTTCAAGCGCCATATACACTTAATGTAACCACTTCGCGCAGTTGCTCTTTATCATATCGACACATAGTAGGCCATTTAGGATATCGTTACCAAAAATGTCGTGACCTCCCGTAATATCAGTCATTTTGATTGTTCAGTAAATCAAACCTCTGTGCGAATACCCTCAGGATGCCGCTGGAGCTGGCCCGAACCTGCGGACTAACGATGCTTCCAGAAACTCACTGAGAAACATATGATCCATTTTAATTACACCTGCATCTTTAAAGCAACTAATTTAGAATAGAAGTAATTAAAACGAGAGAATAATAATGTATAAAATATTTATTGTACAAAAAACCCTGTATAAAAATATATCTCCACCATTAACAACGTTTTGAACGTTTAACAAAATATAAAATCTTTATACTATTACTAAAGTAAAAAAATATATTAGAACTAACAATAATTGTATTATTTTGATCATTTTGAAATGTTTTAGAAAAACATAGCCAAACATTGGCCTTATGATGGGAATGTCAAGATTGGGGCGTAAACAGCCTTTAAAAAACATTATCCTCTCTTTAAACTACACCGCAGTCGGGTAAAAACGGCTTACGAATTCACATAGGTAAGTAAAAATTATAATCGAGTACTCTTAGAAATAAAATTGTGACTAATTATTATGGACAGTTGATTTTCGGCCTTTTTACTTGTTCTTTAAGGTAGTTTACAGCTTGGAAGGTGCGTAGGACTGCCAGTACACGACATCGCGCCACCACTCGGGCCGGGTCATTGACCCCGGGTACGTCATCACGCTCGATTGGATGTGTTTGTAAGCCTGTAAAAATAATAAAAATATGGGTTAGATACACATACACAACATTTTATACACGAGGTATCACACCGTCAATTTTCAAATTCCAGGCTCCTACTGAAAAAACCCTAATGGAATCAAAATCAAAGCATTTATTTCAAGTAGGCCAGTTACAGGCACTTTTGAATTGTCGAAACAAAGACAACAATGAAATGTAGCTACAGTCCCAGTCACAAGGCATAAAAACTGTGAAAGTACTGTAGTTGCCCATTCCCTAACGTAGATCTCTATGGAGAAGAACGGGCAAGAAACTCCATGGACACTCTTTTAAATCAGAATATTTTACAAAACCTTGGTTACATCATTCATGTTGAGATGGTACATTATGTGAGAGCGATGTAGCAAGATGTGCACGTTAAAAGTGTCCATAGTAAAAACAAAGAAAAGAAGAATTCAAAAATAAAATAATTAATTCAAATAAGCCGTGGCAACCAAGAGATGACCAGTCACAACTGACAGCGCCCGTTCACGAACATGACGCATGTATCAGCACCATCCAACTCAACCATTTTGAAGGGAACCAAATGATCCGACACACGCGCCACCATCAGCGAGACACTTGAGTGAGCACGACATACACCCAACCGCCAGGGCACATTCAAGTAAAAAAAAAAGACGTAGGTTTCCAGCGAATGATAGCTTTCTAGTACATAGTACTCACATAATATGGGCTATGCGGTTATATAATGCCAAAAGAAATTGAATTTATACATAATTTACACATTATATTATTGATTTTGATTTCCTTAAACTGTTCCCTTAGAGAATCGCGCCTACGAAGATTATATTATATGGCTCTGATGGCTCTTTTTTGCAGAATAAATATAGACTCAATGTCTGCAGCCCGTCCCCATAACAGAATGCCATAAGACATTATACTATGAAAGTAACTAAAATAGACCAGTCTAGCGGTATCCACATCAGTAAATTGACGGATTTTTCTAACAGCATAATTATGCTGCTGAACTTAAGCGCCCCGCAACAGATGTCAAATGAGAACCCCATTGTAGCCTTGAATCAAGCGTAAGCCCCAGGAAAACGGTTTTATCTACGAATTCAAGTTTCTCTTTATTCAATACTACATCACACTCGTTACTTTTAACATTTGGTAAAGCAAATCTTATGCATTTCGTTTTTTTTTTTCATTTAATACTAAATTGTTTGCTGTGAACCAATTAAGGACCTGAAGTAGGGCATTATTTACGTCATCTAGATTTTGGGCCCGTCTATTTATCTTGAAAATTAGGGAAGTGTCATCAGCAAATAACACCATATTTTGAGGTTGGTTTTTCTATAAATAGGGTAGATCATTTATATATACTAGAAAGAGGAAAGGACCCAATATTGACCCTTGCGGAACCCCCATTTTTACTTTTAAATCCTGTGAATTAACACCATTTATTTGAACATGTTGATGTCTATCACTCAAATAAGATTTAACCAAACTAAGTGCAAGTTTACCTAGTCCGTAATGCTCAAGTTTCAAAAGCAATGTGTCGTGATTTACGCAATCAAATGCTTTGGAGAGGTCACAAAAAATTCCTATTGCGTCTTGGGATGCTTCCCACGCAGAAAATATGTGCTTTAATAAGGTAAGGAAACCATACTGTTGGTCGTGTAAGATTCGGTTGGTGTTAAAATGATTGAGCATTTGATTAAGCATTACTTTTTCTAACACCTTGCTAAAAACTGGCAACACGGACACAGGTCTATAATTATAGTTTACTTTACTGTATTTCATTAAATCAGGGAAAACTCCTTGGTCTACACACAAATTAAAAATTAAAGCCAAGTAAGGTGCTATAGTCTCAACTATGGATGTACAGACTTTGATAGACAGATGGAAAACCCCAAGAACACTGATTCTAGAATTGCACCCAAGAAAATAATGCCACTACATTAATTATTTTTACACTTTGTGTTATTTCTTGATTGCTACTGCTGTTTTGAAAACGGCGTAGGAAAACATCGTGAAGGCGCGTCCTTTACTTGTCCTTGAACGAAAAATTGGGAGATATGTGACATCTACCAACCCGCACACTTCCTCTCACGGAAAGGGGGGCTGTGATCCATTAGTAGGAAAATTTTATGCCGATTAACCGATTCTGAAATCAACTTAATTTTCACTCTGCTTAGAGTCGATATTTCTATAATTTTACAGATTATAGCGATTCTAAAATCCACTTAATGTCCACATTAATTAAGTCGATGTTTGCATCTTAAAGTATACTTACTTCACCATCCGCCATGCCGAGCACCGACTTGAGACAGAAGTCAGGCGGCGCGAGCGAGTCCACGAGCGGCACCGCGTCGTGCGCCACGGCCGCGCACGCGCGCAGCACGCCCGAGCGCAGCAGCGCGCCCGCCGCGCCGCGCAGGTAGCCGCCCTGACGACCATTCATATAGTGTAAGTAACAAAACTAGTGCAGTCAGAGTTGAATTAATAGGGACTGTGGCGCCATCTATGACGCCACATACGAACTAAACTGAGGATGCATCCTGAAAGTGGCAACGTCGCAAAAAGCTGTCGTTCAAATATTACTGGGTGAAATTGTGAAATATCGCTCTGTGTTGAACTAAAATATTGACTGAGTATTGCAATAATAACACTGGGTAAAGTGTTGTAACAGTTTTAGATGTAAAAAAGCATTTCATCATCATCTACCTAGCCTTTTCCCAACTGTATTGGGGTCGGCTTCCAGTCATGCCGGATTTAGCTGAATACCAGTATTTTACGCAGAGCGGCTGCCTACCAGACCTCCACAACCCATTAACTGGGTAACACGGTATTTCATGGCAAGACTGGAGTCAGATTTACTGGCTTCTGACTATCCGTAACGACTGCCAAAGATCAACCAATGACAGCCGGGACCAACGGCTTAACGTGCTTTCCGAGGCACGGAATCATCTTTTTATCAGACAATCAGGTGATTCAAGCCTGCAATGTCCTAACCAAACTGGAAACAACTTCACAAAGTATGCTTCCCGTAGGAATCGAACCCACGACCACCGGGTCACAAGGCAAACGCCTAAACCACTCGACCACGGAGGCAGTTCGGTGTTCGTTCGGGGGATGTAAAAAAGCATTTAGATGATTTAAAAAATATATATATTCAATGTATCTATATTAGTTACTAGCTGTTGCCCGCTACCTTTATCCACGTGTTTCTTATAAAATATTAAAATTATTATAAAATATTACTTCCCTATTTGAATCGAATTTTATTAACAAATTCATGGGTTTAATTTGTTTTTAAATTGTTTTCCTCAAATAAAGGTACCCAAGTTATTCCTTATAAAACCAGCTTTCTACAAAAAAGCCCCGTCTAAATCGGTCCAGCCGTTTCGGAGATTAGCCGGAACAGACAAAAATTAAATAAATGTTTTTTTTTGCAGCAACAAAATATTTAAAAAAAATTGAAAGTAATATTTTTTAATAATTTCACGCAGACGTAAGTTGCGGGAAACAGCTAGTATCAAATAAAATTTGGTAGAAAAGTTACTGAATCTAAAATGGATTGAAATACGGTGTTCCCAAAATTTTGCACCATATACCACTCACAATAGAGTCTATTCTTTTGCGAAACTTACAATATAAAGTGTGGCCATATGCTTCTCTAGCAGGAAAGCGCCGTACAGAGACACGAGTTTGAGCAGCACGAGACGACACGACACGTCCTCGTACTCTAACGCAGACTTGTAGAAATTATTCAGGACGTAGTTCTGTAACAGAAAGATTACGAGGTGCTTAAAAAATAGCCTGTAAAAAGGTAATAGCGGGCCTAGTGCAGCATGTGCAGTCAGAGCAAATATTTAAATCAAATTCAAATTTTCTTACGTTTTTTGCAATTTGCCGGCAAGTGTCAGGTTGTATATTGATTATAATATGATTCGCGCCCGTAAAAAAAAAGATTCGATCCCCCCGCTCCGACCGTCCGCGCGACAACACGTACTTTTTCTGTGCTCTCATACTAAAATCCATTACCAGTGTCAAAAGTTTAAATAATATCCTAAAACCTATACCGTTGTGTGGCGTAGTGTGCAAACCTCATAGTGCACCAATTTATTTTTAATTCCACCCAGTGATCAACAAGTAAACACAGTTTGTAAAATCAGTGCAATTACAATTACTCGCCTGTCATCGTACAGCTGAGCGACGCGGCTACGTGCAAAGGTCAACCGCCGTCCTTCGGCACACTTCGCAGCTCCGAGGACACGTTCGGCTGGACTCGGCGGCCACTCAAGCTCACGGAAATTACCGATCACACGAAAGTGTTGTCAACACCGATCTCACTACTCCTGCGCACCGTGACTAAGTCAGTACAACTCTCAGTATACCTATATTATTACTATAGTAATTTCCACTTGACGATGCCGTTAAATCGCTCAACGCCGGCGAAGAACCTACAAATATCTCAAATAGCGGTGACACCTGCGCCGACAACTTTGCCCGTCAGTTTCGAGCAGGCGTTTGGCACTCCACTTAGTTCGTCTGAACCAACATTAAATATAAGACCGGATTCACCTATTGATGACAACTCACCAAACAGTACCTTCCGTAATGGCAAACGCAGGCGACTGAAGGACAGTGGAAAGAGCAAGTTATGCACTTTTATGTCGGAAATGAAGCAAATGTTTCAAGATTTTAAGGCCCACCAGGATGAAAAATATGAAATGCTGTTTTCCCTAGTAAATAGCATTCGTGATTCCTTTGATCACCTCTCGGCTCAGCATGATAACCTTAAATCTCAAATTGGGTTGTTGGAAACGGAGTGCAAAGAAAATCTCTCATATATAAGCGACCTTGAAAACAAGCTGGATAAAATGGAGCAGAGCTCGAGGTCCACCTGTTTAGAGATTCGAAATATTCCGTCCACCAAAGAAGAATCAAAGTCTTCTCTGTTGAAGACTGTCATTGCCACTGGTAACCTACTGAACCTTGCTATACAACCAAGGGATGTGAAGGACGTATTCCGCATAAAAACAAAAGATCCTGCCAATAAAACAATTATCGTCGATTTTACCACCGTAATCCTTAAGGAAGAATTCCTAGTCAAGTTCAGGAACCACAACAAAAATAGTTTTAAATTAACAACAGAACACCTCAAAATTACTGGCCCTGCAAAGCAAGTTTATGTATCTGAAAACTTATCAGCTAAGAATAAAAGGCTGTTCTTTCTGGCTAGGGACGCTGCAAAAACAAACGAGTTTCAGTTCTGTTGGGTCTCGCACGGGAAGATCCTTGTTCGGGAAAAAGCCGGATGTCCTCACTTCCAAGTGCAACATGAGGCGGATCTCGGCCGCATCAAAAAAAGCGCGTGACTAGTTGTTTATTATTATTTAACTTTATTGCCTTTTTACCTCGTCAACGTAGTGTTATCGTGTTGTTTGCAAATCGACTGTTATAATATGAAATATTTTGAATTTGGGATTATTTCTAAACTTACATTGTTAAACACTACACACCTTTCACACTCACACACATCTTCACACATTCACACACACCTCCGCACTTTCCAAATGCTCTGTATACTCCCCCAAAAAAAAGACTTAGCATGCTTAGAAAACACCTACTTAGTAAACCCCTCTATGTGTCTTTCTACTGTTAGCTCAATAAACCTTGGACCACTATATTGCGACCACGAGTGTGATTACTCTATCATAAAATCTTGTTACCCTTTTGTTTTTATAATTAAAAATGGATGAACTTACCGTGATCACTAGTGAGGTCGAGCACATTGCCGTCTCAAATTGCTATATTTGTTCCCCGGAAGCAAGTGATAAGTTTTTGGATTGTTCTCTCCATGACCTTAAAATATTACACACGAATATTCGTAGCCTTAACAGTAATTTTGATAATATAGTGGTTTTTATGAGTAGATTAACGTATATGCCTGACATTATTATTCTGACTGAGTGCTGGTTGAGCAAATGCCCAACTACTCCCTTACTAACCAGCTACAATTCACACACTTCGTCGTATAAAACACAGAATGAGGGCGTGGTTGTCTATGTGAGAGATTGTTTTGACACCACTGTCGAAACACCTATATTTAATGAGGCAAACGTTCTTCTTCTTAAATTCTCAAATAAAGCTGCTTTTATCGCAATTTATCGTTCCCCTTCATACAGAGATTTGACTAATTTCCTTGGCAGCTTAGACAGTTTGCTTGGTACCTTAACTCAATTTAAGACAGTAGCCATTATTGGTGACATTAACCTGAACATTACACCTGAGAGCACCGACCCAAATGCTGATGAATACCTCAATCTTACAGCTTCGCATGCAATGTTGCCCGCCTACACTCTCCCAACTAGACTCTCGAACTGCCTTGACCATGTGATACTCCGCACTCAAAGCACTGCTACTACACTAATAATTGATTCTGTCATCACTGACCACTCTCCTATTATTATCTTCTGCAACCTCAATGTAAAAACTAAAACTCCCTTCCACACTAGATCAAAAATTGATTTGCCTCGGGCTGTAGACCAAATTAACACAACAGATTTTTCCTTAATCCTTCAGTGTCATAACCCGAATGAAGCTGCAGAATCTCTTGTTTCCACTATATCTTTGGCAATCAAATCCCACTCACATGTTTCACAAGTTCCCAGTAGAAAGCGCATCATTAAGCCATGGATTACTCCTGGCCTGCTGAGGTGCATTCGTCACAGGGACAAGTTGCATGTTAAATTTAAAAAACACCCGGAGGATGTGACACACAAACTGATTTTCTCTCGCTATCGCACCTTCTGCAACAATCTCCTAAAAAAAGTCAAGCGTGAATATGAACGCTCTGAATTTCGGCAGGCTAGAAATAATCCAAAAGCTACATGGAAACTTGTTAAACGGGTTGCAAGCTTGGGCCAAAGCAGAGACTCGGCTTCTGAGCTACTAAACTGCAGTACCAAACCGTCGCATTCTGTGGACAAAGTCAACAATTACTTTGCGAATGTTGGTGGACTCCTGGCAGCTGAAATCGAACAATCTGTCCTCTATAAATATCTCTCGGATAGTCGTCCCAACCCTGAGATCCCGGGTACTTCCATACCGTCTGCACCACAAACAATGGCCCTTCACAACGTGGATAGTGCTGAGCTGGAAAATATCATCCTTAGCCTTAAAGACAATTGTGCTGTTGGTTTTGATGGAATATCCCCCTCAATCGTGAAGGCGACTCGCCACATTCTTATTCCGATCCTTGTTTTTATTTTCAATTTGTGTTTTTCAACAGGAACTTTCCCTGATGTTTTCAAAACTGCAGTTGTCCACCCTATCTATAAGTCGGGACACAAGGACAATGTTGCTAATTACAGACCCATTTCAGTGTTGACTACCCTCTCAAAGATATTCGAAAAAGTTATAAACCGTAGACTCACCAATTACCTAAATAAATTTGACCTTCTTTCTGATAATCAGTATGGCTTCAGGACTGGAAAATCCACCGAAGATGCTGTACTGGAACTTACAGATACGATTATTGGCCATTGGGAAAATAAATATAAAACTCTTGCCATCTTTTTAGACTTATCCAAGGCCTTCGACACAGTCTCAATTCCCATACTTCTTTCGAAGCTTGAGCATCTTGGTATCCGCGGGACGGCCCACGATCTCTTCCGGAGTTATCTTACAGGTCGTAAACAAATGATAAAGCTTGAAAGCTACCTCAGCAACCAGGAGACGATCACTTTTGGTGTCCCTCAGGGCAGTGTGCTGGGCCCTCCTCTTTTTCTCATTTACGTGAACGAGCTGTGTCAGTTATCCTTACCTAACTGCAAAATTATAGCTTATGCCGATGATACAGCTCTAATCGTTCATGGCCGGGACTGGACTGAAACTCGCCTCAACTCGGAGTTTGCTTTGAGCACCGTCATGAGGTGGCTGACCATAAATCTCCTCACTCTAAATGTCAACAAGACCAAATTTATTACATTCTCTACTATGAAGTCTAGTCAGCCACCCACACCGATTGAAATTCGTGCGCACACCTGCCCAAACTTACTCGCTAACTGTGGCTGTCAACAACTAGAAAATACTCATACTATTAAATATCTTGGCGTCACTCTTGATAGTAACCTGAAATGGAAGCAACATATTGCTACAACTGTAGCTCGTGTGAGAAAACTTATATAAATTTTTAAAAAGCTCAGAGGCGCGGCTGATTTTAACTGTTTATTAACCGTCTACTTTGCACTCGCTCAGTCTGTTCTAGGGTATTGCCTAACGGTCTGGGGTGGTGCCGGTAAAACAGTGATGCTACGTGTCGAACGAGCGCAGAGAGCTGTCCTGAAGGTGCTGGCAAGGAAACCGATCCGATATTCCACATCCTCTCTATATACCCTCTGCCAGGTCCTTACCGTCAGACAGCTATTTATCCTCCAAACCATTCTTCGCAAACACCGTCAACTTACCTTTGCTAAATGCTGTTCTACACGCCGCTCGAATAGGGTTTGTACTACTGAATCTCGTAGAACCGTTGCTGCAAGTCGTCATTACAAACACTTTAGTTCAAAAATTTACAATAAATTAAACAAAAGCTTACACATCTTCCCATTAACAAAGACTAAATGTAAAATGAAACTTGACTCCTGGTTAAAATCACAAAATTATGATGATACAGAGAAACTCGTGGAAGTGTAAAACACTCATCACTCCCACACACAACAAAACCACACAAAACACACATGCCGCAAACACCTCAAACACCCCATGCACACTTCATTAACACTCTCCCACACACCCATTCACCCTACACTCACCACATTAGCTCAACGTCGAAATACATCCCAAATCGCATGTCCTGCACAGTATTTTTTATTTTTTTACTTAACCTATTTTTTGTTTTCATTTAGCTATTAAGATTTTTTATTTTATTTTCATGGAACATCATTCCATTCTGTATCTGGAGAAGGGCGTTGTTAGCTGCGCTGCAGTTTATACTTTTGCAGCTACCATCGTTTTATTTGTACCATGTCTTGTGTTTTTGTTCCGAAATAAACTTTTTATTATTTATTTTATCTAAAGGGCCATCAATTACGTCACATGAATTTCATGTTTTATTACCATTGTCACAGCTGGACACATTTGTGAGACTCCCCCCTAGTGTGACGTCAAATATTTCATATCGTCATAGATTTTGAAATATGACGTCACGAAATTTATTACCCCTCCCACCCCTTGGTACACTACGTCGACCCCCCTTTAATAAAATGAATTCATCAAATGACCCCTCATATCGACACCCCCTCCCTTACCATATGACGAGTTATTTTAAACCGCAACAATTCGACTTCGACAAACTTCTGATTTATCGTTTATTTAGAAAAAAAAAAAAATACAAAAGCTTCATATACACCGAATTGTGTTTGGAGTCTCCTTTTAGGCAAACAATGCCTGTGTTAGGAGACTGTGTGATTTTATTGCGAACGTTCAAAACACTTGACCTTTGAAAACCGATCTTATTACTTTTGCATAAAGGCGCTGGCGATGTTAAATAATTACCATAGACTTGCGAACATACCTCTCCATAAACAACAGACAATGTGACAGCGTTGAACGACTGCGACTCGTTCTTCGCCGAGAAGTTGTCTTTGCCCTCGCCCTTGAGTTTGGCGACCTTTTCAGCCGTCATCTTTAACATGAATGCCGTCAGCCATTTATATGTCAGGATGAGGTCTGGAAGAAGATAAAACATACATTTTAGTAGCTGTAACCATTAACCTTTTGAACGCCATTGTCACATATACGTGACAAGCAAGCACGTGCCCTGCACGCCAACGGCAAAAATATGTGACAAAAAATGTGCGGTGCACTATAACACGAAATAAACAATTAAATTAAATAGTTTTGGAATTCCTATTCTTTGTAGGTATTAGGGGTGAAAACGTGTCTTGGTGTGGAGGGCATGCGCGTGCGTTTATGCTCTGACGTTCAAAAGGTTAAGTGGGTAATTCCTGGATGAGGTTGGCACAGGAACTTGGAGATTGGCACAAGGAAAGAGAGCCTTTAACCATCTGCGAAGTCATGCAATTTAACATTATTATTGGACTAAAACTCTGGTGAGCTGGGACTGTCTCGTTGGTCGCAAACGTGACTGTTGACTTGATGGGTCCTGATTTCGATCTACAGGTTGAGCAAAGTGTCATTGAGTTTTTTCATTAGAATTTCAATACTAGTCCAGTGTGAAATCGTGCACTGTTAAAGGCTATAGGCTCGCCCCCAATTACTTGCAACTTATCCCTACTACACACTACTGCCTTCTTCGGAGGAAACAGAGGAGTGGTTATTTGTTAGTTCATCAAAAGACTTACTGGCAGGCTCCACAAATTCCTCCACACTATTCCAAGGGCAATGAGTCTGCAATAACTGGTCCACATTTTCCAGGAATTGCAAGGATCCTAGCGGGGAGTCGTTGGCTGTGATGGTAGACCTCCTCGCCCATACGTTGAGGAGCCAGTTGCTGGTCTGCTGAAGTAGAAGGCTGTTCTCTCCTTCGTAGGTGCAGTTAGCGTCGTTGTCGTTGCGAAGATCGCCTATGGCTGCCGCTGTAAATGTTATATGAGAATTAGGGTTAATTCGCATTGAAAGAGAAAGAGATTCTTCAATAGATACAAAGACTAATACCCATAACTATATAAATTCGTTCTTAATCATAATAACAACAGAATTCGACTTTTTTTTTGGGATGGGTAATCGCTCTGGGCGGAGCGGAAGGAAGTGTCAGACTTTTACTGACTAAAACCCATCCATGTTCCTTCTTTTGCCCTTTGTGTTCCAGGGCCGCGGTATCTCTTTCGAACAGTCCCGCAGCTGCGATCTTATTTAAAATCACAGAAATTGCCCAACTGGTATTGGTATCGTGGGTACTTCAACTTTGCACATTCAACGTCGGATAATCAAAATAAAAATAATACTGCAACTGTATTTGTTTTAATATCTCATATTTTCATAAACAATATTTTGGCCCAAGGGTAAGTAAAGGTATAAAGTATTAACGCTATTTATTTAACTTTTTCTGGGTGAAAGGGAGAGATGGAGCTATACATGACCGCTGGAACGGCAAATTCTTTAAATACGGCTGCAGGGTACATTTGCCTTTAACTTCAATAGCAGTCAGTAAATTTCAAAGAGGTTACAAACGAAAATTTACCTTTCAGATATCCATGTCCACCGCAGGATTCCCTGCAGTTTTGTATGCCGTCTCTTGCGGTCCAGCCGAACAGTGGCTTCACGGCGGAGGATAGCGCGTGCAGCTCTATGCCTCGGGCCGCTGCGTTGTTGTCCTCTCCTGGTATGACATACAAAAGTATATTTATTTATCAATTGGATTGCCTTCTAAGTGAGGAAAGTGTTGAGTATAAATGTGATGGCTGAAGGAGTAGAGGAAGACCAAAGAAAATATGAATGGACTGTGTGAAGGATGATATGGTTAGAAAGGAGGTGACTGCTGAGATGACGAGTGATAGAGAAGTGTGGAAGAAGAAGACATGCTGCGCCGACCTCAAACTAATTGGGATAAGGGCAGAAGAATGATAATGATGATTTATGGACATCAGGACCCAGGATCTCACGCTCAGCAGTCGCCCTCACAAAACATCACATTTTTGTTAAGTGTGTCAAGATTGTTTACAATTTCTGGGGGTCTAAAATGGCCGCTTTAGCAGAATCATATTAGGATAATAATCTGAATTACGTTCAAATTCGTAAAATGATCACAAGGTGACAATTCATAATAGTAGGTACGTCTATGACCATTTTAACAATTTAAACGTAATTCATATTATTATCCTATTATGATTCTGCTAAAGCGGCCATTTTAGACCCCTGCTCTGTGACACAGGAAGTATCACAGAACAGAAATTGTCTCTTAAAGAAGAAAACGTGTTGCGCGGACCCCAAATAGAATGGGACAAGGGCAGGAAGATGATGACACCTACTTCCTCTCTTATCCAAAAAAGGACAGAATTGACTCACCCATAAAGTTGTTGATTGTCATGGTGATGTGTGTGTTGCTGAGCCACACGGAGAATATCTTCATGGCATACGTGGCCGCAAGGTAGGGTAGCAGGCGGATTTGCTGCCAATTATCAAATGTTTTAATGTTAATAAGGGTCAATTTACATTGCGCCGGGAGAGACAGCAAAGCAAGTGAGTTAATTAGAGTAGATTGTTTGCTGATATATAAATAAGACGTCTACAGAAATTATGGGACATAGAATGTATAATTCTCAAATAAATAAATAAATAAATATATATATAAACATCCGAATTGATAACCTCCTCCTTTTTGAAGTCGGTTAAAAAACTACAAATGCCTCAAGTAGGAAAGTAGGTACTTATCGGAATGCAAAATTGAGCCTTAATAATAGGACAATCTCTAACTTGCTGCTGATACTCCAAGACAGGCGTCTCCTCTGCAGAGTTCTCCGGTCCAAACTGCTTCCTCACTGCGGAGTATCTGATGGCGATGACGATGGCCTTCTGCAGGTAGTACGTGGAGATCGCCGTGATGTGGACGCGGCCGCCTGAGAGGGAAACACATTTATATTATATCAGGACGGGAGAAAGAGCACGGAGGAAACTCTGTATGTAATGGGTGGTCACCCATTCATAACCAACCTGGGCGGGCGCGGTTTATCCTGAAGATTGGCGATTTGGATTGAACTGAGCGGCTGTAATTATTTAGTCACATTGAGAAGATGAATAACTAGTGTCTAATAAAGGGTAATACAAGGTATATGTGAGTGTTAATGTGTAGTGAAGTGGATGGGTCACCCTAGAAGGACGTACACACGGCGGCACATGAAGCTGTACATTTCCAGTATAACTTGGCATCACTTTGTATAGATTTCCTATACAATGAGAGATCCGCATAAACTGGTTTGTAATGCTTGATTGGCCGTCGTGCGTACACTGTCCTAATTGATGATGTCCTACAGAAAGATCAAGTGTAGTGTTGCATACGGCGTGTTTTTATGAATTACAATTTTTAAAATGGTCAAAAAGAGACAATTCATAATATTAACTGCGTCTGTGAACATTTCAAGAATATTAACGTAATTCATATTATTAATATTATCGTATCATGATTCTGCTAGAGCGGCCATTTTAGACCCCCAGATTATGAACATGGATCACAAAAAGAGTATTAGGGATAACGCAGCTGGCGTACTGTAGTTTCTGCTTACGCCCATACAAATAAGGCGTAAAATTATGTGTTTTTTTTTAATATTAAATAGGCCTACTCTTGACCTCAATCTAGTCCTGAGGACAGAGATGAGGTCGACGATGGAACGAGCTATCCCAAAAGAAGCCTATGTATTATTGTTATGTATTTTACCTGATAGGATTCCCAAGGCTGCGCCAAACCTCTTGCTGGGGTCCCTGAATGGTGTCTTATAGTCTCCGTTCTCGTCCACACCTCCCAGTTTGTCGAGTGCCGCCTCTTTCGGTAGGCGGTAGTTGTTGAACATCACGAATCTACCAAAAAGAAAATACATTTTATTTTTATATTAACCTAGTTACTGAAAGAAAGAAAATACATTTATTTGGCACAGGCCACAAGTACAAACAATATAAAAAAATAATAATAATAAAAGAAACGAAAACAAAATGAAAAGATAATATTGTGTGCCTCATGGCTGCGCCAAATAGGCCCAGTCCAGCAAAATATACGGGGCAAGTAGGGCACTACTTGCCCCGTATATTTTGATTCGATGCTGGTTTTTAACTAGACTAAGATTAGTGACTGCGTTGGTCTAGTGGTGGCAATCGCGACTGCTGAGCATGAGGTCCTGGGTTCGATTCCCGGATCGGGCAAATTGTTATTAGGTTTTACCATCAGGAATTTCTTATTAGCAGCCACGGAGTCTACATTTGTGCCCGGTTGGCAATAGGCTCGTCCCCTTATTACATGGAATTGAAACATAACTGGTGATATGTGGGTGTACTGATAGGTACACGTCTGCTTATCCCTTCAGGGATTACAGGCGTGATGTTATGTTATGTTGGATTAGTGAGGTTCTGCCTGCGAACTTTTTGTCGACGTTTTATAAGTGCCCATGTAGGCCTAAGTGAAATAAAATAGTTTGATTTTGAAATTCGTACGCGTCGAAGGAAAATATTATCCTACGACAATCAGCTAGTGTCGCATGCCATTATTGTAAGAATTTTCGAAGATTACTTCCAAACTTACTATCTCTAGGGTATACATAAAAAATAGATAGTTTTAACATACAACACACAAAATAACTATGAAAACAAAAAAAAACACATACCTAGTTGAACGTTCATGCGTAAATTAATAAATTTTACGAGGTGCTACTCTTTTCTCCTACTTAAAAAAAAATATCTTATTTGTCGTACCCATTATTTGGCAGTTAATTACCGGCCTCTGTTACAACATAATGTGTGAATCATGTAGCTATTAACATAAAAATAACAACCATAATAATCATAACTTAAATTTTTACGTAATAGTCATGATCGTATCATTCTACATTGTTTTTAAACTTTTCCGTAACTCCGTAAGATATGCCGTTTTTCTCACGATGTTTTCCTGCACTTTTTGAGATCAGTGCTAATGGTAATAAAATCAATTGCACTAAAGAATTTTTCTGCGGAAGTTGGCATGGTCACTCCATCGCCATTTTGGATTTTTCTATGTTGCGACGCGCGATGAAACAGGTAATACCTATAGGCAGAGCTCTAAAGAATTTAATATATTTAGAGGTATTAGTACCCTAAAGGAATACTTTGCCGAGATATTTAGAGATAAAGTCCTTTTAAAGCGGGTTTTACCCCCAAATATCTCGGTAGTCCGACTCTTTAGGGGCCGTCTCCACAAGCGAGAGAATCGCGGCGACATTACGTATTTGTATGGGATAATATCGCCGCGATACTCTCGCTCGTGGAGACGGCCTCTAAGAGAGTGTATAGAAATACGTGGCAACGACGATAATATCGTCGCGATTCTCTCGCTCGTGGAGACAACCCCTTACAGCACTATATCTCTGGACATTTTTGTTTGTTTAGTTTAATTTTGTGATGCAATTTTGAAGTGTGTTGACTATACCTCTTTCGTCTTAAGTGCATGCCTGCTTGAGTTCGAACTCATGGTCAACTACTCGTAATAAGAGGTTGTCGTGACCACCACTGCTCTCAAGCAGACTTCATTACCACCCTTCAAATGTTTTCAAAACTTACCCGTTATCAACACCATTAAGGCCAATCTTTTCTCCAAGGTCCCCCACAATGACTCCGGGGTACGGTTTCAAGGTCTTGGGGTCTCTGAGCGGCACCACGAACGTATGGAGGCCATGGTTCTTGCCTTTAGATATCAGCATCGCGTATACTATGGCGTGGGTAGCGCATTTGCCTGGAATTGGATATGAAACCTATTATGGCTCTGTTACGTTACGATAAGGTTTGAGCTCAGAACTGTTACAGGTGGGACAAGGGCCTCGATGCGTATGTTTAACTCATGTGATTGGCCGATTCCCGTACCTCTTCTCTCCGCTCCACTTGTGTCTGCTTTAGTGGAAACTGTGTACCAGAGTCGCATAAGACACTAGACAGCTGTAACTGATTTGACAAATATCATATATCGGCGAAAATATCCGTAATTGTTTGTTTTCCTAGCCAGCCCTGTACCACTCCTGGGCAAAAGCTTCCCTCCACTCCTTACATCTTCGGTGAAGCTGCGCCTCCTCCATATAGTTTTGAGGAAAGCCATGCAGTGTATCCTTAATTAATTATTACTTAAATGCAGATAACTCAAATCTCTAAATTTAGTAATGCAAAACAGATGTTTTTTTTGTCGGTGGCATATTAAAGATCAAATCAAACACGCGACGATAATAATAACTTGTACCGCTGGAGTTCACAAAGGTTAGTTGGCGCATGGTGACGCCGAATCATGCTGTGCGATCGCCGTTTTGCGTAGATATGACGCATTTTTCCTACTTCTTTTTTCTTCATTTTGCGTCACAGTCAGTGCAAATATATGATATCCGTTCTACAAAAAAAAAACACTAAAACTTACCCATTGATCCGACCCAGCATTTTGCCGCCTCAAAATCAGGACTATGCATAACAAACTGCCTTGTCTCCGGTACATAAGTGGCCGTAGTCCTCATGCCCTTAGCATTGGATCCATGGGACACTTCCGTTAGGGCAAAACACCCCCCGATCTTGGCCTTCTCCACATCCTCGATGATGTGGAAGTGGTGATCTTTGCCATTCCCTTGGATGGCGTTGCTGAACATCCTGAAGGTCAGGGATACTTTCACGGCTAAGGAGCTGTCAAACATGAACATGGCTTCGCTTTCTGCTTGGAATGATTTTGGGTCTTCGGCTATCTGAAATTTAAACAATAAAAAGGCTAGCTTTTGACTTTTTCATTATAAGAGCACAGCACATTCGCGAATGGACAGGAGTCACGAGTGCCTCTGAACTATTCCACCTCGCAAAGGTCAATGAGAAATATAGAGTTCATGGCTAACTTCTAAAATTGAAGAACCACGGATAGATGAAGATTATGAGTACAACTATGAAGAGTGAGAACATTATCTTTGCCTATTCGAGGAATAGGAGCTAAATTGAAAGAGTAGAGGTGTTATTGTAATAATTGAAATGGAATCGGGCGTTACTTTGCGGATATCCATGAAATTTAATATAATGCAAAATAAACTTTTACTGTCACTTACGGGATATCTTCCGTAACAATAATAAATAAATAAATAAATATCCCTGGACATTTCACACAGCACCATCTAGTCCCAAGCGAAGCAACCTAATGCTTGTGTTTTGGTAGCTAGATGGCTGATAAACTACATAAGTATATAATTTTTTTTTTTTTTGTAAATACGTACATATTATAGATAGAAAAACACCCAGACCCGGAACAACAACAATCACGGGATATATCCCGTAAGTGACAGTATTAGTTTGTTAGTTCCAGGTTCCAGCTAATAGATCCAGGCTTGGTTGGATGCAGGATGTAGCATCCGCATGCAATAACACCTTAATAAGGTTTTATTTTATGGGGGTGCTGTTAATATATTTTATATCAGAGTCGCGCGACTTTTGTATTCAGTAGTATTCAAAATAAGCAGGTATACATACATGTTTGTGCGTAGGTAATTGAATTCATAAATACGTAAATTATTATAAATAGGTACAGTTTTACAGGCTGCACAATGCACATACGAGTACATAGTGCACATTCATATTCAATATTACTAAATAAAAAAAAAATCTTTATTGTTCAAGAGAACATTAGGTATAAAAACCGAATGTCACTAGCTCCCGGCTTCGTTTTACAAGATAAGTAGTAGGGTACATACATTTCTTAGGGTACAATTAACATAATTCAAAATTATAATAAAAAAAGAGAAAGAGAAATGGTGCAACTGTGTGTGTCTTCCAGTCGTCTTTTCGACCTTAAAGAATGAAGATTTCGATGTTTGACGCACAGGCAGACCATGAACTAGGTTCAGACATCTGACATCGTGTACTTTTATCCCGGCAATCGTTCCCATGGGATAATTACCGACCTCTAAGCCAAGAGTATATCCTAGTTTTACAAATGAGATGGTAATTCTGTCTGTCTGTCACTGTTTCACGCAACGGCTAAAAGATTTTTAATGAAATTTGGGACACACATGGACTATTTCATAGTGTAGGTACGTGTACCCCAATTTAATTAAAATTGGATTTGTGCAAAGGATACTTTTTATCCCTTTAGTAAGTTTCATTTCCGAACTTGTCGCGACTAAATGCAGGTTTAACGATAAAGTGAAGTACAGCAGCATTATGTTTGTTAACCAAAACGTAATGCTGCTATAATATTCATTTTGTACCTGTACCAAGTAAAGGTTGAGGTCAGGAACATTATCAATATGTAAATTACACGTACCTAGTCATTAACACTGAAAATGTCATATTCATATATGTCATATGTCTGTGGATATTTATCAAGTTTACTATTTGTTTTGTTTTTGTTTGGTGCTTGCAACAGCGCTGAAATATCGGGAACTCAAAACGAATAGTAATCATCAATATTTCTGTGGTAATCATGGTAAGTAAATAAACCATTGAAACTCACTTCCCAGGTTGCGCTTTCGTACAGACTATTGACTGGACAGAGGTAATTAATACACCATCAGAAAACGACTGGCGCTACGCACACAAAGTGATAACGCTGGAGAAACTCCAGTGGGCGATCCGGTGCCTCCATCCTTTTAAGGCAGCCGGTCCCGACGGAGTCTTTCCCGCCTTACTGCAGTGGGGTGGGGCCTCCGTCGCCAGCAGACTGGTGTCCATAATGAGAGCGTGCCTGGCCTTTCGATACGTTCCAAAAGGATGGAGGGAAGTGAAAGTCATATTCATCCCTAAGTCAGGTAAGAGTGATTACATAAACGCCAAAGCCCACCGATCAGCCTAACCTCTTTTCTCCTTAAAACCATGGAGAGAATTTGCGAGAGAGAGCTAAGGAATGGAGCTTTGAAAACGATCCCACTCCATGTAAACCAACACTGTATTTTTAGATGTAGCCCAGGCTTTTGACAAAGTTTGGCACAAGGGATTGATCTTTAAACTAAGAACTATGTTGCCAAAACAGTTCGCAGATATATTAGAATCATATGTAACTGGTAGAGTCTTTAGAGTAAGGCAAGAAAATGCCTATTCTGAACTAAAAGACATAAAAGCTGGTGTACCACAAGGAAGTGTTCTAGGCCCGGTCCTGTACCTGTTGTACACATGTGATATACCAGAACTAGAAAATGCAACTATTGCTACTTTTGCTGATGATACCGCAATAATGGCCACAGGATCAAGTCACAAAGAAGCTGTGGTGAAAGTACAAAAAGCAATAAGTCAATTCTATGATTGGACCAAGAAGTGGAGGATCAAGTTGAATGAAACAAAATCCATTCACATTGACTTCACTAATAAGAAATCTGAATACAACCCTGTGTACATAAACAACAAAAGTGTACCGTACGAAAACACTGCCAAATATCTTGGTATGACCTTAGATGCAAAGCTTCGCTGGAAAGCCCATGTCAAAAAGAAACGAGAAGAATTAGAAATTCGTTACAGAAGTATGAACTGGTTACTAGGAAGGCATTCCGCGTTGTCAGTTCCTAACAAAATTCTGCTCTACAAAACAGTCCTTATGCCAGTATGGACCTATGGTATACAACTATGGGGTTGCGCCAAAGAAAGCAATGTAGAAATTATACAAAAATTCCAGAACAAAGTACTCAAGAACATCGTGAACGCGCCTTGGTACATAAGAATTGACGACATCCATCGGGACCTGAATATAGAGTTCGTAAACAGCATAATCCAAAAATATGCAGAAGCTCATGAACATCGACTTCATCATCATGTTAATGTCGAGGCCATCCAGCTCCTCGATAACACGGACATAGTAAGAAGGCTCAAAAGGACTAAGCCTTTTGAGTTAGTGTAGTGTAATCTATTGTGACTTTACCGCGAGTGTAATATAGTGTAGTGTACCTAGCTATTTACGCAGTCTGCACTAAAAGTATCGGGAATGGAATATTTCCACTGTTCCTGTCATATTAAAATCTTTTTAATTGAAAACTCCTTGGTTTTAAAAATCGAATACCATTTATTTATTTAAAAAAAGATTCTCGGTCTTGTCACAAGGTTTTGTCAAACTTGTTTAGTCGTTGAGAAAATGGAATTGACTCGAGAAAATTCAAGAGCGATGATTTATTATGACTTTCGAAGTGGTTTAACAAAAAAACAGTGTGTTGACCGGATGATTTCTGCATTTGGTGATGAAGCCCCATCCAAAACCACAATTTATCGCTGGTTTGCTGAATTTCAACGTGGACGTGTCAAGCTCAGTGATGACCCCCCGTCAAGGTCGTCCAAAAACTGCAGTCACCCAAGAAAACGTTGATGCTGTGCGTAAGCTGATTGAGGAAGATCGACATGTGACATACCGCGAAATTCAGGCATTTTTAGACATTGGCATGAGTCAAATACAAATAATCTTGCATGAACAATTAGGTGTAAAAAAGTTGTTTTCCCGATGGATACCGCATTCGCTCTGTGAAGAGCAAAAAGCGGCTCGCGTTACTTGCTGCGTCATAACTCTTGAAAGATTCCACGCAGGATCCTCAAATGCTGTATACAACATCGTATCAGGTGACGAATCCTGGATGTACGCGTACGAACCCGAAACAAAAAACCAGTCACGAGTTTGGGTGTTCGAAAATGAGTTAAAGCCAACAAAAATTGTTCGTTCACGAAGTGTTGCAAAAAAAATGGTGGCCACGTTTGTCTCCGAAACCGGCCATGTTGCGACTATTCCTCTTGAGGGACAAAGAACGGTTAATGCAGAATGGTATGCAAGCATTTGTTTGCCACAGGTCGTTTCTGAACTCCGTAAAGAGAACTGCAACCGCCGCATTATCCTCCATCACGACAATGCGAGTTCTCACACCGCGCACAGAACAAAAGAGTTTTTAGAGCAACAAAACATAGAATTATTAGACCATCCGTCGTACAGCCCCGACCTAAGCCCTAATGATTTCTATACTTTCCCTAAAATAAAGAATAAATTGCGTGGTCAGAGATTTTCATCACCTGAAGAAGCTGTGGACGCCTACAAAACGGCCATTTTGGAGACCCCAACTTCCGAATGGAATGGTTGCTTCAATGATTGGTTCCATCGTAGGGAAAAATGTGTCAAATTTCGCGGAGAATACTTCGAAAAGCAATAAATACATTTTGACAACAACAAACAGTAATGTTGTGTCATTTCCTTGATTCCCGAAATTTTCAGTGCCGCCCTCGTATATGGACACAAGAACAAAGTGACTTCGCCTTAACAGACGCTAAGTAAACGCAATGGACGTGCTCTTAGATATAATTTTACTTTTAGCAAATTAAGTTAGATTAAAATTGCTTATTAGCCTTATTAGGCTAGATTGTAATATAATAAAAAAGATTAAAAAAAAAAAAAAATGTAAACCAACATGCATACAGCTCGGGTAAGTCCACTGAATCAGCTCTTCATCTAGTGGTCAGCCGGATAGAAGAAGCAATATATCAGAAGGGTACCTGCCGGGACACCGTCATAGACATCGAAGGGCCTTGGATAAAACAAATTTCTCCAGCATTAGAACCGCCCTCTCCCGGCACGGAGTGGAACAGGTATTGATAGACTGGATCACCAACATGTAAAGCAAACGAGTGGTTCGCCTTGCAGAAGAGCAGCAGACGGCCATGATAGCCAGAGGCTGCCCCCAAGGAGGAGTACTATCCCCCCTCCTTTGGAATCTGGTGATAAATGATCTCATCACTAAGCTCAACGCTAACCATTACTACACTATCGGGTACGCGAACGACCTCGCCATCCTCATTTCGGGGAAAGTGACGGGGACAATCTGCAATCTCACTCAAGAGGCGCTACGCATCGGTGAACCCCACGAAAACTGAATTAGTCATGTTTACCCAAAAAAGGGCACTAGGCCCGTATCAGCTACCCAAACTATTCGACACAGATCTCCAGTTATAAAGCTATTCGACACAGATCTCCAGTTAAAAAGGTACTGACACTGGAGCGGGAGTCTTCTCGGAGGAACTCAACATCCACATAGCCACACCACTGGGGGTCCACAACACTGTATTTCAGGCAGAATGCATGGGCATTGCCCTGGCGGCATCAACCATCTTAGCCAGGGCAGTTGAGGACCACTCAGGTACCTACTCTCCGCGAGATTGTCAGCGACATCAAGGCGCTGCTGGCTTTTCTCGGGGAGCTGGGGTTGGTCAAATAAATTTCCCACCCGCACGCAAAATACGCACATTGTACGTGGAGTTCCGGACACCAGTCCGTTATACAATACAATACAACCCGTTTTCAGTGTTAATGATAATACCTATGTCATGTAAATTGCTTTAGTGAACGTCAAACATGGTTATTTTATTTAATTACTTTTATCTGATTCTAATTAGAATTTTATGTGTGTTTATGTTTCGTATTTCATGTTAAAAGTTAGTAGTTTCTGGGCACTATTGGTTTTTTTAATGATTTATTAAAAGTTCAATGCCATGGTTGTATGCCATGCTGTGGGAATATGTGTTTTGTCTCTGCATCACCTTAAGGTAAACTGGTAGAAAATGCCCAAAGCAAAAAATATGAGTAGCAGAAAAGCTGAGAAGATATAGATTGGGAATAAGGTTGGAGGATGATGTTGCTGGGGTCTTTGTTCCACCAATTCTTCTTCCCAGGTACACTAAGAAGTGATGAAGACAGGGGCGGGTTTGCGGAACCGTCTTCTACAATTTTTTTGTTCTGATTGTCAGTCTAATTCGAATAAATGACATTTGACTTTGATAACATAATGCTGCAATTTTACCTTTTCAAATGGCAAGAACTTCTCATTGTAAATGGTGTACATCCTCTTTGTGGTGATATTCCTCTCATCATCCAGGACACGAGTGGCTTCTGTGTGTTTGAACAAGGGGTGGCTCTCCATGAAACTCCAGATGTCATGCTAAAACCAAAGAAATAGTTTAGTTGCCTTTGCCAATATGTGGGGTTGGAATATATATTTTTTCATTCCAATACAACCATCATGCTATCATTGACTCCTTTTTCTTTCATGTCATTCTATTCATCTTTTCCTCCTCTCCCTCTTCATATACATAATATATATATATATATCAATATTAAATAAACAAAATGTAGAAAATGAGAATCTCTTTTTGCAAGAGATTTTGTCTAGAGGCTTTCTTTCTTCTTTAAAATTTATTAATCATAGTTATGAGCTTGCTGCACCCTACAGTTTACATTCCTCTTGCTAAGGAATAGAGCACAAATTATCATATAACTGACCATTTCCTCAGGTTCTAAATTAGTTAGTGAGCACAGCTCATTAACTAATCATTTTACAAAATACTACTGAGTTCAATCGTTCTTGAAGTAAGAAAGTTTAAAAACAATTGGGCTTTTTCTGACACAATTGGGTTCAATGTATTTATATGCAAACTGATATAATATCATATTAGACTTACTTTCAATTTTATCGTGTTCAATGTATCGTAAACCAGTTTCATTCGGCGCCAGTCAAAGGATGCTCTCTTCCTGTAATTATCCAAGGGGCCTTTTGGCAAGTCTGGAAAATATTGCTTCAGTTGCTCGTCCGTTACTTGTTGCTTCTCCATTTTTACTATTATTTACTTAACTTACTTAAAACTTCTTACAGCACTTCACTTATTGTCGCGAACCTTTGAACTGATTCGGTTTAATTTGGGTACAAAAGTCAACTGTGTTCACTGTTCACTAGCTGTTTTATCTTAGATTTACAATAAAGTTAATGTATCTAATACTAAAGGATTTACATATTTGAGATATGAAAGATATACCCATTAGCCGTTTATTTATGATACCTGGTTTCCTACTTCACAAATAAATTAATCAGCTGATAAGTTCTACAGTTCAAGACCCCAGCAAGACAACAAACCTAGCTTAATCTACGACAGACGTCAATGAACTGACGTGACGCGCGTGACGTCTGTTTGTTGCGTAGTGTTGAGAAGTGCAAAATAAAAACAAGTTCATTCGACTTTCTTCTTGAATCGAGTGCAAAGATAATTTCAAGAAGAAAATTAGCTTTAACATATCTATTTATACCAAAAATGTTTTGTTGTATGTAATGTATGATATACAAGGCAAGGATATAGGTACTGGCTAAGAAAAATAAAAAATAAATGACCTTTTGACCTCTTCTCCTCCTCTTCATTTGGAGTATTTAGTTTTTAGGGTTCCGTACCTCAAAAAGAAAAACGCAATTTTTAAAGGATCACTTCGCTATCCGTCTTTCTGTCTGTCAAGACTCTTTTTTCAAGAACGTGTGGTGGTGGTATCGCGTTGACATTGTTACGTCAGTTGCTTTACGAGAACATTCTAGATCACGTGCGAGTCTCGAATGTTCTAGTAAGAACCTGTCTATAAGATTAGAGTCTAAAATATTCCACTATAGAACTGTCTAGAAGATTCTAGAAAGTTGTGGAACTTTCTTTAAGGACGATGTTCGACTATGAACTGTGAAGAAGGTTCCTGAAAGTTGTCGAACCTTCTCGAAGGATTAGTCGGCATCGTCGTGTTTGCGTAAGCAGTCAGTCTGATTTTGGCTACACAACGAAGCGAATCGAAGTGAACTAGAAGTGCGATATCTAAGTGAATAGTGATCAGTAGTGTATTTGTGATTAATAAAGATAACTGAAAACCCAGCTCGTAACAATATTAAAATCAAATCTTCGGTATAATCAATATTTTAAATAATCAGTCTTTGAGAGCAGTGGTGATGAAATATACTACAAAAAGTAATGTGCTTGCCTGGATTCGAACCTACGACTTTGGGTGAGGTCAAACGAGCGTAATTTTTTGAGCTGTGATCGCGTACATTGATGTGGTACAAACAAGACTTTAGTATGAAATCGAATGTAGCGTAAATTCCGAGACTCATTTTACGCGATTCACAGTTAAAAAAAATACGCTCGTTTGTCCTCAGCCAAAGTCGTAGGTTCGAATCCAGGCAAGCACATTATGCGTTGCGTTGATGTTTTTACATCTCCAAGGGACCAAGACCAACGGTGGCCCAATGGTGGCAGCGCCGACTTACGAACAGTAAGTAGTGGGTTCGAATCCAGGCAGGCGCATTACTTTGTGTAATTTATTTCACCACCACTGCTCTCAAAAATGGCGAAGGAACACATCGTGAGGAAACCGGCATGTCCTAGAGTAAAAATTCGAAGACATGTGACATCTACCAACACGCACTTTTTTTTTTTTTTTTTTGGGGTGTGAGAAATCATCAAATGACTCCTCCCGCTCTGGGCGGAGCGGAAGGAAGTGTCAGACTCTTACTGACTAAAAAACACCCATGTTCCTTCATTGGCCCTTTATGTTCCAGGGCCGCGGTATCTCTTTCGAACAGTCCCGCAGCCCTGGCAGGCACCGGCCCTTGCGGGCCCCTCCCGTTTGCTGACATCTCTTTGAGGCGCGCGTGGAACACGAACGCGCCGTCGACACGGCCTGCCCGTCGTCATACGACGGACGGACGGCGAGCTAGCCCATTACTCGCCGTCCACAGGCCCGCGCCTACGGTGGCCGAGAGCCATCACGGCGTGGCCCCCGACGCCCGGTGCTTCTCCCGATCTACCAACCCGCATTGGGCCCGCGTGGTGTATTATAGTCATGTCCATTCCCTCTCGTAGAGAGGAGGCCATGTGTCCCAGTAGTGGGAACAATATAAGCTGATTATGCTATGTCACATATTTTGCTAATTTGCAACTAAATCACAGCCTGCAGGGTACCTACTGCCCGTTGACCTAGAATCATGAACTTTGGTAAGAAGTAGGGTCTTACATCACAAGTAAAGGAAATCATCCAAAAATTGTTAATTTCAGATACTTCACATGAAAAAAAAAATTTTTGCAGTTTCAAATTTGATATTTTGTAGTTAGTGAATTGAACGTAATGTATAACAATGTATGGGAGGGTATTATTCTGCATGTTCTTCATTCTGACTTATCTTTGCTTCAGAGCTTATCAACTTCAGAAACCTGATTTCCGTGATGGAAGAACCATGCACGGAACCTTCAGTGCGCAAGTTAGACTCGCACTTGTCCGGTTTTTCTTTTTTCGCTTCATATTTTTAGAAAATTCAAAGTCGTGTGCAATATAGGTACTCTACATTCACTGTTGCATGACAATGCTGCAAAGTCTACCTACTGTTAACTTTATTTGAATAATTCATATTTTGCTAGAACACAAAACTAGCATAATGACTATTGTTACAACTGAGAATATGTTTATTCCAAGCGTGAAGCAAGATTTGTGTGCTAATAAGTTATTTAAAATAGTACATTACAATGTATGTATAAGTTAGTCATCATCATTCTACTGCCACAATGCCATTACTCCCATTTATTTGGGGGTCGGCGCTGCATGTCTTCTTCCAGACTTCTATATTACTCTCTTTATATGTTATATGTAAAAAGTTTGGTGTAAATAGTGTCCAGCAGTGGATTGCTATAGGCTGATGATGAGTGGTCCAACGCGGAGGGGTCGACACTCCGTTTAATCAGCTATCACATACCACAATCTGAACATTTTTTTTACAACCTAGATAGTTGATTAAACGCTGTGTCCATCCTTTAGCGTTGGACCACTATTTACGTCACACACCCTATATAAATATTAAATAACAGTAAATATTTGTCTCTTTTTGCTCGACAGTAAACGTAGAAGTAATACCAGAATTGGAACGGAAATATTAATATTGACAATGTAAAGTAGAATCAAAATCGATAGGAAATTCTTATTGCAACCCACCACACACCACACACCACTAGTTTTACGCGACGGTGACAGAACTAAATTGCCAAATGCCAAGTTCAAGTTGACAATGACATTACCGGACGCTCGCATCGGGTGCATTCCATTTCAAGTAGTGTTACAGTTTTGCATATTTTATCTGCTTTCTCTTTTTGACCTTCGGCAAAGCTGTCTTACTATTACATACCGCCTGAAAACAGGATTTGGAACGGAAACGAAATTGAATTGGAAAGTCCGAAAAGTTGCAAGAACAACTATAATTTCAAAACAAAGTGTGAAACCACTAAAAAACTATTGAATATTTGGATTATCTACCACAATGGACTTGGGTAAGTATTCAATAACACCAGTAAAATATTTACCCTTTTACTTGCATAAATAAAGGAATGTGGAAATGATGAAATTCAAAACAAAGTATTCAATGTTATAACGCTGTTTTTGTTGTTGTTCATCACTGAAAATAATCCATAGTTTAAATTAAATAGTTTTCGATGACTAACCGGTACCTATTGCGCTGTCCTGGCGCGGTAAGTTATAATATAAAAGTTATCCCAAACTTTTTATAACCTCAATACTGGAGCTGCTCAGATGCTAGAAAAGTATTGTAGCATATTTTTTATTTACCGTCCGAGTCAGCTTTACTACAACCAATATTCGACAGTAATGTTTAAGCCCCATGTCCTATGAGACAACCTTATGGCCAAGTACGGGCTGCTACAAAAAATCCTTATCGAAAAAACCAATAACATTTTGCTCGACCTGGAAACTAAAGCTAGAACTAATGCTTAGCAGTAATATAAAATAACCTCCTCCTTTTTTTGAAGTTGGTTAATATATAAGCTAATGGTTGTGAGAAAATCTAAACAGGTTAGCGAGGCAAATGTGGCCAAAAACGGCACTATATAGAGAGAGGAGGCAGACAAAGGGCGTAGCTCTAGCATTATCATCATTTTCCTGCCCAATTTAGCATGCTCTAGCCAAAAATCTTAAAGAATTATTCGTGAGTTACCTATAATCACTTATTTACACTGGTATTCAATGCAGAAGAATGGGCACGAAACTCCATGGACACACTTTTATATCATATCAATGTTTAGATTATACAAATATGTGAGAACGATGTAGAAAGACGTGCACATTAGAGCGTCCAGAGTAAAAGATTAAACCAACAATTTAAAAATAAAGTAATTAAAATAAACGGTGGCAGCTAAGAGATGACCAGTCCCAACTGACAGCGCCCGTTCACGAACATGACACATGGATCAGCGCCATTCAAATCAACCATATTGAAGGGAACTAAATGACCCGACACACCCGCCACCATCAGCGAGACATTTGAGTGAGCATGACATTCTCTCAGCCACCCGGACACATTCAAGTCAATGAAAGATAACAAAATATAAATGGTAGCTTTACAGTACATACTACTCACACATTTGTGTTATGCAATTATATAATTCTAGGAGATAGAATCTATACAATGCACAGCTTCGACAATAATTTAACATGGTAATCAATTAGTTTGCACACACAATGTAGATAAAATAGAAAAATACACAATTCAAACCTTAAAGATTAGGATAAGTCCTACTAATCAAAGTAACTAAGTTTGCAGAAGAGAAACAAAAAAATAATAATAATTAAAGAACTAGAGGCGAAGCATCTCTTCCAAACATTAAAATCTTAGTTCATGAGCCCAAGTGGCTGTGGAGTAGAACCAGCATTGAGCCAAGCATTTTTATTTACGAGATAGTCTTCCAACTTATAATATGCTTGCTTACATATTGTGCGTTTTAGGCATGTTTTAAATTTCTGCTCATTAAGTTGATTTGTTGTTGATTTTACTAAGCCAAGTGCTTGTTTTCCCAGTCCGTAATGCTCAAGTTTTAGCAACAGTTTGTCGTGATTCACACAATCAAATGCTTTGGATAGGTCGAAAAAGATGCCTATTGCATCTTTTGCCTATTCCCATGCATTAAAGATGTGCTTTAGTCAAGGAGCTCGTGGCTAAATATGAACAGCCGCTCGGGTCGATCTTTAGGGATAAGCCGTGCTTACCTAGGTTGGTCCGTGGATGGGTGACCACCCATTACATACCGAATTTCCTCCGTACCTCGGAAAGCACGCTAAGCCATTGGTCCCGGCTGTCATTTGTAGATCTTTGACAGTCGTTACAGGTAGTCAGTGACCCGAAAGTCTGACAACCACTTACCAAGGGGTATCGTATTACCTAGCGCTAACTGGGTTGTGGAGATCAGATAGGCAGTCGCTCCATGTAAAATACTGGTATTCAGCTGCATCCGGTTAGACTAGAAGCCGACCCCAACGAAGTTGGGAAAAGGCTAGGCAGATGTATGTTTAGTAAAGTGACACCGGCGTCAGTAGTGCAACGACCTTTGGTGAAACCATATTGTTGATCATGTAGGATGGCATTCCGATTAAAATGATTGAGCATTTGATTTAGATTATCAGATCCTATTTGTGTACAAGGCTTAGTTCTCACATACCTACTACTATTCGTTTAAGTGATAAAGTCTGGACTATCCTCTTGCCTGTTGCAAGATTTGTTACTTAATTAATTAATATTAACATAATGTTGCAAAAATAACAAAGATAAACACAGTTTTGTTGAATAGTAAAAAGTAAAAAAAACGTAGTTACACCGCTACGCCGACAATAATTTATTCATGATTTTAAAGGTGAAAAGAAATAATGGAAAAATACTAAAGTTATTTTAGTTAAATTCACCAACTTTTTTCGTTTTGAAATGATGGCTTATCTACACAGTGTTAGGTGCAATAGGTACATAATTTTTTACTGAATCAATTTTTTTCATTCTATCTACCCGGTTTTGCAAACCAAATCCTGAAAAAAGCTGAAGGTGGTCCCTACATAGAATAAAATAATTTATTTAAAAAGAAAAGTATTACAAAAAGTGTACATTTAGGTGCAGACGAATTATTTCTCATTCAATGGTATAATTAATACTTCTATGTAAACTCTAACTAAAATTATTAGATTTATTTACTATATCATGTTTTTTTTTTTTAAATGTATATTCATATATTTTAAATTGAACAGACAACAATATTATATTCTGTATATTAAGTTTGACTTTGACAGAGCCTTTATTTTGAAGCAGTAGAGGTGTTTTCGTTTTCATGTGGTTGATGTTAACACATGCTCACCACAAGGCTTGTTTATTTGATCCCATTCATGAATAAGAATTGGCAAAAATAACCCTATTATGAACATTGGCCATAAAATTCCCCATTGTCTCTTCTACCTGATAAATGGGTCCGTAAGGAGATAATTCAATAGTTGCTCAATAATGCATTATTTTTTAAAACAATTGCAGTAGTCAACACGACAGTTTAAAAAAAAACCTAGATATGTAGGTACAGTTGAACAAGATATTTGGTATACAGGCACCTAACTTACGACTAGTTTAAACCAATGTTGTGAGTGTGCTGAGTATTCAATTGCATTACATCATCATTTATATCACTCGAAGAATGCCATAAACTTAAAAAGCTAGCTCCTAACCACTGTCGGCCATGTCGACCAATTTCAGTGGGTAGCCATCGACACAACAAATATTATAGTACACAAGTGCATGCTCAAACACAGGTGTACAGGTGCTCTCTCTGTTCCCTCACTCTTATATTCCAATGGGTCGGCAAACCAACACGACCGGATAGAGATCAGGCGCCGGACCCATGCACAAAAGTTATAACGCAGTACGCACACGTTATAAATTTATATTAAATAAAATGCGTTTAATTCGGACTAATAAAAGGTCCTTAAGTTGTTAGTAACATTACCATTATTGATCTTAAAACTATGTTTGACTGTAAACAAAACTGCCTGTATGCCAAACAGTTTGTTCAACTGTACCCACAGTACAGTACCTACAGAGGATTGCGACACATAAAAAGCCAATCACGAAATGGAGCCGATGCAATATGCACGTAAGCTATTAATTCGGGCGCAGTGATACGAGTCTGCGCGAACCTCGGTCTTGTTTGCAATAAACCTCATTTTTAAAACCTCTTAATAATGATGTAAAAAGTTCTGATTCGGTTACAGTGTATTTTGGGCCGGTTGATCGTAAATGCACGCCCTCTAATAGATGAAGATTAAGCAGACTTTTATGCCGTGTGGTTGCATGGTGCTCTGAATGCTCTGATGACCCGTCTTTCCCACTTCTTTGTGCAAAGAGCAAGCGCCTTTCCTCGAAGGAAAGACAGAGCGTCATTCCTTCGAGGAAAACTGGCATGACGCTGTTTGTATTTTATTTAATTAATTCAAAAGATACTTGAATATACGAACTATTTGAGTTCGTAGTGGTACTCAATTTCTCTGTCTTTACATTGCGGAATACTCGTTGCCAGTTACATGATTGCAACCGAATTGACATCTATTATAAGTTGAATCGTTATTGAATCGGGAATGTTTCAGGAAAATTATTCATTGGTTTGCATCTGAATGCAAATGCGCGTCACTGTGGTTTCCACCGCACAATCGGCCAATCGCAGTTATATGCCAATAATTTGATGACAGGGCGCAAGCAGTTACAAAAGCGAACAATTTTAGCCAGTTTCCAGTATTCAAAATAAAAGTTCGGTACGCAACAACCTGTGTAAGTAATAACCAACATTACATCATCACACCGAAGCAAACTATAGTAGATATGCCCATATTTCACCTGTTCAAGTACTATGACGAGTATGACGCTGACGAGACTGTTGCCATCAACAGGGCACAAATCCAGACTTCAGGGTGCTACTGAGAAAACCTCCTGATAGAAAACCCTCTGCCCGACCTGGGAATCGAACCTCATGCTCAGCTGTAGCGCGAACACTAGGCCAAAGAGTCAGTCACATAAAGGGTGTAAAAATACCCTTAACGAAGCCGAAAGGCACCTGTTCTCCTAGTCATTGTAATCAGTTTTTTGTTCTGGACCATACCTGGGAAGACTGGGAACCTTCCAGTTACGGAATTCCAACTTTAAAACAAGTATAAAAAAATAACTAGTTTAGTAGTTTTTAACTTTACTTTAAATCCCTCCATGTTCCGTTTACTATTCAATGCATCCATCAGCACAATGTTTTGAGTGCGTTACATCGAGTTTTATCGTAAAAATTGAATTTTCACCAAAAAAAAAAAATCGTTTCCTAGCAATATTTTTTTGCGTAGGGTTACTTAGTTTGGTCTATAGAATGCTTGGTATAATGAAATACCAAAAAAAGTTCTTAACCACTTTTATTCGGACTGCCCGTTCCTTTGTTAAAATATAGCATTTTCACGTGGCACGTGAGAGGTAACTTTCCTCCCTCTTGAGGTCCCTGCAATCGTGCTGATGGACCCGTCAACGGTTATGTCTTACACCAAGGCCTCTTGGGTGATATAAAAACTGGATAGGGAACACAGGCAGATGTGTTGCTGGAGAGTTAGTTCCACCGTTTCTTTTCGCCAGCTAATGCACGAGGAAGCGGTGAAGTAATTTGTAGGTCATTTTTGACGTTCAAAAAGTGCTGATCCTCCGTCTATTTTGAATAAAAATAACAATAATTTATTGTTTGGATAAAAAAACTTTTTGCAAAAAATAAAACCGACTTCAAAAACAAAAAAAAAGTGAAAAATAATTTTAGCTTCAGAAGTCGGTGATTTGTTTGATTCAGTTTTTTGTCACCGACTTCTGAAGCTAAAATTATTTTTCACTTTTTTTTTGTGTTTTTGAAGTCGGTTTTATTTTTTGCAAAAAGTTTTTTTATTTTTTCATTTTTAGTTGCAATATCTTATACAAATATATTCTATGCTTTTATTTTACATTGTTAACAATACATTTCATGGCACCAATCACGGCAGATTTGCTGTCTATTATTGAAGAGTTCCATTGTATATCTCCAAAGATCAGCATCAGATCTTCACCAAATTTAAATGGGACCACTTCGTAATAAACCCCTTTCGAACAAAAAAAGAATTTTGCAGATCCGTCCATATATGACGGAGTTATGCCCGAACATACATAAAAAAAAAAAAAATACAAACATCCGAATTGATAACCTCCTCCTTTTTGAAGTCGGTTAAAAAGTACATTCAATGCATTGATTCCACACTAGGATTTTCTGTCGTGAGTTCCAGGCTCCTTCGTTCCGTTTATATTTTTATTGTTACACCAATAATATATCCGTTACAATAAATTCCTAAATTTAATCTAGTCTACTCGTAATCTAAAAAGAAATAGGAATACACAAAGAAAACAGTAGGTTACCTATGATATACTTAGTATATGTATGAGTGTTGAATAAATGTCGTTTATCTTCTTTCTGTAATAGGTAAAGATTTAGTTCGACTTCTATGACCTCACTCAGCCCATTGTTGAGAGATCACGTGATTGTAATTTTGTAACAATGGGGAATTGTCTATCTAACAGTTTATAATATATGCCTTAGGAAAATGCTAGGCTTGTTTGTATAAACCTCTGAAGATCTTTATAATATTTATTGACATTGTCTCTACAATATTATAATAAGGCAGGCGTCCAACATAACTCCTTCAATAGCAAGTTCCTAAAGGGTCAAGGCAATAAAATAAATTAATAACCATTTGTGTCTTATCCTGATTTATAACATCCAAGAACACGCAAGAGCAGACTCAAAACTTAAAACGTTATGAGCCATCTCATAAAATAAAATATATAACGTTTTCTAAACTAACTTTATTTTATTTTACTGCGCAGACGTGTATCTTGAAACGATTCAACTGAGATTTTCTCCGCTAGGTACTTGTATCGCAAAATATTTTGGTTCATATTATTTTATTGCAAAATGTTTTCGTGCTGGACAGTGCACTATAATATGAAGTTGTGTCTTCTATTTTGCTTACATGAGAAGCTCGTGGCTAAATAATAGCAGCCACTCGGGTCGATCTTAAGGTTAAGCCGCGCTTGCCTAGGTTGGTCCGTGGATGGGTGACCATTACATACCGAGTTTCTTCCGTGCCTCGGAAAGCACGTTAAGCCGTTGGTCCCGGCTGTCAATTGTAGATCATTGACAGTCGTTAAGTAGTCAGTGGCCCGAAAGTCAGACAACCAGTCTTTCCAAGGAGTATGGTATTACCCAGTACTAACTGGGTTGTGGAGGCCATGTAAAATATGGTATTCTTCAGCTGCATCCGGTTAGAATGGTAGCCGACCTAAAAATAGTTGTGAAAAAGCTAGGCAGATGATGAGGTTACCTATCAATGTACCTGATAAGCTGGTAGTCCTGGGAGGTATTCAACCCTAGGCATGTCGCTCCCAACATAGATCCCAGCTGTATGTTTGGGGATCATACTGATGAAAGATTTTATTGAAACGGTTTAGGGCGAATTTCACAAATTAATCTGAGGACAATCAACACAATTGAACTGCGTTCAAGAGCTGTCAGACAGTGTCATCATTTCTATGGAACATTCACTCTGACAGCTCTTCAACGCGGCTTAGATTTGCTGATCGCGTTTTGTTTTATTGATGATATTCGGCCTTCGAGTTTGAATATAGAAAAGTTTCATCAAAATGTCATAAAAAAACAGCTGTTTCCTACAAAAGTGCAATACCTACACGGTCAAAATGTATGGAACAGCAGATTTTTTATGACATTTTGATGAAACTTTTCTATATGGCCGGGCTCAGAATGATGTACTACATCATATCTTAGAATTTGGCTGGTCATTGAAAACTAACCCTGTATTACTAGGCTAGCAAAAATTGCTAATATGTTTTGATATTTTATTTTAAAAGGTCGTCAGTCTCTTCAGTTTAATCTCCTGAAAATGCTTGCTTATTCAATATTCAGCAAAGATAAAGAAAACTGTAAAGATACAAATATAGCGCCGTATAGCTTACTGCTATATAAACTTCATATAATTTTGTTATTTTATTGTACCTAATAATATTCGTTTTTTTCTTAGAACCTTATCTGTTAGAGCGAAGATTCTTTTCAAACATAATAGGTTTGTTGTGTACCTCATATGTAATTTATACTTCAGGATTAAAATATTTAGGCAATATCTCATCATATCTATGAAAAGAAGATTTCTTAATTTAGATACTCGTCACGTCCATAACGTCTCGCTAGTTAATTATACTCGTAAAAGAACCTTGTATAACCATTTTGAATAGCTTTATTACAAACATAATGTTTCAAACTAGCGTATTCTGTAGCGCGTTTAAGCTCGTATCGTCTTACGCCCACATACGCGCGTCAAATCACGCGCTTAAAAAAAATCGAACGTGCGTTCATTTGATTAAAATGACATCTGTCAGCAAAAGTGACGACTTATCGCGTGACTCGCACTTTTACGAGCATATAATTATACATACCTACATGCGTCAAAGCTCGTACGAAGTCTGCGTGTTGCAAAAAGCGCGTGTATACGGCCATTCACGCGCGTCCAAAAACGATCTTATACGCTCCGAAAATGCGCTAATTTGAAACCAACCTTAGTTCAATAATACGTTTGCACCTAAGCCCAGCTTATGATTGAATTTTCCAATACCACGAATATATCCACTTGACTACCATCCCACTAATTACTATACCAGCATCAGCAGAGTGGCTACCTCGGCGCACTGCAATTGTTTGTGTCTCGTTCAATGGCGTTCGGAATGAAAAACTGCGGTTTGAATGGAAACAAGAGAGAAATTGTGAATAGGCCAATCACGGTGATTGATTTTGTACTTCGCGTTGAATAAATTGAAGTGTTTTTGCTGCAGACATATTGTTTTTTTATTATTTTTATTTTATGCTGTATTTGCTGCTTGTTTGAATGACGTTTTCGTTTTTATTTATCGTGTCTTCTGTGAAAATGTATGTAATACTATCAGAGCCACAGGGGCAGCCACAGTAAAGTAGACGTACTATGTTATAAATCTAAATTAGTTGTGTATGTGTATTGAGTTACAATTACTCTAAGGCCCTGTCAAATTTAAACTTTTATAATGACGTGGTTTGACTGAATTGAAGAGTTCATGGCTAAATAAGAACAGCCGCTCGGATCAGTCTTCAGGTTAAGCTTCGCTTGCCTAAGTTTGAGGATGGGTGACCCATTACATACCGAGTTTCCTGCGTGTCTCGGGAAGCACGTTAAGCCGTTGGCCCTGGTTGTCATATGAAGAGCGTTGACAGTCGTTACAGCGTCGTTGCAGTCGTGCGTTTAGTCAGTGGCCCTAATTACCCAGTACTAACTGGGTTGTGGACGTCAGTTAGGCAGTCGCTCCATGTAATATACTGGTATTCAGCTAATTCAGCTGCATCCGGTTAGACTGGAAGCCGACCCCAACCTAGTAGGGAAAAGGCTAGGCAGATGATAACTAGCTGGTTTGACTATGCTTGTACTTACCAAGCACCTTTCAACAGCAACCAAACTAAAGGCTGCTAGTGCTATTTTCTAGCGGAAAAGCTTAGTAACATTTTCCTTGTTACAAATTGAATCTGAAACCTCAAGCTTGCATCTAAGCCGTGACAACAAAAGCAATGAGGTGGTTAAGACTTTAATTAGGTCTTTAATTGCTTTAACTTCTACGTAGGTTTTGTGCATAAATACTTAGAAAAATCCTTTTTTTTATTTAATACTTTTTTACTTAAGGAGTTTCTACATAAGTCTTATTTAGGTAGGTACAGACAGCGATGAAAGTCCTATTGCTGCTACTTTGCTTTTCTGTGGCTGTTATTGCTGTTAATTTTACATTATTAGTATCAACAAATTTATTCGATAAAAGCACAACATTATTCGATTAAATGTTTTTCAGCATGTTGTGCATCAGTTTATTTTTTTATGATTTCAAACACCTCGGTGTTCATCTACACAATATCTTGACAATAATTCAAGTTTAATATTCTATTAACTTTAAAGAGTTTCCATTTAGGCTTAATAAAATGTTGACAGTGTTATTTATTATCCTCATAAAAAAAAAACTAAGTTCCGCGTTTCCGTCGTGTTGGGCTTTCGTCCGTCAGTACCGATTCGAGAAGCGGGGGCGGTGCACGCCCTTCGCTCCAAAGTTTCCCGCCAAAATGTTCGCGAGAGGTACGTTCGCGTTGTTTTAGGAGTAATGTTTTATTTTAAGAATTAACAGTTTAAAACTAATTTATTAAATCAATATAACCGCGTAAAATATGACTTTGAATGATGAAGAATTAGAGAAAAGGGATTTTGCTAGTTTTTTTTTCAGTTTTTGAACATAAAATAAAATTCATTATTTTATTGTTTCAGTTGTAACGTTGGTGCTAATTCTCGCTTACATAGAATGTATTCAAAGTTTTGGTAAGTTTTTTCTTTTATTTAATCTACGCCTTTACTTGTTCAACTGTGTTATTAAATTACATGTTATTGTTAACATATTATGAAACAACTATTTCTTTAAAATAATTAGGTATTAGATAGATAAAAATGTTGTGAGTCCATTTGTTATCAATTTTTATGATGTGTTCGCCAATCACTGAAAAGTCAGCTATCCACTAAATCCGGGATGTTACGAATTACAATTCGGTTAAAAAAACAAAATTACTAAAGACTATTCAACGTACTAGATTGAAAGCCGCTGTTCATAAGTGTCTGAAAATGCAATAAAGGTTGAATGAAAATTAAAAAAAATAATCTCGGCCTGCTGTAATATAAAATTATAATGTTGTATTGATCAGTTGCTAATTTATTCAATTAGAAACATCGCTTCCCCTAATAGTCTTAAAACATTCGGTATTGATTTCTGTATATATAAGTAAGTAATAAGTTTGATCGCTGAAACTGAAAATACGTCAAATTTAAAACAGCACACGCCATAAAATATTTAAAAATGTAAGTGCAGTGTACTTAAATTATACACATATTCCAGACGTTGAGCCAGGTCAAAAGACATGGCTCTTTACATCCGCCGGTGAAGCCAACCAACCGACCTGACTTTATTTCCAAGCGATTAGTCGCAATCCGATTGATTTCGAAGCAGAACGCGTGTATAAATCTCACTTTGATATCGAATTTATCACGAGATTCCAGATTTTTACGTCTCATTGAACATTTTCCACATTTGATGGACTTGGTTCTCGTTAGACAGGGTGTGTTGCCTTCTATTAAAATAAAACCGGCCAAGTGCAAGTCGGACACGGTTATTAAAAAATAAATCTGTCGTTTCTTACAAAAGTGCAAAAAAAAAGGTTGAAAGAAAATTAAAAAAAATAATCTCGGCCTGCTGTAATATAAAATTATATTGTTGTATTGATCAGTTGCTAATTTATTCAATTAGAAACATCGCTTCCCCTAATAGACTTAAAACATTCGGTATTGATTTCTGTATATATAAGTAAGTAATAAGTTTGATCGCTGAAACTGAAAATACGTCAAATTTAAAACAGCACACGCCATAAAATATTTAAAAATGTAAGTGCAGTGTACTTAAATTATACACATATTCCAGACGTTGAGCCAGGTCAAAAGACATGGCTCTTTACATCCGCCGGTGAAGCCAACCAACCGACCTGACTTTATTTCCAAGCGATTAGTCGCAATCCGATTGATTTCGAAGCAGAACGCGTGTATAAATCTCACTTTGATATCGAATTTATCACGAGATTCCAGATTTTTACGTCTCATTGAACATTTTCCACATTTGATGGACTTGGTTCTCGTTAGACAGGGTGTGTTGCCTTCTATTAAAATAAAACCGGCCAAGTGCAAGTCGGACACGGTTATTAAAAAATAAATCTGTCGTTTCTTACAAAAGTGCATTACCTACACGGTCAAAATGTATGGAACAGCTATTAATAACCGATGAAAAATTTCTTTTTGACCGGCTCAAAATGATGTACTGAATACGTGGTAACCGATGTCGCGTCGGTGTCCCTTCCGCCCTGTAGATGCTGGTGATAGTTTCTATGGGTGAAAACTAGGATCTAGCTCTTCCTCTAAGAAACTGTGTCGGTCCTTCTACTAAGCACCCTGTATAGAGAAAGCTTCTCGATCCAAGAATTAATAGTTAAAAACGGTTTTGAATTTAAGTGAAAGTAATTGGCTGGGCCAATTAACTCGATATTAGATACAGTTCGATTTGTAATTGAAGTTGTAATTGATTATTTTCTTAGTTGCTTAATTTCTTTTACTTTGAAACTTCTTGGTTAGTCATAAAAGTAAAAATAAAATGTTTTTGAGCGGTTGTCAGGATGTCGGATTAAACGATGTGTTAACACATACTTTTTAATAAGGATAGGTACATACTGAAGGTGTTTCCACCAAACGTTAGTGCTTGTACGGAACCACGAATATTACCGAAGCGCAGATCTTTTCTGGTTTAGGGTTGAACCACAGCTATCAGCATGGGCTCCATAAACCAGTTAGTACAGGATAAAACGATACTCCTTGATAAGACTGGTTGTCAGACTTTTGGGTCACTGACTACCTGTAACGACTGTCAAAGATCTACAAATGACAGCCGGGACCAACGCCTTACCGTACTTTTCGAGGCACGGAGGAAACTCGGTATGTAATAGGTGGTCACTCATTTACGGACCAACCTAGGCAAGCGTGGCTTTACCTGAAAATCGACCCGAGCCGCCATTATCATTTAACTACGAGCTCCTCAATATAATATGAAGCCCGCTGAATATATGGTTCAAAACTACCTATCGATGCTTTTAATACCTAGAATTGTGTACATGTCAAATCAAAATAATCCAACACTGAACACTGAATACATAATCATATCCTTCAATAATTTAATCGTAGTTAGAACCCCTTGTCAGTCGGGACATGTATCGACACGCGGGTTGAATTTTAACAAGTTTCGGACTGTGTCATTAGTGTGTAATTGCTTATTAAAGATATATGTGTGTTTAATAGATTTCAAGGTTTTGTAATTGTTGTTTGTGAGTTTCTTAAACCTCAATAGGTCGCGTGGGGTGATACACACCCCAGCGCATCATCAAAGGTTTAGAACTTTTCAAATTCTGAATTTTGAGCGCTGAAGTTCCCGTTAGTTAGCCCCATATTTCGTCTTTGCCTCGTCTTTTGTAACTACTGTTACCGTCTTCTATCGTCTTGTCCGTTGTTTCGCTAGAGCAAAAGTCGCCGGCCGCTCCACGTCGTTGGCGTCGGTTTTTCTGCTCCCGTCTTTTTCCGTGCTTTGGCCCAGTAAACTGGAAATATCGATCAATCCCGGACGAGCCCCCAAAAATATGTGGGATTTGATCGATGTAAGCCAAATAAAAGCACTGATTTCTTTAGGAAACTTCAGTTTTAATTTCTATCGTCCTTCTAGCTAACGTCCTTCGTCTTATTCCCACCGTATTCCAGTTACCTTCCTTTCACCTTCCTGTGCATTCACTTGCTTTCTCTTTCACTCCTAGATTATTTCATACTTTCATCTCTTTCATTTAACATGCTTCACATCTGTCACTCATCTTTACGATTCATTCCACTCATCTATCATAACATTCCGTTCCTACATATATGTATACATACATACAAATAAAATATACAAAGTTTAAGAGAGTTAAAATTCATACATAGATAAAGAAAAACAACAAATTAATTGTAGGACGAGTCTGCCAACTTCTTACGTAAGTGTTCGCGAACTTTCAATATGAGGGTGATCTTTGAATATGAGGGTGGCTAGTATGATTTATTGACCAGGTAACCAAAATTTCAAAAATAATTCTCGATCTTTATTTATTTATTTATGTATGGACAACCAACAAAGCATACACCAAACATACATGTCAAAGTACTCATGTTATTTTTACAATTTGTATGCGTACACGGCACGGCATGCATTGAACATAGGAGTAGGAAATGCAGTTAAAAATAGATTTTACGTATTTAGGTACATAAATACACTTAAATCCACATAAACATTACACATAAATCCGATATAATATCTTTGAACAGAAGATTTGAAAAAGTCTTCCTATACTAACTACATTTTTACTGTACGCACATAAAGTTACTGGTAGCAAGCAAATTTTGCTGTTACAAAAGCCGATAAACAATTCCGCTACTCTGCTCCAAACTTGTTTCCAAGAAAAAGGATCGGGAAGAATCCCCAGCACACTATGTAAAGTAGTACCTTATCATAAACCTTGATGTCCAAGACTTATGACTACTTACCAGTCTCCATCCCCACGACGCCAGGGCAGTGACAAAGTTTTAAGCCGAAGTGAGGGTATCTTGAATAATTTAGCGGTTGTGTACTTAAACGCGGTTCTAACTTATGGTAACTTATGTTGGTTAGTGGCTACGGCAACTCTTTATCAGGGTTTGTGCTTCAAAATGGCGTTACTTTGAATGATTTATTGTCCATTTTTATTTACACTAGTTCTGGTATGCTCTTTTAAACGAAACTGCGGGAAAACAGATAATATATTTCCAATGGCTTTATCTTTCAATATTATTCCTTAAACGGACTGCACCATCTCCACGTAAATTCTGGTTATCTGACCAAGCAAATCGTTTTATACAAAATTGGTTCCCTTACATAAATAAGCGATATAAAATAAATATATTTATTCAGATACTAAGAAATAGGCCTCTAATATTGAGCCTGCTTCATCCCACTGCTGGACAAATACCTCCATGACTTCCAGGTCCTTAATATGCCAAAAAAGCTTGCGCCAACTGCAACTTCATGAGTTTTATCTCCAGTTTTCTACAGACTTCTTATGTCCTGTGTTAAAGTTGGTCTTCCATAATACCACTATAAACACCGGTTTTCTCCCCGAGATTGAAGTAAAGTTCTCAAAGCAAAGAGTTTGTACAGCCACGGTATTGTGACGACAGAGTAGAGTCTATGTTATTAAATCTGCTAAGAGGTTTTAATCGTTGTTCAGAAGATTTTGTAGCTTGTCGCTGGTTTGTTTTAGTGTTGACGAAGATTTCATGAAAATAGACGGATTTCTCGCGTTTTGACGAATAATTGTTTTAGTAAAGAACTTTTTTATTAATTTATTAATGTACACACAGATACTTAACAGGACAATATATTAACATAGAAGAGCACAAAGGTACTGCCTGGTGGTGCTGGTGCTGGTTTTAGTTTCGAATCACACGTAACTTTTATATCTCTTCCATATCATAGGCCCTGTACACATTTATACTTATGTTGTATACTTACTATTACTTATTTAGTAACTTTTGACGCATGAGTAAAATCGTAACTAGCGTAGCCATCTTGATTTTGCAAAACATTTTCTCGAAAAAAAAACTATATTTACAATATTTATTTAATGCCAATAAAGCGATAAAATTCACAGTATCATAATATGAAATAATATAGAAAATGACGATTTTTATAAATTAAATACTTAATTAAAAACATAGCACATGAAAACACGTTGATTGCTACAAAACCTCGACCGCTAGACTTTTCTAGTTTATGTATTTTTAACTTAACATAATAGCTTAAGGAAAACTTCGAAGAAAGGGTTGAAAATTACAGGGTGTTTTCCATAACGACCACAAATTGTTCATTGTTGACTACAAACTAATAATTTGAACCTTTTTAGGTAGTTAGCCATACTTATAGTTAAGTGTTTGGTACTCGGCGATAAATATTGTTTTGAATCCAAGTATTTTTATTTAAATGCACCTTTATTGATAGTTTTTCTTGAATATTGTAGCATGTAAGATGCCGTGTATTATAAAATGTAAAGGATGATTTCCACCAAATGGATCGCATCGCATCGAATCGGAAAGGATACGAACGGATGTGGCGACAGCCGATCGCGTCCGGAAGGATGTCGACGCATACGATCGGCTCCGTCGCGTCGCTTGCGAACGTATCTGTTTCTGCGCCTAGTCAAATAGTTTAACTCCTACCGTCTCGGATACGACGACAGGCGCACGGAGCCGATCGCGCGTCGCATCATACTTTCGGATACGATCGCGTGTCGTGGAACCCGCCCGCGGTCAAGCTGCTGTGCGCGGCTTGGTAATATAGACTTTAAATACTGTGTGCACGATTTAATATCGTTTAAACATTGTAAAATCCGTACCGATCCGATGCGATGCGAGCCGTTTGGTGGAAATCGTCCTTAAAAGTTGCCTGCCAAAGACAACCTAACATCTTGCAGGCTGGCAGAAAATGATTCCGGTTGGATTGATTTCAAGTTCAAACACTCTTTAAGAGGACTATAGGTATTCCGCATCGAGGATAAATATATCGGGATCACACCGAGTTTAGTTAGTTAGTTAGGTATGACATTTTTCAATAAAAGTGAGTACCTACTAAGGTTAGATAATTGAAAATTCACTCGGGTTCAATAGAGGATGACATTTTGTAAGGAAGTTCGTACTTTTTGCCTATGAAAAATCTAATCGGGCACACGGCTGGTACTACTACTTACTATTGTAATTTTCTTCTCAAATAATTTCAATCATACACTACACAATAGCATGCAAATTAACGACCACAACCACAATGCATTCACATGCGATTCGCCGACAGGCTAACGTTCATAATTCCTATACACGATGAATAGACAATCTGGCATTGCAGTTGCTGACAATTCAATCAATTATCCACATTTGCCGGACAGCCCGCCATTCAAAACCATTTGATTTCGACCAATCACTGGCGTTCTTAATTGGATAACCAATGAGCTGGAAGCTAATGGTAACCGTAACGTGTTCCATTTGATTACAGTTGTGGATTATTGTTACATAAGTACGACTTAAACGTAACTGGCGAAATGTGGGTGTACGTACTATTAGGTACACCTCTGCCTAACCCTTCGGGGATCACAGGCGTGATGTTATGATTATTGTTGTTTAATTTAGTCTTTTTTATAAAATTTTCTTATTTTTGTATAGATTTCTTTTAACGATTGGTTGTGAATGTGTGAACAGTGCAGGCCTTGTAGATTCCTAGATGCATGTTAACTTTTGTTAAGCTTTTCTCTTGTTTTAAGTTTTTTGTGTAGTAAGCAACGACTTATTGTCGGGCCTATGCTGTCCCGCCATACTTAAGTACTAATGCTGTAACATGATAATATTTTAAAACCAAATCGTTTTAAAAGAGTACCTAACCATGGAGTTTCTTTCCGGTTCTTCTCCATAGGAAACGGCCAACCCGAACCGTGCACCTTTTTGTCGACGTTTTATAAGTGCCCATGTAGGCCTTCGTGAAATAAAACATTTTGAATTTGAATTAAATTGGTTTATGAAATTGGGTGGTTGTGTAGTTTGTTATAGTGAATTGTATGTTAACATCCGACGCGGAATAAAACTATTCAGTCTCGGAACTTACTGCATAAAATAAATAAATAAAATCACATTTTGTATAAAAAGAAAATTTTTGGCCCAAGGTTTGGTTTTGGTTTTAGTTTTAAACATGATTAAAACGTCAATAACTTATACTTATACTGTCACTTACGGGATATCTTCCGTGATTGTCATAGCGCTTGCAACAGCGTCGAAATATCGGGAGCTTAAAATTTTGAACAATCATGGAATATATCCCGTAAGTGACAGTATAAGTTTAGTTTTAAACCGTGAAGGCTTTTAAAACAGTGGTCGAAAACTTATAATAATCTTTCATAAAGTAGATCCTTTTTTTTCGGCTAAAAACTAAAACGAAATGCGACCTATCCATATATTTTGGTCTTCTTCTTAATCGTGTGGTTAGTGCCTAACCTGGTGTCAGACTTTTTATGCCGCCCATGGGCCTCTGACTTGGCTTTACATGTCATCGAGATATATATCTCAGGCATGCTGCTTTCCTCACGATGTTTTCCTTCACCGAAGCAAGTGATAATTATACAATACGCACATGTATCCGAAAAATCAGAGGTGCGTGACTTGGGTTCGAAGTCGAGACCTACGTCTAGGCAGTCCGATGGCAAATATATTTTGGCGATAAATGGCTGATCATCAATTTTACACTGAACCTTGGGCCAAAATTTCTGCCTGCCTGTTTACAACCTATCCCATATAGATTTAACTTCTATTGCCTTCCACACAGAGCATCGTCCAGTCGCAGGTATATATGTACATAGTACATAGATAAGTTTGCAAATCTCAAAGAACATCTGCTTCCTCAGATCGAATCTCACGCGAACTGAAACGAACGTAAATCTGATAAAAAGACCTTTTGAACTTTGAGCTAGTTTTCCAAAGATTTCACATCTAAACTACTTTGTTTATCAAAGGGGTGTTCTCTTTTCGCGATATCTCAGCATAAGTAGGGGGATCCGTCAGGTTAACCCTCGAAATTCGAACTGTTTTAGTTTGGTCGAAATAATAAATATCATTAAAATTATGGAGCTATAGTAAAAACTTTTTTCTATAGAAATATCCGACAAAAATTTTCATTTTACCCTTTTTAACTGTGGTATCTCACACAAATCCTTGTCAAGTATCAATAATTTTTCATATTATAGAGAATAACTCATAAAGCTAAACAGAAGCTTAGTTAATAAAATTTATACGGGACCACCGCGCGAGCTTCTTCTACCAAATGAAAAATAATCACTTATAGGATGATTTCCACCAAACGACTCGCAGCGCAACGGATCTAAACGGATTTTACAATCTTTAAACGATATCAAATCATGTACAGATGCCAGCAGGTCAACCTACCCGAAGCAGTCAGATTTTCCCAACCAAGCTTGAACCTAATTATTTAGAGATAAAGTTGAAAATCTATTAAAGAAATTTGACAGATTGCAGTAGCTTGATGTAGTGGCGTCTGTACATAGTATTTTAAGTCGATGTTACCAAGCCGCGCACAGCAGCTTGACCGCGGGCGTCTTCCGCGACACGCGATCGTAGCCGAAAGTATGCTCTGCGACGCGCGGTCGGCTCCGTTCGCCTGTCGTCGTATCTGACACGGTAGGAATGAAACTATTTGCCTAGCCAATCGTATGCGTCGACATCCTGCCGGACGCGATCGGCTGTCGCCGCATCTGTTCGTATCCATTCCGATCCGATGCGATGCGAGCCGTTTGGTGAAAATTATCCTTTAATCGAACCAGTAATCACGGAGAAATCGGTGAACATACCTACATAAAAAAAGATGCTGGTCGAATACATAACCTCCTCCTTTATTAGAAGTCGGTTAAAAATAAAAGTAGGTAGTTATCTGTTTGTCAATAATTCTAAAACTTGTTGGTTTTTCCGTGGCTCACATACTTAATGTCATATCATAAAAACTTGTTTAAAAGAGCTGTGTTTTATATGTCACATGCGACCTAATATATTTTATGTTACGATAGGATTAAGTTTCTGGACTGAATATGAAGTATATGTATTAAACGTAGATGTAGTGAAATATATCTTCTTTTATATTTTCTAAAAATCTCAAGAAAATACTCTAAAGAAACGCAGTGCGACACGAGAAATATCATAAACTTCTATCTTTTAAGATGGATTAAATTTCTACTAAAACACAAAAACACACGTTGGGATGTTATTTAATATTTGTACGGGTTCTGGCATTTTCTATACAAATAAATAAAATTGAAGTGTCTGTTTGTAATATCAAAATAAGTTCAGCTTTTTACTGAATGCTTGTGAAACTGTACACGGCACTTTTATCAAAACCACATTTATTTCAATATTTGTCTGTCTGTCGTTCTGTCTGTCTGTTTGTTTGTTCCGGCTAATCTCCGAAACGGCTGGACCGATTTTAACGGAACTTTTACTGGCAAATAGCTGATATTATAAGGTCTAACATAGGCTACTCTTATTTTAGAATTTGAATTAGGGTTCCGTGCAAAAAAAAGAAAACCCTTGAAATTGGTAACAAAATACGATTCAAAAAGGGAAGTAATATTTATTTATAATAAATTCACGCGAACGAACGAACGAGTTAATAATAAACAATTATAAAAAGAACGCCTAATATTAAGATTTTTTTTTAATCCTAAAAACCTTATTATATCTTTTTAATTCAAATACGTAAGATTAAAATCAATAAACAAGTAACATTGTTAATTTAAACTTCAACTTTATAACAGGAATTATTACACAAAGTAAAGGTGGAGTATGGTGCCATCCTTTAATCACATGAGGTTTTTAGGCCATTTTTATAGCCCCCACCTCCCCCTTGGTGATACGTCGTTAGGTTATAGGCTACCCGTAACCCAGGCATCACGTGTATTTTTTATGATTAAAATTAAAGATCAGATAGTTTGAGTAGCTGTTAAAACGGCTTCACGCTTGGTTTGCGCAGCTTGGCCGTGTCTTTAATTCATTATTGGTACAAAAATATTGTAAACGTTTAACATAAAATAATTATTTTACGTTTCACAAAAAAATGCACTTGATTGCCACATTATCACCATCGTGATTTTTTCCTGACCCTCTCCCCCTTATCAAACCTCACGTGATTTAAGAACGACTCCTAATCTATTGGAAAGGAACATCTTCTTTAACCACCACACCATATGAAGACGTAAACAACACGACTCTTGGACAAATAAGAAAGATAAATGACGTCATACCACGCTCGGGGATTAACCTGGTCATACGTAGTCTATAACAAATTGAGCGGTAAAATTGAAACCAGGCTTTGGGACTAAACCCGTTGGCCACGAGCTACAGCGGGCGACAAGCGTGAGAGCGGAGACATCAGATGAAAGCTGCCGCGGTTGATGACATCTGATCAAAACTGGCTGTCGCTGAAAACCAGCGCTGTGCCACTGTCTTGCATGGTGTCATAGCATTTTGCGTTGATGTCACGCATGTTTTCTCTCTAATAATTCGTTGCTCTTTTTTCTTTCTTCATTGCAGCACGACTGTTATCCCCTAAGGCAGAAGTGTACCTAGTGGTATACTTACACTTCGGCTTTTATGTTTAAGTCCCGTTTAGTAGGGGAGCGAGCCTAGTGCCATCAACCGGGCACACTGTTACTGACTTACTATGTGTTGTGTTCTGTTTTTATAGTTTTTGTTTTACTGATGTGTCGCATGTTGCTTGACGCAAATCGCATCGCTCGTTACCGTGTCCGTGCTCTTAGAAATTCGAGTTCGGCCTCAATCCCCTGGATGGTGGAATCTGTGCGATGTGATGCCGAATTATTGATGTGCCTCTCGCAACACCCTGTATAGTATAGGGGAGTAGTGGAGGGTTTTTGTGTGTGTTTCATATCGGTATCTGATTGCATGGGGTTGAGGTGATTAGGTAGTTGAAGGCGATGGAAGTGGACTGTATGTACATATGTGTGGTTGGTGGAATTTAATAAAACTAAAGCTCAGTGTGATACAAGGATTTTAGTGAAAAAATTATGAAAGACCAAACTGAACCTTTTGACAGATACAAGTACACATAGTGCCTCTCGCAACATTCTGTCTAGTGTAGGGCGAATAGTGGAGGGTTTTTGTGTGTGTTTCATTTCGGTGTCTGATTACATAGGGTTGAGTTGATTAAAGGTACTGTGAGGGTTAATTAAAAGATCGTATGTCGATTACCGTGAATGATAGTGACGAAACTGAGTAACATGATGGTATGGATAATGGATGATTTTAATGTTATTTGTACATTTTATTATTTACACGTTATTCTAAATTGTTTTAAGGTGTCAATAAAGCACCTAATATAGGACTAAAGGACTGCCTCGGTGGTCTAGTGGTCGTAATGGCGATTGCCGAACATGACTCATGAGGTCCTGGGTTCGATTCCCGGGTCGGGCAAATTGTTATTGGGTTTTTCCATCAGGAATTTCTTCAGTAGCAGCTATCCATAGCTGCATACTTCAGTATGGATCTGTGTCCAGTTGACGGCAATAGGCTCGCCCGCTTTTACATGGGATTTAAAAATAACTGGCGAAATGTGGGTGTATCTAATTAGGTACACATCTGCCTTACCCTTCGGGGATTACAGCCGTGATGTTATGTTATAAAGCACCAAGTCGGGAGAAACAATATTTTCCTAAGAGTAAAAATACAAAAAGGTTTATAAAAGCTTAAATCTCGGACTTGTTACGGCTAGGAATTATTTGACAACAAGTAACCGAAGATAAATGGAAATATTTATTTTATAAACATTGTTCCAATTAACTTTGGAATGACCTTTATGAAATAATCAGGTGGTATCAGAAAACTGTAAAATCCATTATTTCCTGTCCTTAAATCTTTAAAAAATATAATTTCTGAACTAATGCTTGTTGTCGAATTTAGAGAATTTAATAATTTTAAGATAAATAGACAAAAATGGAATTTTGAAAACTTATAAGAACTGTGTTAATCCGCGTGGATGTCGGACGTTATCCGACGGGGACCTAGGACTGGTATAAAAAATATCCTTACCTAACCCATGTCATGGTCTACCTGTGTTCCAAATTGCATCGAACTCCGTTCAGCCGTTTAGGCGTCAAGGCGTGACAAACAAGGTCATAACTCAATTTCACATTATAATATTTGTAAGAATTAGTATGAAATTATGGATTATCCTAATTGAGCTTTAGGGACCTATGTTCAAAGATTCAGATACGTAGCACCAGCCATAATAGAAAGTGTACATTTATATTGAGTTTTGAATACACACAGCTAGAAACTAGAGTCGGTGTCGAAATCCCAGTAGGTTTCGATGGAAACCCGTCCATTCGCTGTGACGGTTCGCGAATTATTGATAGTCCAGTCTATTTGCACCTCGGCTGCGAAAAAGTACTGAATAGACCAATAGGGAGGCAGATAGGGCGACCAAGACTTAGGTGTTTCACGATAAACACGACTGCTGCTGCTGCTGACGATTGCATGTGGTTTGGCTTTGGTATGTTTCCGTCCTAATCTTGCAATTTTAGAATTGTGCGATAGTGAAAGAAATATGGCTTAGGGTAAGATTTAAAGACCTCACTCACACTTGTATCTAAGGGGTGTAACAAGACCCCTAACGAAGCCCAAAGGCACTTGTTCTCCCCGTCATTGCGATCATTTTTTTGTTCTAGGTTATACTTACCTGGGAACATTCCAGTTACGGAGATATTGGGAGTTCCAAGTTTTCCCACAAGTTTTTTTTTTAATATTTGTTTTTAATGCAAGATTTTTAAACACTTCCACGACCCCCGTACTATTCAATCATCCATCAGCGCAATTTTTTGGTGCGTCACAGTGAGTTCTACCGTAAAACGTGATTTTTTACCCCAAAAAAAGTCGTTTCCCAGCAATATTTTTTGCGTAAAGTTACTTAGTTTGATGCTAATACACATTAATACATATAATGACATAATGCTTGGTTGACGGCTTCGTTCTTCGTTCTGTATAGTCAGTCAAGTTAAAGTAATAACTTATGCAACCATTTTTATGCAATAGACAAGAATTTGAACGAATTAAGAACCGTCAAAAGAAAGCTAAGCTAAGAATTCTAACTTTTGACAGTTCTAACTTCAAACAATTACTAAAGTACAGAATAAAAATCGTATCTTAAATAATTACTTTTACTCAAGTTAATCAAATAATCACTTTGAACTGTTTATTGATATGGGTATTAGACTTTGCTAAGTAAGGTAAGCGTCTCATACTAGCATACTATAATTAACATTTTCTAATGAAATGCTTGCTGACATTCGAATTCCATGTTGACATTTTTATAAGGTTCAAAGTATGAAGCGGTTACTTTACTTATCAAAGAAATGTCATCGCTCGTGCTAGGTAACATCTTTTGCCGAATGTCGGCCTAAGTGATATTTTACCTAACGTGAATAAGTTTGGAAGTCCAGTAAAAGGTTTTTACGATAGATAGTCAGTCATATAATTAAAACTTGCCCTCAACTTATACTAAAAAAAACCGGCCAAGTGCGAGTCGGACTCGCGCACGAAGGGTTCCGTACCATTATCTATAAAAACGGCAAAAATATCATATCTGTTGTATGGGAGCCCCCCTTAATATTATTTTTTTTAAAATTTTTAGTACCTATTTGTTGTTATAGCGGCAATAGTAATACATCATTTGTGAAAATTTCTGCTTTCTAGCTATCACGGTTTATGAGATACAGCCTGGAGACAGACAGACAGACAGACAACGAAGTCTTAGTAATAGCGTCCCGTTTTACCCTTTGGGTACGGAACCCTAAAAAGACCAGTTTTGAAGAATGTTATGATGTATGCATAATAAATCAAAACTAAGCGAGAAACCACAGGACAGCTTTTTCTCTGTGACCAATTAATTATCCGTTTTCAACCGAGTTTAAAATAAATTAGATGGCGAAACTTCGTAGATCGCATGATCATGGACTACCTTTATGCAGCTAGTAATAAGGTTGAAAAGAGGTCGTCAGTGAGCACGGTGGTACCTAATGATATTTATTTATTATTGTTTTTTTTTTGCTGTTTTTTATCGCCATAACTTCGTGTATACCTACAGGGTTATTTGTAAAACACCTGAAATCGCGAAAAAAAAATCTGCTGTTCCCTACATTTTGTACATTTTGACGAGTTAATCGATCATAAATGTAGGGAACATCTGATTTTTTTTCACGATTTCAGGTTTGGTCCCATAATAAAACTTGTTCATAGTGATGAGTACAATGACCTCTTAAGAGGTTTCTGGTGTTTTACAAATAACCCTGTATAATCATCTTGGAAGGGGATCGTAGTACCCAGAACTAACTAGGTTGTGGAGGTCAGATAGACAGTCGCGTCATGAAATATACTGGTATTCAGCTGCATCTGGTTAGACTGGAATCTGAGAAAAAGCTGGGCAGAAGATACACACATCTCAGTAGTATCGACAGTAAATTTTTTGTAAATAGTATAAATGGATGAATGAATGAATGTAAAATACGAAACATTCGTATACAAACCTATACAGTATATTAATAGCATCAGTTGGGAGTCCAATTTGGAAAACAGACTAATTGAGAATTAGTTATGTACTTTTGTAGGCAATTCGACGGGTGATTGAAGGGACCAGGGGCTCAAGGGGGCTCAGTGGAAAGCTCTGGAACTGAGCCATTACGAGCCACACCGGTTTAGAGGACTTGACATGACCACGGATTGTTGGGAATTCTAATTTGGTCTAAAGAAGACTGGAAAAAATTGGCCAAGATTTTTTTGGGTAACTTGAATAGGCAAACTTTTATTTATAAATGAAAAATGCAGATTAAATGCAAAAACTCGTGCTTCGTTTAATGTCGTCCTTGGTGCAATGACGTTTGACATAAAAAAAACCATAAACTAAATGTTGTGGTGGCAACACACAAGTTGCTGCACATTTAAGTACGTGTGGATGTGTTTTATGAAAATATGAACTACTTCGCATCACGAATCTTTATCATCATAGTTCTTGTATAACACGATACAATAATGTGAGTTCAAAAAAGGATTTACTATTTCGAAAAATCGCACTAGCATTGACTATGGCTAAAAGAAAACCACTATAATACGCGTGCATCTCAAAAACTATCGTCAACTGTCTCAAGGACAGTTTCTTCAAGTTTTAAAAGTAATTTACTCCTTTAATTTGAGCACCAATTAATTTTGTCCATTTTCTTCAGCACTAGAGTTCTCTGCTTTCTTTTTAAGCAGTGCAGCATCCGGTTTATTTGCCGCCGCTCCACTTCAGAAGCACAAATTATTCATACCCCATCAACGCTCAACCATCGCCACGAAATACCGGCTGGAGAGGTTTCTTTAAACAAGCAACTGCTCCCTTTAAGAGTCTTGAGATATGCGTTGTAAAAGAAGAATTTGTAAAGGAAAATCTTTTAGAATCGTTCAAACTTATGTGCAGCAGTGCAGCTCATTCGTTCTTCAACTAGCATTCTATGTAGCCTGGGGCTTATTTATAATTCTTCCGGAACTGCTCTGGAGAAACTTAAAACTAAGTACCTATTTTTGTTTTTTACTAGCTGTCCGAGCTGTCAGCTCTTGTTAAACCCAGATGTATGATGGCATAATTATCTCATGATCACGAAAAAGAAAAACAAATAAGTTTTTCTGTAGTTTAGAGTTCATAGTACGGAGTACAAGTTGTGATACTTGTTTTCGACAAGTCTTAAAAATTTTGTAAAAGTTTTTAAAACATGTATTGGCGGTGTTTCAGTCTTGCTACATTTTATGCAAGGTTTCTAAGCATGTCTTTACAACTTCTTTTAAGCGTAAACTGTAAATGTGTACGCAACATGTTGTATCTACTGTTTTAGCACTCCAACGGACAGTCAGACAAAGACATCCTGAGACATTTCACCAATTTTTTTATTCAAGGATGGAATTATGTAAGGTTGTTCAGTTCAGTTTCCAATGCATCAAACCATTCCAAGAAAAATACACAACGATTTACGTTTCCCGTTTACCTGTTCCAAATCGTTAACCCGCACATTTAAGCGTATTTTTACTCAACCCTAACGTTATCGGTATCAGCGGTAATACGTCTTGCGCTCGCCTGGGGACGTCATAAAGCCAGAATGCGATTTTAATGTGTCGCACCTCAGGTGATCGCAGAATTTGCATTATTCATGATGCTTCCATCCATAATGATCGATTTTCACTCGATTTGACTAAGAACCTCGACTTTTTGAGGAAGTCGGTGCGAATTTTAAGACGAAATTAAATATTGAAGATCGCACTTTACGTTCGTGTGATTTGCTCGCGTTTGGGTATGGGATTTTAGTGTTAAAAATGGTAAATGGGGTGGCCTATGAAATAAATTCAAAGAACTGGAGCATTTTGGAAGATAAATACAAATATTATAATCCCTACTAATATTATAAATGCGAAAGTAACTCTGTCTGTCTGTCTGTTACGCTTTCACGTCTAAACCACTGAACTAATTTTACTGAAATTTGGTACAGAGATAGAGTTGGCTTTGAGAAAGAACATAGGATAGTTTTTATCCCGGACTTTTGAAGAGTTCTCTTGGAAACGCGATATAACCGAACTCGACGCGGGCGAAGCCGCGGGCGGAAAACTAGTAATAAATAATTCAAAAACTACATGGCTGATTTGTGCCTGACAAATGCCCAATTAAAAGTGCATTGTTGGATTTACAACACTCGAGCCCTAGAGTGCTTTTAGCGTCGAGGGTTGAAACAGTGCAGTAATAATATTTCAGATACCTATCAATTAGTACTCGATAAAATGGGCATCAGTCTATTTTCTAATACTTTTACAAGCAGTTCTTAACGGCGCACTTTATATATAAATAACAAGAGCATTTCTCCACAAGTGTACAGTTACTATGTATAAGTTGTCACCAAAACACTTCACGTTGCCAATATCTGGTTTACCAGAAGTTTTGATGAAGTAACAGCGGCTGCAGCCCTTAGTCTGTGACGCCAGAAGTTTCCGATACCCGCGATTTACAGCTCTTATCACTGGCTTGATTTATTCATAGACCAGTTTTCAAAAGTGCAATATCATTACTTTGGAACCAGTTTGCGATACTTCTGCGTTGTTTGATGGAGATTTCTTTCAGTTAAATTTTAGTCTTCTACTCATTCAAAATCTTGAACTTATTCATTAATTCCTGATAGACAACGCACTGCCAATCGCAAGGTCAAGAAGTGTTGAATTTTGTACAAAATTTCCTTTTATAATGAAGTTGAAGACGAAGCTCCTATTGGAGGAAGAACTGCCCGACCCGACAACCCAGGACAGATTTTCCTGGCGTCAGAAAATTAGGAGAGCCGACCCTTTTTGAAGTAGGGTAGAGCTAGGAGGAAGAAGAATGAAGTTGAGCACTAAGCAAGGATTTTTTACTTTACTGCTTTTACCGCAAAATTGTAAAACACCACCTGTGGATAAGACAGAGTTATTTTATCGGGCTTAAATAGACGTAGCCTTATGTCACGCCTATAGGCGTGTGTGCGCGACGCTTTTGTCTATATCACCTTACACATATTAATCTCCATGTACAGACAAGGCATATATCTCTATCAGTTACCTGTAACTGAAACCTAATGCCTCGTCCATGATTGATGAGCGCCGACGGGTTGTTAGTCAATGCTTCGACGCCATTTGTCATAATTTGACGTCATTCGGCGGTAATACCATCAGCCATGATGCGGTGTTTCGATGCGGGATGTAATTTGATGGAGTTGTAGAGGGAGGAGGATGTTTTGGATGTACAGGGTGTTGTTTTAAGTTATTCTGATTATGATATTGAAAGTGATTTGCATCGATGCGTGGTGATATAGAAGATGTAGTGCTTAGAGGGTTTGGTCATGATGAGATGATGAATAAAAAGCGGCTTACAAAAGGTACTACACGGCAGATTTAAGTACTAGCAGTGATAGCCTAGTGGTGTGACCGTCGGACTGCCAAGTCATAGTTTTTGAGTTCGAACCCAAGGCACGCACCTCTGGGCTGCGGGACTGTTCGAAAGAGACACCGTGGCCCTGGAACAAAAAGGGCTAAGAAGGAACATGGATGGGTTTTAGTCAGTACAAGTCTGTCACTCCCTTCCGCTCCGCCCAGAGCGGGAGGGGGGAGGGGGGTCATTTTTGATGATTTCGCATTCGAAAAAAAAAACCGCACCTCTGTTTTTTCGGATTTATGTGTGTATTGTATAGTTATCTCTTGAAAGCAGCATACCTGAGAGATATTTTTTGACTTGCTTTACATGCGTAAAGCCAAGTCAGGGGCCCAGTGACATCAAAACTCTGACATCAGGTTAAGCACTAACCACACGATGAAGAAAAGAAGGCAGATGTGAATGGAATAGACAAGAAAGATCGTTCTAGAAGGAAACTGACTTTATTAGTGATGTTCTTCAGAAAGGTGTATGACGTAAGAACATGAACGAAGCAAAAGAAATTTGTTAGGATCGTAACAAATGCCGTACTGTAGTTGCTGTCTACTGCTATGTCCTAATGCGTATTGCTATTTTAATGAGCTAACCTTTTTTTTTTTTTTTTTTTTGGGGGGTGAGAAATCATCAAATGACTCCTCCCGCTCTGGGCGGAGCGGAAGGGAGTGTCAGACTCTTACTGACTAAAAAACACCCATGTTCCTTCATTGGCCCTTTATGTTCCAGGGCCGCGGTATCTCTTTCGAACAGTCCCGCAGCCCTGGCAGGCACCGGCCCTTGCGGGCCCCTCCCGTATGCTGACAACTCTTTGAGGCGCGCGTGGAACACGAACGCGCCGTCGACACGGCCTGCCCGTCGTCATACGACGGACGGACGGCGAGCTAGCCCATTACTCGCCGTCCACAGGCCCGCGCCTACGGTGGCCGAGAGCCATCACGGCGTGGCCCCCGACGCCCGGTGCTCCTCCCGCGGCGGCTGGGACGTGAGGAGGTTCTCTCCCTCTCACGTTCCGCCGCCTCCTTCGCTAGCATGACTGCTTCGCAGAAGGAGGCGACGGCTTCCCATTCCCTCTCGCCCCGGACCATGGCTTGAACCAGGGCCGGACGCGAGAGGTCGCCGCCGCCAATCGCCGCTACGAGGACAGCGCGGTGCTCCGCCCAAGCAGAGCAGACCTCCACGGTGTGCTCCACCGTGTCCTCCGGTCGATCCTCGCAGTTGTAGCACCCGGACGTTTCCTCCCGCCCGATTCGGTGCAGGTACCTCCCGAAGCACCCGTGTCCGGTGAGGACCTGCGTCAGGCGGAAGGTGAGGGCGCCGTGGCGCCTCCCTAGCCACTCCTCAAAGAGGGGACTTACCGCCACTATCGTGGCGTGCCCTGAACGGGGTTGCGATAGTCGCTCTCTCCATGTCGCCATGAGATCACGGCGGAGGTCTGTCCGCCGCGCGACAATATGCCGCGGCAGCGGAGTTACCCCCCGGCTCTGTACCTCCGCGCGCCACTCGTGCAGGCGCGCGAGGACTATGGCCTCCAGATCCCATGGCGGCAATCCGGCAAGGAGGCTCGCCGCCTCGCGGGAGATCGTGCGGTATCCACGGATGAGCCTTACGGCTACCACCTTTTGGGGCGCGTTCAGGTAGTGCTTGGCACGCAACCTCAGCGAACGCGCCCACACCGGGGCCCCGTAAAGGGCCATGGACCGCAAGATCCCCGCATAGAGCCTCCGGCAGGAGGCGTTTGGCCCCCCCAGGTTGGGCAGGAGCCGCTTGAAAGCAGCCCCGGCCTTTTCCAGTCTGGGAGCCAAACGTCGGAAATGCTCCACGAAGTTCCATCGGCTGTCGAGGACGAGTCCGAGGTACCTCAACGTCGACTCGACGCCGACGGGAACCCCTCCTACCGTGAGTATGGATCCCGACGGTGGCGCGCTCCGAGGCCCATGAAAGCACATGGCCTCAGACTTGTGCAATGCCACCTCGAGACCCAATTGCCGGATCCTCTCAACGACTATCGCAACCCCGCGTGTCATCAATTCGGCTAATGAGCTAACCTTACATATACTTTGTTGCAGATTCAAGAAATATAGTTTTTACAATAGTGAGCCAGCCGGAGCCATACCATGCCAGTGTGGCCAAGCGACTCAAACAGGACATCGAGAAGCAAGTCCTGGGGTTGGAAAATGTAAGCTTACCTATATCATAATATTGGATTGAAGTTCTACCACTGCAAGACAGCACACACTATTTTCTCACAGACAAGGAACATTGATCTTTACGTTCATTGAGTCTTGGCGATTCCAGTCCATTACATACTTAGGTTATTTATTATAAAAATCTAGCGATTTTATTTTTTTATTTTTTTAACGTTGCCCCACACTAGAAATTTCTCCTGTATCGTGGGTGCATTTACAAACATTTAAACTCACATACATAAACAGCCAAACCCGGAACAACTATCTGTAGGCCATACAAATATTTGTTCCGTGCGGGGATCGAACCAGCGACACGGAACGCAGAAGTCAATCGCTCAGCCACTGCGCCAACCGTGCCGTCAAATTAGATATCTTCATTTAGTTTAGCTTGTGTTGTCCCAGTGCAGTGAAAAAGCTTCGTATATCTTAGGGCCTTTTAACGCTGAAAGCTGCAACAAAGCAAGCTGATGATGAGATGTGTAACAATTTTTGGTGTACAGTCACGAGCGATAAAATGTACTTATACACGTAGCAACTTTGAAAAGAGATTTGCTCCTACTGTATTGATTAACGTTTTACGTTTTCACGAACATACTTATATTTTGGAAGCCATACTATTACGAAATAGGTCTTTTCTCAAAGTAGAGACCGTTATTTCACGGGAAAATCGCTTTTGAATTTTGCTGAGTGTACAATGTACATACATTTCATTGCTCGTGACTGTACAGACGCCAGCACATTAAGCCACCCGAGACTGTCAAATTTTCCCAATCAACCTTGAACCTAATGCTTTAGCGATAAAATTGAAAATCTATTGAAGAATTTGAAAGATTGTAGTAGCTTGATGTCCTGGAGTCTGTACATTTCTCTAATGCTGTTTGATAAATTCAGAAATATACTCCAATGTAACGAAAACCATTCTTACCTAGTTTCATCTTTTTACACAACACTAACTTTAGTTTATCCTCCATACAGCGCCACCCAAAAACGCATATAACACACGAGGACTTCCCCGTGCCTGGTGCGTGGACGATTCTGCCACTGCTGGGGCCTCTAACGTCACGATACAAGCGAAGTGACGTCAGATGGGTCCTGTTCGTGGAGACGCACACCGCTGTCAAGTGTGACAAGCTGATTGAAGCGCTGGCAGCTGCTGATAGACAGAAGGTAAGGAAGACTTTTCGTGCCTGGTGCTAGGCCATCCTGCATCTTTCTGGCCTTTTTGACGTCGCGGTACCACGTGGTAGAGTGCACTTACGAGTCTTCCAAAATGCACAGCCCTGTTGAGTACGATGGTAGTTACTCGTACTGTGGAGGAATTTGGATAATAATGTCCAATACACTTGGTTATTAGGCTAGATTTTGGCATCCCAATCGCTCCAATTCAGACACCATAATGTTACATGTACACTTGCATCAGCGGCAGTCTTGACGAATTCGGGTTGTCGTCGAGCAACCGAATTACGGTAAATAACCAAGTGTAATGAGATTTCAAAAAAGAATGGGGGCGTAGTTACTCAGTAGACAGTCTCCAATATCGCGGTCATGTTTATGTTGAACACCAACATAGTGACATGTAGTCAAAACCTTACTTTCTTGAACAATTTTCACTGGCCAACGCAGGATCACACAGGACTACAGTAACATTTCTCCCAACAGGACGTGATGTGGATAGGCTACCCGCTCAGTGATGAGGAACCCACCATCATCCACCACTTCACTTTCTACGAAGACTTGGAGGAGGAAGGTGGCTTCATGTACCCCAACTTTGCGAGCGGGTTCGCCATGAGGATAGAACTCATTGAAACGTACGTGGAAACCACTTATTAATGTTTTTCATATGTAGATGGACCCTTTGAAAACTAAGTCTACACAGCTCCTCCTTATGCTATGAAGTCGGAATTGATATTCAGGTTATGTGTGGTGCTTGTTGAAGCCATAAAATTAAATCCACCCAGGATTATCTCCGGACGATAAGAATACAACAGGTCCTGGTATCTTAGGCCACTGGCGTTTTACGAGCGTTGGTGTTTCTCCAACATGCAGCGATTTGAGGCGCCCGCGCCCGCTGCTACAACGCTGCGCAGACGTTGGAGAAACGCCAACGCTCGTATAACGCCAGTGGGACAGAGGCCTTACTGATTTGCGGATTTTTTCTTTGCTTTGTCTTAACAAATTACTAGATAGTATAACCTGCCAAAAATTACTTGATGGAAATTCGAGGTGTTTAAATTTAGAATGCATGTTACGCCGTCTCATTTCTTCCAGACACATTGTGATGCACTTTATCAGCTTCTATTCATCTTTGGTACCTTTTTTAGACTCCTAAAACACATCGAAAGCGGCCAGCGCCGCCTGGAAGCAGACTTCTCAATAGACCCTGCGTTTGAACTGGCACAGCTGGTGTATGGGGACGGCTCTGATCCTGGACCGCTGCTAACGCCTGATCTTAGCTTCTGCATAGTCTCCGGTGATAACTGCGCTACGTATCCGCGGCAGTTTGATATATGTGTGAGTATAGAACAGATTTGAACTAAGAATAAGAAATTTCGAAAGAAAAAATAGGGTTACAGAATATGCACCTAAAACATTTTGGTTTTCTAATAAATTAATAGTACTTAGAACAATTTCCGAAAGATTTTGCTTTTTTATTGTAGCTTGTTTTTAATAGGTGTACCTTACTGGTTACTTACCAAGGGGTAACGTGTAACTCGGTAACTGGTAGTAATAGCAACGTTTTCCACCCCAAAGGGATGAAAACGATTATTTCAGTTCTGTGCCTTCGGCTTGGCCTTTCGGAGATTACCTACCTTACCTAGAGTACGCACATACCTGATACTTACTACCTTTCGTCTTTGTGTGAGCTGCGGGCGTGACCTCGAGTCGCCTGCGCGGGGGTGCAGCGGCGGCAGGCGCGCGAGTGTAGCTCGGTCGCGCTCTCGCCAGTACCTATCTCCGAAAGCCGGCAAGAGGTTACTCAGGTCAAGCCTCGGCAAGACCTGAAATAATCGTTTTCTTCCCTTTGGGGTGGAAAACGTTGCTATTTCAGTTCTGTGCCTTCGGCTTGACCTTTCGGAGAAGTGTTTAACCTCTGCCGGCGCCCTTAAGCGTACTGTGATAATGATAAGTTTACCATTTTCATAAATTAAACACTTTGTTTTAGTAGTAAAAATCAAATGGTTTTATTGAACTTAACCACCACTTTAAAAGGCGTAAGCATCATTATTATTAGATAATAACAGCCGTATTTTAAAACGTAAAGGTTTATATTATAATACTGAGATCAATAATGAGATCAAAACCTTCATTTTTAAAACAATCATAATATACATTAAAATCAGACTCAGGCTACATTAAAGGAATCATTAAGGACATTAACATTTGAACCCCGTGGCTGCTCCACTGACTTACAATAATGTTTGAAAAAGTAAGATGCCCCTCTCCAATTTCCTCGTTCAAGGATATCATCCAGCGGCACATAGTGCAGAAAGTCGTTAGAAGCGACAGCCGATCTTATCGAGCCTGGGCTGCAGCTTATACCTATTTCATTAAATGGTATTTTAAGCCAGCCTGCTATAACCGCTCTCGAAGCTGCTTTTACTGCACCTCGCGTTGTAATAAATAGATTATGGAAGTCACCTGACTCGCGCTTTTCTCCTGTTTGTTGATACTTCCATTAGAGACTCTATCCATTTGACCAAACTCAAGGCCGGGTCGCCTGAGCATGACAAGTGCCATCCAGATTGGCGGACCCTGTCATTGTCCGTTTTTGAGCCAAATCTAGGCCAAAAGTTTAGTTTGAACCCGGAGACCCATCTTCTCTCTCAGAAAATTTGCTACCCACTTGCTGACGCTGGAAAAAGCTGCCGGCGCACTGGACAGGCCATAGGGTAGAGATGTCATCTGATAGATCTTGTTTTCGTAGGCAAAAGCAAGATTTGCTCTTCTTTATCGATATGTGAAAGTAGGCCTGACTGATATCCAGTTTTCCGAAGAAGTCTCCCTCCTGTATGAAATTGGGAATCTGACTTTGATTTATTAAACGAAACTTTGGAGTTTTGAGAAACTGGTTTAGGCGCCGTAGATCGAAGATTTGTCGAACCTTTCCGTTTGCCTTGGGTATCAGAAACATACGTGAAAGGAAACCGTTTCTGACTTCGCAACTCTCTACTATCCGATTTGATAAGTGCCTTTAATTCTATGGACATGACTTGGGACGGTTTCGTTGAGAACCTTACTAGATTCTCACAGAGGGGAACGGAAGGCGGCTTTGCTAGAAAAGGTATTGTGTAACCTGAGATAATCCTTAAGATATGTTTTGGAGCCCCCAGCTCCTGCCACCGGGGCAGGAAATTTTGCAATTGCCCTTGAAAACTGTCAATATTTACGACTTCTTTGTGACTTCTTGTCTTTCCCAGATTACATGTACTGCTTACCCGAGGACTTGAAATTTCCTGGAGGGCGATAATTTGATGTCCGAGTTGATGACGCGTGTGTAGGCGCTGAGGGACGAGTGCGCCAGGCTGGCTGTCTGCCTTTGAAGGCTTGAGTAGGCATTGTGGGCTTGCGAAATGTATTCCTTGAGAATTTGCTCGAGTTAAATATTTGCGCTGACCCTCCGTTATCCTTCACGAAGTTCCCTAATAGCTTCTCATCGAAAAGATGGGTTGACGAAGGAGGTATGGCTTGTACAGTCCCGTCCAACGCCTGAATTTTGCATTTGAATGCCTTGCGTCTAATATCAATAGCCTCCGCTCGGTGAGCACATACATACTGCAGAAGTTGGTCCGACAGAATCCTAAACGGAGACTCTTCTGAAAGTGCCTTCCTCAATTCCTCTCCAGCTTCAGGACACTTCTTCCTTACAGCATTGAGCTCCTCCGCGAGGGCCTTTTTTTGCAGAAGAAAGCCATGACAGATGGTGCCCAACATACCCTCCCGTTTGGAGAGCCAGGGGCATGGTTGCGTAGCGAGGCCTCCCAACTCTGCATTTACCTTTAATGCACTAAACACCGGCGCTGCATGGAGATGCTTCTCTGCATCTTTATAACGTATTCGATTCCACTCTTCGGATCCGAATCTCTGGAATTCAATCCCCTTCTTCTTAATCTGTGGAGATGGCTCTGGTATCAGGGGTTCGGCTTCCTTTATCTTTGGTCTGAACTCTATTTCCCCCTGGTCCTCATACGAAGGATCATCCATATAGGTGTCCAGAATCGGAGCCCTCCATGATGTAGCAGCACTCCGCGATTCCGAAAGCGAATCAGCATCCGACTCCAAAATAAGATCTTCCTGGTCCGGTTCCGAGTCTGTAACAGGTCGCTGCCCGGTCTCTATTTTTTCAAGGAGAAGGGAAAACATAGCCTCCATTTTTCTCTCTAATAGCTCGATGCGCTTATCCTGAGACGTGGAGCGAGACGGCGAAGACCTCCGGAGCTTTTTACCAGATGACTCCTGGTTATTGGAAGTTATGGACGTGCTGCGACGCTTACCTTTAGTCTCTTCGACTTCTGGGAGAACGCTAGCTAAGATCTTGTCGGCCTCGGATCGAGTATGCAATAATTTGTTTATTGCTTTTACTGATTCTTTGAATAGTTCGGTTTGCGCAGCAGAACCCCTTATTCTATTGGCGATAGCCGGTGGCCCAAGAATAAGTGCCCGAGCAAAAGCCCAATCTAAGAGCTTGCATCGCACTTGTCGGTACCCCTTCTCTGAAAGATGGTCAGCGTCTGGGTCGAAAGCGCGCACTAAACCTACCGTCGGCAAGGCAAATACAAGCTTGTTAAGAACACTTGCCTCAATTCGTTCTCCAAAAATCTCTTCTCTGGAGGCTCGGCAAACTTGCCAACGTGTCCAGCCCTCAGGAAGATGCTCCTGAGCTAGGATCTTGATACGGCCTAGAATTTCTTCATCCTGGTCAGTTTCACCGCGTTCATCCAACAGGTCTGCCAAGGTGATGAAGTCTTGCCCCAGCGCCATCTGGAGACGAATTTTAACCGTTACCACCCAAAACCAAGTTAGCTAAAACTTATGTATGTACAAGCGGCTAAGATTTCGGCGCAGCTCAGAGAATATATAATATGGCAAGCGAATTTGAAGTTTGTGTAACTTCTTTGAACCGCATCACGAGCAAACTCGTGCCGCGCCGCCCACTGATTTGAGCCGTACGGCTCGTAGATTAGAGCCGCGCCGCTCAACAAATTGAGCCGTATCGCTCAAGTATTGAGACGCGCCGCTCAAATATTGAGACGCGCTGCTCAAGTATTTGAGACGCGTCGCTCAAATATTGAGACGCGCTGATCAAGTGTTTGAGACGTGCCGCTCAAGTATTTGAGACGTGCCGCTCAACTATCGAACCGCGCCGCTCAAGAATCGAGCCGCGCCGCTCAAGTATCGAGCCGCGCCGCTCAAGAATCGAGCCGCGCCGCTCAAGAATCGAGCCGCGCCGCTCAAGTATCGGGCCGCGCCGCTCAAGAATCGATCCGCGCCGCTCAAGAATCGAGCCGCGCCGCTCGAGAATCGAGCCGCGCCGCTCAAGAATTGGGCCGCGCCGCTCAAGAATCGAGCCACGCCGCTCAAGAATCGAGCTTCGCCGCTCAAGTATCGGGCCGCGCCGCTCAAGTCTCGAGCCGCGCCGCTCAAGAATTGAGCCGCGCCGCTCAAGAATCGAGCCGCGCCGCTCAAGAATCGAGCCGCGCCGCTCAACAATCGAGCCGCGTCGCTCAACAATCGAGCCGCGCCGCTCAAGTATCGGGCCGCGCCGCTCCATTATCGGGCCGCGCCGCTCAAATATCGAGCCGCGCCGCTCAAGTATCGAGCCGTGCCGCTCAAGAATCGAGCCGCGCCGCCGCCGTGAATACACACGATGTAGTTTGTGGATGGTATGAGCGTAATCTCCGAAAGGCCAAGCCGAAGGCACAGAACTGAAATATCACAATAAAGTTGCAGTCTAAGATATTGCCTGAAGGTAAAAATAAAACCCTGGTAAGTTTCGTGTTTGGAATATTAGTCGCTTATGCGAAGTCACGGGTGTCGCAAAAATCAGATTTTCTTCTGTTATCCGAGGTGTTTATGGCATTGTCTTTACCAGCTAAAACATTGCCATGTAGACTTGATGACCAGCTAAAGTTCAGCTGGTCATCACACCGTTTTATAAAGACCAAAATCTAGCAGATTGTCGATGATTTTAATGATGAAAAATATCGTGATCTACATTGTGGGCCACAGAAGTTTTTCTCAAATGCCACGTTATCGGCAGGGCAGTGCCATAGCTGAGGACTCGATATTCTTCGCCGTGAAGACATGGAGCGGCTTCCACAGCTCCCGAGCTAGGGTGGTCAAGAAGACCTGGGGTAGGCACGTCACCAACCTGCAGTTTTATAGCGATAAGGATGGTAAGTCGAACATTGCCATCACTAATCAATTTTAATTTTATTTTATTTTGAAAAGAAAACATTGCATTTTGAAGCAGTTGTGATAAAGGACATGGCAAATGCATGGGAAATTTTGCATGTAGTGTGTGCTTTTTATACAAAATTTAATATTAAAAAACATTCGTTGCTGTTTCTGACCGTCCAAGCTAGGAATGTCCCACGCAAACTAATTATGTCTGCGAACTGTCGTTCCTTTTCATAGACAGAAAAAAATTGCGTGAATCAACTACTGGTGTTAAAATCACCTGACGGTACAATCTAATCTAGACGGCACGGTTGGTGCAGTGGCTTAGCGATTGGCTGCCGTGCTGCGTGTTCAATCGGGTGTCGCGGGTTCAATTCCCGCTCGGAACAAGTATTTGTATGGCAAACATGTAGTTGTTCCGGGTCTGGCTGTTTGTGTATGAGCGTTTGTGTAAATGTTCGTAAACGCACCCCGCGTTTACGAACATTAACTTAATCATAATTTTTAATCAAATTCTAAATCACAATTCTAATCACAATAATCAAACATTATTCATATAGTAAATAAATATGTACTTAATAAATTAATAACAATTTGAAATTTTATGTTTTTGCAAATGTTAAAATTATAAATTTATGATTGCATGTATGTTATTCTTATTAATTGTTTTGTACTGCAAGAAATAAAAGGCTTTTCTTTTTATAAACGCACTCACGATACAGGAGAAATTCCTAGAACGGGGCAACGTTTTTTTTTAAAGAAGAATAAAGAAAGATTCTGGTCAGTCATGTTACCACCTTGCTGGTTGGTTAATATGTTATACACAGCTTGAGCTATTCTCATGGAAACTGCGTTCACGATTTGGTTTCCAATTTATGTGAAGCATACCAAACATTATGGAAAAATGCCTACACATTATTTTCTCTATAACATTTTTTTTTGTCAATTTCTATAGCGCCTTCTTGTGATTCTTAAAGCAACTTAAAAGTACTATTTTAAAGTGACGGTTTCTGGCTGTGTCAGGGCTTCAGAAAGTGGTTATTTTGGCCCAAGGTTTTAAATAGACTTAATTTCCTTTAAGAAGAATTAATATTACCACCAAACATTTAACATTCACCATGTTTTTCTTTTAGACCCCACCCTCCCAGCTATAAGCACAGGGATACCAAACAGCAAGACAGGTCACTGCGCCAAAACCCTCGCCATATTGAGAATGGCGTTGAAGAGGGTGAACAATATGCCGCGCATTAAATGGATATTTTTAGCTGATGATGATACTATATTGGGGTAAGTTCACATCATTGTACATTTTAAAATCCCATCAAGTGTTGGTCGATTGAATTTAGGATTAGAAATGAGTAAGCTTAATCACTTGACTACAAAATTCGTCCTACAAAGTCAGTCAGCTCCACATTTTACGCCGTTATAATCAAAAATAGATGGTAAATGTGTCGTGAATGGGTGCTTAGTAAGACTTAGGGCCTGTTTCATGATGTGCGGATAGCCACTACTTACCGATTAAATTCAATGGAACAGAATTTGTATGAAATTATCTGCGAAGTAAATTAACGGAACTTAATCGCAGGTGGTGAAATAGGTCTTTAGAAGTATTGCTGCCCAACACAATATAATCTAAAATCTCTTCTTTTGAATTATGTGTTTTTTCCAATCTTCAAATCCATTGAACATTGCTATTTATATACAGGATTTATAAAGATATCGACGCGCGGACGATTTCAATAAATTCAGTACATGATTTTTAACCCCCGACGAAGAGGGGTGTTATAGGTTTGTGGCATCGTAGTAGATTCTAGTTCCACGGGCGTTGAGATTTTTCATAGGTTATTTATTATAAATGAAACTGCAGTTGGAACAGTTCATTACCAGCTTGTGCGTGCGGTCTTACACCAGGTATCTGACTAATATATTTTGACTAGAAACATTGTTCTAGGGTCCAAAGACTGTGCGAGGTGCTAAGTTGTTACCGCGGTGGTACTGATGTCACTGTACTTGGAGAAAAGTATGGCTACGGTTATGGGAAGAGAGAAACTGCTGCCAAAGGTTAGTTTTAACATTGTTAAGGATTGATGGAGTTTGCGACGCTTCTATATTATGCCTTTCTTAATTTTGGATTTGTCTGTAGCATTGCCTCCGCTGTTTCGCTCGTAGGTTATACTCCGTGCGCTGTAACATGGTGCGTATGACAGTTTCAGTAACATTTCACTCTTGAAAGTTGCCGCGATTTACAAATTATGACTTAGTATTTCAGCTGTACCAAATTCGTAATATATTAAATCATTAATAACTGTAATAAATTAATTTAAACCTAACCAGAATGTTCTAGTCCACAAATAAAATCAAATTGAATGAAAAATTAAGCAAACTGTTATTCGTATAACGTAACGCCATAGACGTATTTAGTGATGGGATGTACTGCTACGATGGATAGTCGATATTTTATATAATAAAAAACGTATATTGTGTGTAGGTCAATTTTTTATTGTTAAAAGCTACAGACCTTCCAGATATAAGTTTAGATGAATGCGCCATAGAGCAAAAGGTTGCCTGCCATGACCGAAATTCGGTCAGGAAAACATTATTTATTTTAGCGAGGTCTCAAATGAGCATCATTTATGAAAGCTAATCATAGATTTTGTGGCTGATATGCTTTTTCCCAACAGGTTACGACTACATAACAGGTGGAGGCGGTACCGCCCTCAGCATAGGCGCAGCGCGCGCACTGTCTGCCTGCTCCTGTGGCTCCGCGCCCGCCGCCCGCGCGGCCCCTGACGACATGACGCTCGGCGCCTGCGCTCATCATCGCCTCAACGTGTCCCTGACGCACTCGCCGCTGTTCCATCAGGTACTGTACTGCACTGTCCACATGTGCCTGTGGCTCCGCGCCCGCCGCCCGCGCGGCCCCTGACGACATGACGCTCGGCGCCTGCGCTCACCATCGCCTCAACGTGTCCCTGACGCACTCGCCGCTGTTCCATCAGGTACTGTACTGCACTGTCCACATGTGCCTGTGGCTCCGCGCCCGCCGCCCGCGCGGCCCCTGACGACATGACGCTCGGCGCCTGCGCTCACCATCGCCTCAACGTGTCCCTGACGCACTCGCCGCTGTTCCATCAGGTACTGTACTGCACTGTCCACATGTGCCTGTGGCTCCGCGCCCGCCGCCCGCGCGGCCCCTGACGACATGACGCTCGGCGCCTGCGCTCACCATCGCCTCAACGTGTCCCTGACGCACTCGCCGCTGTTCCATCAGGTACTGTACTGCACTGTCCACATGTGCCTGTGGCTCCGCGCCCGCCGCCCGCGCGGCCCCTGACGACATGACGCTCGGCGCCTGCGCTCACCATCGCCTCAACGTGTCCCTGACGCACTCGCCGCTGTTCCATCAGGTACTGTACTGCACTGTCCACATGTGCCTGTGGCTCCGCGCCCGCCGCCCGCGCGGCCCCTGACGACATGACGCTCGGCGCCTGCGCTCACCATCGCCTCAACGTGTCCCTGACGCACTCGCCGCTGTTCCATCAGGTACTGTACTGCACTGTCCACATGTGCCTGTGGCTCCGCGCCCGCCGCCCGCGCGGCCCCTGACGACATGACGCTCGGCGCCTGCGCTCACCATCGCCTCAACGTGTCCCTGACGCACTCGCCGCTGTTCCATCAGGTACTGTACTGCACTGTCCACATGTGCCTGTGGCTCCGCGCCCGCCGCCCGCGCGGCCCCTGACGACATGACGCTCGGCGCCTGCGCTCACCATCGCCTCAACGTGTCCCTGACGCACTCGCCGCTGTTCCATCAGGTACTGTACTGCACTGTCCACATGTGCCTGTGGCTCCGCGCCCGCCGCCCGCGCGGCCCCTGACGACATGACGCTCGGCGCCTGCGCTCACCATCGCCTCAACGTGTCCCTGACGCACTCGCCGCTGTTCCATCAGGTACTGTACTGCACTGTCCACATGTGCCTGTGGCTCCGCGCCCGCCGCCCGCGCGGCCCCTGACGACATGACGCTCGGCGCCTGCGCTCACCATCGCCTCAACGTGTCCCTGACGCACTCGCCGCTGTTCCATCAGGTACTGTACTACACTGTCCACATGTACCTGTGGCTCCGCGCCCGCCAATAACGAAGCAATTATGATTTGAATTGCTAAATATGGCACACGACTGACGCTCCCGGTTCACACGTCAAATCACATAAGTTTCATATTAGCTTGAAGACAAGAAAGAGCCATTTTGTTGCCAGAACCCTGATACCATATTAGCTTGTGTCCAAAGAATCTGAACGCGATTAGCATATTTTTTTATAAGAAAGATGGAGTATTGATACTGGCAGCTCTTGATCGCATTTAGGTGTACTGCTCGCGTTCAATTTAATTGGTAAACTTCACTCTAAGTTTATCAAAGCTTCATACTTGACCATCGTTTCAATACCTGACTGTATCTCCCTAGGCTCGCCCCCAGGACTATGCCCGCGAAGTCCTAACCCGCGACCGCCCCGTGTCCTTTCACCGTCACTCCTCACCGGAACCCCTCAGGGTGTACGGCACCTGGTTCCAGCATGACGACCTGGCCCTCAAGAAGACTAGGAGAAGAGATGAGCTTTGAATCAATGATTTTGAGGTGATGTTTAAATGTTTTTAGGAAAACTAAATTGAACTTGAAATCAGACGCTTTTATTTTTGTTCATTTTTGGCTATACTTGTAACATAAGTGTTATGAAACATGGTTATTTAAACATTATTCAATCAAAAGATTAGCAATGTTATACAGGCTGGCGACGACAATATAACAATAAATGAAAACAGTGGTAATACTAGTTTTAGGAATATTTTAAAACTATCTACTCGTATTATATCCTGACATCGAAATTAAGATATCCGTAATTTAATTTATTGTTGTATTATCGGCGCGACCCTGTATAATATAGACGAGTTACAAAGCTTTTTATAATATTACTTAATCTGAAAATCTGAAAATATAATGACTCAAAGTGAACATAGAATTAACCAAAAATGAACATTCAGTAAAGTGAAGTGTCTGACTTGTTGTTTAATACTTTTGAGGAGGCTATTTTTAAAACATCCAATAACTTTTTTTGAAAACATTTTCGTAATTCAGCAATGAATGAGTAAATGTAGTTTTTTCATGTGAAAGTTTAAAGATTTTCTTTTTAAAATTTTAGTTTTATTGTTATTTAACTAACTTATTTAAATTTTACTATTTGTTTTTTTTTCTTAAAAATTAAGTATTTAATGCGATTACTTACTAGAATCTCACAATTGGTTTATATGTAAGCGATGCAAAAAGTGTGAGATATTTTTTTTTTTATAAAATAACAAGTAAAAAGTTTACGATATCAACCCAAGTAACACAGGAAGCATTTTAAAATACGAATAGTAAACTTATGTAAAACTTAAGGTCCGTATAAACTCTTACAAAAGTTCACCGAACGTCTTGATGCTTTATATTGGTATTTCAAAACCATTATGATGCTTTACAATGTATAACGGTTGGATAATGGCCTATCAAAATGCTTTTGTAAAGCCTTTAGTTTTAGTGAAGCCAACCACAATGCAGCTGTACAGCTTTCAGCTGTTTTTAGTGTCTTAGGGTTTACAATAGCATTGTTAAGCAGTAAGATAATGCCTATTGCCGCTTAATAGCATAAACCTATACCATTATAATGCATCGTAAATCCAGCATACAGCTTTCAGCTATTTTTAGTGCCTTAGGGTTTACAATGGCATTTTAAGCAGTAAGATAATGCCTATTGCCGCTTAATAGCATAAACTTGTACCATTATAATGCACCGTAAATCCGTTATACAGCTTTAGGTTGTTTTTAGTGCCCTTTGTTGTGTTATAGCACTTTTAAGTGCTAAGTAAAAGCCTAATACTGTGTAACAGCATAAACGTGAATCAATATAATGCTTGCATTTTTAAAGATCAACTGAGTGCTGTTGTGCGAGTAACAGCTCTTTAATCAAATACACGTGAGTTATTGTAATGCCTAAAGCTATATATACATTCACTTTACTGTATTCTTAAAACCATTTGTCGGCCATATTGGGGAAAAGCACATAAAATATAATATGTGTATACATCAACAAATAACAGCATTTTTTTATGGTGTGTTGCCTAACCGTGTGTAATGATTATGATAATTATGCTAATAACAAAATTAAGTTGTGATTATTCAAGTAATACAAATTCTGAAATGAGTTTTATTGTTTTGCTCAAGGATCCCCAAAATTACTTTAAAGCAATGGCACTATTTCAGTCTACATCAAGTCTATTGGTATATCGGTGAACCCTTAGAGAACTACTTTATAGCCAATGGCACTACGGTGGTTCATCAAAAGTCTTCTCTCTGGCCTCTAGCTTAACGATTGTTCACGTGTGACTATTTATACTGCTGACGGCATTAATTGGCCTTTATAAAGGTTCACCGGGCTATTGTAGACTCACGCCATTTTGAAAATATTTTATAACCAAAAAATATTATCATTCGAACCTATTTATAATAGCAATAGACCTTTATCATAATGATTTAACTTAATTTAATACTGCCCAATCAATACTATTACGTTAATTATGCAAAATTCTTTCTAGACTAGGAATAAAAAAATTGTTTTGATTATTTGATTCATATTTTTATATAACATTTTATATCAAAACTACAAAATATCGAAGGCGCGTGAAAATTTTCAATGAAACTTATATAGATATTTACAGTAAACTAGATTGCGTTTAAAATAGGCATGAAATAACAAAAGAGTCAAAAACTTAGCAAGTATTATAAATTTTATCTTAATGCAAATACAAGTATGGTGTCACTCAGTTTTGACGATCTTCGTCCATATTATATTGCTGAACAAAGTAGTGAAATTACAACGTTAATTGTATTATAACATTTGTGCTATGGTATTAGAGATGATTTTGCAATGATGATTTAAGTTCTACCTGTGAACACTTAAATAGCCTCAATCATGCTTTTAGAACAATCTTATGCTAGTCTAATGCTTTTGTAATGTAATTAGCATCTTCATTATCAATAATATTGCTAGTATAATGTTTCTGTAATGCGATAGGCAACTTCATTGACCGTAATAATGCTTCTATAATGCGATTCGCAACTTATTTGGTCACAATAATGCTAATATAATGCGCCTGTAATGCAATTAAACAACTATTTGTGAACTTATTTATGATCTAAAGCCGTATAATTTGTGCCCAAATTAGCATTACAGTAGCCGTATAAACGTTTGTAATGCTATCATAGAACTAACTCAAAATGCGAAAACGATACAGAAATGCTGGAAGTCGGCCGATATAGTGCTTTGATGTGTTACTTGGGAAGTTATGTGCCATATTCAACTTCTTATAGGTATTTAAGTAAAAAAAATTAAGTTGAAATAGTTATTGGTAAAATATTGTTACCATTTTAACCCGTTTTAAAGACATTTTCGGCGTAAAAAGACAATTATTTTCTTTAAAAAAAAAGAATAATTAAGTATTTTGCGATAGTTACCTCCTCGGTCGATATGGAATATTTTTTATGATTGTCACATTCCATTTTTAAATAAATAGAATCTCAAACACAGTTACAAAATGACACTAAATTAGAACTGAATATTAATGTTTCGTAAATCATAGTAGGTATTATTGATCAAGAAAATTTGCGATAACGAGTAGTTTCATAAAGGCACTGCATCGCAATAAAACAGTGCAGTGAAGCAGTGATAGCCTAGTGGTGTAACCGTCGGACTGCCAAGTCATAGGTCTCAAGTTCGAACCCAACACACGCACCTCTGATTTTTCGTGCGTATTGTATTATATGATCACTTGCTTCGGGGAATGAAAACATCGTCATCAGGAAACCAGCATGCCTGAGAGAATTTTCTCGATGTAAATGATGTTTTCTGCATGTAAAGCCAAGTCAGAGGCCCATGGGCGGCATAAAAACTAACACCAGGTTAGGCATTGACCACACGATAAAGAAGGTATCACAAAAAAGTCACAATTTTTTTTTAATGTTAACTTCACCAAATAATATAACATCACAAAACAATTATTTATAATTTTACTAATATTTTTAAGTTTTAATTAATTAATTTTATCAGAATTTTAAACGCTTAGTTTACATACCTCGGATTGTTAACTCGTGGCATTTATTATGAATAATAATTTAGTTGATTGTTTATTAATATTAATATACTTTTTTATAAGTAATTAAATTACCTTATTGTGGTTTTATTAGGAAAAATGTTTTGTTGCTCTCTCGTTACTAGAAGTTTTAATAGATTTGATTGTAAATATAGACAGGGAAATTGAATATTAAGTATATAGATATACTACAATTTGCCACGTTATAGCTTTATCATACAACTGTCAAAGAATGATAATTTTGAATTTATGGATAATTTAGATTGATAGTCAATTTACTTGACAGTCAATTTCCCTGACCTTACATAATCTCAGATTCGAATGTCACAATCTCCTCGAACTAGTCAGATCTGTTTTTTAACCAATTTTTTCCGTTGATTACTTTCGAGGAAAATCTTAAAACCAAGATGTCTACGAAAATCCATCCTAAATTCGGTCAAACTCAAAGCATTTATTTCATTAAGAGCATTACAGGCACTTTTGAATGTAAAAAAATACAAAAAAATAAATGCGAAGCTACAGTCTCAGTCACAAAGCATATAACTTGTGAAAGTACTGTAGTTGCACATTCCAAAGCGTAGATCTCTATGGAGAAGTATGGGCAAGAAACTTCATGGACACTCTTTTAAATCAAAATATTTTTACAAAATCTTGGTTACATCATTCATGTTGAGATTATACATATATGTAAGTGAGAACGATGTAGAAAGATATAATAAACCATATAGAAGAGATCTCTCCGTGTAGAAGGATTTCGCTCAATTCCACGTGCGTTATTCTATGCAAATGACGATAATTTAGGAACAGTCAATGCGTACCCTATTTGTTTTTTGACTTCTACGAAAGAAGTCCCCTTGCTACTAGTTGAAAACAAAATGCTGAGAACTGCTTTGTATTAGTCCTTGTGATTTTGTGCGTGATCTTTATTCACCCATACGAATAAATGTCAATTTCATCGGATTTCCATTTCAAAACAAAAGGCATTGTGGTTTTTCATCGTAAATTAAGTATATGTAACGTAGTTACTAGTGTGTATTGTATACTAATTGTTTTCAGTATTGTTATGTACTAAGATATAAAATTAACATATCAGTTGTGTAATTTGAATAAAGTTTAATATTTTTATAAACGTCTGTGTTTTATTTATATCTTAATCTACTAAACATGTTATTTAGTAAGAATAAAAAAGGATCATGACATTATAAAATATCATGAAATTAAATGTACGAAAAAGTGGCTATTTTCTAATTTTACACTTTTAGCACTATAACAATATTATTTAAAAAATTTGGCTTATACCCAAAAGTTTAAAAAGATACTGCTGAGCCGCCAATGAAGGTGGCTCCACGATCGTCCAGACTACCTTTGGACGGACCAACCGAATTGAAAATAACCAAAAATGTAATAGTGTATGTAATAGTTAGTGGTGGGTTAAAATATTATTAATTCGACTTTAAAGGAACGATATATCATCACATGATTCGACATTAAAACTTACAAGTCAAATCTTTCACAAGTTTCACATAACTCTATCAATCAACCTTTCACCCCTCCCGCTCCCCCACCCTCCACCCCTTCTAAGATGTTTTCCCAATAAGATGCGCCGTTAATTAGAGCAGCCCTTGTTCCGTCTAATGGACGCATTGAGCGCCGTGAGTTGCGACTTGCCAAATAACAGCAAGTCACCTCACTTAATAGACAGGGACTTGCAATACTTGACGATCGCGCAGTCATCTTAGGGATGGGAGCAAAATTTTTCGATATTACTTGGGATGAAATGAAGTATACTAGACTAAGTGAGACTGCCTCGTTGGTCGAGTGGTCGCAAGCGCCACTGATGAGCATGAGGTCCTGGGTCCGATTCCCGGGTCGAGCAAAGTGTTATTAGGTTTTTTCATCAGGAATTTCTCAGTAGCAGCCACGGAGACTGGATTTGTGGCTGGTTAATGGCAATAGGCTCGCCCCATTCATATCATTCCGCCATTTCATGGACTTAAAACATAACTGGCGAAATGTGGGTGTACTATTAGCTACACCTCTGCCTATCCCTTCGGGAATTACAGGCGTGTCATTGTGTATGTAAATGTGTAGGGTTATCGCAGGAAGGAACCTAAGTTTCAGTCTATCGCAGTCCACAGTTGGACTTTCGAGCTCGGTTCGTAGAGCTGGAAATAATCCTGCCGGAGCCCATGATCCTGATGTTGGGGCCAAAGGTTGCCCACTGCGCCACGAATGCCGATATGAGGTCTACAGACCAGGCACCGTTTGTTCCATCAACCATCGATCCTTCGATGGATATGACCAACCAACCGCTTGCATCAATCTTTTGGAAGTTGGAACTATAGAACTTAGAAACGTACACACGGCGGCACATCAAGCTACACTAACCAGTTTAACCTGCATAATTATTTTCATGTATTTTCCGATGAAAATACATGAAAGAATGTTCCATGATCACTGGTCCGATTTAAGTGATTCTTTCTTCATTCGGTAGAAGAAGCTCGCGCGGTGGTCCCATATAAATTTTATTAACTTTGCTTAGGTACTTGATGTGTTATCCTCTACAGGGTGAAATTTAATTCATGGGCATCCTTTTAAGGGGTCATTGTACTCATCATTATGAACAACTTTTACTATGGGACTCAACCTAAAATCGCGAAAAAAAAACAGCTGTTCTTTGCATTTATGTTCACATAACTCGTCAAAATGTAGGGAAGAGCTGATTTTTTTTCGCGATTTCAGGTTTGGTCCTATAGTACAAGTTGTTCATAATGATGAGTACAATGACCCCTTAAAAGGATGCACATGAATTAAATTTCACCCTGTACATTATAGAAAAAAAAAATCCATATTACAAAGTCGCTTATATGCATTTTTCTTCTTCGTTTAGGCTGATGATGTGCTAATATTTTCTAGATACAATGTAAAATTGATGCTTGAAAAGGTATGAGATACCACAACTAAAAACGGTAAAATAAGAAAAAAAAAATAACCGACAAAACCTCACATAGAAAAAGTTACTGACTTCTAGAAAAAATAGTAAAAAGTGGAAAACGAACTCTACTTTCGGAAGTCGGTGGCAAAAAAATCAATGAAACAAACAAAGTCACCGACGAAAGAAGTCGGTAACTTTTTTATGTGAGGTTTTTGACTGGGGGCTGTATAGAACCTGTACCTATCAGTTTCTTGGGATACTGGGTTGAAAAGTAATTAATCATAAGAGATCCCGCAAAATTTACCACGCATGCCGAAATGTAATCCTCCCGCAATCCGTAGATATTCATATAAAATTAATGGTTCGTGTGAACCCTACTAAATACCAAAGAGTTGCGTGTAATTACGCGAACAATCTCCAAAAAGATTAACATTCTATTCGAACTTTCATAATATCCAAAGATTCCGGAGCACTTATATTTACGAATACTTCAGATTATAACTTGTGAACAAAATAATATTTATTCTTGGCAAAGTTTGCGGGTACTTAGGGGAAGTTGGGTAAGGAAGGATGGATCAGAGGGGGTCATAGCGGGCAATTTGTCATTCGACACGCGATACCCACCGTAAGTACCGACTACACTCCAACTTTACCAACTTACATTTTTCATTACCTACAACTTTTGAGTGCGGCCCTGGGAACAAAAAATCAACAAGGAAAACTAAACCTTATTTTCCTCCTCTAAGGTTGTAAGTTCGGGTGCTGTAGCAAGGTTATGTTGAAAGATTTTTCTTGCTCTCAGAATGTGTTGGTCCTTATGCATTAATCAAAAAATATCAAAGCCATCGTGAGCTGTTGGAAGTTCGAAAGAGTTGCCCCTGAGAGGGTTGTGTTTAAGATTGTACTGAAAAGAAATATTTTTCTTTTTATTTTATAAACAGCTACGTGTTCCAACACTTGTGTTAAAAATAAAAACAACGAACTATTTATAAATCTGATTTCCTTTAATGAATTCTGTTTATTTGCATTAGATGTTTTAGTCGAAACAAGAAAAAGGTATGTTTTTTTTTATTAATTTATTCAGTTGGCATATAATTCGTAGATATGTTTTTACGCTGTCACAGTGATTAAATTTGCCCATTCTATTTATTTTTAAGTCCTATGTAATAGGGGGCGAGCCTATTGCCATAAATTAGACACAAATCCAGACGGGGTTGTTGGAATTCCGAACGGAAAAACCCAAAAACACTGTCCGACCTGGGAATCGGACCCAAGTCCGCTCAGCGCACTTGCGACCACTTTACCAAGGAGGCAGTTAAACTCATCTGCCTAGCCTTTTTTCCCAACTATGTTAGGGTCACCTTCCAGTCTTACCGGATGCAGCTGAATACTAGTATTTTACATGCAGCACCTATCTGATCTCCACAACCCAGTTAGTACTGGGTAATACCGTATTACACCTTTGGTAAGACTAGTTGTCAGACTGTCAGGTCACTGACTTCCTGTAACGACTGTCAAAGATCTACAAATGACAGTCGGGATCAACGGGTTAACGTGCTTTCCGTGCGCGGAGGAAACCCGGTATGTTATACTTAATGGTCATCCATCCACAGTCCGACCTATGCAAGCGCGGCTTACCTTGAAGATCAACATATGCGGCAGTTAAACTCGTGGATATACCTACTTAATAATAATATTCAAAATGCTTCGTTGAGTTTGCTCAACGAAACTAGAAGCAAACTGAGTCTGCACCCCGAAGTTATCAACCACTGTTCAATTAAACAACACCCTATAACCGTATTATACAGTTACACTGATTTACAGCAGTCCCCAAATTCGGCAGATAGATGACCCAAATTGTACTATTTTGGAAGGACAACATTAATTGCTTTGGATTAACTAATTTATTGTCTCCGCGTTAATCAAGACCGGTTGATATCGGCCGTTTGTTACCTAATAAGAAAGAGCTGAATCGTAAACTGGGAAGCTTGTAAGGACACTAGTACATAATATCACGCCTAATACACTCACATTTTGCCAGTTATGTTAAATTTCATGTAATAATAGGATTGCAAGCTCATTGCCCACAACCGGGCACAAATCCAGACTCCGTGGCTGCTACTGAGAAATTCCTGGTAGAAAAACTCAATAAACATTTAACGCGAACTGAGAATCGAATCCAGGACCTTGTCCCACTCTAGTACCTACCCTAACAGTACAAATAAGGTTTTGTTATTGTATCGTTGCGTTAGTGTTACCAAATACGTGCGGCGACTGCACGTACAAGAGCAACACTTTATTAAAAAATCCAGCTCGAGGTCCAAGAATCATGTTCCTATTAAATACTCGGTAAACGTTTATGTCTTTAAACGAAGTCCTTTCCTTCCTGTGTATAGTTTAAAAACCGTTCAAGTGCGAGTAGCAGTCGCGCATTAAGCGTTCCATACCGATCGTAGTAGGGGAGCCCGCTTTAATTTTTAATTTATTATTTGTTGTTATACCGGTAACAGAAATACATCATGTGTGAAAATTTCAACTGCCTAACTGTTACGGATCATGAGATACAGCTCGCTGACAGACAGACGGACGGACGGACAGTGGAGGCTTAGTAATAGGGCTCCGTTGGTGACCCAATGGGTACGGAACCCTAAAAACGATGTTCTTTTCGCAATCACTTCTCCAATGAAGGTAAAATAGTTGCACATAGAATAAAAACAAGTACGTACAGGAAAATGAACTTGTTGAACAACCCGCGTGTCCGGGGAACGTAATGAGGTAACTAGTAACGTTCATAAAACACGCTGTGGTGTGCCCGGGTGTTGGGGTGCTGGGCGAAGTAATAAAGGGAACTAATTAACATGTATCATAATGATAATGAGTGGAGCTCCTAGGAAAAATAGCAAGCCTTTTTCTCATCGTTAGTAGAAAAAGAACCTTCTATTTTTAACAGATTCCTTGTAGACAATTTTGTAAGATAAGTCTTATTTCTTGAAGATATCTTTTTTGTAAATACCTACGTATGCACGGTATTAGTATTTTTAAAATACATGGTGGAAGGGGCACCACGTTTTCAGCACATCATTCTGCCCCCCACATAGAATTTTTTCATCGGTAATATTAAAAAAAAAACAGTTCAGAATAATCATTGGAGTAAATGATGCCGTGACGTCTGACAGGGGAGAATGGAACAAAAAAAACTGTTGCGCCGACCCCAAATAGAATGGGACAAGGGCAGGAAGATGATGAATGATGTACTGAACTGAGTGTCCTTTCAGGTGGAAAAGACACTTAGTTCAGTCTTCTCAATTTTCATTCTCTCCTGTCAGACGTCACGGTATCATTTACTTCTATGTTTATTCTGAACTGTTTTTTTTTGCAAGCAGGAATTTTAAATTCACAGACTCTACATTTTATTTTTATTTTTTATTCTTAGATTGAGTTCATGTTACAAGACCTCTATCCAGCCAGTCGGCTGCCACTGCAGGATGACCAGAATTAATTTTGTAATTCATTGCCTCTACTCTGATTACCATTAAACAAGTTGGGTGATTGCTTCCTCGATGACGTACCACCAATCTTAGTAAGGATCCTCATTCAATTCGAATCTTCCATCAAAAACATATAAAAGACGTGCTGCATAAAATATTCTTATGAACTTTCTTCATCCGGCAATCGTAAGGAAGTAGTTTTGCGAATATTCAGGAAACGGATTTATAATAGCGTAACCGCGCTTTTATCGATGTTCTTGAAGAGCAACGGGGAAGTATTAAAGACGTGCTCACACTTTTTAACCGACTTCCAAAAAGAGGAGGTTATCAATTCACCAGATTTTATTTTCTTTTTTTTGTGTGTATGTTCAGCTATATTATATCATAATTATATTCGTCTCGTAACGTAGGCTATTGAGATTGACTTGAGTAAAGAACATAATGAAATTTCCTCATGAGGTGAAACAAACAATCGAGTTATGCGAAGTATTTAATGTATGGAGTACCCAGCTGTATTATTTACCGCGATTCTATAAATATGGATTTTTTTTGGAGAAAATGCTCCTATGGTAAAAGTTCTTAATTTTGAGTAGGTACTACACTCTCTATAAGTGTGTGCCGTGTTTAACGTAACATCGTTTATTTATAAGTTGATATGTAAGCTAACCTGGTGCACAGCAGCACAACAGCACAGAAAAACAGTTCAGAAAATTCCGATCCTGATTTCCGATCGATTTTTTTCCGTTCCTGGACCGTTGTTCTTGGGTTTTCCTCTAGTTAAATGTCAGGTTCTGTCCCCAGTCTGTAGTTACATGTGTGTGGCTGCCCGGTTAGTTGACTCACTCTTTGCTACCAACACGCAATTGGGACATTATTCAAGGTCAAATGGATATCAAAACATAATATCGATTCACTCCTCAGCATACTCTTTGATTGGAATCAGACGTATTATTATTTTATGAATAACATGATAATAATTCATTTTTCTGAATACACCCTTACCTACATGTGGTTTGAAGAACACTCGTTCGAAGCGCGCCTCTTTGAGTCAAATGCAAATAAAACGATGGTTTCCAACAAATCGGAATCAGAAAATTTCCGGCTAAGAGCCTCGAGTACATACGTCTTTTATATTGAAAGTTGTTTACTGGCAATTTGGGATCGAAGTGACTTTTTCATGAATTAGTTATAGAATGAGGTTAATTGAACTTAGAGGGTTGTCTTCATGATTTTAATTCTGTCACTATCTACATACGTGTTACTTACGCGACTCATTTTTCATCAACATACAACCTGCACTGACCTGCAAATTGCAAAAAACGTAAGAAAATTTTAATTTCGCGGGCTAGCCTGGCGCTCAAGGCCTCAAGGCAGAAAGAATAACATGATATTGAATTTCAGTCTGGGTTCGCTGAACAGATTCGACTGTGACAACATTTTTTGATTAATACTTTGTTTGTCGCCTACTTTTTACCCGGCTCCAAATGAGCAGGAGGTTCTCAATGGACTGGATTTTTCTCGTGTAAGTAGGGACCTATAAATCTAACGAAAGCTTCACAAATCAGTATTTTGAGGTTTTTCGGTAGCTTATGTCAATTCAATATATTTTTGGCTTTCCATTATCGATAACGTCGTGGCCCTCCCTAAACATGATTTCTTCTGAGAAAAAATCTTATATCTTACAACTTCTGAGGCGTGCGTGGAAGTTAAATCCTGCCCACTAAGTACACCCAAAGTTGGGCTTCCAAACTCACCAACAGGATTTTTTAAGTTTTACAAAATTGTCGATGAGACAAGAAAAACTTTGTTTTACAACTTTTTAATTAATGAGTTTCCATTTTTCGACACGATAACCGAAAGTTCAGAAAGAAGTTTAAAATTGGATACAAATCTAACCGAAATAAAATACCGAATATTTCAGAATTATTTCGTTGCCTAAAACAAAAGAATAGAAAAAATCGTAACACAAACAACATCGAGGGTGCACAGGGGCAAATTCGACAAGTGCGCACACTCTATCAAAAACACATAAATAAATTCGTCGCGTCGCGAGCGAAGTCGATTGGTTTTGCTTTGTGCACCAATTACAGCGAAAATAAAAGTCTCTCTTTGAGCCTTAACTAGGTGCAAGTGTATGTTTTTTGCGAAATGGCGTGTGTGGAGAAATATGGGAGGGTGAAAAATATTCGCTCGTTTTTAATTCGGTTGAAAGTCTACTTGTTTATTTTTTTTTTGCTGTAGAATAAAATAATACTTTTTTTGAAAGAAAATGCAATTTTCTGTTTATTTTAAGTTTAGTTTTACTTTTATTAGCGTGGAAAAAGTCAGGTAATGGTTTTAATACTAAATTATCTGGCTCATAATTGCCGAGTAAATGCTAAAAGGAAAAGAAACATATTTCTAAAACAAAATTACAAATGCATAGACTCAAAACACTTTTTCACCGTTTCTACATTTCTTATCCGTATCAAAGGGCGCTAATTTAGCTTTTTATGAAGAAGACAAGATGGCCGTCGGGAGGGGAGGTTGGGGCTAAATGGCAACTGAACATAACACTATAATACGGACGGTCGGAGTCAACGTTGCTGCGTCCAATTTATTTTATTGTTCTTATATCGCACTGTTTCGCTTCGCCCGCGTCCACCCATAAAGATGTGATCTCATTTCTGATACTTATAAAGAAAGATACGTATTCTGATGGTTAAAGATATTTAGATGTCTGGGAGAATTGAGAGCTTTGAGCATAGGAGGAATTTAAATAGTAATTTTGGGAAAATAGTATAGAAATCTGCGAAATTTAATGCAGCTTAGAAGATATTTGTATTTGGTCAAACCCTAACCCTCATACATTTAAGGTCCCGCTCGAGTCAGAAATCCGGACAGGACATCTCAAAATAAATAGTAAAAATGGTAAATATCCGGTTTTAGTGATAGACCTGCATTATCACTAAAACCGGATATTTACCATTTTTAACGTGTTTAAAAACTTATAAATTTATAACGTGTTTATACCTATATCGACAGAATGGATATTAATTAAATAAGTACAAATCCTTTTCGTAGTGTGTCCGCAGAAGGACTGGAATTCAAAGGGCCTTATAACCCTTTTTTTTAATCCAGTCCTAAGACTCATAGTCATAAGTATAACGCTCCTATCTCTTTCCATTTTCTTCTGATCCAAAAACATGAATTAAATATCAAACCAAGATTACTCCATATCACGTAATCCCGCGAGAGAATACCTGCCTACTAAGCTACCACTCAGAAAAAGATAAAAAATGCAAAACATTATTTCAGTCCAATATTCTTGTATTCCCATTTTCCGAAGCCCCTTGCCGCCGTTGTGTCAATAATTTGGGATATCTCGTAAAATAAATATTTTTATAGGGAATCCGCGACAATCCTCTGTAAATACATCAGGATATAAAAGGATGAACCCAACTGTACTTATTATTGGTATGAATTGGGGTTGAAACGTGACCGCTAGATCACAATTTAGGCATGGATCGTGTTTATTTGGACTATTCAAATAAGCTTTTTTAACAAATAACTTGACTTTACTACTTTAACATGAGGGTCTGGGTTCGATTCCTGGGTCGGGAAAAGTGTTATTGGGTTTTTCCATCAGGAATTTCTCAGTAGCAGTCACGGAGTCTGGATGTATGCCAGGTTGATGGCAGTTGGCTCACCACCTATTACATGGGACTTAAACATAACTGGCTAAATGTGGGTGTACTATTAGTTGCACCTCTGCTTAACCCGTCAGGGTTTAAAGGTGTGATGTTTTTATGTGTTAATGCTTTAGTGTGAAAAACAGTTGAAATAAGATTCTTCTGAAAAGAGGTACCTATTTCGGATGTACCTAGGTACCTTTTATAATACGGACATAATTGACTTTGGCTGTACATAGATATTAGAGATGGTAGGGTAGTTTCACATCTTATTATGCAGGCAGCCGTATTCATTGACGTCTTTATGTCAATGTGGTCGAAAAAGGTTACATAAAGAGCAGACTTATGGGGAGTTCTATAACTATCATGAAAAAACATACCATAGTAAAGCATAATCAGCCTATATGTTCCCACTGCTGGGACACACGGCCTCCTCTCTATGAGAGGGAATGGGCCATAATCCACCACGCGGGCCCAGTGCGGGTTGGTAGATGTCACATTATGTTTTAGAATTTTTGGTTCTAGGATAAGCCGGTTTCCTCACGATGTTTTCCTTCACCGTTTTCGAGAGCAGTGGTGATGAAATAAATTACACAAAGTAATGCGCCTGCCGGAGTTCGAACCCACAACTTACTGTTCGTAAGTCGGGGCTGCCACCATTGGGCCAAAAAACATGCAAATGCAAAAATTATTAATATGTACCTACCCTTATCTATGTAGGTACAGTCGCCAGCACATCAAGTTACCACAAACTGTCAAATTTCTCCAAATGATTTCAAACCATAAAATTGTTTTGGTTAAGTTCCAAATCGAATGAGAAAATTTGACAGTTTTGGGTAACTTGGTGCGCTGGCCACTTTACATAGGTAATTTAAATCATAAGAACGGCACTTTTTTTTGAAGAAAACTTAAATCAACTGGGTTTTCTTTAGTATCTATGAAAAAACCTTATCACCAGAATCAGACCGGTTCCCAAACGCCAGGAACAACAATATTGTGCGTGTCACTATGCAATAACTATATTATAAAGCAGGGTTAAACCGTTCGTTTAAAAAACCACAGGAAAATGTACGGAACTCGTTAAACACGGGAAATTGCTTCCGGTCAGCTGTGTTGTTGTTTCACTTACAGTTCGTTGTAGGGTTCCGTGGATGAAAACCTTTGTAAAAGATTTTATAACAAACATAAGCCTAATTAACGCTTTCTGTGTAAAAAATTATGGACGTATGTCTGAAATAAAGTAAAATTATTCATTACTAGTTTTCCGCCCGCGGCTTCGCCTGCGTCGAGTTCAGTTATATCGCGTTTCCAAGAGAACTCTTCAAAAGTCCGGGATAAAAACCTATCCTATGTTCTTTCTCAAGGTCAACTCTATCTCTGTACCAAATTTCATTAAAATCAGTTCAGTGGTTTAGACGTGAAAGCATAACAGACAGACAGACAGAGTTACTTTCGCATTTATAAAGGAAGTAGGAATAGTAGGGAAGTAGGGATTATTATATAAGCTCGCCCCGGTAAGAGGTGTAGAGATCCCATGCAAAGGGGCAAAGGTTTTGCCATTAACCTAGCACAAATCCAAGGTCTGAGCTTCCTTTGAGAATGTCCACTGGCAAACTGGATTTGAAAACACTTGGCTCGACCTTGAAATATCAATCAGTTATTAAAACTAACCGACACAGGTTGGCCGAAGCAAGGAAAACCTGTTCAGGTGGAGATTCATTGATGACTCTGCCCTGGAGTACCTGGTGAGTAATGGGCTAGCTCGCCGTCCGTCCGTCGTATGACGACGGGCAGGCCGTGTCGACGGCGCGTTCGTGTTCCACGCGCGCCTCAAAGAGATGTCAGCAAATGGGAGGGGCCCGCAAGGGCCGATGCCTGCCAGGGCTGCGGGACTGTTCGAAAGAGATACCGCGGCCCTGGAACATAAAGGGCCAAAGAAGGAACATGGGTGGTTTTTAGTCAGTAAGAGTGTGACTCTCCCTTCCGCTCCACCCTGAGCGGGAGGGGTCATTTGATGATTCCCCACCCTCCAAAAAAAAAAAGGTTGGCCGAAGCAAGGAAAACCTGTTCAGGTGGAGATTCATTGATGACTTTGCCCTGGAGTGTAAATGTGGTGTTGCCCCACAATTCAATTCAAATTTGCTATCGTGTGCCTTGCTGTGTGTGTGTGTGTGTCGTGTGTGTTGTGTGTCCTGTCTGTCCTGTTATTTGCACATCTGATGGATGCTACTGAAAGTGCCAAACGCCAAATTTTGGGCTGACTCAATTTGAATTGTCATCGATACGCTAAGAAGGAGATTACAACTAATTAATTCTGTATCTACGGAACCTCGGACTTTAAACGAATATTTCCTTGGCCACAACAGTGTTACTTTATTTTCAGCTCTTGGCTATTCACAACATCAGTGTTGCCGACGTTTAGCGTGTTTTTTTAGTTCAAGTTGAAACAAATTGCTGATTCTATCTAGCTAGCTATAAATCATAGCAAGTTTTATTCTAGGTCTTAAATTATAGCCTTGTGAATAGGCTATAGTGTTTCAGATTGAAATATGGGATAGCTTTTTTCGTTGTTAATAATTGAGTGGTTTAACAATGGATGGATGGCAATGGAAGTAAAAATAATGAATAGAAAATAAAATCAAGCAATTCTTCAGAGACGAGCCGTTAGATCGATATCGAAATAAGTTTAAAGGAAAAAAAAAAATTACTACACACACATGTCGCTCTTACTTGCTTGATAGGCTTTATATTAATATTGGCGCGGCTACTCGCGTTTTCACCAGTTGGTTGTGTTGTCGAACATATTATTATGCAACGGGACCTCCAAGTGGTCTACGGCTGTGTACCAACTGTTATTGTATACGCACTCAATTAAATTCACCTATTTAGGATTATTTATTATTTAGAATTAGGCATTAAGTTACATGCCACTTAGTGTTGGTGAAAACGGGTATTAGGTGCTGAGTTAGGTGTCATTTAGTGTTGGTGCAAATGGGCATTAGGCATTCAGTTAGGTGTCACTGGGTATCGGTGAAAACGGGCATTATGCATTGAATTAGGTGTCACTGGGTGTTGGTAAAAATGGGCATTAGGCATTGAGTTAGGTATCACTTAGTGTTGGTGAAAACGGGCACTAGGCATTCAGTTAGGTGTCACTGGGTGTTGGTGAAAACGGGCACTAGGCATTCAGTTAGGTGTAACTTAGTGTTGGTGAAAACGAGCATTAGGCATACAGTTAGTCGGAGTGCCCAGGACCAACCAAAAAACATGCGCATGTGATCATCAGATCAATCGCCAGATATTTAAAAAAATACATTATATATATTATTTACAAAACCAACATAAATGTCAACTAAAAAATCATCTATTCTTAATAAAAAGTAATAAAACCTAAGATTTATCAATATCATGTGCGATGGGCTTTTACAATAACATTTAATATACATACATACTATACTTACATAGGTACATCAGTCTCGGTCTCCCCATTGTTAATAACCTCATCATCTTCCCCAACACATTCTCTCCCACCTGTAATGAAGTTTGGAAGCATTATTAAACCCGGTCGAAGTTCGTCCGATGCCTCATATTGCCACTCGCAGCTTAGTTGCTTAGCTGGCAACTATGGCGGCTCACTAGTGACACGTCATACATCTTGCAGTGTTCCTGCATGTGCATGCTGGCAATTAATTTGAGGGTATCTGTGGTTTGTTTACCTGATCTTGCAGATTTTAATAGGTAATAGCAGTGAGACCCTAGTGGTGTGACCGTCGGACTGCCAAGTCATAGGTTTTGAGACCGATCCCAAGACATGTACCTCTGATTTTGCGGATTCATGTGCGTATTGTATTATAATAATTGCTTCGGTGAAGGAAAACATTATGAGGAAACCAGCATGCCTGGGGGATATTTCTCGACGGCATGTAAAGCCAAGTCAGAGGCCCATGGGTGGCATAAAAATCTGGCACCAGGTGAGGCACTAACCACACGATAAATAAAGTCGTTGAACTCGTTGAAGAATCCGCTTATGAAGTAAGAGTTTCGCAATGTGCAAGTACTATTGTGACTTGTTGACAAAATGCAGGCAGTAAAAAAAAAATCAAAATACAAATGGCCTGCTTGCACCACGAATCACTAAACACGTTTAACGTTAAACGTACGTAACATCGTACTGTTACTGCCAACGCGACGCCTTGAAGATGACAGAGACGCAATGACGTTTTAAATAAGTTTAGTGATTCGTGGTGTAAGCAGGCCTAAAACTTAAATATATTTTATTATTTAACTTATGAATGTACATAATGCTTGTAACTTGGAAAAGCATGTTCTCATACATAGGTATCAGAACATGCTTCTCCCTGCAAATGGGAGAACTACAGGATGGGATTAATTAGTAGGGAATTAAAGGGTAGGTCATGTGGCATTAACAATTTTGGTGGAAATAATGCACGAGGTTCTGACTTCAAATCCGGGCAAGTACCAATGTGACTTTTCCAATTTAAATGTTCTTTCTAAGTTTATCTTGGACATCACAGACAGCGGAGAAGGAAAACATCGTGAGGAAACCTGGACTTGAAATTAATATAAATCTGAAATCGCCAACCCGTCTTGTGCAAGCGTGGTGATTAATGCTCGTGCCTTCTTTCTATGAGAAGAAGCCCTTGCCCAGCAGTGGGACAGTAATAGACTGGCATTATTATGTACTTACATTAAAGCATAGGTTTCCATTTTTTCTATTTAGATAACGTCGTAACGTTAAATTGTTAATTAACAATTTCATATTTCACAACAAACCTTTTAAACCAATTAAGAGTGCTTTCGATCCCTCTATTTAATTAAAACCCCTGCTCACTACATATTTAACAAAATGACCCCGAATAACTAATAAAAATTCGCTCCGGAAAATTCCTATAACTATTTTCACGCAAGAAACTCGTTTTCACATCGTTATGTTATCATAACACATTCGGAAATTCAATTCGGACTCTAACTGCCCCTGAAGAGTCCATTAGCCACTCTAAAACCACTCTTATAGTGCGGTGGGCACGGTTGAAAGTGTGTGTTGTGGTTTGTAAATCTGAAATAAAGTAAGCAACACACTGAGTGAACTCAGATGCGATATCATGGAGGTGTTATTAAGAGCTCGTTTGGGATTCCTCTTGTGTTATACTTGTTTTGGATTTGTTTCCACTGTTTTATTTTATTAGTTTTATAACATAATTGCTGATTTAATCTGTACATCTATACAAATAAATAAAATTGAAGTGTCTGTTTGTAATATCAAACTAACAGCTTGTTACTGAATGCATATGAAAGAAAATATATACGCAATTATAACAAAAACACATGTATTTTTATTTTTATCTGTCTGTCGGTCTGTCTGTCTGTTTGCTCCGGCTTGTCTCCGAAACGGCTGGAGCGATTTTGACGGGACTTTTACTGGCAGAAAGCTGATGTTATAAGGTCTAACATAGGATTTTATTTTAGAAACATAATTAAGGTTTCGTGCAAAAAAATTAAAACCTTTAAAATTGGTAAAATTAGTACGAAAAATTCGATTCAAATAGGGAAGTGCCTATAATAATGGGCACTTTTTTTGATGATTTTTAACGAAGGTCGCGGCCAACAGCTAGTTGTAAATATAACAAGTACTTACTTCGGTTAAAGTTTATGTTAAAACAGTAGTTCGTTTGTTTAATATAAGGAGTAATGTTAACTGATTTATTATTTTTTGTAAACCTTAAACAATGTAGTTTGATTAGAGCATTTTTTTCCATAAATTTATAATCCAAGGAAACCGCTTTGGACTATTATAAATTAATGGAAAGCAAGGCAAGCATCCATAAGCATTTTGCAACCTGCAACCCTGTCGACATGTTTTTGGAACTTACTCAACCGAGGACGAAAAATACATGATGTAACTTTTAGGCTTTTCAATGGATTTTACGTATGGTCTATAAAAATACTACACGGTGCAGTAAAATAACTTCAAAATTGGTACGAGATGTTATTCTCGTGACTTGCGACTCAATGGACACTTGGCCAACCCTCTCGCGGCATGTAATATTCAAGTCTCGCACAGCCCGGCGCGGCTGGATCACTCGCACTTATTGTGTCAATAGTGTAGTTTATTGTGCCATATGTGCCGCGCTCACCACCAGACCAGCTGCTGCTGTGATGCCTGTAAGCCTTCTCCTTCTCTTCTCTTGTCTTTGTAATGATTTAAGTTGGAATCCTTTTGCTGATTAAACTATATTTATCAGCTTTATTTTTTTATTTATTACGTTTGGGAAAACAAACGGTAGTATTAGTGTTGACTTAAAATTAGACTTAACAAATATACTACCCACAACATTTTCCATAGATTACTATATTCCTATATAATAAAAACAAACTGTTAGCAAACGTAAAGGCTAACGTAATGAAACAGAAGTTAAAAGGAAAAAAATAAGTTTATAAGTACTTTTGTCCGGTTAGGGCTTCATCGTCATCATTTCAGCCCGGAATCACCCACTGTTGCGTCTAGGCTTCCCCTTTCTTCTGGCATTCTTCTCTGTTCTGTGCATCCCTTATCTGTTTCCCGAGATTTTGACGATATCGTCAACCCAACGCGCTTTTGGACAGCCCTGGTTTCTTAGGCCAAACCTTGGCCACCATTCGGTCAAAACCTTACTCCATCGGCCATCTCCGCGTCTGGCCAGATGTCCTGCCCAACTCCACTTTAGGCGTATCGCCCTGTCCCCGACGTCGTGTACTTTCGCCCGACGACGGATATCGGTGGTTTGGGGCTTAGGGGACTGTTCGAAAGAGATACCGCGGTCCTGGAACATAAAGGGCAAAAGAAGGAACATAGATGGGTTTTTAGTCAGTAAAAGTCTGACACTCCCTTCCGCTCCTCCCGGAGCGAGAGGAGTCATTTGAAGACTTCCCATCCAAAAAAAAGGGCTTAGGGTAACTACTGGCCCCGAACCACAATTCATTGTAATTAAAGGTCGTGGGTTCAAAGTTTTGAAAGCATTTTACGTACATAAGATCCTACCTGTAATCCCTGAAGGGTTGGGCTGAGTGTAGCTAATAGTACATCCATATTTCGCCAGTTATGTTTTAAGTCCCATGTAATAGGGTGAGAGCCTATTGCCATCAACCGGGCACAAAGCCGTGGCCTCTACTGAGAAATTCCTGATGGAAAAACCCAATAACTTTGCCCGACCCGGGCTTCGAACCCAGGACCTCATGCACAGCAGTCGCGCTTGCGAACACTAACGACTTACTTAGTGTAAATTTTATCACCACTATTCACCATGCCCTCGAACCCATTCCCTCTTAAAAAGAGGTGGTAATTGTCCCAGAAATTAGGAACGTAGGCTTATTCAATTATTATGCTGCACATAATCAACGCCAAGATAAGATACACAACAGTATAATATATTGTCTTTGTCTTCCTCCACCAATCTGCCTAATATTCGGGTCTCGTACGAAACGGATCAGTGAGTCCGTGTCAATATTGTATATTGTGCACCAGCGGCCGCCTGCCCGTGGATATTAGTTATTAATTAAGAGAAGTGGCCACACGTTGTCTTTGATTGAGTAGATAGAATATCTACGAATACACGGACTGACTGACTAAAGCCTGTTCAGTAACAAAGTGACCATACTTTCCGATGCGAAGTCGGGTAATTGCATATTATGTTATTCTCATAGTTAATGCTTGGACGGAACGCTCTGACTAGCTCAGGCCTATTCCTCGTCGATAACGGTGACCACTCCTAATAGTTAAAGTTCCTCCGAACTATCCTTCTAGTAAACTAGCAAAGGTGTAGGCGTAAGTAGCTGTCGCAATGAAACCAATTCGTATACACTAATCTCAGCTAACAAAATACTACTGTTTTTAAAAGGAAATTGGTAGCACAAATGCCCCACTAGTATTTCGACGCACCTGCATTTTACCCATACATTTTTCCCATAAATTCCTGCCAAAGTCTGGCCACAAAAGTACTCCAAATTTCAGTAACATTAGTTTCAAATCACAGTCTACATTGCATTGAGCCAAACTTTCGCACGTCGGTCTCAAGTTGGGAGCATGCACATAAACCACAGCCTGAGCTCAGTGGCAACCGATCAGTCAGTGTAGACACGTATTAAACTTCACTCAAATGGAGGAGTGTCGCAGTCTTAAAAACTGAGGATGCATAGAGCTTACTTGGTACGATAGGGGTGTGAAAATAGGGTGTAAAGTTCTTATTCCCCATAGAAAATGGGGGATCCTCCGACCAGACGGGTATTTTGTCTGGAGGGCTACTGCCCGACTGTTATTTCTTAAATTATAGTCTAAAGTCGCGGATAACGTTATAATAGCGCAATTCAGAATTTTCATGTTATTTCTTCCTTTGTGGCATAGATGGCGCTGTAGTACTTTTTGTATTGCCGCTAGAGCACGTAACAGTAGAAAAATATTTAGTAAACTCTGTTTATGCTAAAGCATAATAATCAGTAAATATTCCCACTGATGAGATACAGGCCTCCTTTCTCTCAGAGAGTGGAGCGTAGTCCACTACACGAGCACAAGTGATGAATAACTTACACAAAGTAAAACGTCTGTCTGAGTGCGAACCTAGGACATGTAACTCTTTAGCAGGGATCTTTTCCACTAATTAGTTAGGCCACCAATCTTTTCTTAAGATTACTGATAATATAATATACACAGTAACTTTCAAAGAAAAAACTGACCTGATTCCTGAAGCAAACCTATTATCAAGAGACCCCTCCTTTTTTTTTTTTTTTTCGTGTGGGAAATCATCAAATGACTCCTCCCGCTCTGGGCGGAGAGGAAGGGAGTGTCAGACTTTTACTGACTAAAAACCACCCATGTTCCTTCTTTTGCCCTTTATGTTCCAGGGCCGCAGTACCGATGCCGCATCTCTTTATAACAGTCCCGCAGCCCTGGCAGGCATCGGCCCTTGCGGGCTCCTCCTGTTTGCTGACATCACTTTGAGGCGCGCGTGGAACAAGAAAGCGCCGTCGACACGGCCTGTCGTCATAAGACGGACGGACGGCGAGCTAACCCATTACTCACCGTCCACAGGCCCGCGCCTACAGTGGCCGAGAGCCATCACGACGTGAAGAGACCCCTCTTGACCCATCTTAAAATGTTCTAATATTCACTTTCCTTCTTTCTCTTATCTATATTCACGAGATATATATCTCAAGTTTTATTTTATGTTTTCTACAGTATCTTTATTCTTTACAACTTTACAAATTTAAAAGCACAAGCTTACAATTTCTTTGCTCCCTGATCAGCAGTTTGACCGCGTAGGAAAGTTGTGCCACAGCTGGTGTCAGTTCTTACAAGTTAAGCACTGCTTTATAGCTTGACTAGTCACTGGTGTATGGTTTCCTATTCATATTTAGAGCTAAGTAGGTACCTGGGTGACCGAGCTCTGCTAGGTTGAAAAGATAGCATGTAGCGGAGATGATGGATGTGTGGTGCGACAAGAATGGATAAAGTAAGGAATGAGTATATTAGAGGAAGTTTAAAAGTTACGCCAGATATGAGTAACAGAAAAAATGAAAAGGATGTCGTTTCTCTTGGTATTGACATGTAATAAGGAGGGATGAAACGCATGTGACTAAAATAGTGACGGATATGAATGTTGATGGATGGAGACGGAGAGGAAGGCCAAAGAAAAGATGGATGGATTGTGTGAGTATTGATATGAAAGAGAAAGGAGTAAATGCTGCCGTGACGCCTGACAGGGGAGAATGGAAGAAGAAAACGTGTTGCGACGACCCCAAGTAGAATGGGACAAGGGCGGGAAAATGATGATGATAATGAAACGGTCATTTTCATCATTTCAGCCGAAATACGGCCACTGCTGGACATTGCCTTCCAAGCGGTGAAAAGCGTCACCGCATCGACTTGTCAAAAAGTGTTTTAGAATTACTTGGACATGATGTTTAAACATCGTACGGAGGAGCTCGTGGCTAAATAATAGCAGCCGCTCGGGTTGATCTTTAGGTTAAGCCGCGCTTGCCTAGGCTGATTCGTGGATCTGCATTCAGTTAGACTGGAAGCCGACCCCAACACAGTTGGGAAAAAGCAGGCAGATGATGTTTAAGCAGTGTACGATGATTCTCCGAGCCAGCTATAACATGGGACTTAAAAATAATGGTGGTATGTGTAGTGTAGGTACTATGGTACACTTCGGCCTAACTCTTCGGGGATGTGTTCAATGTTCTTCCACTACAGGCTCGTTTTATCTAAGTACATCAACTTAATTATGTTTGGGTCATCGGAAGAGCTTTTGCGAATACCCTTACAAAAATATAATAAGATAGTTGAGTGCACCCAGGGGAGTCGGCCCAGCCACGAAACCTGCTGGCTATAGTCTCTTAATCGTTTCACCAGGATATAAGCTACTTATCTATTTAATTTTGATTTAATTTTGATTTAATTTTGATCTTGATTTTGACTTTGATTTTAATTTTGATTATGATTTTGATTATGATTTTAATTTTGATTTTAATAAGTAATTTACATCCCAATGGTTTTCTTATGTTGTATACAGAATTGAATGATTTGATAATTTTCTTTATAATTGCTTTTTATTGTTATTTTGTACATATAAATTCTAATTTCAATATGTTATAAATATGTTATGTAAGCCGTTTTTTGTGCATGTAGTGTTAACCTGTAATTAATTGTTCATTTGAATATATTACTCTAGTTATTAAATCAGAAATGTATATAGTGTAAACAATTAACCTAAATAAATAAATAAATCTACCTATCAATACAAAATTAGAACATGTTATACGATAATGTATTGGCCAAATAATATTCATTCTGACACTTATACAAAAGTTGTGATATGTGTTTGCGACAGGTCTTGTCATAAGTATGTATCATACAATCATACATATGAAGTTGTGTCAGTAATGCATTGTTGGTCTTTCACGAAGCCAACAACCAAGCATTCTGTACATCAAACTAAGTAACCCTACGCAAAAATTATTGCTGGGAAACAATTTTTTGGGGTGAATAAGGTACATTGAATAGTTAACGGGTAATGGAGATATTTATAGTAAAGTTATTACCTTAAAACAGGTATTAAAACTACTTTGATCTCCAATATCTCTAGTTATGGAGATATAGAATAGAACAAAATCTGCGAACATTCCCGACGCACTACAGAAGCGGGGCAGCCCCACCAGCATCCTAAACGCGTTATTATACTGAACGCGGAGAGCACTGTACGATCTTTGCGTACATCTAGCACACAGGCTGCACGTATATAATGAAGTACAGTACGCTCGAAAGAGCGTGACTTTGACTGGGAGTGAGCATCGTGTAAACCTGCGAGCCAACATGTTCGCTCTAAGCGACAATACCCGCCGCTCTCATTCAATGTCATCCTCGTCTTTAAGGTCAGGGGTCAATATATGTCCAAGGTATTTTGATCTTCTGTACACTCTGTAAAGGTGTGCCATACAGTAGTACAGGAGGCACTTTGTCAGGGCTTTTACTCCCAGCTTTAAAGACCATGACCACAGAGTTTTTACAATTATACGCCAAGTCATGTGCTTTGGCGTACGCCTCACACTGGGCAACCAATTTTCTCAAGCCATAGACTGACGCACTCAGCAGCACCATGTCATCAGAATAACTAATATTATTGACCCAGATACCGTCCACGTAGCATGCAACCCTGGTACTGCTGAGCTGGGCAATAAGGCCGTTCACATATAGGTTGAAAAGCAGAACAACCATTCTTCTGGACCATAGTCCAGAACAAAATTGGTACCTATTTATGAACCTCTGTATACTTTTATTGTTAAATGTAAAATGTATACTGTTGGCGTACCTATTTTAAATAAAAAATGATCGCAGTGACGGGAGAACGATAAGGGTCTTTTTATTCTCTTTATTTTATTCACCTTTTTTCATGTTTGCCAAGTTCTGTAAATGCGTTTAAAGTTAATCATATTATTTTAAACATTATTCTGTCTTTGACATCTTCAAACAGTTGATAGAAACAACGATTACTTATAATACGTTTAGGACTAAATGCATTTAGTGATTTGAGGCTTAAGTCTTGACCACTTGTTTTGGGTGTAAACATTGAATGAAGAAGCAGACAGACATGTACAATACATATTTCATACCTTGATGTACTCGCGGGATTACGGTAAGCGACTAAACCGCAGTTTTCACAACCAAAAGAACTTCAAATCAATACACAGCAAAAATTTCCATATAAGTAACACATGCGAATAAAATTCCACATTCATGCTGAATACCAATACGAATATGATTTATATGATCTTCGTGTTTAAACTGGCGCCGATCGCGACAACTTTATGTTGGCACTGTTGCCTTTTGTTTTGCTGTCGGTACCACCCGGGGATGTCCCGACGGGATGTGAGTTATATTGCCTATTTTGCAATAGGCCTTTGGATTGTGTGGATGGATTTGTGGACGTTTCTTTATGAAGTGTTATTTAGGTAGTTCGTTGAGATTATTAATTACGTAGCGGTTTATTGTAATACATAACGATACAATACATACATACGATATTTGTATTTCCCAAGGATGCGCAGACTATCCCTACAACTTAATTTCGGATTGTGTTACAAGTCCCTTAAATAAATAGTCATCATCATCATCATCATCAGCCTATAGCAGTCTACTGCTGGACATAGGCCTCCTCAATCGCACGCCATTCAACTCGATTTTCAGCAACTCTCATCCATAAATAGTAGGTAAACGTAAATTGCCATAAACCGTCCAATAAACCCACCTTAGAGAATCGAATTGAATGTCCTACAACACTTCACAATTGACAAAATTCTTTACCCGGGGTTCGGCCTAGGAAGCACGCTTATATGTTCTATTCACATAATAATAGGGAAGTATGTTAGTTAGTTTAATTACTCAAATCATATCACCAAACCAACCACGATCATATCCAAAGGCCCTAAATAATGAGTGGTGAGGTCTCAAAGACCCGCACTATTCATTGCAGGGTTAATTAACACTGTTTGCGGGTAGCGTGATGTAATCGGGGGTCCCTCAGACCCCGCAAGTTTATGTGTTTGGGGTCCGTTTTATTCTTTATGCTGCATACGGTTCGAGAAGTTAATCTTGTAGATTACTTTGGGTTAAGTTTACTAGCAAGTAGTGTCAGTACTTTATTTTGTAGCTGTTTTATTTGGAGAGGGAATATTGTCTTGAAGTTTATCGTGCAGTAAACGTAATGGAATTCGTTATTGTGTGGGTTTACGTTGTCTTTTGTCAAGTCTATTCAATTCAGCACTTTTTGCATATCCTCTTTATTCAACACTAGCTTCTGCCAGCGGCTTCGATCGCGTTAATTTAGAAAAATACTCATAATACACTACTAAAGTTTCTATAATAATATAATTCAATGATGATTCTGATCTATTATCATAAGAATGTTATTGTTGTTTTCTCGGGAACAGTACTTTTTAGGGTTCCGTACCCAAAGGGTAAAACGGGACCCTATTACTAAGACTCCGCTGTCTGTCTGTTTGTCTGTCTGTCTGTCTGTCTCCAGGCTGTATCTCATAAACCGTGATAGCTAGAAAGCTGAAATTTTTACAAATGATGTATTACTATTGCCGCTATAACAACAAATACTAAAAATTAAAAATAAATATATTAAGGGGATATATACCCATACAACAGATATGATTTTTTTGCCGTTTTTATAGATAATGGTACGGACCCCTTCGTGCGCGAGTCCGACTCGCACTTGGCCGGTTTTTTTTTTATGTCTGTGTCTGTACCTACACCTGGCAACGTAAAATATGTAAAATTTCAGGATGATCGGTGCAAAATTTCAGTGGTTTAGGTGTGAAAAGGTAACAAACAAACAAACTTACTTTCGCATTTATAATAATAGTTAGGAATTTAAGATAGAATTGTTAGGACAGTTAGAATTAGGATCTTCAGTCACTTAAATACTATAAAATCTATGGCATTTTACCTGGTGACAAAGATAACAAGTGGTCTCTTATCTTAATGTAATGACCTGTTAAGCACTTTGTGTATACATAAATAAACAAACAACCACAATCGTGAAAGCCATGAATCGTGAGCTAAAATACAATTACTTCTTACATATAATTTTAATCATATTTACTTACTAAACTTAATCAATGTCATCATTTCCTCTATTATTAACGAGACAAAACATCATTAAATTGATTTAATTAAAATTCTTCATAAATTAACAACTCCTGCTCGACTTTCTTTAGGCATTTTTTGAATTCCTTTAGTCCTTTACTTGTTACCCCTGTATTATTATTTACTGACTACATTACTTCGGCATTATTATTTTATTGACTATAATGATCCTGAGAATTTCTTCTCTGATTTTCAATATTGTCATTAATAGGATTATCTACATCGGTTCTAAATCTACCAGCATTAGTAGCCATTTGATGGTATTGATTCTGTACATTTCTTCTTTGGTTTTCGAGATTTTCATTGATAGAACTACCTGCATCAGATCTTAATCTGTCAGCATTAGTAGCCATTTCATTGTATTGACTCTGTACATTTCTTCTTTGGTTTTCGAGATTTTCATTGATAGAACTACCTGCATCAGATATTAATCTGTCAGCATTAGTAGCCATTTCATTGTAATGACTCTGTGCATTTCTTCTTTGATTTTCAATATTGTCATTGATTGAACTTCCTACATTATTTCTAAATTTATCACCATTGTAAGCCATTTGATTGTATTGATTCTGTACATTTCTTCTTTGGTTTTCGAGATTTTCATTGATAGAACTACCTGCATCAGTTCTAAATCTACCAGCACTAGCAGCCATTTGATTGTATTGATTCTGAACATTTCTTCTTTGATTTGCAATGTTGTCATTGACAGCACTACCTAAATCACTTCTAAATCTATCACCGCTGTTAGCCATTTGAGTGTATTGATTCTGTACATTTCTTCTTTGGGTTTCGAGGTTATCATTGAAAGAACTTCCTACGTCACTTCTAAACTTGTTAACATTTTCACCTAACTGATTATAATGATTCTGCACATTTTTTCTTTGATTTTCGATAAAGTCATTAGTGTTTTGTTGTGCCCTGTCGAAATAAGATTGTCCTGTTTGTCTCCCTTCATCCAATGCGTCATTAACTTTATCATATGCAGCATCTACTCCATGTTCGAAGTCATTTTGTAAGCCTTCACCTAGATTGTTGACTGAAGCTCGAATGTCAATCAACCCAGAACCATCGTTCTCATTATTTGCATTATCTGCCTCTTGTCTTTTCTTTGCGATATTGAGCCGAGCCCTATTAACCGCTTCTTGTAAACTGGTGAGCGTTTGCCTGATACCAGAAGCTGCTGGGGCATTATTATTGAGGAAATATTGGCTTAATTTATGTCTTAGAGGTGTTGTATCATTGTTTAGTGTCTTAATTGGGGCGTATGGTATATGATCGATGGTTGTATGCCCAATGTGCTCATGGTTACCGAAAAATAAACTTTTCATTTTGAAAACACGACATTTCACTCTGTCGAATAATCTCCCAATGATTCCTTTTTCATGGACTTGATCGCCATCGAACACGTGTATTACAGCTCGTACCTCTTCTCTGACTGCTTCTGAGATGCCGTGCATTTTGAGGGATATTGTTCCAACGATGCCTGGTTTGTTGACGACTTGTCCTGCTGCATTCTGTTCTTGTCCTCCAAAGACCATGGTTTTACCATGGTGTAGCACACCACCAACTTGGTGTGTTATTGAGCTCGCTGTATCTGTTACCGTACCGAGTACACTGTCTAGAAAACCACAATGCGAATTCGCTATCAGTGCCATTGACACTACTATCATTAGACACTGCTTCATAATGATTTTATTTCACTTCTTCGTCTATTTAATTTATTTGTTCACTCAATATATTATGTACATTCAAATTGGAATGTGGATCAGTTTAAACGAATGTTAACTAGTCGTGTTTGTTTATTACTCTCATGAAATGCATCGTGCTCTGCTATTTAATCAGCGTATTATCTGTTGGGTTGACCTCAAGTGGGACTGTGATACTTTATCACATTTCTGTGATTTCCAGTGTATTGAGTCCCTTGTCTAAATTTTGTTATTTAGGTCGAAATTATATTTACCCTGATTAATAATTTACGAGCGCGTTTACAGTCGACGTTAGTCCCGTCTGACAGTTTTTATTAGACGCCCGAAACCCAGACTGTGGATCCCTTGTAACCTTGGACCTTAAAATGTGTATTGGGTTGTCAAGGTCGCTCCCTTTAATATTGATATAGGGGGTGGAAAGGAGAAATTTTTCATAGGTTATTATAAAAAAACAGCTGTTCCATACATTTTGACCGTATAGGTATTGCACTATTGTAGGAAACAGCTGTTTTTTTTTAATGACCTATGAAAAATTTCTATGTGGGGGAGCTCAGAATAATGTACTGAATACATGGTAACCGTTTTCGCTTCGGTGTCCCTTCCACCTCGTATATTTAGCTGTTCAGGTGAGACGGTCGAAATTGACCGGGTTGAATCAGCTTCCTTTAAATTTTAAAATGTGAGGCTGGTGAAAACAATGGAAGATAGGAGTTATGACTTTAGTTGCAAGTTATCTTTTTGGTTGACGCGGTCGGACATACAGACAAATAATACGCTTAAGGAATGTTATTTTATATAATTCATAGAATCAATGCAGTAAGCAGCACGATAATTACAATGAACTCTAAACTCACCGCGATTAATAGTGATTAGCCAGAAGAGTAAGAGGATTCAGTGTAATCGGAACTGATAACAATAATTAAATGACTCATGTAGTATACAAGATGGAGACAACAACACGGCAATATATGAAAACACTGGCAATACTAGTTGATAGGAATATTTTTAAACTAGCAGCACCCGCGACTTCACTCACGTGAGCGCGTATTCTTTTGGCAATATCAGGGAACATTACATGGCAACGTGAAGTCGTAGTATACAGCGTGTAACGGTAAAAATTTGGCCCTCCCATAGTAAATCAATCAGCTGGTAGTCAGTTTTGTAAGGGAGGGCCAAATTTTTTTTTTCATATTTCGACCTATGTTCTTTGGGGAAAGTTGTTGAGTTTCATGAGCACATTCACCTCCTTCAGGGTTGATACCCCCCTTCCGTTACACGCTGTATACCTAACATCCTCTACAGAATAATATACTAATAAACTGGCTAACTGTTAATTTAAACTAAAACCTGTTAGTACATCTTTGTTTGAAGTATTAAAGGAAGTAGTCAATTTCTGAGGGGAATCAATTAAGATTGTCATTGACACGATAACAAAAAGTTTATCAACTAAAGCAAAGATGAAATTCATGATCCTGACAGGTGGTGTTCAGGTCCTGACGCTGAGCATCCGTAAAAAAATCTTTCAACTCTGAGAGCTTAATCAGCCGACGGAAATAAAAAGTGAGAATATTCAAAAACCCCGTTGCTGAAAAATATTGTAAACGCCTGAATTTAATGTATAAATAGTAATGGAAGCAGATAGAGTATGCGCTTCGGTAATCTTCATGTTTCTGAATCAACACGAACGTCGGCCGCAGTGTGATCCCCATAGATGCAAAGCTTTTAAGTTTAGTTTTTCAACGCATCGCAGTGTATTAATTGCTCATTTAAGAAGTCTCTCCACTTTGGTCGCACTTCATCTTATTTATGTTACTCAAAAGTTTTGAAAAGATTTAGATTTTAGTCGTAAATCTGTAATATCCTAACCATGGTGGTGGTGGTACATAATAAGCATGTACTTCCATGTTTGTAGCAGCTCAATGTGCATACGCGGCTCCCGATCAGACCATCATGGCTGACTTGCTGGTGTCCAAAACGTATCCCTACACCTGCGTCTTAAAGGACCAAAGACGAACAGGGCATTATTATTATTATATACTAGCTTCTGCCCGCGACTTCGTACGCGGATCCCGTTGCTTATGCCAGCGACAACGGGGTCGTCAAAATCGAAAATTTGAAACGTCTGATGTAGAATTCTAAGGCCCGGGGACGGGAAAACAACGGGATGAGCGAGACGATTGGAGTCGTTCCAGATCATTCATTTTTGTACGTCAACAGGAAATGCCCATCAGACTAAATAACTTTTGCTAAGACGTACGTCATTCCTTAATTTGTTATAGCGCTGCCATGGGCTTTGGAGTTCCACAGCAGGTGTTCCAGATCTTCAAATTTATTCTCACAGCAGAAAATGCTCTTCACGTGGAATATTTTTAGCTATGGCACCATTTTTATATCTCTTATACTGTAGCTGGTCTGTTGCGGTTCTGCATCAGGTATTAATTTTCCAAAATAAATTATAGCCTTTATGTTGCCCAGACTATACAACAAAAAACTTTTCTTCCCGTTACTCCGCAGCAGATCCTAAGGGTACACTGAATTAACTTCTGTCTCTTCATGCCGTACTCCAGCAATCCTTTCTCTCTCACTTTCTAACTGATTATGAATATTTTGTTGTGTGCGTGTTCGGGACAATGTATGATAATCTCGAGCAGCAGTTAGTCGCGCATCACGTTCATCACTCGTTTCAAAAAACCTGTTAGTAGATGTGCGAATTCGCTGAGAACTCAAGCGTGATTCTGTATCGGTAAACGTTTCTGACTCGCGAGACAATGCATGTCGCTCACGATCAGCAGACAGTCGCGCATCACGTACTGCACTTGTCTCTAGAGACCTAGCAGCAGATGCGTAGATACGCTGAGAACTCAAGCGCAATTCTCTATCCGTGAACGTCTCCGACTCGCGAGACAATGCGTGACTTTCACGATCAGAGGACAGTCGCGCATCATGTTCCGCACTTGTTTCTAGAGACCTAGCAGCAGATGCGTAGATACGCTGAGAAATCAAGCGCAATTCTCTATCCGTGAACGTCTCTGACTCGCGAGACAATGCGTGACGTTCACGATCAGCGGACAGTCGCGCATCATGTTCCGCACTTGTCTCTAGAGACCTATAAGCAGATGCGTAGATACGCTGAGAAATCAAGCGCAATTCTCTATCCGTGAACGTCTCCGACTCGCGAGACAATGCGTGACGTTCACGATCAGCGGACAGTCGCGCATCATGTTCCTTACTTGTCTCTAGAGACCTTGAAGCAAATGCGTAGATATGTTGAGAACTCAAGCGCAATTCTCTATCCGTGAACGTCTCCGACTCGCGAGACAATGCGTGACGTTCACGATCAGCGGACAGTCGCGCATCATGTTCCGCACTTGTTTCTAGAGACCTAGCAGCAGATGCGTAGATACGCTGAGAACTCAAGCGCAATTCTCTATCCGTGAACGTCTCCGACTCGCGAGACAATGCGTGACGTTCACGATCAGCGGACAGTCGCGCATCATGTTCCGCACTTGTCTCTAGAGACCTATAAGCAGATGCGTAGATACGCTGAGAAATCAAGCGCAATTCTCTATCTGTGAACGTCTCCGACTCGCGAGACAATGCGTGACGTTCACGATCAGCGGACAGTCGCGCATCATGTTCCTTACTTGTCTCTAGAGACCTTGAAGCAGATGCGTAGATACGCTGAGAACTCAAGCGCAATTCTCTATCCGTGAATGTCTCCGACTCGCGAGACAATGCATGACGTTCACGATCAGCGGAGAGTCGCGCATCATATTCTTCACTGGTCTCTAGAGACCTGGATGTAGATGCATAAATACGCTGAGAACGCAAGCGAGCTTCGCGACCCGAAGAGGTTTCTACAGAGCGAGTTGCAGCCTGATGTTCTCGAACAGCATCAAGTCTATCCTGACGCTCTTCGTTATATTCTTGGGATCTTATGATCCTCAATCTTTTAGCTCCTTTGGAACGTTGGGAAAGATTTGACCTCTTTCTAGCCATGGTTATAGTTTTATTCTGAAAAAACCTGATCAATTAAAATCTAAGTGACTGCTCCCCTGCGTTACCGAGTAGGCTACCGTGTCGCGAAGATAAATGGAAAAGGAAATAAATGGGATTTTTAGCCAGTAGAGTAAAATTTTCAATGATTCATAGAATTTTCATCGAAAATCAGTCCTAAACTGTTACCGCCTCACCGCGTGGAGGTACTCCCAGCTTATGTTGTTTTATAATTACACAGTGAACTCTTGGAGTTCCACAACAGGTGTTCCAGATCTACAATCTTTATACGTCAACAGAGAGTGCTCATCAGGCTGAACAACTCTTGCTAAGACGTCATTCCTATATAGGTTATAGTGTAGCTGGGCTCTTGGAGTTCCATATCAGCTGTTCCAGATCTTCAAATTTTATACGACAACAGAGAGTGTTCATTAGGCTGAGCAACTCTTGCTAAGACGTCATTCCTATATATGTTATAGTGTAGCTAGGCTCTTGGAGTTCCACATAAGCTATTCCAGATCTTCAAATTTTATACGACAACAGAGAGTACTCATCAGGCTGAACAACTCTTGCTAAGACGTCATTCCTATATATGTTATAGTGTAGCTGGGCTCTTGGAGTTCCACATCAGGTGTTCCAGATCTTCAAATTTATTCTCTTAGCAGAAAATGCTCATCACGTGAAACAATTTTTGCTATGGTACCATTTTTGTATCTCTTATAGTTTAGCTGGTCTGTTGCGGTTCTGCATCAGGTGTTCAAGTTTCCAAGATAAATTATAGCCTATGTGTTGCTCAGACTTTATACCTATATAACAAAACAAAAATCATTCAAATCCGTCAAGTAGTTCCGAAGATTAGCGTGTACAAACAAACAGACAAACAGACAGAATTTTTTTTTTGGTTTCGTGCTCTATTACTGTTTCTAAACCCCCCTCAATTATTATTTTTTTAATATATTCAATGTACAGACACAGTTTTTTTACTGTTTTATTATATGTATATAGATATAGATTTCCGAAGGTAGACCACGATTGGCGAAGTGTTTGCTAAGGACGGAAGGAAAGTTAAGCTTTCCTAAGGACTCTGATGACCGGGTAAAAAAAAATTGATGTTTAGACGCAGATCGATGTAACAAATACTGTCAAAGCAAACCCTTCGTCTATTTACCATATTTATGTTGACTCTTATTTATATTTTTCTCCGAAGTTCACATGCAAGTGCAGTCACATTTAAACGTTAAAGACGCGAGTTAATCAGTTACTTTCACGGATATAATTCCTCTTCACTCTGTGTTTCTCCAATCTCGTAATTCTTAAATCCTGTCTGGCCAATAAATAATCCCGCCTCATCTATTTACCGAGTGAAAAATATTTTTAATATAGGTACATGTCGCCACAAGAGTGTCTATCTGCCAAGATTATTAGTTAATCTAATTTGAATTTTAACAACTGCACATTTGACACTAAGATGTATTAATGAGGCAACATTCTACAATGTTTTGGAGGATGGCGCCGAAATACGAATTTAATGGTCAATACCTCCATTTATTATTTGAAACTACAACTAAATCAGTTTCTTTCTGAAAGAACGAAGAAAAACAATGAGAAAAATATCAAACAAATAATTACTGATCGTTACTGCACGTATAATATATGCAATCCGTAAGTATTGAAAACATACGTGACTTTTAGATATCTTTATATTTTTTTTAATAATAATTTGAGTGTTTGCAACAGTTAATAGTAATACAGGGTGGAAGGGACACCGACGCGAAAACGGTTACCACGTATCCAGTAAGTACATCATTCTGATCATCCAGAGAAATTTTTCATCGGTTATTTAAAAAAATCCGTAGATCCATACATTTTGACCGTATACGACTACGACTGTACGTATTTCACTTTTGTAGGAAACAGCTGTTTTTTTTGGGACACCGACGCGAAAACGGTTACCGCGTGGGTAACCGTTTTCGCGTCGGTGTCCCTTCCGCCCCGTATAAGGTAAAAACAGAAAACTCTAGAAAAAATTAATCAAATGAACTTTTTGATCAGTGACTGCAACAATGCAAGGTTTCTTGTCAACTTCCAAAACAGTCAAATCAACAATCGGTTCTGTGTCAACCACAATCTTCTTTGAATGTTTGATCCTCTCTTCCAGCTCCATCACATGGCCGTAGTGAGGAATATAAAGCAAATGAATGGAACCATCTTCAAGACCAAACATCAGAATTTGAGCGTGCAGTGCAATTGACTTGACGTTGCATCCGAAGTGCTGGCCCAAGTTGTACTCGTGCCAAATGTCTTCGTAGTAATTGGTCGATCCAATACAGTTTTCGCCGATTCCAAAGAAGAATGTAATTGTTGGCATAGTCAATCTTTGTAAAGAAGCGCCCAAATTTTCCGGCAAGCGATTCCAATCTTTTTCCTGGATGATTTTGAACTCAATCAACTTTCCGCCTTCTATCACCCCCTGGTACAGAAACTGTACTGTGCCGCCTTCCTCCCATGCCATTGCTGTCATATTACTTCCATCAACAGCATGCGCAATAAGGTGTTCGTCGTCCCTGAGTTTTAAATTTAGTGTCGGGCCAGGTATGATATGGTTGCCGACTCTTTCATACCGGGTTAGGATTCCTCCCATATAGCCTATGCAGAAATGCCGGCATTCTCCGGCGCTGATGCTGTTGGCGAAGTAACCATTGGTGGCGATCTCAATTTTGTTCTGAACGTCCCAAAACTTTAAGGCGTAGTCGTTGCCTACAGATACAATCAGTACGTATCCATTGGAATACCAAAATTCGATCTGATTTACCCTGGTGCCGTGCTTTGCTAAGTAAAATGGCTGACTTATGTTATCAATAGTGTAAGTTGCAATCGAACCGTTATGAAAAGCAATTGCTATGTACTTATCAAAGGTACAGACACACGAAATATTCCTGAAATTTGACGTTGGGACGATGGTGTCCTTCGTGTGCGGATTTACCAAAACCTTCTGCCATTTCTTGTAAGACAAATAAGTCCCGCGCCACAGTACCGGATCGTGAATATCTAGCCAATGGGACACCAGGTCATAGGGATAGGCCCGCTGCATTGTCATTTCCAGACACTCGTACAAAATGGCTTCATAGGCTAAGTTTTTCCACTCCGGGTTTTTGTTTAAGAGGTCTTCTATCAGGTCATAAAAGTGATGGCATACCAACCTTAGTCCCATCAACCTTGGCCTGTCTATCCTTTTGAATATTTCCAACCATATTTCGTTCGGAAAGATCGACGCCTCCATTCGAACTGAAATGGACAAACCAGGAACATTGAACGTGTGTAATGTATAAACTATAGAGTAATCACTTCTATTTATAGGTATTACCGTACCGACTTACCCAAGGACTGTGTGTGTATAAATTAAATAAATAATCACTATTAAATTCGTTGTTTTAGCGTTTCTTGATAAACAACAAATAAAATGATTTATAAATGCGAAAATTACAATATAAATAAACCGAGAACTAACCTAAGTACGGAAAATGCGTGTGTTCACTTTCAGTGATAACGGCTAATTGCCTGGTCCCGTGCGTAAGATCGAGCGGCACACGACTATCGGCGGAAATTGCCGAATTTAATCGTTACGTCACCACATATACATAAATATGTGATAGCTTTTGACCTCGACCTTGTACGCGTGGTACTTAGAATCTAGAAACACATGGGGAAAGAGAACCACTTCTGTCTGCAGAACGCACTCGCCATGAATTTGCATCATTCGTATGTAAAGGGACTGTGTTTGCCGCTACTCATGCACGCGACTTATTTAAAAGAGATATAGATCATTTCCTGTGATAAAATGTAGCCTATATACTCATATTATGTAAGCTAAGCATCTAGCAGTAGAGCGGTGAAAACTGCGATAGTTTTTGCGTGATGCTCGTACAAACATACAGACGGAAAGACAGACAGTCAGTACGACGGATGAGGTCATTAATGCTAGCGTGCCGCGCAATTCGACCTTCACTCTAACTGTAAGAAAGGCCATGGTGTCATCGAAAAATTGAATTTATTTATTTACATGATAAACAGACAAACAATTTTACACGCTAGAGAATTAAAAAATCGGCCCTAAAATCAAAATATCAAAATAAAAAGTAGGCCAGTTACAATGACAACAACGAAATGTAGCTACAGTCCCAGTCACAAGGCATAAAAACTGTAAAATAACCCTAGTTGCCCATTCCAAAGCGTAGATCTCTATGGAGAAGAACGCGCAAAAAACTCCTTGGACACTTTTTAAATCAGAATATTGTTACAAAACCTTGGTTACCTACATCATTTATGTTGAGATGGTAAATTATGTGAGAACGATGTAGCAAGATGTGCACTGTATTTCTTCCCTTGCCTTTCTTTATTTCTAAAACGACTCAATATATTAAAACCAGCCAATCTTGAATCTAGATTCAAACCGTTCTATCTCCATCTAAGACCTAGATGAGATCGGTAAACAATGTAGTGTTTGAACGAGTATCTTTATTTCATTTCCGTCTCCTAGTCGCGCCCGACTGATCAGACAGGCAGGCAAGCGTTTGAGAAACACTCGCGGGCTAAGATTTACGGACCACAATGCTTTGTAGGGTCCGCATGAAATGAATGCAAGTAAGTAATATTTATTTGCATAAAATGTGGTAATGTTACGGCTAAAGATGGGTGTCAACATAAACTTAAGATTAGCCGGCTAACAGGGGCACCCCGAGGTTCGGTTAGTTAGGTTCCTGTAAACCTTGCAGACAGAAATAAGAGCCCCGCGCAGCGGGGATCCGTCGACCTGCTGACGGAAACGCTAACCCTAGACGGTCGACGTCAGGGGCACCCCGAGGTTCGGTTAGTTACTGAGTTTAGCCGGCTAATCTTAAGTTTATGTTCACACCCATCTTTAGCCGTAACAGTAATATAAAAAAATTGTTATTGAGAAATAATGTGTAGGCGTTTTTCTGTATGTTTCAAATTTAAACCATATCGTTAACGCAGTTTCCATGAGAATAGCTCAAGCTCAATAGTTTCAATTAAAACGTTGGTCCACATTAGGAACTTCTCCTGTTTCGTGGGTGCGTTTACAAACATTTTTTAAACTCACATAGGTACACACACAGCCAGACCCGGAACAACTAGGTCATACAAATATTTATTCCGTGCGGGGATCGAACCCGCGACACGCAGCGCAGCAGCCAATCGCTTAGTCACTGCACCAATCGTGCCGTCGCGTCATTATAAATATAAATAGTGTGAAAATGATTTAAAACGTAGCTTTTAATTAATGGTTGGGGAATGAACAAGCGACTCCAGACTAGTTATAGCGAAGATCTCCGCAGGGTGGTTAGTAGCAGCTGGATGGGAGTTGCCGATAATTGAGCTGAGTAGCTTGCAATTGAAGAGGCCTATGTCCACCAGCGGACTGCTGTAGGCGGATGATGATGATGAATGAATGATTTTTTTGTTTGTACCTACTTAACGTTAGACCTGCCCTGGAGGGTGCCTATGGGCTGCGGGACTGTTCGAAAGAGATACCGCGGCCCTGGAACACAAAGGGCAAAGAAGGAACATGGATGGGTTTTAGTCAGTGAAAGTCTGACACTCCCTTCCGCTTCGCCCAGAGCGGGAGGAGTCATTTGATGATTTCCCATCCTAAAAAAAGGAGGGTGCCTATAACGTTACCACTGCTGGGATACACGCCTTGTCTCTGTAAGTACGACTGAGCCGTAACCTACGAGGCGGGTCCAGTGCGGGTCGGTAGATGTCACGTGTCTTCGAAACCGCCAGATTGCAGTTTTTAGGACTTGTATGTGTACTCGTTTACTTTCTAACTTTGGTGCGATGCAAACAGTGTATTTTAACCGACTTTTTATAAAGGAGGTTATGTATTCCACCAGCTTCTTTTTTGTTGCTATTACGTACACCGAATTCTTTGTGATAACTGGTCCGATTTTCGTAATTCTTTTTTCTTTTTCTTTCGTGATTCGACTTAAGATTTTAGTCAACTAAGTATAAGTCTGCAGCTTGCTTTGCTGTCTGTACTAGTTAATTTAATCTGCGAGCGCGAGCTTGGTGGGTTTATCTCGTTGCTTCGCCAGAGGGCTCTTATGTCCGATACCGAACACAATCATTTATAATTATTTGTGCTCTTTGCTCAGACCTTTATACAACTAGAATGAGGTACTAGCACACTATATATCCTTGTCTGTGTGTGTTTGTAAACAGAAGTAGTAGATAGTACATATTAGTAGTTGTAGTGGTGTGACGGTGTGACCGTCGGACTGCTAAGTTATAGGTCTCAAGTTCGAACCCAAGACATCTGATTTCTCAGATTTATGTGCGTATTGTAAATAATTATCGCTCACTTCGGTGAAGAAAGATGTCGTGAGGAAACCAAACCAGCATGCCTGAATATTTCTCGACGGCAAGTAAAGTTAAGTCAGAGGCCCATGGGCGGCATAAAAACTCTGACACCAGGTTAGACGCTAACGACACGAAAAAGAAAGAAGATTTCTCTTTGGAATTCATATTATTATGTGGATACTTACTTTTTCTTACTTAGTGGGTCTTTCCATCAGGATTTTTTCAGAAGCTCCCCGGAGTCTGGAATGGTGCCCGATTGATGGCAATAGGCTCGCTCCTTATTACATAGGACTTAAATATACCTGGGGAAATGTGGGTGTAGGTACTTACTAACCCTTCTGGATACACTTCTGGACGTGATTTTATATTTATTACTTACACCTGGAACTCGTGGCTATATACTAACAGCCGCACGGGTCGATCTTCAAGTTAAGCCGCTGCCTTGGTTGGTCCGTGGATGGGTCACCATCCATTACATGCCATTACGTGCCGGAAAGCATATTAAGTCGTTGGTCCCGGCTGTCATTTGTAGATCTTTGAATGAAAGTTTGACAACCAGTCTTGCAGGCTACTTGAGGGGTATCGTATTACCCAGTACTAACTGGATTGTGGAGGTCAAATAGGCAGTCGCTCCATGTAAAATGCTGGTATTCAGCTGCATCCGGTTAGACTGGAAGCCGATCCCACCATATTTATTTTATTTATTTATGTACACACAAAATACCAGTTTGAGACAAATTTAAATTTTATGCATATTCCCTATTGCTAGTAAAGAGCATGTACAGTCAAGGGTGCAAACATGTCGAGGTAGACGACCAAATAATTTTATATATACCATTTTATTTTTCTTCCAAGTCAAGGTTCGAAATAAAACAATTTGTGTTAAATTAAAAACAAAAAAATTTATTACGAGTTCATTTTTTGGTAAATGCAAAGAAATTATTACCGAGAGATAAAACAACCAAAATAATATAAACTATTATACATGTGTATGGCATCTAAAAGATAAGTAGAAGCTGTATACTTAATAGTTAAAATGTAAAAATAAATAGTTAAAAATAATTACAAAAAGTAACAATGCTTATGCGTTATTAGTGGACTTGGCATTTTTTCACAGAAGTGAAGTAAAAATATATTGACATCGAGTGATTTCATTTCGTTTAATACTTTTAAATCATTTTTTGTTTCGTTACTTATAGTTTTTTTTTTTCGCAAAACACAAAAACATTTATACATCTAAGTCAAAACAACCGTTATGATATTATTTTTTTCTTTTTCTTACATTTATTAAGTACAAATTCAATTCAAATACACATTTTGCCAAAAATACTACACACTCTCATACTTGACAATAATGTTCTGTGAAAAAATGTCGATTATAAAATTAATATATTCTAAAATATTTACATTAATATATTTAATTAGTAACTGGCAGTTTCAGAAGGCACATAATACATTTGCTTTAGGAATTTATTTACTTTTAAATATGTAGGTATATAAAGCACAATATAAGCTACGACGATATGTATCGCTAAGGCACACTATGTGAATACTACGTTACACAACTATTCAAAAATATGTACCCATTTATTTTTCTTAGTTTCGAAGCGACTACAATTCATTTTGTGTTTTTTTTGGTGCTTAAATTACAACAATTGTTTTTATTGCTTTTATGTAAAATTTACAAGTTTTTGTTACTCAGTTTAGCACTTTGAGAGATCTACCTCGTCTGAGTAACAAGAATCTTTAAAGAAAGTTTATTGAGATGATGCCTCCCAAAATTATTATAAATCGTATTTAATAGATCTTTTAGAAATTGACGTTTTTTTTCTCAAAATTTGTTCTGTTTGTAATTTTGACGTATAGTTATATTTTTTCGTAATTCCATTTTTATTTGATTAATTGTTAAATTACGTACCTTTTAGAGTTAAAAACTGTACTAGTAGTTGCATATTACCACATAGGGTAGTGTATCAAAACACCTTATATCACCTTCAATGTGCCACGCCGTCGGTGTCACTACTTCAATTATGTTATATTTTTGTCATAGACTGTTTTGAGAATTTAAGATACGCAGGAGAGCGCAGCTTTTTTCACTCTAACTATTGCAATTGCATCATACATAATCGGTTCAGACGTTTCCAAAAAATGGTATGGAGATATCACCTTTCGCGAAATCGTCCATACAAATCGGCAATTTCATACTTTAACCCCTAATATGTAAAGCGATTGTATTAGTAAAATTATAGACAATTAGCTCTTGATTCGAAATAAAAATCGAAGGTGTATCGAACAAAAGATTCAATCTTTTATTTTTCTAATTAAAAAATAAATCATTTCACACGTGACTACAGCTTTTCTACCACAATTTAGTTACTTAATTTATAACTGATTCAATTACTCGATACACTCCCAACAAATAATGTTATCTACCGCATTTAGTAAATACCTAATTATTAACTTAGATCACATTTTCAACAACTTTCATACACACACACATTTTTACATTTATCACACGACAAGATTTAATCTTTCATTCATTTTATACTTTATTCATTTTGGATAAATTATAATAATTATTTTTAATTATTAAATCCGTTTTTATTATAATTTATCTAAAATGATTCACTTAAAACCGCAACTCACTTTTTTTTCTCTTTTATTAATTTCTAATATGGCGTCCGAAAATTAATTGTTTATTCGTGACTAGTTTTATTACAATAGAATATGTGTAGATATTTAAAAAAAAATCAGACCTTTATCTCATCTTCTTTGTAAAAAAGACGTGAAAAGTTGGAGAAAAAATTCGTTATGTCATGAGGTAAAACTATTGAATCGTAAAATATGGTTTCTGTTTTTTTCTACAATCAAATCGGAGCTACCCTTTCTACTAAGCTGTAACTTTTATATTTATAATCTATTTAATTATAAAACTTACAGCTCAACAAAATATTTTATTATTTTTACAAATAAATTAATAAAACATCGCACTCATTCCTAACATTTACTAAAACGGCAGGAATCAATGCGACGTGATGCATTAGAAAGAAGGAAATTCTTCTTCTTTTCTTTCTTAGAAAGAAAGTCTTTCTTTTCTGTCACTGAAAGAACTTGTTTCTTTCTTTACATGATAAAATGACGTTATTTAAAACTTATTAATGATGACTTTGTGATGTCAGTACCTGTCGAGGCTAGTGGAATCGCGACTGGTGACGTCACTGGCAGCGTCCGTGGACGAGCTACCGTCCGAGTCGGATGTCCGGCCGGTGCCGGACGTCCGGCCGTTGTCCGACGTGCCGCCCGTGTCGGACGTCGCGCCTATCTCGGTGGTCGGATATCAAAGATGTTCGTCGCGACCGTTCAGGGGTTGTCGCTCAGCGTGGTCCGAGGGGCGGTTGCGTTTGAAGAAGCCGCACTGAAATTAAATGATCGATTATTAAATCTAGATGGCGTGTGATAGTGATTACTGTATTTAATATAATTCATAGGCATTCATAGGTTGCATGGAGGCATGGACACCCATGTCTTAACGTCGGGCGAAGGGTTCTGGCGCTATTAAATAAGGAAATTTTCAATACCAGCAAGGAATCTTGATTTGTCCTGGAATTGAACTGGCGAAATTTAGAAAGATCGCTTCCGTTTTGCCCGTTCAACATTGTGAAGAAGCCAGTTCCGGACATGTTCTAGTTGACTGTGATGACTTTCAATTACATCTCGTTCTAACTCACTTTGTAGAGCGCGAAGATCAGCAGCAGCAGCAGCAGCGCGCCGATGACGGCCGCCAGCACCACGACCCACAGCGGGATGCCGCCGCTGTCGCGCGCCTCCAGCTGCGGCGTCACGGCCGTGTGCGCCTCCGCCGTGTGCCACGCGCGTGCCGCCGGCCGCCCCACCATGGGCAGGCGGGACACGCGCGCCGCGCCGAGGGTCGATAGGATTACTGCGCGGTCTTTAGAGATCTGTTGGTGAGCAATGCATGAATTTTCAAATCAAATCAAATCAAATATCTTTATTGGAACAAAAACACATTTAACAAAATAATTGCGTACGTAAATAGCTACATTAGTTAAAAACTGTGTCGCAGCTAGAAATTTTAACTTTCTGTTGGTTTATGAAATAGGGTGGTAATTATTACGGTGCAGGTAAATTTAACTAAACTATAAACTCCGGCTCCAAAATCGCTTCAAGTGCGCGGGATTGACACTACGTTTAAGAAAAGGATCTAAAATGCCAAAAAGTTTGAAAATCCTGCAAATTCATTTTGTAGGAAAACTTCCTAAAGACGACTAATGTACGTGACGTTTAGGAAACTTTAACGTTTTTCCACTTTAGATTTCATGATTTCAATGGTCAAACGAGATCGAGCTATTAGCCTGGACAAAAAGTCATCCTGTCATCAAATATTAACGATCACGGAAAAATCTAATATTGTAATCGTCTTGTGAGTCTTTATAGGAATACGAAATGCTTTGAAAGCGATCTGGGTCTTCCAATTTAAAGTGGTACCAACTATTTCATTAATAAATGGTTACCTCAGTAAGCACAGACGCGTTGATCCTGGCTCTGAACGCGAACCACGCCTCCTGGCCCTTCACCATGCGTCCAGTGGTACACCTCAGCACCTCGCACTTGTACTTCTCTTCGCATTTCTCCAGAATCTTCTTCAGCTGTGGGTCCACCTGGATTGAAAATACTTGGTCAACATTTTTGATTATCAACATTAAAGCATCAAATGGAAAAGTACACAGCTTTATTCATTCCTTTGCACATTATAAGCAAGTATGAATAGAGATCATCTTTAGATTGGGTAATCTCCTGATTTTTCATTCTTATACCCGCTTTCACTAACAAGGAGCTCGTGGTTAAATAATAACAGCCGCTCAGATCGATCTTTAGGTTAAGCTACGCTTGCCTAGGTTGGTCCGTGGATGGGTGACCACCCATTACATACCGAGTTTCCTCCGTGCCTCGAAAGCAGGTTAAGCCGTTGGTCCCGGCTGTCATTTGTAGATCTTTGACAGTTGTTACAGGAAGACAGTGGCCCGAAAGTGTCACAACCGGTCTTACCAAAGGGTATCGGGTACCCAGAACTAATTGGGTTGTGGAGGTCAAATAGGCAGTCGCTCCACGTAAAATACTGATATTCAGCTGCATCCGGTTAGACTGGAAGCCGACCCCAACATAGTTAGGAATAGGCTAGGCAGATGATGACCCGCTTTCACTAACACACTAACACCTAAATATAAACTGCACTGTTTTAAAAGCTCCAGAAGTTAAATATCCAACAGTACACTAATATTAGTAATTTGATTTTAGGTGTAGCTACTTGCTTGAGTTATTAAAGGGTTTTAATATCTGTGTTTTTGGTTCAATGACGTCAAACAAAATGAAATACGTACATTTATGTATAAGCGTGTTACAATAGTTCAAAGACTTACTTCGTCCTGTCGCCGTCTCCTGGTTTGTTCGCGACGTTCAGTAGAAGAGCCGTACCCACTTCCTGAGTTGGTGCTGTATGTGCGACCACCTGACAAGATAAAACAGACGATATAATAACATCGATATTATGAAAAATTATCTCCCTCGAAAAATTTACAACATAAAAGAATAATTTACCTGATGCTGAGGAGTAGGAATATCCGGTTCCGCCCGTCTGATAACTTCCACCTCCTGTTTGATAGGTTCTACCGCCAGATTGATAGGTTGCGCCACCAGTCTGGTAGCCACCACCTCCAGCTTGCTGAGTTCTATCTCCAGCCGCGTATGTCCCACTATGTACGCCACCACCAGCCCCAGAGCTTCCTTGACTTCCTCCAGAACTGCCAGTAACATCAGCAATACCATATCTGAACTCGTTATTAGGATTATACGCGCCAAATGCTCCCACTCCTCCAATTTTGTCTCCTTCTCCGTCACCAACAACAGTTACAGTTGAGGAACCTCTGAAGGTCGAAGAACCAGCTTTTGAGATGTCAGGGTTGACAGTTTCTGTGGTTGCCCATGAGCCGTGAACGAAGCCGCCTTGGCCTGAATCTTGCCCGTAACCTCTTGATCCTTGACCATATGCAGAACCTTGGTTGTAGGTCGCTGAGCCTTGGTTAAAGGATCCTGATCCCTGGTTATAGGTTGCTGAACCCTGTGTGTAGGTTCCAGATCCTTGATTGTACACGCCTGAACCTTGGTTGTAACCGCCAGCGCCTTGGGAATATGTGCCCTGAGAACCTCTTTGCCATGAGCCCTGGGAATTACCTTGTGTAGATGCTAGGTTGACACCGCCTTGGTTAGCATATCTGAAAAGATTAGAAAATATTATTGAACATCAAATAACACTGGCATTAGAAAGTTTTGTAATATCAAATCAATCGTTAGTTTCATTTTGCGAATGTAAAAAAAAATCTTGAACTTACACATTGAAAGAGCTTCCAGGCTCTCCTTCGTGTCCAAGGGTTCCATACTCAGTACTCGTTTCTACTTCCGATATAATGTTATGATTCGAATCATACACAATGGTCTTGTTCCTCACTCTCACTACCTGAGCACCTTCTCCAAAAGCACCCTGAGCGATGCCAGTTAGAGCGCCCTGGTCGATTGTTCCTGAAGCAAAAGCAGCAGCTAGTTTCTTCTTGATTTCTTCCTTTTCTGCAGCAGTAAAGTCTTCACCATTGGCGTTAGTCCAGGTTGTGTTGAAGAAGTATTTGGTGCCAAACTGGCCTTGGTTTTGACCCCCGACATTACCTTGATTTCCACTGAAGGAACCTTGACTGGCACTGAATTGACCACCGGAACCTTGGCTGCCGCTAACAAATTGCCCATTTCCACTCTGGCTGGTAACAAACTGTCCATTGCCACCTTGGTTGTTAACAAACTGTCCATTACCACCCTGGCTGCTAACAAATTGTCCACCGCTACCCTGGCTGCCACTTACGTGTCCACTGCCACTCTGGCTACCGCTAGAACTGGAGCTACTACTGAAATGGCTCGAGCTGCTATTATGGTGACTGCTGGTACTATGTCCGGTACCGTAACCGGAGCCGCTGGTTTGTCCGCTACCGTAACCGGAGCCGCTAGTTTGTCCGGTTCCATAGCCTGAACCTCCTTGGTTGATCACACCACCAGCGTTACCGCCAGCCTGGGAGTTAACTTGGCCGCTGCTGGACGATTCCTCCCAGTAAACTGTAATAAGTAACATTATGGTTTTTATACTGGTCACATAAGAACTAAGTTTCTATTCTTGATCATTACTATTTAAATTAATATAAATTACCTTGTCCATAATATCCACCGGCACCTGACGTTTGTGATGAACTGTAGAACTCGCTGCTCATCATTGCTGAAAACAAAATAAACATTTCGTTACAGGGTTTTAAAACAAATGATGTTACTATTACCGCTCGAAATAAATTCAATGTTATACTACTCGATAGTACTTTATGGAAAATAAAAAATCTTTGAACATTCACTATTGAAAAGATATTTCAAGTTCAATAACTAAGTATCGCAGTTTATGAAAATTATTTTCAGGCTATTTAACAGCTTAATTAAACTAAACAAACCTTCTCTCTCTTTTCCCAGTAGGAAAGCATAAGGGTTCTGGACAAACAGGTTCTCAATGTTGATGTGTCTCGCCATGTCACACTTGACGTTGCCCAGCCATTGTGGTTGCACCAGCATGTACATTAGGTTTTCGCCTAGAATGTTAAACAGAATTTTAGTACAGAAAATCGCAGAAGAAAATAACCTTTTATGTTATTAAGTACTTCTTATTATATCAGGACGAACTGTCTTTAAACAGCTACTCATGCTGTGGTAAACATACTTTGGTAGAGGGGAGCTCTTCATGGAGACTATTTCAATGCATGTAACTACTATATTTTGCCTCTGTACGTAAAAACGGTGCATCTGTAGGTAATGGAAATGGTAGCGGCGACAAATGCGCCTTTTTTGTTTGGTAATGCTCGATTTTCTTGATATTTTATCCAAAGATGCGCCACTTTTGCTTACTGTGGCAGTATATTGGCTGGTTACATGCCGCATGTGTGTTGGTTTAGCAGCTATAGTTGTTATCCCACCTTCAAGAGTCTGGTAGGGCCACATGAAGTATATCTCCGTTTCTTCAACAGTAAATGGCCCCTCGTTCTTGACGTTATACTTGTGGATCACTTGCGGTCCGAGTTTAGTGTCATCCTTTTTATTTTCTGTATCGTATAGCGACGCGTTGTAATGAAGCTCTGGCGGATCTGATGTTCTGTAATTGATACGATTCTAATGAGCATTTTTGACCTTTGCTTTAGTATAAATGGTAGCATGAAAATATGTGCCATCATTTAAACAAAATTTTCAACGACTACAACATCGTCCATGTAAACTAATTTACTAATACTCATGCAATTGTTTTAAAAGTCGCTTAAAAAAATACATATTTACAATTCATAAATGCTTAGTAGGTACAATAACTCCTGCAGTTTCAGTAAATCAGTTACCAATTATGCTAAAAATGGTTTCACTTTTACTTGATGGAACCCTCACTCCACATCTGCTAAAATAATTGCCTCGCATTTCTCGCAAACTTACCCAATGATAGACAGCTGAGCTCTGACGACGACGCCGATGTTCATGTGCATGCTGTTGTCATACATGGTGCCTTGTTGTTCCACGTTCGTGGAGTTGGCTTCCATGTCGAAGCTCAGGGATGTGACGTGGGAGTCCACTTCCGAGATTAGGCGGAAGTTTACCTGGAAGATAACATTATATTGTTGTAGGAGTTCTAATGACCAATGATTCCGAAAATGTATGAATTGAAGGATGATGACAACGATGATTAATAGATGACAGGTCAAAAAACTGAAGTATGATCAAATAAAAAACAGAAAATGGTCTCACCTTTTGTCCACTAGCCATAGGATTTCCCAAATCACATTTCAGGGTGCTATTACCATCAGCAAACCTATTTGTAATGGAGCAATATATCAGAGTATCGGCGGTGTCCTTATCCAAACGTTCCATCTTAGCGTAGGTGACTCCTGAGGGAATGACCAGGTAGTAAGCAGCTTCGAAGGCATCTTCTCCAGAGTTCTCCACTTTGACGTCAATGTTGATGTTTTCACCAGATCCTAACACGTAGTTGATCGTAGGGCTGTTGGGAAAAATACAGGTCTGCGAATGGTTTTTTTCCGGTTGTTTTAATATTAATTTGTATTAGTATTTACACTAGAAAAATGTTATTTACATAGACATACCACCACCTCACGTTAGAAGGATTAAGACGACATAGGACACACAACGAGTACATAAGTACACAATAAGCACACAAAAGCGCACACTGAATACACAAAAACACATTTTTGGTTAGTACAATGTACATACTACAGTTAGAGAGATATTATGACTTTATATTAAGTCGTAGTTAGAATAAAATAAATAATAACATCATACATAACAGACTAATATTAAATTATGTGTAAAACGTTAGGTACGTTCGTAAATAATATTTGTAAATTGTTAAATTTTAAGAAAGTCATAAGCAAATAAAAAAGAAAGAAAAGAAGTATTATACGTATATAGTCAAAGTTAGAAATATTTTAATCATTTATATATTTATTAATAATCATAACTTTCTGATATTACTTTTCTGTTATTCCATCTGTATTTAGATAGGTACTAGAATGTTAATTACTCGATTTATTGGAATGGTTAGACTTATAAGTAGAGATCGGATATTCGGATGAATATTTAGCTAAAGTTTGAGTGTTGACTAGTATGGAGAGCGAGTTCGAGTATCAAAATAATCATCGTTATAGGCCTATTTTATTATATTTTAATATTCAGCGGCAAAACTTTAATTCAATTGTCTTGCAGCGATTGCAAAAAAAGCATAAAGTTGAAGTAATTTTTACGTGTTTTCAAGAATTTCTTGCCTAGTTTTAAACAGATAACAATATTTACTATTCTTAGGAATACTACATTTTATACACATCATCATCATCATCATCCAAAGCCCGAATTCACCCACTGCTGAGTATAGACACTCATCCCGATTTTTCCCCCGATGGTAAAATTATTTTTATTTTCACTTTTATACACAGTAATATACGAGTAGAAATGAAATCCCGCAAAATCGGAAAAAAAAATATTTTAGGAAGCCGCTTCCACACTTTTCTATCCTTTTCCGGGAAAACATAAAATGTTTAAGTAAATATGTATTTGAAAATCCGATCCTTACTGATAAGACAATCTTTATTAGTTTATATCCTGAATTGTTAGGTATAGAATATAGGTACAAACGATATGAAAGAAAAAAATGCTCGATATGATTTTAGCTTTATTATTTTACTGACATGAAATAATGAAGATTATTTTTAATACGCGTTGTAATTTGATAGATATGTTATGTAGCATAGCTTACGTTTTTACATCCACTTGGATGGTGTTGGGGGCAGTTAAACTGATATTTAATGTTATAAAGAAATAGTAATACAGGAGTTAATTAGAAAAACCAACGTAAAGAAAATTGTTTATTCATGTCTTACGTCTTTTACGGCGAACTCGCGAGTATTGTAAAATATCATGTTTAAAACCTGACGTGGTGCGTAAAAACAGAATTTGATAAAAACAAAATAAAATATATAAGAAAAACAAGATTTTAACAGTAAGCAACTTAATTCGCAGACCTGGGATTCAGGTATTTAGTCAGATCAGCTCAAATATTATAATGTGATTTTTTCATTTTTCTATAATAATATGTATTAAAGCTTTTGGGCACTCGGAGTAATTAGGATTGGGTTATAAAAAGATAATAATATTTAAATACTTATTAATAGATATAAATTTATTAGATTAATCACAAGACAATGCAATATTCATAAAGAAAAAGGAGCAGAAACAAACAATTATTTACACATGCATTATTCTAATAAAGTACAGACACACAAAAGCAAAACAAGGAGGTTTCACTGGCAAACAAATATCAACCTTGCTCTACTTTTATAAAGTAGAAAATAAGTAAACTTTTCTTAGTCCGAAAGAGGTTCAATGTGAACAGAGGTAAGCAGTTAAGGTGATTCATTTTCAAACTTATTCTAAGAGACGCAAGATTGATTTTTGTTCGGCAAAGATATATATTGTTAGATTAGCCGAGCCACATCAAAAAATGATCTCGTTTCGTCTCGCTCACTCATACTGAAAATCGTATCATGCGAGGGAGAGGGCACCTCTAACGATTGTGGTTTGGCACAAGCTGTGTTCATCTAGATACCTTCACCAGCTCATTTCGATAGCAAAATAGAACTTACGTCGTAGCCGACATCCTAAGGTCTGGTATACAGATGTTATCAGGTCCACAGTTCTTCTGGATGTTCAGCGAGTCTGCGTGAACGATGCTCCTGGTCTGGTCCAGCACTGGCGGCACCAGGTTACCTGAAGGCTGCGTCACCAGGTCGTACGACATCTTCACTTCGATCGGAGTCAGTTTGTCACGGATCTCATCCTGGAATTAGAAGGTTTTTGTCTTTTAATAAGTATTTTTAAGAATCATAATGATGAACCTATGAAAAAATTTTATGTGGGGCGGGGAGGGGGTCAGAAAGATGTGCTGAATACGTGGTAACCGTTATCGCGCCGGTGTCCCTTCTACCCCGTATAATAGTCCTCCAGACCGGAATTACGTCTAAGAGGTCTATATCAGCATAGACTAGCCATCGCGGGAGGTATTATAGTACAGGCGCGTGTGCCCAAACGCAGCTGCACTCCATGATAGTCCGATGTAGTTGAACAACCAGCGAATGATCAGGAGCAGGACCAGAGCCGCAGTGGAATCACACCACCAAGTGCGAGATCTTATTCGACGCCAACGCTATCTATCGAGCCAAGATACGTACGACTTATTTTTTTTGTTTTACATTTCAGTTACGTTTTTGAAGTTCCGTAGCTATATAGCAAAAACGGATGCTTTTACTGTACGATCCGTACTTAACAATTTTTTTTACATCGGTTAAGAAAATATTGAAAAGGTAACTCACGTCCAAATAAACAACGATATCCTTGCATTCCTGCTGCCCTTGTGTGAGCTGTATCTGCTGCTTGTATATCGTCTCCCTTCTCTCTGTGAAGAACAGCCTCTTCGTGGTTTTCTGTCGAGAATCCAGGTCCAAGGTCACCTCAAACTCTGAAGATGCGTGAAGAAAATATTAGTGATTTGATGCAAGTCAGCCATCCTGACATGCTAGTACCATTGTTGTAAGTGCGTGAGAGAGATGAAGGTATTCAGAAAACATAGCACCATCCCGTTTTCGCAACGAACAATAATGGCTTTAAACATTAAGATTGAGTGCAGTCACATACACAACTAACAATGACTCACTAACGACAAACGAATATTTACATTTCATACTTCTGCTATTAATCTCATTTTTATGTGGCACTAAGTCAGAAGCCCGAACGTCTGACAACCAAGAGTTACCCAATAGCTGAGTTGTGGAGGTCTCTACCTCCACTGGGCACACACACACAGACAGGCTACGTAACAGGCTAGTAAAAACGTACTGTTATTCGCGTGGTGTAAAGGTAACGTCGATTTTATAATCGAAATTATTATATAATTTCGATTATAAAATCGACGATCTATCGAATCGATTTTCGATTATAAATTATTATATAATCGAAAAATTATATGATACAACATTTTAGCAAAATTATTTGCAACAAGCACAATCAGTATCGCATAGTATAGAATAATATGGATACATTCTTAAAATTATGAAAATATTATATGTGAAACGAGTATTTTTAATTTACCGACCACAACATTGTTAGAAAAGGCTTCGCAGATGATGATAATGTTGACTTTAAGTGCCAGATAAAGATGAATGACATTAATAGAGATATGATAGTGTTGGGTGGTATTGGTTTTGTGTGGTACCAATTAGCGCTACTTCGACCACTCACCGAAATAGCAGATATATCCTTCCGCTTGGAAACAAATAACACATTATTTTGAATCTCAATTTCGTTCAAATTGTGGTGAATGATGAACTTAACAGTAATAATATTAATGAAAATGGAAATACGGATGCTGATACAGAAGGCAAAATACTTAAAACTAGTCGTATATAAGTATTTGAATTTGTTAATAAAGAATAAATAAGACACGATAGTTTAATGTTGAAATAATGAAGTCCAAAAATCCTAGAAACCAACGCAGCCAACTTAAAAGAAGATGATACCATGATCATGAGTTAAACAAACAATAAATGTACTCACTAATCTGCTGATCCACATTAACGCCACCGTACGTCAAGCAGAACATGAGCTGCGCACACGCAATCGTGGTGCCATTAGCCAGGTGACACTTCTTGTCAGTCAGCGAGATCAACTTGCTGTCTCCTAAGAACTTCACGTCGGCTGATACCTTTACCACGGGACGAGATCTAGAAAGAAAGAGTGTCACATTTTATTATACCTGTTTTTTAGAGACTGTTAACGATGGGGCACTTAATATCGTGTCCTGCGTGTCCTGTTGTTTGTTTACTACAGAAACTGATGGGCGCTACCGAAAGCGCCAAACTAGTAGCTCCTTGTTTCTTCTTTATTGTTCTGTTGACGCTTGGGATAGACCTCCGATTCGTTAAAGAGTTTTTGGGTTTTTCCACTAGAAAACTCAGCGGTAACCCGGAATCTGATTTCGTGCTCGATAAAAAGCTTACCTAGCTCACCCCTTACTGCCACAAGCTATGATACCAATTCTCCTTTGCTAAGTACTGGCAAAATTTTCTCTTACTCTTTTTATAAAATTTAATATACTGCCATAATAAAGAAACACTTACTTCAAAAACACAACAGTATCCGACTTATAAGCACCAACAGCTAAATCTGTGTAGTTATTATTATCGAGGTCCACTCCTCCAGACAGAGAGAAGCCGAAGGTGGAGAGAGTAGGAGAGATCTCTTCAGCAGTGATGGCTTGGGAGTACTTCTCATGGATGCCTGACTCGCTGCCGTGGTAGATGTATACCACACCGTGGCCGTTTTCTCCACCGTAGGGAGCTCCGACGGCTATGTCTGGAATGTGGAAAGAATGATTTTGATCAGTAAGAAGAACAGGCGGTATGTCGAAGTTCGTATGGTGTCAAGGTGTGAATAATTATGTGATAGTTTAAAATGAAACCTTTGAAATGTTGCAATTAGAGAAGTGAAGTTTAAAGTAAACTTTCTAGAATACCACACAAATGATGGTTCTATGAAATTATTACTTGAAAAGTAAGGATATAAAATTGAACTTTCCACCAATGACTTTAACTAAAATAGCGTATCATGTAGTTACCTCCGAAACCATCGTAGTTGATGTCTCCGAGGGAGGTCACTGCTAAACCGAATCTGCCTCGAGAAATCTCACCAGTCCTAGCATGACTCCTTGTGAATGACTGAAAAATATAAAGAAACATTCATAATCGAAATCTATGTGTAGTTTGAAGTTTAAGAAGAAGAGGAACTCGATGGTGCATTGACTACAATGGTATTTTTTTTGTAGATAGTAGATTAGATATAGAATCTATTATTATTTTGTTAAAAGAAAAACATGAATCCTTACCCTATCTTTGTCTTGGTAGATAACATAGATCCTTCCATGCTCAAATCCATCACTCTTGGCCCTAGTGAACATCGGGGCGCCGACAATGACGTCATCAAAGCCATCGCCATCAATGTCACCGGATGCGATACTGTACCCGAAGTAAGCACCGATCTGAGAGCCACTGATGTTCTTGATGTTTTGAAGCTCCCAAGTGTATAGAACAACCTGGAATAATACGATATTTTTTTATTATGCAAATTATACCAAAACATACAAAGACAAAGACTTGTAACATTGATTTGTGGAAAGCTGGAAGAAATGCGGAACCAACTAAAGAGTTAGAAAGAGAGAGTCAGTCTAGTCAGTCTAAATGTGATGATCAGTGAAGTACACGCAATAGAAAATAAAGATTTAACCATGATTGTCGTTGTTATTATAACTTGTTATATTTGGGTAAGTAACCAAAGACTGTAATAGATACAATTTGAGCTTCTCAATTCTATATCAATGCAAAGAAGAAGAAGTAAAATTCTGTCATGAAAAAAACTTACCAAACCCTTTAGTCCAGCTCCTCGGGGTACTCCAACAGCAACGCTCTGTATACCTTGACCAGCAAAGTCACCAACAGCGATGGAGTAACCCATGTAAGAGTCGTCATACCTAGGACTAGCTTCAGGAGTCGCTATCAAGGCTGGCCGACTGCCCATCGATTGAGTCATCAGCTGACCTAAAATGGAGATGATCATTTAGTCAAAATTACCTAGATGGGCTGTTTTCAGCTTCATTTGGACGATTTTTGAATGATAACAGCATGAAGATGAAATTGATCCGTTCTATATTTTTCCTTAATCCCCAATAAAAGCATCACCAGAAAATGTATTCCATAAGCTTTGAAGACAAGTTTGGAATATTAATGAGGATTAGAAAATCGTCCAAAGGAAACTCATGTTTAATACATTGAAACAGCACAAAACGTCAATCATTCGTGTAAAATGTTCCATGATCTGTCAATAGATGATGTTCAAGCGATCCAGCAGCCAGGAGAGGCAATTTCATGTGGTGATGTTTGTAACACCGTACATATCGTGTCATATATTACAGGCGTCTGTATAACGCTTTTATTAGGTTATTATTTATTAGCATACATATGACCAAAAGGTGTCATCACACCATATCAAGCGTGAGATTCAGGGACATTTTAATAAATGTTAAATTAAATATATCACCAAATCCTTGTTACAGCGACCGCATTAAGGTATTTATTGGTAGAATTAATTTTGGTAACGGCTCTGGCGAAACACAAGCACTAAATACAACAAACAACCCTTCTGTTAAAGTAGAACAGCACTTCACAGAACGACGTAAAGTTGTATTTACCTTGCAAACATTAAAGCAACTCATTGAATCTAAACAAAATTAGCCGTGTTCAGACAGAGCAAAAGCCAATGACATTTTATAGTTTAGTTTTAAAGCATGGACACTTTTGCGGTTACAAAATCATTGAGTATTATTAAACACCTATTAAACCCGCAGGATTTAGAAACTACTTCATGAGAATTGTCATTCCTATTTACACATTTTCTTTAACAAAATTTTAACCATTTTTTTCTAAATAGTTTACTAAGATGATGATAAACGTTTTAAAGATTAAAACGATTATTTGATTATCCACATGCTGTGGTTGTGATGATTAGGCTTGGACGTGTTCAAAATGTCCTTCATTCTTTGGACATCGTGAGGTAATACACAAGTTGTTGCAAGTGATTGTGGACAATGATATCATCCAAGTAGGCAAGTTGTTAGCACAAAGATATGACATGGATAACTAACTATGATCTAATCTCTCGTGCACAACGTTCGTTATTTAACTACCGCTAAAATGGTTTATAGAAATTAAAGAAATTAATGGTTTCTAAAAGATTGGAGAATGTGGAAGGTATCTGGTAGAACCGTAGGGTGAACCTTAGAACACCATGACTTGAGGAAAGCTTATGATCTCTTCGCTATTTATGGAAAATATTATAACGAAAATTTAAATTGATTTCGCCAATATCTGCCATCAATAGTTGCGAGCAGTTCTTATTTTAAATCCACTTTTGATGTTCAAGTATAAAATATAATCCTTACACTTACGATAAAAAAATAAAAGGTTAAAATGTCAAAGGTATTTATGAAAAAAAAAAACAACAAATTAAAACTCGACATTGATCAGTTAGAAAACATGACTTAATTTAAAAAGCAAGCAAAAGTTAGCGTCTTATTTTAATGACATCAGATGTTATTGCGTTAAAAGCTAATAATTATTATACTCGAACACCAAAAATGTAATTTAAAACAACTGTCCATGTTCAAGGCGTTGATAAAGGATTATGCGATTTGAGGCCTCTCTATGTTATTGCTGTTAAGAGTTAAGATGTCAATCTGGCGGTACGTCTGGATATGTTACCTTCTTCCGGTATTTTCGGCATATAGTAGAAGAACGATTCTGTCGGATCTATGGATAACGTTCGCCCTGTGGATAATTTTAGTGTCAGTTATCATTCGGAATGCTTCTCCAATTTTATGTTTGTTTGGAGAATATTGTGTTATGTCGTGAGTCACTCTTGTTGGTTTGTTGTTGTTTGCTTTGTCTTTTATCAGTTCATTGACTACTTTTAGTTTATCATTTGTTAAATAACATGTTTCCCCAACTACTTTGATCTGCGGTTTCATATTTGGAAACATTTTTATAATAATATATGATTGTATTTTAAAATCATTAATATCAGATTCCTGTTCAGTTTTTACTGTGTCGTCTGCATTATTTGAATTGCCAGCTACATTCTATATTATTATAGTAGTCAATCTAAGGGTGATAGTTAATTTCAAACCAATCTATGATGATTTCTTCCTCAGTGTAACTAATCAATACCCATGCGTAGCTCTCTACGCAGCTACTGTTCTATAACAAAACTGCTATCAAAACTGTATGCAGTATATTTAAGGTTGTTAGTTATTCTTTACTTTTATGTAACGTTACCTTGCCAGAAGAAACTGCCGGGGGCTCCCATGAATAGTCGTTGTCCATCCTGTAAAAAAAATAAAAATATAAAGATGAGAATATTATAAAACCCTAAGATTCCGTAATGAGTAGGTACTTTTTCAGTCATGAATAATACAAATCAGTTGTTTGGTAGACTGCGTGATAATAGGCACAATAATTATTTGCTTAAAATTACATTAAATGTCCTCCAATTTTTTAATCAACACTATTTTTTCTATCTCTCAAAAATAATAAGACACCTACTCCAAAATCAATAAAACCATCTAACACAATGTAAAGATCCACTCCAGTATTAGAAGGAGCATCAAAGTGTTTTACGATTAGAACCTTTTTATGACCCCACTTATGGTAATGCACGGACCGAGCCCTGCCCTGCCCAGTCCTGGACTGGTCTGGACTGGCCTAATTGCAGCCAGGATAGATAAAGTGCATTGGTTTATAAGTGTGTGATGTCATTCGGTCTGTGTTTAACTTACGAATTAAGTGTTCGATGGGTAGGGTTAATTTATAAGGGGACGCGGGAAACATTCAATGTTCACAAAATTATTTTAACTACTCACACATTTACAGAAAGAATTATGTTCATAAATAAATAGGAGACGTTAAGAAAAAACAAAAGTATTTTTAACTTTGTTTCATGATTTGTTAAAGGATTCTCAAGTGGTATATATAAAAGATTTGAATGCGAATGTAACACAAGCGTCAAGCGACTCAAGATTATGTATTTTTTGATTACTTGGAAAGTACGAAATCACTAATATTTCTTTTATAACAATTGGTTTTCATAATTTAACATTTCCAACATTTTCTTTGTTTAATGCCTCCCTGATACTTGTTCCAAATTCCCGCTACCGCTTATCCCTTCACCCCCTCCTCTCAAAAGACAAAAAGCAGACACGACAAATCGGTGCGTGTGAACGTGTGAGATAAGACCCGCGGACTCAAGTTACAAGCAACACACTTGAAGTTACAAGAAACTTCACAAAAAACGTGTAAACATGCGCATTTCAAGTTACAATCTAGTAGTAGACGCCGTGTCTTTTGCAAATTGTCGTTGAGATAACAGTTTTTTTATGATCACGACATGGGTTGTTTTGTTGAAATGGTGGAGACAGAACAGGTGGAAAAATTAAGTGCTGCTCATAAGGATGGCCCAAAAAGTTAGAAAAAGTTTATAAAGATGTCATGAAGTATCCACAAGTCTTACCAAATGGTATTGTATTACCCAGTACTAACTGGGTTGTGGAGGGTAGATAGGCGATAGTCGCTCCATGTAAAATACTGGTATTCAGCTACATCCGGTTAGACTGTAAACCGACCCCAACATAGTTGGGAAAAGGCAAGGCAAATAATGAAGAATCCACAAGAAATCAACAGATAGGTACGCAAGGATAAGCTAGAGGTCTATAATATCAGTTCTTTATTCAATACTAAACAAAGATTTCCTCATAATAGTCATGACCAAGATTAGGTTCACCTTACTTCGAGCTTTGGACTAGTAAAAGTACTTAGGTATCGTCTGCTGGGGTCAGATGGCAGTAGCACTAAGGCGATCGTCGTGTGTTTACTAATGAGAACAAGACCACTGGCAATAGGCCGAGCAAACTGTTGGATGGGACCAACTGTTTAAGACAGGATAATGTAGCTACAGAGATCTCAGGGAGTCCCCCGACTACATATTATTATATCCATTCATGTATGATCTTCACACATTATGGAATGCAAATATAGATACGAATATGAATACTATATGAAAAATGGTAAAAGAATCGAAGGTTCAATTATAGTTAGAAATGTCTTCAAACCGTTAAAGGTTTATTAGAACAAGTGTGCTTAGTTTAATACCAAGTTTTTAGAGACAGAAAATCTATTTTGTCATCTCGTTAACTTGAGGCAAAAGAAGTAGATTACTTAAGACAAATTTGCACAACTACTTAGTCGTTCAATATATCAGACAGCTGCCGCAAATGACGATATAAGATTTTTCAAGTCAACAGTTTATTACGGACAAAAAATACAATATGTCCTTAAAGACATGGTAATCCAGAAAACCAATAGCGACTCAATTTACATCACACTTTAGAAAACTGAAACCACCGGACATTGCGAAAGCGAATATAAAATATGTAAATACACATAAATAAAACATTAGCCATACGTAAACGTACACAAATCTGTCACGAGGATATAAAAAATAAAATAGTAAGTAATTTCATAAGCCGAAAATGGTTGCGGCAGCCCTAAAAACAACATAAAAGCCTAGTCGTTTTAGCATTGAATCAGCGTACGCGCAGGCCAATGAATAAATATGCGCGTACGCACCATATACAGCGCGGACAAGCGCGCATGCGCGCCGAGTGTCACCGGAGGGCACAATGTCAAAACGATGTTACGGCACTGACTTATTTTGTTGTCTTTGTCTTTATTACGGCAGGCCGAAAAAGGGTTGGGTTTATTTTTGTAGATTTCGGTCGATGTGTCAAGAGAATGACAGATTGATGCAGCTTTTCCCATTTCTTTTCAATAATTTTTAGGTGCTTTTTATTTCTTTATTTTAGCCATTTTTCCTCAAGGTATCGGTGACTTATCATACTTACTTTATATCTCATCTCCATGTAAAACCCATTATTCATAATTATGTAAAACATTAATGCCCGATTTGGCTAACAATAGGCGGCGCCTAAACAAATGCCTAAATAAAAACGCGCTGTGGCATTTTCAATTTTTAGTGCTAAACTGAGCTAAAGTCGATTCGTAATTTTAAAATCAGTTCTGCTATTTTAACTAGACATTCAATAGATTTTAATATAATATTATTTCCAAAGAAATTATTCACCTTTCCTAGACGTTGAAGTATTAAAGAAAACCATAAAAGGCCGCACTGTTGTGGGTAATTGAATATTCAATTAAATTGTGCATAAATATTAGAAGCGTTTAAAATCCCATGAATTTTGCATTTACAACCTGCGCGCGCGTCTGTAATACTGATTACAATTTATACAAAAGCCATCTTTATTTTCTAGGCTGTAAAATTGTTTATTTCTTACGTTATTTAGATATACAGCTTCCATTGTTCGGAATCTATTGTAATAAATGTATTAAAGATGTAACTAGAATATAAAGTCGGCTTATGAATTTTTAATCGCGATCTTGAAAACTGAAACTGAATTTTTATGATGGCAACGTAAATTGAAACTGAAAGGTTTTTATGTTGCAGTAATTTCATGGCTTGCAACACTTGCAGATAGAAGTAAACGTAAATCTATGGTCATGAATAAATATTATTAAAAAAAGAAAGAAGTACACGTACAAGTTTGAATTTAATTTGCTAGAGACACTTGACAAAAATGATGGGTCTAAACACAAAACATATTGATTTGAATTAATCAAATCATTGACATCAGCTAATTTTTTGTTTTATTATGATTAGATGTCGACTAGATACCCACCACGTCAGTTGAGTTTTGTAGTTAATTCAATTTGGCTTTGTCTAAACGATAATATTGCATCACAAAGTCATTTCATTGTGTTTTGGTTTTAAAAAGAATGATTTCCGAATGTTGATCCAAAAAGCTTATTTACAATACACACAAGATATTGGTAACCGGCGCGCGCGTAGTTCTGCGTCATTACATCCTATTGTTTGCTGTCACAGTTTGCTTTAAACCATTAAAAAACGAGTTTTAAAGTTTGTTTTCAATGTTTGTTTGGCAAAATCATATTTGAATGAGTAGCTAGTGGCAGAAATATTGATTACTTTCTGACTTGCCTAATTCTGAGACTCATTCCTAGCAATAAAAATAGGTATCTAATAATACGCATTGTCAATTCCTGTTTTCATGCCGATCTTAAATTATATATATAAATACTGCTAGCATTGGTGTCATCTGAAGTAGCGGCAGGTTTTACAGTACCTTTTACGATGCAATTCTCATAGAAATATAAACTATTTTGATAGTAAAAAATCTTTTACAAATCACAATTCCGCAAAAGTCCCGGCCGCATCGATTTCCCGCCCGTTTTGTGCCACCATTGTCTGCAAATGGCCGCCGCTTACGGACGCGTTCCAAAACCATGTTTGTAAACTACAGGAATGTTTGACGTATTAATGTTGAGAAATTGTGCTAGCTTTGGTGAGGAAAACGTCTTCAAAATGGTCAGTTATAAAAGATCTGATATATTTTTTGTGAAAGGACAAAAAGCAACAAAACTTGAGAACTGAAACTTGAGCAAGAAAACCGCTTAATTCATGAAACGAGCGAGCATACACTAAAAACGCACTTTAAGAGGTGTTTGATATAACGGCAGGAATAATCTAGGAGAACCCATACGACCTAGGTAGCACTAGCTACTTAAACGTTTTTAACGCCGGGCCTAGCCATATTTTTTCCTAAAAAGGCATAAGAAATTACCTACACTTAAAGCTGGACACATTCACCACACAGCCTTCCTCAAAAGCTAAATAGCGTCTTGCAAGTGAATCATGGCTTACAAACACATGGGCCCATTAGGATGCAACACGGTGTACCGATGAATAGTAATGAATTGTGTTCGTTCGCACCTCGCAGCGAGGCGGGGACAAATTTATTGGGCTATAGATGGACACTTCAATAAAATTGATGCTGTTGGAAAGCGGGGTAGGGTTGCAAGACTTTTGTGGAGTTTTTTTTTCGGTTTTCGATTTTATTGGAGAACACTGGACTGGGTAGTTCAACAGTGATGAGAAACGATAAATAGTCTCCTGATAGACAACCTGAATTTAGTACGGTAGAGCTTTATATGGTAGAGCAGCAAGCGACTGAAGCTACGTATGGCTTGCTTGTTTGCAAAACATAGATTACTGAAGTGGCCAACCAAAAAGCCGCTCAAGCAGGACTGGACCAGATGGCGGTGCGGCAGATCTCGTAGAAGATGGCGGGATCAACTGGACAGAGGACCAGTCGTCTAAATTACCCCTGGATCGAAACAATTGGAAGCCCGGAAGGGGCCTTTGCCCAGCAGTGGGATGATAGAGGCTAACAGTAGCAGTAACAGGCTTGCTTTAGTAATTAAGACATTTCCTATAAGATCGAACTCCAATGCTAAAAATTCTTCTTCTACGCCATGAAAAGTAACTCCAAAATCTATAACTTCCCAGTAATAAACATCCATTCTTATTTATTCCAACAAACACTTGTGTTTTCTCCATAGGTTTTCTCCAACTAATCCTTATTATTGTTACCAGACTGTTTAGCAAAATCGTCACGTTTTGAGTACACGTGAAGATTGCCAACATCCACGGTACCTAACGTCTTGGGATCGGGTTCCGTATTCTAAGAAAAGATACCATCTTTGCGAGTTGGATGCAGATGATAAAAGACTAGTAGTATGGCTATCTGAGGTTGCGTGACAGAAATGGTCTAGATTTTAGTGTGCTGTGTCATTTTAATGAGGTTTCAGGCCGTGTTTGTTTGTTTACAGACTTTTGACAAAAAAGTATGTTAGAATGAATAAAAGTCAACTTGAATGAGCAGACATGTCAAAATCAAAATATTTTTATTTCACATAGGCCTACATGGGCACTTATGAAACGTCGACAAAAAGGTGCACCATGATATTGGCAGGTGGGTTTTATCATTTTATCTGATGGTCACAATAGAAAAAGTGAGTCGTCCAATAAAAATCTATAAAATTCGCACTTTATGGATGTTTTGATAACAATAAACAGAAGCTATAATTTATACCAATTCAAAGATTTCTTAATTCACACCTTTTTCCCGTTTTGATAGATTTTGATTCTAAAAAATATCTTATGGCACGTGATACCCATACCGAAATGTTTTTATTCACCTGGCGACACTGAAAAAAGTCCCATTGAACCGTTCGCGTTGGTGTGGTGACATTAATCACTTTTTTTTTCTAAGGTGTGTGTAAGGCAAAGGCAAGGTAGTCTTGCGGTGTCATCTTTATTGTTATTTCTTTAGATAATGGAAATTAATTGTGTGTGTTTCTGACTCGAATTTAAACCGATTTTAATTCACGATCCGACGATTAGCTGTTTAATTTACTGTGATATAAATTATAAATTACATGATAGGTTCTCTTTTAATAGAATTTGTAGAATTCGGCCTGCCTTTCTTATCTTTATTAAGTTACTACATATGTGCTATAAAAAAACACTATTTTTTAGAAACGGTGTTAATGTTTTTTCGTGAAATTTATTCATTTCTGTTTGTAAGTGATGTCCACGGTCTTATTCTTAGAGTTAGGAAAAATATACGAAGCAACATGCAACATGCTGAATGCAAAATTGCAGTATGCTAAACGTTTGCAGTGATTAAGTCAAAATCTCTTCGCAGCTTCTTTGTAAGGTCTGTGTGGCCCATGTTCAGCTCAGAACTTTTATGGATAGCTGCGTATGTAAGTAGCATATTATACAATACGCCTGCAATTTTATAAGCACTACACCGGTACACTAACAAATAAAGTCCTACTTGGTAACCGCGACCATACTAGGACACCAAGGGATTGTCCTGTCAGAATTTAGCGGTAAATCTCAATTGTATCCCAAATACAGAGACATAATAAAACTGCAATAAAATTCGCTCACTATTCTCGAAATAGAAATCTTAAGGTTTCTTGTTATATTTTTTGCACTGGCAACAATAAAAGTTAAATAATTCATAAGGAGCCTGCGCGCATGCGCGTCACGTGTGCGCACTGCGCGGCGGCCGCGATCACGATGATAATTCCACTATGGGCAAAAATAATTCTATTCCCACGATCGTAAAATCACGATGTTTTACATGAAAGTAGGAGGAATTCTTTTTTTCTGGGACAAAAAATGATCGTGTTTTGGTTTCAAAATAATGCAAGGTTTCATTCGAGCGAAATGAATTAAAATTCAAGGTGCGCTTTGCGAATTTATTATTGTTTAGTCGTGCGTTTAGATTCATAGTCTCTCCCCTTTTAATCTTAATTAAGTAGTCAAGCTATTTATTTGAATAAAGGTTTCCAGAAATACACAACTTCTTTAAAAACTTTAGATTTAAACTTAATTTGCAGGTACAGTTTCCAGAAATATTAATTGGCAGGTCTGCTTTTCGCTTGAATCGACAAAGTTGAAGTTTCGTGACCGCTGCGTCAATACACTTCTTGCCGGTTGCCACCACTCATATCTTGACCTTACCCTTTGTCGTCTCCGTATGAAAGAAAATGACTACCCATTACCCAAAACACCGTGGCTAATTTGTCACAACTGACAAGATGACAGACGACCACAATAATTGCATTTTAATTCGACCACTTATGAAAATTAAATTAATAACCTCAATTTTTAATGTTGCCAGGAATCGGTACAGATAAAAAGCGGATTTCACTCGAAATAATTGGAAATGGAACGTAATTGGTGTGACAAAAAGATAATAAACCGTCATCATATTTTTGTGTGTTGCAACACGGAGACAATTGATAAATGGCAACACCGTTATTAAATGCCAGAAGGAAAACCTTGCCTGTATAACATTTAGCGTCAGATTCAGAACCATTTTTTTTTATTCCACAGAACCTACAGGGTGACTTCCATTTAGATTTAGAAACTTGACTGGACTTGCAGCTTATAGAAAAAACCATTTTCTTATAGCTTTTAGAAAAAACAATTTTCATTTTCAATTAAATGAGGTTTGTATCTTTGCTAAAGAAAATGATAGTTTGATTACATACGTGATGCAACTTTTTTATTAAAACTAATTTGTGTTTATTAATCCATCCTTAAAACAAAACAACAGCTTACCTTCGAAATAGCTGCTGAGAAACCAGCCTGACACATGCCTGTCTTGCGCTGTCCATGGCTCGCTGCAAATTAAAAACAAATCAATTAACAATCAATAAAGATTCATGATGAATTATACACTTATACGATGCATTAATATACAGTGTACGTACATACATACAGAGTGCTTAACTGAATACAGTGTTTTTTTTATTGAATATACAAATATTTATGTTTTTCTATAAAAAAACCAATGCAGTTTTATCTTTGGTTTATTAATATGATATATCAAACGGGTTCTTTTATAACAAAATAGGACACATTATTATACAAACAATTTTGGATTCCTGAAACGTGTTAAGTTTGGTAAAAAAAATAAGATACATTGCTGATGTTTTTATCTTGTGTATATTCACACATTCGGTGATAATAAAGACTTGCATAAGTTTCTACTGATTTTTTTTTCAATTCTTTTTTGTGAATCTTAATTTTAATATGAGAAACTGCTTTTGCATTGCCTTTTTTAATTCGTTTATTGTTGTAGTGTTGTTTCCTACACGGTTTTCACAATAAATATTAAGAACACAGTACGACACTTAGGTATACAATACAATATAGATACATGCAAACTTAGAGGTAGGTAGGTATGTTACTAGATGTATATTGGTTATAAAAGTAGATTTTTATTAAAATTTAATCATCTAAAACGGATTCAGTAAAGTCATCTTTTATCAAAAACATCAATGAGGTTTCAGTCTAGGAATGCATATTAATAGAAATTATTTTCTAATAAAATTATGGCATTTTTATTAATCAAGCTTATCCCACCCTGTATTTTTCAATAGGGTTGCCAATGTGATTTCAAATTGAGTATTAATTCTTTTTTTAATTTTGTGTTTTTCTTTAGCCACACTGGGTAGGTAAAAGTAGCCACAGGTTTATAATTTGAAAGACAACAGAATGTATGAGATGGGTCAACATGTTCATACATTAATGATGAAGTGTATGAGTTTCTACTGGTCGACAAGTGCGTTACACATCGAACTTTACATCAGAAGACATACTCACCCTCGTCCACTGAACGGTACCCTAAAGAAAGCATAGATAGTTATTTTGTTGTTTTTATACCTGTTAAAATACAGTAAATAATGTTTTCTTGTTTGTGTGGAAAATGTGGAGTGTGATAAAGTGTCTGTCTAGAATAAAATACAAACAAATATAAATCTTACAAATATTATAAATGCGAAAGTTGGTAAGGATGCCAAATTTCATCCAAATGATGAAATTTGGCACGCCGATAGGTTATAACCTGGATTAACAAATAGGATCCCGGTATACGATCCTGTGGGACAATTGCCGAAATCCACGCGGGTGAACCCGCGGGCATAAGCTACTACCTATAATATAAAGTAAACTAGATCGTGACGACACTTAAAGTGATTGAATATCGAAACCGTCAAATGTGTGGTCCTCTCAAATTATGTGTGGGTGATCGCAAATAAAAATTAAAGTTTCATATTTCAAAAAACCATCAAATGACACAATGATATTTTTGTAAAGTAACGTGACCCTTATATTTATCGTTTTACTCGAAAGTGTTATCGTAAATCATGTTTCTGCCTCAGGCTCGTCACGCTAATTCCCTTGCCTGCCCGCCGCCATTACCGGCGGAAGTGAGTCGGTTTTCGCGCGCTTTCATGACCGCCATTGTTGCGGCCATGATGGCTACATTGGCGCCCTTTTACTGCAGACTGTGTTGCCATTTTATGAGGGTGTGTGGATACGTTTTTTTTTTTAATGTGGATTTAAAAATTGGGAATGATTTTTGTGAACATGTATGTGGATTGTCCTTTACATAAAATTAATAAATTCAAACTATCAATGTATGGTATTGTAATAAAACTTGTTTCAAAAGTGTGCAGTATTTCATGTAAGTATGAGTGTTATTAATATGTTGCAAGTAGGTAATCCAATTCATCGGGATATCTTCCCCCCAATAGCTCAACGCAAGATGCCCACGGCATAGACAAAAAAAGAGGTTCATCTAGGTATGCCATGAGCTTGTCCATGCACGCATGCATACGAACATGCGTGTGCGATGATGCCGTCATGATACTTACATGTGCGACACGGGGAGAACTCCTTGACGTCACTCAGGTCGGGGGAGTTGGCCACGAAGCACGTGCCCACTGGGTCCCTCTGGTTTAGCTTGGCGGAGACGTAGGACACGTAGCGAGGGGCGCAGGCCTGAAGACAAAAGAAAAAACGTTACCAAAAAGAAATATCATTAACTGCGTAGACTGCGTAGTTTTTGGTTTATTGGTCGAGACCACGACTGCTTGATGTGAGTCTTCAGAGCCTAGACAAAGCGACATTCTTCTCTGATCTACGAAAACTATAGAAATCAAACTCTTTGAAAGCGCAATCGCTTTTTAGCCTTATGGCTAGGCCCTCTGGGTTCCATTTCCAGGTTAGGACAAGGTGTTATTGAGTTTTTCGTTCACGATTTACTTAGTAGTAGCCAAGTTAGGTTTGCCTAGACCAGTGGTTCTTAACCGGTGGTCTGCGGACCACTGGTGGTCCCTGGAAGCATCTCAAGTGGTCTGCGAAGCCATCCTAATAAATAAGATAGGAAACAACGAGTCGACGCGCGCGGCGCGAATCCGAAGGCACGAAAAAGAAACTGACAGAAATTTAGCGAAATGGTCCCTCATAACTAAAAGGTTAAGAACCACTGGCCTAGACAACATGACCCTATAACATGTTTTTTAAGCATAACAGGCTGGGCAAAATGTAAGGTCTTAGATCCAAAAATGAAATAATTATAGCAAATAGGTATAATTATTACATAATTACGTGGATCTAAGAAACAGGCAACAACATTTTCGGAGTTAATATTATAAACTAATAAATAAATGTTAGTCCTGTCTTAATGTTTACCCTAACAAATCAAACAATAAATCATAAGCGTTTACATTTCAATATCAATGACCTTTTCACGGAACTAAACTAACGTTTAGTTAATATTCCAAAACATAACGTCTGAAAATAATCCTCGGTTACTGTGTGTTATGAACTTGAAAACTGTTTGGCAGTTAATTTTAACTGTAATCCTTACACTGCTGTGCGGTAATCCTTTGCAGCAGTACAGGGCTGTCACTATATTGTTTCAGGAATAATTGTTTACAACTCGCTGTACCCACAGCTTCGCTTAAAACACAGTGTATTCGTTTTCATTGACTTTTATAATGCTAAGTAGGTCACAGAGTGAGACGTGATGATCGGAAGAAATTAACCCTGACTGATGGTGATATTCAGAAATCCGTCGCCCAATGGCAATCTAAGACAAAAGTTGTCAATTTGAAGTAGTACGTACCGAAGTAAAAATTCAGTAGTGCATTATAATTAATGATATTAAGTAAGTCGTTTTATAAAAACATTTGACAATGACATTCGTAACACGGAAAGCATTCAATTGGATTTTATCTAGCTAAATAAAATACTCGTTAAAATATTCCACCTCTGTCTAAAGTTCTACCGCAAAATTTATTGCTCAGACAGAAAATAAAAAATACAACAAATTCAATCCCAATCAATAATATTATGTTAATCCATAACTCTCAAAAACAACAATATATCCTATTAACTTCGACAACCCTACAGCTCTTCAAAATGGAAAGAAAACAGTTGCATGCGCGCGCGCCGCCTGTTTTAATAAGAACAAACTAACATTATAGAAAACACACCGCCATCTGGCGGAAGCGCGAGGCGTGATATTAATTCACACCAAGTATTTTTACTGCTCAGCCGTAACGTAAATATGGTACTTTTTAGTGATAGTGTCACCACATTGGGGACAGCAGAGCTACATAATGGTTCCTATACTAATACCTTCTGCTGTAAAACATGCTTTTTTTTGGTCACTTTGCTGGGCTCTCACAAAGCAAATAACCAGTCCGTAACATTTTATAAAAGTCGATACATTTCCTGGAAATGTTTCTATAGAATTCTGACGGAACGAGCCGATGGTCCTTGAAAAGCTCTCACCTAGGGTGGAAGTCATTACATGATGTTTCGCTTCTGATAGCACCAAAATGGATTATCATAATTAGGTTTTTTTTTTAATAAATGCATTCTGAAACCAGCCCTTTTGCCCCAAGACTACGACCACTACTACCATCGTCTTTGCCGTCATCCACACAATAAAGCATAAAAAAGCTACTTGCTGGACGTTCACGTCACGTACCCGTCAAAATTGGCTTTCAATGCACTCGTTTGACGTCAAAATAGGTCTCATTTTGGGGTCAGAGCAGCCCACTACACACACTCTTTATGGCCCATTGATCGCCATCGTGGGCCATCGTAAAGTTTCGACTAACATTTGGTATTTAATGGCGGGGCTTACGTAAACTGATACTGTATGTACGCTGTTTAATTCACGGATAATGTCAAATCCGCGGCTAAAATACCAAAAGAGAGAAGACTTATAGGGTAAATACGAACTGAAATTGATGATGATATAAAAATACCAAGTCAGGTAAAGTGGTTTTCGTGTTACGTAAATAATATTTTATTTAACACCTTTAGTTAAATTAATCATAGCACATCGATGACCTAATGTAGGCCAACATAAATATCTCAGAAAGATCATAAAGTAAAAATATTAACTACGTTGTCACAATTTATTGTGCACTAACAAAATTCACATGAAAACTGATCTTCGTATCTTCCCGCCCGGAACATGACAGCTAATGTCATTTGAATTTGACAGATCGTTATTGATGCGTTCCTTTATAATTTAATTACCTGAGATCATCTTCGTGATAAACGTTCCACGATAAAATCTTCGTGTATGACTCACTAACGAAGTGGTGACCAATGCGAGAAGCATCCCGAGATCGTAAAACCTTTGATAAAGTGTAGCCGCCGTGAGATATTCACACCAGAAATGGACATATAAAGTTGAGTTAAGTTATAGGCTGGTTAGATAGAAATCACCATTTGAAAAATAGTATTCTTTAATAGAAATCTGATTTTGAAAATGGAATTTATTTAACAGTCTTGTCGTTAGGTTGTATGCTAATCAAAAGTAATTTCATAAAAATTTTAAGCATTGAAATGACGAATTTACTGTCCCCAACACAAAGAAAAATTCAACTTTAAAATTAAAATTGGTTTTAGTAAAGGAAGTTGAATCATACATGAATGTTAATTTTAAATCAAATTACAACACCGTTTCAAATTAATCTTTATAACATCGACTTATTGGGAATTTAATACATCATAAAATTGGTCCACAATTTCTTTACTAATAAACTGTTAGTTTTATTAAGTAAAGAAGGTAAATGTTTCATTGAGTCATGCTAGTCAGCTTGTGAATCAGCTGTTTACTCAAGACACGAACAAAGAAAAATTGTTAAGATCCGTAGTTTTAAGACAGCCGAGCTTAGTCACTGACCGTTTCTGAATATTCATACGTTGAACACTTTATTTGTCCGAGTATTTGAGCGTTGGCGTCATTTTAATATACTCTCGTACTTAATAAAGAGGAAACGATTGTTTGTCAGTTTGCTCAACTTTTGAAAACCGAACAGGTTTGAAATTCTTATTGTTTTTGGAATCTGAAGAATGCTTTACGGGCCGTTTTAATTAACACAGATTCAGCATGGTGTATTAAAGTTGGATACCTAAAAAAGCTGCTAAATATAAACGGCATTTGCATTTCATACATAAATTATCGACTTTTTATTAATCATACATTATCGTGTCAACCCATGGGCTATAAAACGTCACTCATAGATTACCACTAAAAGATGTATTCTTCCTAAACTATTGTTGAAAGCCACGTAAATCTTAAATTTCTGCAAGAAACAGCTACAAATTAGCTTGACCACAAACGAATTTCTGACCCAACTAAACAGAAACCCTAGGAATAAACGACGCTACTTCATTTCAACGAAGTACTAAGTGCACAACTTAAAGACCTAACTACCGCCTACTTTCCAGTTAATTCTTCGCTACCTTTTGTCACCCTGTCGGTCGCAGCCCGTTCCCTCCAAAGGCCTGTTTAACCCACATTCTAGCAGTTACATGGCTATTCTTGTAACGTAACTGGGTTACGAGCCGCGCCAATTGCTGGAAAGCTTGGGCAACCATTTCTTTCGGTCAAACTTTATTGACGGATACTCTTTTGATGTTCGTTGGCAATATAGGTCGGTTTCGTTGTCGAACAGTGATTGAAATAGGATTTAATGGTGGTTGTGACCTGTTGTGATTGATTTCTGTATATTATATATCTATTTGGAATACTGGATGTCCGTTGTTGATTTAGTTCAAAAACTTCACACTTCCAAGTATTTATTGATCATTCTGGGCTCCAAAATTGTGATGATCAAATCGGCAATTGAGTCAAAAGTATCGACCTAACTATATCCTAAACTGTGACGCTCTTATCTTTATATGTAGATACTTAAAATTGTCTAAGTCTTTCCTCATTGGTCTAGTGGTCGCAAGCGCTACTGCTGAGCATGCGGTACGATTCCCTGGTCGGGCTAATAGTTATTGAAATTTTCCTTCAGGAGATTCTCGGTAGGAACCACGGAGTCTGGACTCGTGTCATGTTGATGGCAATGTGCTCGCCTCCTATTAAATAGGACTTAAACAAAACCAGAGACATGTGGGTGTGGTATTAGGCTACAACACTGCTTATCTCTTCGGGAATTCGGGGATTCGGGTTATATATGTCTTTTCCAAGTGTTAGGTTAGCATGTATGAACACATGAAGTGTTTAAAAAACGAAAATACTTTCTGTCAGACAGGTACCGCTAAATGAGTGATAGAGAAAGTTTAATAGTTGCTATTGCACATATAATAGTCAGTTACTTTATCGACACTTGAAACAACAGTGAAGAGCAATATTGACCCTCATGCTGGTAACGAAGCAAGAAACGGCTTTTAACCAATTTCGATACTGTCTCTGACTAAACTCATTATAGATATAAATGGAATGCAATGCCGATAGCTGTGGTGATATCGTATACGAGTCCATGTGATTATTGAACAAAAACATTCCTTTTCTATTCTAGTGTCCTTTTCTTCCAGCAAATAATTTACGTTTGCTTTCTTGTCTTATATAAAATTATATTTTTGTAGTGTTACTAGCTGTGCCCGGCATGCGTTGCAATTAGTGTCCGACCGAAGCTTCGGCTTCGGCTTCGGCTTCGGCCACCTTCGGCCAAAAAAGCGCCTTCGGCCAAATCTTCGGCTTCGGCCAAAAATTTGCCGAAGGTTTGGCCGAAGCCGAAGGTTTGCTAGTTGTCAAAATTTGAAATTTACTGAACGATGCTAGAGCGAGACGGAGAGTGTGCAGAGCAGCAGAGTTTCGCCGCGCCGCCGCACCGGACCAAACGAATCGCAGTTAGTAAACTAAACGAGTCAAATTATTGGGCTAAATCTCTAAAGCTCTCACAATATATATCTAGTATATTCTGAGATCAAAGTAACTATCGTATTTCTCAAGGTCAATGACACCTTCGGCTTCGGCTTCGGCTTCGGCCGAAGGTTTTGGTGAATACCGATTAATCGGCTTCGGCTTCGGCCAGAATTGCACCTTCGGTCGGACACTAGTTGCAATACACTTTTTTTACCATATTCTAGCTACCTACCCTACCTACCCTACCTACCCTACCTACCCTACCTACCCTACCTACCCTACCTACCCTACCTACCCTACCTACCCTACCTACCCTACCTACCCTACCTACCCTACCTACCCTACCTACCCTACCTACCCTACCTACCCTACCTACCCTACCTACCCTACCTACCCTACCTACCCTACCTACCCTACCTACCCTACCTACCCTACCTACCCTACCTACCCTACCTACCCTACCTACCCTACCTACCCTACCTACCCTACCTACCCTACCTACCCTACCTACCCTACCTACCCTACCTACCCTACCTACCCTACCTACCCTACCTACCCTACCTACCCTACCTACCCTACCTACCCTACCTACCCTACCTACCCTACCTACCCTACCTACCCTACCTACCCTACATACCCTACCTACCCTACCTACCCTACCTACCCTACCTACCCTACCTACCCTACCTACCCTACCTACCCTACCTACCCTACCTACCCTACCTACCCTACCTACCTACCTACCTACCTATCCTACCCTACCTACCTAACCTACTTATCTACCCTACCTACCTACCTACCCCCTTATCACTAAGGGGGATGAAAAATAGATGTTGGCCGATTCTCATATCTATGAGAATCGGCCAACATCTATTTTATTATTATCGGATAAGCACAAAAATTTCATCAAAATCGGTCAAGCCGTTTCGGAGGAGTATGGCAACGAAAACTGTGACACGAGAATTTTATATATATATTAGAAGATTTTAGGACTACAGCTTGCCACGTGCAGTACTACTAAATTAACTAGCAAGGTAGCAACAGCAACTACTGACTTTGTAGTACTCCCAGTTAATACCGTATTACACTCATAATTCCGAAGAAATATGTCCTTACTGACGTTTATAGGCACTAAAAAGCCGCAAGACTTCTCGCTAAGTACGTCTTGCTTAACTTTACCATCATTTGTAGTTTCCTAGGAGCACAGAAACAAATATCTTGTAATATAAGTTTTTAAACTGTCATGGTCACTAACATTATAATTAACACTAGAAACGGGATATTTACCATGTCCACTGATTGTTTTGAGTTCCCGATACACAGACACAGTTCGGACACAGTGAGTTTCGTGTGTCGGGAACAGAATCGAGTTGCGAGTGACAGTGGTAGCGGTACTGAGTGCAAAAAACGAACAAGAAAGAGGGTAGACCGATTTGTCTGCTCATAAACACCCACCCGCAATAACTTCAGTTTATCCGTGATCATGGTGCTTGCAACAGCGCCGAAATATCGGGAACTCAAAACAAACAGTGGACATGGTAAATATCCCGTTTCTAGTGTTAATTATAAATATCTTGTATGTGGTTAAAGTTTGTTAGTATTGTTGTCTGTTATGCATATTATACTCAGGCCAAAGAATCGGCATTGCCATCCAACGTGGCAATGCTGCCAACATTCTGGGCACTTTTCTTATTGACAACGATGGACGAATTTTTTGACGTCCTGCAAATCTTTTCCCATTTTGATATAGTTTTGTAATTAATTTAATAATCTTTGAAATAAATAGTTAATACCTAATTGTGATTTTGATATTTGTACATACTTTATTATTATTTCAGATCTAATTGTAGTTTGTAAATAATGTACTATACTGAATTCATGTTAATTTACGCCCTTATAATCATGCAATTTTTTTAATACCTTTACCTACCTTATGATCCATGCAACATCCAAGTCTAGCTTTACTGGTGGAATGAAAATGGTAAATACAGACCAGTAGTGACTATAAGGAGAAAATTATATACGTGACGATTGACAGGGGAGAATGGAAGAAAAACTCGTTTTGCACATGCCCCTAGTAACATGGGCTTGTCCCATGTTACTAGGACTAGGACAGGAAGATTATGATGAGTGACTCAAAGTTGAGTTATTGCTAGTTGTAAAGAAGCCTTCATCAGAAGGTTTACCAGGTTGAGAGTAACAATAACTTAACCGTCTTGCTAGTAGGTGAGGTGATATTCATTTTCTTTTTAGGAAATTTTGTATTCTACTAGAATTCGCGACGACTATCACAATATATTTTTATTGAAAAAAATAAATAAAGAGCTGTGTCAACATGAACATTTCGACCATATTAAAGTAACAACAACAAACCATAACTTCTCAAGTCCCCGTCCATCATAGACAAGTTTCATCATAATATAGAGCTACAGTGTAAACGTCAAACAACACTATTTAGTTTCGCGCCAAAGAACATGTCATTGTTATTTGATTTACAACGACAGACACCCATCCATTGTACGTATGTAGATATTACGGAACTGTGTCACCTAGGCTCGCGGCAACAATACTTGGTGCGAGTGTAAAATCTATTGAGAAAATGTGAAATTTTGTATGCAAAATGTCTTCTTCTTCCGCACTCGTTGTTAATGTTTGTTTGGGACTTAGAAAGTGTTCGTCTGCTTTTATACTTGAATTGAGTTTTTCTTCCTCATCTATGGCACTGTTAGCTTCAATGACCAGTCTATCTTGTTTGTTATCTACAATGTTATTATTAGAATCCTTTATCTTATCACCATTTTATGATCATCATAGCCTAGCCTTTTTCCCAACTATGGTGATGTCGGCTTCCAGCTGAATTCCAGGATTTTACATGGAACAACTTTCTGTCTGACCTCCACAACCCAGTTACCACTGGGTAATGCAACCCTTGGTAAGAGTACCTAAGACTGGTTGTCAGACTTTCGGGCCACTGACTATCTGTAATGACTGTCGATGGTCTACAAATGACAGCCGGGAGCTTAACGTGCTTTCCGAGGCACCGAGGAAACTCGGTATGTATTGGGTGGTCACCCATACACAGATCAACCTAGGCAAGCGCGACTTAACCTGAAGATTGATCCGAGCGGCTGTTATTATTTAGCCACTATCAGATAGTGACTATCTCTAGACAAGTAGCAGTGCTTGCGATTTTGAAGCGTTTTGTGTGTTTCTCAACCAAGTTTTTCGGTAATTTATTTCAATTTAAAACATTATTGACTTTTCTATCTGTCGTTATCGCTGACAGAGCCTTCTACTTTATGTTATGTTAACTCAAGTGCGTTTTAGGTGAAGACAGCACTTTTGCTTTCTCTTGATGACGTTACAGTCCAAAACAACATGTTTTACATACATAATAAGTAGCACGACAGTTACATAACAATTCAAGCAGGTGAACGAGACGATAGTTATCTTCAAAGTATTGAATGAACACTTGCCGACAACGATTCAATAGCAGATACTGCACTAGAAACGTGTTCATCTCAACATGTGCCAATAATACTTATTACCTATGTTATGATTATTGCAGAACCAGGTGTTTCTTCTAGGAAAGCCGTATTATTGTAATGTAGAACGGGTGCATGTTGAAGAGAGCATGACTCAGTGGTACTTATTCGCAGCTTGTTGATTTCTAACACAATAGCGGAAATGTAAATTGCTTTATCTTGAAATAGCTTTTGAAGTTAGTACTTAGTTCTAAGAATTGCGAATGAGAGGAAGCAGCGTTAGTAAATGTTGTTAGGAGATCGTCCTCATTTCGTAGATCAATTTTATAACGTAACATCACGCCTATAATCCCCGAAGGGTTAGGCAGAGGTGTACCTAATAGTACACCCACATTTCGCCAGTTATGTTTAAGTCACATCATTCACATGTAATAGGGGGGCAGTCTATCACCATCAACCGGGCACAAATCCAGACTCCGTGGCTGCCTACTGAGAAATTCCTGATGGAAAACCCAATAACACTGCCCGACCCGGGAATCGAACCCAGGTTCCATTCTCAGCAGTCGCGCTTGCGACCACTCGACCAATGAGGCAGTCAGTAACATACCAATAAATTCTAAAGACAAAGGGCTTCTGTGGCACATTCATTAACTTACAATTTACCGTCCATTCCTTCACCAAATTTTTGACCACAAAAAAAAGCATTTTCTTTTCCTTTTTTTCTCTTTTTCAAAAAAGCCGAATTCACACTTAAGGGTTTCCTTTGTTCGTAATTTAGCTTCAATGTAAACAACATAAATCGCGACATGCTTACGTGTGAACAGCGCATTCCACTTACATCTCGTGTACACCCGGCCTTAGGTGGTAGGTTCGGCTGCGCGCGCGCACATAATCGGTTTTAAGTGTTTGCCGCTTTCGACAACGATTGTTTCGGCTTTATCTTGAGAATCGTAATGGATGTTAGTTATCTGAACTATCACGCTTCGGTCAAGCGGTGTAAGTAGAGTTGCTTGTAGAAATGGGGTTAATGCTTAATGGTAAAGCATAGTTAGCAAATACTTAAGGTGTTAAATTGAGGATGAAGTTCAAGTCCTGTGTCTAAGTATTTCTGGTTTTATCCAGAGCAGACCTCATCGAAGGAGTCACGAAACAAAACGGTGAATTGCAAACAAGACATTATCGTTCACTAAATAAGTGCATTGTTGATTCAGATATACAAGGTGACGTAAACACAGTCTCTTATGAACAAAGATCCTTCCAAAAGTGAGTTGCATTTAAGTATTTATGTAAGAACTCACATGTATAATCTAACATCACGACTGAAATCACCATAAGGATCGGCAGCGGTCTATGGTACCAGTTATTATAGTGGAATCCCATGGAATAGAGGACGAACCTATTGCCATCAACCGGGCACAAATCTTGACTCCGGGCTTGTACTGAGAAAGAGCTACGTCCATTAAAATTGCTTAACCACGTACCTTACGGGGAAGGTACCAGCCTCAATCATCCCAAGTATCAAGAACACAAGGATCCGTCTTATCCCATATAAAGTGTCGGACCGTTGCATCTGCGCACTTGTCATTGCAAGTTTTTCTTGCACTCTCCCTAAACAGAACGGCGCAAGATTCTCGAAAATTAACTGCATTCAAACGGTATACGTTTTTAGACGACAGTAAGAAAATACGGCTGACCTACTCTCAGTTGGCGAAGATAAGGATAAGACTAGATAAGCTGAATTCAATAATAATGGAGAAGGTAAGAATGATTGGGGATGTGACAACTTTAAAGAATCTGAAATCTTTGACTCGCATCATATAGTTAACGGAGACGAAACACAGATCGAGAATGTGATCGTGATGATTCGTTTGATTGACGTTTGATAGAGCAGCTAAGAATGAAAAGTGATAAAAAAAAATATAAAAAGTTTGAAATTTCTAACTGACAATAACACGAAGGCAAGAAAAGAGACGAAATAATAGACACTGTTGATTGTAAGCTTGATCGAGAACCTAAATATGAAAGAAGAGATGAGGAAGAAAAATTCAAAGGTTTTGAAATATTTGTCATCTAGTGAGAAGATAGAAAGAAGCTGAGAAAAACAAAGAGGCATCAAGTAGGTGCGGTCTTACAATTGTGGCCAAATTGAACATTGTACAATCGAAAAAACCAATCACACTTCAACATCTTAAAAGCCTAAAAGGGCACTATGCCAATGAGGGCATTAATCATTTAAATATAACATTACAGTCACAGTACTCATAAATACCGTTACAATATGTGACATACTCGTGCGCGTACGCATTTCGCAGCTATTCTTAATTTAAAAGGAGATGAATCATCATATCGTCCATGTTTAGTGGGTCGAGTGCATTATTTGGAATACGAATGAATGAGTGAACATGTTTCAAGATGTTTTTGTAATGAATGGTAACCTATTTCAAAATGGTTGTAAATATGGCCTGGTGTTTTGCTAATGTTTAAGATTTTGAAGAAGAATTTATATATTTTTAAGTACGTTTAATGTTAATTTATCTATCTGCTTCTCTTGAGCTTTCACAGTAAGCAATTTTACTACTCTGCCATTTATTAGCAAACATCAAAGCCTACCATCAGCTTAGCTCAGCTCAGCTCAGCTTTACCATTACGTGAGTTTAATCAAATAAGTAAACTCACGTAATGGTAAATAACTGGACAGAAGAAACTTCTGTATTAAGTTCGGCAACGTCGAAATTGGATTCTGAACGAGAACATTTTATAATATTATTCTTCCATTTATATTGATATCATTCTCTTTCATGAATACAATCAATAAATTACCTACTAACACAAAACACCTACTACCACTCCCATCAAATTCTTTGCCACTTCTATTTCAAATTCTACATCCTCAATCCAGTCAATTCCAGTGCCTTCTATACTTAGCTCTTCAACGTTTTTACTATAAGCATTGGTCCCTCTAATTGTACGCTTACCTCTGGCAACACCGTTACTCAATGGACGATTGGACGAGTACTAAGAACGTCTATACAAGGATCTGGCAACATTTTTTTGGATCTTAACTGTATGGAACGGGCCGTTAGAGCATCGAATGGGTTTTGCAGGTATGTGGGTCAAATTGTGGTGATGTATGGTTGGAGTGGTGATATTTGAATGGTGTTTATGTTATTTTTGATATTGTCCGCTGTTTGTGTTGTTTAAGAGATCAATTTTGTCTCAAAGGAAACTTAACCTAGGTTTTCATTAGTTCATTATCAAGCTCTGAAATTTGGCTTAAATATATTGAAAATACTAATATGATCAGTTTATCTGAAATAATTTTCTCTGGATGATTTTCAAAAATTACATTCTTTTATATATTGAGTAAAATTTATTCAAGGTTTAAACCAAGCTTTCAAAGCAAGTCATAAGTCCTGGATTAAAAGAACTGGCAGTCGTGGGGAGAAGCCTTGCCCAGCAGTGGGAAGATGTATGCTAACAATAACAGTATTGAAGCAGACTATACAAATATTACACGTGACCTGACAATACTCTCTAAACAGACTATACGTGCTCACACACCATTTCCTTCCTTTACAACTTGACCTTAATCGTTTCTGCAAAGGGCAGCAATAGCAAATAATAAATCAGCGCCACAATGAACAGTCTTATCTTCGCAGGAAGGAAATTAGACGCCAGAGGTTACGAGCGCTATCGTAATGTAGAGGTACACGAAAATATTTAATAAGTTGACTTATTAGGAGATGTAAGTAGTATTGACAATGATTGATAGATTCAATTCAACGAATGGTATAAATATGCTGAAGATGATAAATCAAAGTATTTTAAGGAGATTTGCTGCCCGTGAATAGATATTGAAGTCAATTGGAACGATTGACATCAGTAGTTTTGAATTACGATAGATGTGACATTCAAAAACAGAAAATAAACATAAACTGCCATAAGCATAGCATACGTGTGGTAATTAGTTGTTTCAAGGAACTGATATCGAAAAACCAACTCTTTCAGTCGATGTTATGACGGTTCTAAAAAAACGTTTAGCACAAGTCATTTCAACTGTCACAAAACGACATCTCGTTAGTGTAAATACAGCGACATAAATGTCCGACACCAATGTCTAAGATGTCGCAGAGTAGCTCTAAGTTAAGACTAAACTCCATGTAGCGGCCGATAGCAATCTTCACGGGTTTGCCGATAATATCGGCAGTAAGTTATTACGGAGCCCCCTGTATCCGGCCGGCCATCGAAATGGACACCCTGATCATAATGGAATTAACAGTATTCTTAGATGGTAACTGTGTTTTGTGGAGAAACGAAGGCATATAGAACGAAAGACTATATTAATGTTGAGTGATAGAGATGAATAGGAATCGCATGAACCAGGAAAGCATGGCGCAAAAGAAGAAGATCTTTACCGAGCATTGGAAGGAAGAAGAGAAAACAGTAATGTTGATAATGATTGATTAATATAGATGCATGAACGGGGAAGACCTAGATAAGACTCACACAGACCAGCTCGAAACACATGGAATAGAGACCTTATACTTAGCAGTGAATGAAACAGAACTGTAAATTATAATAAGGAAGTATGTAAAGACAATATTTGGCAGGAGGGTGACGATGATATAAAATCAATTATTAAATTGCTGAATCTTAAAGAAATTAGGGAATAACAATGTTGAAATCCTTTGTAGAATATGCATAAGCAGGTCCAAAACAATGGATAATCAGCAGTAACAAACTTGTAACTAATTAAAATAGCTAGCTTCCTGTAATCGAACCTTTTAGAGAAAGCAAGAATGTGCACAATTAACGCACGAGCCTCTTTGTTCTACATGTTAATCAAGAAGTTGTATCTAGATAATTGATTGCTTTTATAGTTTAATTAATAAAATGTGAACGAACATAAGCTATTACTTATTAGTCACTATGCTATGTTACTGTTTAGAACTTCTGGACATATTTTAAAATGCGTAGATAATTTCCTCACTTCCATGATGAATTGAACTTTTATGATCATTTGGAAGATGTTCCGACACTATTTAAGTTTTAAACCCACTAATTACTTCCACTTAGTAATTACTAAATGTATATAATTCAGTTGTGCAGCAATTACAACACTTCACATTAATTACAACTTTCGCCGCTACAACAGCGCTCCGTAGGCCACGCAACCTGAACTTTGCGCGCCACACCGTAACGGCGCGTGCGCGGGACATAATGCGCAGACGCACGTGCTCATAAAGCTTTGTTTGCGTTTCCACGTGCTTACAGACATTGTCGTTTAGTATAACATGAGATATGTTATCAAAATAAGAATAAGATTGAGTTATTCCTATGAGCTACAGTTTTCTACCGGTGGACTTGTGAGAAACGGCTATAGGACCGCACCAAAAAGCCAGAAAGGGCACAAGAAAACCTTTTTAGCGGACTGTCTTTACTTTTTTTCTACAATTTGCTAAAAAAAACGTAAATTCTCCAAAATCTAGCTTTGAAACAATTTTGTACTAACTGATGAGGTTAAAATTCCTACTTGACAAAAATTGTAAGAAATTTTTTCCATGTGTTGTCGACCAAAATAGTCCATTGCTGGATATTAGCCATGATTGTGCTTTTACCGTAATAAAGGATGTAGACAAACCCATAACGAAGCCAAAAAGCACTAGTTCTCCCCGTCATTGGGATCATATTTTTGCAATCTTCTAATTACGGAGATATTGGAGGTTTAAATTCCAACTTTTTCACAAGTTTTTTTTTTTTTAATGTATTAATTTTTAAGGTTATAACTTTTCGTTAAATACCTCCATAGGCCGTTTACTATTCAATGCATCGACCCACACAATGTTTTGAGTGCGTTGCATTGAGTTTTACCGTAAATCATGATTTTTCACCCCAAAAAAAATCTTTTCCCTTGCAATAATTTTTGTATGTAGGTACAGAATACTTGGTTGACAGCTTCATGAAGAGTCCGTTTACACCTTTGATTTTAATTGCCTTAACCATTAATATTGTATTAGAACAACCTAGCTATCATTTTGTTTAAAATAAAGGTCAAATCCTCAATGTCAAGCACATTTGTTAAACACTAGATTATAGCTTTAGCGCCGAACAATAAGGCTCAGCGGCGACGCCCCCTGAACTTGCGCGCCAAACCGTGACGACTTGCGCGTGCGCCGCATACAATGCGCATCGCGATTCAATGGGTAATAGACACTGTGGTCTGAGAGGTATGCGCTTTGTTTGTTGAACAAGATACGGGAAGCATTTTTTCCGAATTCAGACTGAGAACAAGATATTTTTCCTCAAAATTACACTAAAAAAATATTTTTTTTAGCACAACATATAGAGCTCAGTATCATAATTTAATTAAGTAGTATGTTTTGATGGCAATAGGCTAGCTCCTTATTACATGGGACTTAAACATAACTGGTGAAATGTATTAGGTACACCTCTGCCTAACCCTTCGGGGATTACAGGCGTGATGTTTTATTATTTAGTAATATTTCATTAAAACAGCTATATTTGCGACGTTGCAAACTTTCAGAATGCACAGGCTTAATCATTATTTGCGTTTATAGACTGGGAGCCGACCCCAAGACAGTTGGGAAAAGGCTAGGCAGATGATGATGGCATATTGTATTTATCTGTCACCGACTAGACTTTTAAGATTGCCTGTACATGGATACTACTTCATAGACTTAGCCAAAGCTAAAATTTAAAACTTGTTCTAAAACAATACTTCGTCAATTATTGAAGTATTACATAAATTCCTTCACTAAAATAATTCGAAAGAAACTCTTGCACTAACACACACAAGAAACCCAGACTTAATATTCCAACCACTTCCATTCAATGCCTACCACAATCTATTTGACAATTGACATTAAACTTTACAGTCATAACTTCGGGTCTCAGATATGTACCTAGACCATGTCTAGACCAAAAAACCTAGACAAAGGGTAATAAAGCGAAGTGGCGGCTGCTATAACAATTTGTTAGACCCATTCAGACATGATAGTGACGATATAGCAGTATAGAAGCATTCAGCAGTCGAATGGACAAATTGGCAGTCGGTACAGAAGACAATGGCTTTAGTGTTTGTAGAAAATGGAAAAGTAACATAATATCACTCTTGTAATCCTAGAAAGGTAAGGCAGAGGTGTGCCTCAGTAGCTAAATGGAAAAGTGTACAATGTTTTTGGTAGTGTTAACGATGAAGAATGTTTTTGGGTCCCAACCAGCGTATGTAATGGCCATTTGAATATTTATAACTTCCCGTACAATTAGATAATTTGGTTCGTACAGCTTGATTGCTCGTCTTGCGTACGTAACTACGTACAGACGCCACACATCAAACTACTACAATTTGTCAAATTTCCTTAATAGATTTTCAACTTTATCGCTAAAGCATTACTTTCAAGGTTGATTGAGAAAATTTGACAGTTTCGGGTAGCTTAATCAGACGGGGGCGGCGGCGTCTGTACATATATAATTTTAGAGAACCATAATGAAATAGAGAAGGGTGGAGCATTGAGTATAGTCTGTCTTGTATAAAATTGCGCTCCCCAATTTCAGTCTTCTATGATCGTCACATTTATCACAATATCGTTTATTGTGGTTTATTGCTATTAAATTACTTTAATTTGTACGTGTCAAGTACAATATAATCCAGGGAGCACAATTTTAGCTTATACGATCACATAATAATACAGCATCAACCCTACCTTGATTCCTCATAAAACAATAAACCCTAGTGCAGAATGGATGCGCTTATCCCGTCCATTGTGTAGCCCCGAGGACAATGGCGTACCTACTTATTTGTAGCAGATAGCACAGGATGCTCCATGGTCTATCGCCACTCCGTAACTCTCAGTCTCATACTACTTATAGCTTTGTCGACGGCTTTGTTTGTTAGTCGATACCGTTTAAAATCTGTCTCTAGCGGTGCTATGTTACGGAACGAAACCCAAGGTCTATAGAATTTTTAGCCAGTCAAATCTCCATCAAAGTCAATCTGACCATCATGCGGTTGGCCGTTCAATTAAAGTACAGTACCAGAATGAAACGCACATTTGTCTAGGTATTCACATAGGTTAGTTTGATTTCAGTTCCGATTTTACAAACTGGCGGATATCTAATCTTTCTAAATCTGATATTTGAAAGTCATAGAAGATCAAAGGATTTAAATCTGTAAATCAGCAATAAATGGAGTGATCTAAAACAGATAACCTAACCACTGTCGCATTCCAATTGCCACCCCGAACTGGCTCCAAACCATCAAACCATAAATCAAGGCCTAGTTACCACATTGATTACCCATTAACTAAGCACATAAACACAGAATCAACCCATAAACTTTGCAGAGACACAGGACAGGACACAAGCCTAACTCAGTGAGGAACAGATCTTCAGGAAACCAGCGCCATATAAGAAGATAAGTGCCAGTAACAAATGCTGCTATAAAATATTTCAAAGTAAATCTTAGCATTCATGGGAGGGCGCAGGAAATACGCATCTTTTTTATAACTAGTGGTGTGGATGGAATGAAAAGTATCGATACTCTAGGATAGCACATCAAGCTACCCGAAACTGTAAAATTTTCCCAATCAACCTTGAACCTAGTGCTCTAGCGATAAAGTTGAAAATCTATTAAAGAAATTTGACATATTGTAGTAGCTTGGTGTGCTGGCGTCTGTACTAGTATAAAGCATGGAAATGAACGGGTTTATTTCAAAGCATCGAGTAAATGAAACAAATTTTAAGATCTTTTAGATTTGAAAATAGGTTCAACCAGTTTTCTTTAAAATCCACAGGGTATTGAACAAAGCACAGCTATCGATCGATACTACGTTGATGCATTCGATACCTACTTAAACAATGTAACAAAACTATCGATACTGGTTTGAAATCCCTATTTAATAACATGGATGCGCTTGCGCATAGGAAACGGATCGATCTGCACAATAAACGAACTTCAAGGAAACTATCAATAAGGAAACTGAATAGATCACAAATTAACTATTATAGTCTTGAGTTCAATAAATTATATTTATTTATTAGGTATAAGTTATTATAAGGGAGATATTAATATAATTATAGACCCTGGCATTTTCGCGAAGATTTAATGTCATTTTGACAAATAGTAGTAGTAAAACATTATTTTATTACTTGTTCAATAGTTCCTTTATCTTAAACGAAGTGTAGATGACTATTTTTATCACTTAATCCGTACATACATCTAATATCCAGTAAGGTACCGTGATGAATCTCTACCTCACACTTTCTAACTCATTTTCAACTTTACGTCTTTCAAAACAGAGTCCCAATCAGAACGGCTTTTGTTATCGAAATCATCTTCAAAAATCATGACATTCCCAATCAAAATTAAACTCTATGTTTTGCTCTTAGAGTTAAGTTTACTTCGTACATGGGTAATAGTAAAGGATATGGCAATTAACCACGAAGTCGGCACGTTAGTGATCAGATAGCGATCGGTTGCTATCGGTTCATCTCAACATCAGTCCAGTCGCGGTTAATCCGCCGCGACCGGTTGCTTTATCTCCTAAGTGCTGGGATGCACTGAGGAAGTTAGGGTTATGAAGGCGAGGTGAGGCGCTATATTGGTGCTCACAATAAGACCTTGAAAAAAAAATTGACCCCGGTCACGACACACAAGTAACACCAAAAAAAAGAAAAAAAAATTAGGGTATAAGTAAATATGTTTAAAAATAGGGATATTTTAAAAGAAACCAGGAGTAACTTTCACTGTTTTACATAATTGAGTCAAAAACGCTGATTCAATAAAAAAAAAAAAACAAAACATTGGCCTCCATATTAAATTGTGTATGTAGGATTTTGGCGAATTCAGCAAAACGGTCAAGCTACCTCGATGGTCTATTGGTCGCAACCGCGGCTCCTGACCATGAGGTTCTGGGTTCGATTACCGGGTCGGGCAAAGTGTTATTATGTTTTTTCATCAGGATTTTTTCAGTAGCAGGCGGAGTCTGGATTTGTATCCGGTTGATGGCAATAAGCTCGGCTCTTACAAAGGACATAAACATAACTGGCGAAATGTGAATGTATTATGGACCCTCGTACGATAATACTAAGTTGTCTTCAAAAATAAAAAGTAAGCTTATAGTGCTTCCAGTGTGGCCCTTCACTTAGGTTCTAACTGTTGCATATAATTATTCCAATCCGTTAATTAGTAAATTGAATCTCCCACTTTAACAGGCTAGTTGCAATTACAAGGTAACCGTTATTTTCTATTTATTACTGCTAGCGACCTACTTAACAACTTTACAAGAATTTTTAAATAATGTGGTTGAATTTTCCTGTTGACAGCGATGCGGACGAATTTTTGGACGCCCTGTAACCCTTTTATACTTGTACATATTTATTTCTATTATAGTTTTGTAGTTTGTAAATAATTAATATTTTAAATAATTAGAAATACAGAAGTCTAAATAAATCGATATAAGAATTGTCACAGCCACTGAAAACCTGCAATTCTGTTGAATGTCGTTGTTGAAACGAAACAATTTGAAAGCGATTACCATTTATTGAATAAGGCCCTAAAATATTTAGTTATGTAACAATACCAATTTTAGATATCTAATGGTTCTTTAAAATAAAAATGAAAAAGATGTTCTTTTCTAAATAACACGTCTTAAATATATAAAAATACGAAAGCATTTTTCTTCCTTTCAATCACTCTGTAGCACAGCTCAAAACACAATACATACATTTAACCGACCGCGGAGAATTAACAAAAAAACACTACAAAGTTGAAATAATAACGAATACAAGAGAATAGCTTTAATGAAGTAGCATAAAAAAAAACTACGTGGTAATAGTTTTGTTGGGGTTCCGTAAGGAATTTGTTGTAATTAAAACTGATTGTATACTTGACATCTATGTATTCTGAATGCGATGATTTCCTACTAATAATTCCCAAAAAATCAAATACCCAATATAAATACTTACTTACTGTCTATCTTGCAACAGAAAATTCACTTTTACATAAAATAAAACTCAAATAGACCTTCTTGCAGAACCAGCAGGTAAGTTTAATAAAAAAAATATTGGTCTTATAAATCAAAAAAACTCCAAAGACAAAGAACTTCTTTATCAATAATCTCCAAAATTATTATTTAATAAAAATATTCTGTAAACCACTAAGGAAGCTTTAACTTTATCGACACCCTATCACTTCTGCTAATGCTAAATAATATTAAATAAAAAACTTAAAGCCCAATACAAAATTAAACAAAAACATCCAAAAAATTAATAATCAAAAAGCTGAGAACCATCTTTGATTAAACGCTACTCACTCTTGACAACGTTGTGTAAAAATACTTTGTGCTCGTGACCGATACTGGGGTCTTAGTTAATGGGAACTTAAGTACCGTGATATTAATGAACCCGTGTTAGCTTCACACCGTGCTTGTGGCTTGTGGGTAATTTAATTATCTTCTTTTGTATTCCATGTTGTTCCTATTGGATATACTTTCCTCATATCGCTATGAAAAGCTAAGTTTAGAGATTTTTTTTTTAATTTCGATTCTGGTAATCAAAATAAATTAGGTTCAAGATGATGACAGATACGCAAATTGTCTTCTCCGATCTCCGATGTCTCAACCACAAAAAAAACTGAATTTGTGAAATGGTGTCGACCTTCGCGTCATTCGGCAATATCAGATTTTAATTAAGCATGATAAGAACCTTCTCTTCGTAATTCCATGTCAGCCAACTGCCACTTGAGTTCACTCAAGGCATTAAACTTAATCCTATCAACGCCGACCAAAAAAATGAGGACGAAAGAATCCCACTTCTTTTCTGCACTGAACTTCAACCGTAACCACTTTATTATTAGTACCAGTAATTTTAATCAACCCTAGTTTCGTAGACTACATTGATACCACCCGCGGTTTCAAGTCTATAGAATTTCAATAGGCAACATTAGCTGAATGCGGAACCGTCAATGGCTTAGCTAAATCACTGTTGTTGATACAGGACAACATCTAATCTTTACATATAACTCCACCTGTACCTCAGTCGGTACCTTTTGTCTCTACAAGACTAAACATAGATCTCGTATGGATGTAGGAAAAATGCTATTTTAAAGTAACTTGCGTGTGTGTTTCCGCAAGGTGCTTATCTTGGTCCAATACGATTCCTTTTTTGGCACAGGTCAATGTGGATTTATGATCAGTGGTTAAAAATCAAAAGAAATCTTGTACAAGTTGTTTAGGTCTTGCTCAAGTAATTTGAATATTTTTGCAGTTACATTTATATGGTTCTTTTAAAAAGCACGGTAAAACAGTTAAAAAATTAATTCAGGACAGAGAATTTTTAAATTGTTAATGAATTAATTTTGGTCACGGTGGGAAAATTAAAAAGCAGCTTCGCGGTTCTTCAAAGAAAATATAATTCTTGTCATTTACTGTATATGGCACGACCACAGGTGGCTAAAAGTAACAGCACTCGCAACCAAACATAATTTCCGACATTAAAGAGAAATCCGGCAGCGAAAAAATATCCATGAAAATAAAGAAAACATACCGAAATTTCACATAAAAATACTCGGCAGATGGAGACAATAAAAGAAACGTTCTCTATAAGGCGATGTGAGTCCAAATCAGACGGGTGTAGCTGTCAAGCGGCGGCCGCCATATTAGGTGCGCGCGCAAGAACCCAGGCATTCGACGCTGACAAATCACCGGACAATTTGTTAGCTCAAAAACTTCGCGTAGAGGGTGTTGCGAAATTGTGGAAATTAGAATCTTTATTAATAATAAAAATATAAGTGATCGTATTCTGATCCGACTAGATTCCCATCGACACACAAGGAAAATGATAAAATGCTTAATAATGATCTCGAAAAATAAACGAAGTAAATAAAATCTTCTAAGATGTTTTTTTTATGAAATATGTATGAGTATTAAAATGAGTACTGTCTATTTTTAACTGCTCAAGTTTTAACTAGAAAAATTTATGCCAAACATGATGTCAGGATGTGCCCGAGCACTAATATAATCTGCTGTCCCCTTTATCAATTATTACCGTGACGGTATAAATGTGTAATAAAAAATGTCAGGACATATTTAACAAGCCTGGCACAGACAAATAAGAAAAGAAAGAAAGATAAAAGATTCGCGAATCTACATAATATAAATGAAGGCATATATTAAATCCTCGCATTATAACAAGGTATCTAGGCAAGAGATAAATATTTATAAACAAGCAATCGGCATAGACAATGCTGTGTAAGTACTTAGTGGCAGCAATATATCGCATCAATAAAGTTAAGTGCCTTATAAAGACGCAAAGATAGTCATAGACCAGATAACACAGATGAGACATTATAGACAGAGTACGTACGGAACAAATATTTGTATGACCTACAAGTAGTTGTTCCGGGTCTGGGTGTTTTTCTATCTATAATATGTATGTATTTACAAAAAAAAAATGTATATATGTAGTTTATCAGCCATCTAGTTACCATAACACAAGCATTAGGTTGCTTAGCTTGGGACTAGATGGTGCTGTGTGAAATGTCCAGGGATATTTATTTATTTATTTATTTATTTTATTTAGTTTCAATGAATTTCTAATAATTATAGTAATATCCCCTGACTAAAATTGTGAGGTTAAAGCAGAGTTACATTAAAACTAGTTGGTTTAAACATAATTCTTTCAAGGAAGAATAGACTGAATCTACTGTTGTAAATATTATGGGCAAAATTATTGCGACAGAAATCTTCAATATTATCACTTCAACACACAAGATCAGCTTAAAAGCTTCAATTCGAACTTCGATCCGAACAAAGTACGAGGAAAACCAATTAATTGATTATTTTACCCTCAATCCCCATAAACAACGACATACCCTACTTAGCTGTCTTATTATCATTGTAATTGATAGTGTTTAATCTATGTTTAACTGTTTAAACTTCGGTGCGCGGCGCAAGCGCATGTCGCGGTTCGCCTGTGACGCGACAACGCGATATCAAGATTTATCTCAGGAGGTTTATTTGCGATAAAAATAACGTATTGATTAATGGATAGTGACAGAAATGCATGATTTGTAAGAGATAGTATTTTATTATTTGTTTTTTTTTTATTGCCTTTTACTTCATTTAAATATTTTAAATCAAGAGAATAGTAAAGCCCGCTTATACTCCACAACAAATGAAATGCATTTAGTATTTTAAACATCAGTCTGACTGCGCCAAGCATTTCAAGATATTAGAGATGGATGGTATGCGCTGCAAGTGGTCCTGAGCCATCGAAGAAAGTAAGCAAACATTCCATTTTTGAAAGTCACTGAACTTGTTACGTAACATTTTTAAATATTATATTTTTTTGTACCCTTTTACGATTTTTTTTAATCATCATCATCTGCATAGCGTTTTCTCAACTATCTTGGGGTCGGCTCCCAGTCTAACCGGATGCAGCTGAATACCAGTATTTTACATGGAGCGACTGCCTATCTGACCTCCACAACCCAGTTAGCACTGGGTAATACGATATCCTTGGTGAGACTGGTTGTCAGACTTTCGGGCCACTACCTGTAACGACTGTCAAAGATCTACCAATGACAGCCGGGACTAACGGCTTAAAGTGCTTTCCGAGGCACGGAGGAAACTCGGTATGTAATACTACTATTTTTACTATTTTTTTTTAATTAAACAAAAAATCAAAAACGAAACCACCCACTATGAATCGTCAAAGACAAAACATTATAAATTAAAAAATCAAGTAACGTTCGCTTCATCGTGAGAAAAGCAATCGACGATAAAAACGAGCCAACTTAGTATTCAATTGATACTAATAAGAAAACAATTATGTCTCGACAAACGACTCCTAAGTGAGTACTCGACGAGTTTTGTTTTAAAATTGCAGCTTAAAACTTGTGCTGGGACATTATAATTATAAATCAATAAGTAGTATTTATTAAATAGATAGTTTTACGACGTAAAGAGCAGTTATTGAAAGAATTTTTAAATATAACAACTATTTATACCATTTATCTTTTTGATTGCCCTTTTTATATTAGAGTAAGCATGTAATAAATATACCTGATATAACATTAAAATTATGTTTCCAGTGATAAAGAAGAAACCACATTTTTAGTTAGTAATCATAATATTCAAGTTATTCAACTTCTAAAGCCCATTTCTTGAAGCTATTATTGACTCTGAAATGACTTAATCATCGTAAAGTTAAAAAATGTTGCCATTTCCGTTTTACATTAAACATTTACATTGAAGTAAATTCTAGTACCTACGTATTCCAATATTATTTTATGTATAGTTTTATTTTAATGGAGTCTAGCAAATATGGTTGCCAGATTACCTACGTTCACTTTTACCATCAATGATCAAGCATATAACTATAAGTACCAAATCAGTTTTTATTTTTTAAATTAATAAGTACAATACAATCCCAGCACTATCAATAATGACAAAGGCACCTACACACACAGCCTATGCCGTCGAACAATTATAAATTCTCAGCGCGTTTCTGTCCCCAGTGCAAATGGAACAAAATGCCTAAACAAATTGCTGCCTCGCTGAGAGAGCCTGCTTTTTGCACTAATTCGGCATTCCGAAATAAAAATTCCAACTCCTTAAGTAGAGGACAAAAAGTATGTGGTCTCTGGTCTTCGACGAAGGCGTCTGCTGACTGATTTCAAATATGGTATTGAAAAAAAAAAGTTCTGAAACCGAGCCGCGATGTTAGTGTAGTGCAGACAGCGGCAGCGTGAGTAATACCTACAATTTATTTGCAACTGGCAACATGTGCACGGTAAACGGTTGCAGTCCATTTGAATTAATATGGCGGACATATTAAATGATGCCACTTGCTACATTTTGAATGAGAACCAAAACTTGTGAAACAGCGTTCAAGATTTTTTTCATATTTTATAGTTCAAGATTGCTTCGAATTTTCGATAACCCCTACTTAGATCGAATTTGCATAAGATGCTCTAAAATAAACGCTTGACCCAAAAGTAGTCGACTTCCCGATGTACCAAACTCATAGAACAAATGGATCCCTAACGAACCAAGATTAAAATACCATAAAAAAGTAAATCCTTTCGAACGAGGTCAAGATACCTCCCCTACCTATCCCACATAACCCTGAAACCCAATTTCGCCACAGATAGCCACAATAAGTCCACAAGCCATAAAGACGACCCCGTAGCCTAATGGCGCTCAACCCTATAGCCACGGGGCTTGGGGCCTTGGACTGACCCAATTGCCAAATGTCAACTATAGGGCGCTGAGATTAATGGACTTTCCTTGGCACCTATTGTTTTAATAGTAATAAAGGTTTTAGGAGCTATTCGAGATTTATGGGCTGTCTGGCTGTGTATGTTTGCAAGTATTCTTTGGTTTGATTGTGATTTTCAGGTTGAGGTCTATCGGATTTGCAGTGTGGTCATTGAGCCGAGAAATTAATTTATCAATACTAATAATATAACTGCTAGTAACTCTGTCAGTCTGTTACGTTTTCGCGCCTTCGCGGCTGAACGGATTTGGATGTCTGGAATACAGGGACACCATGTCATAGATAACATACATGAGGTACTTTTTAGTCCCGTAGTATGTTCCCAGGTCATAATTCCCGACATTCACGCCGTCGAAGCCGCAGGCAAGAGCTAGTTGGTTTATCATTTTTAGCTTTTTGGTATTTTTCTTAGCTTAGCCTATCGATGGCAAAAAGTTGAAATATGTTTAGCCCAAAACTCAGACACGCCAACCCCGCTCACTGATGCAGTAAATAAATCATCAAGAGCGCAGGTGATAGGGCATGCGGTGCAATATGGAAGGTGGGCTATTGTTTGTAGGGAGACGCCGCATACGCACTTTGATGTCTGAGCCGTCCATGGACCCCCATCTGCAGAGATAGTCTTTGCTTCAGCCGACTTGGGTTCGAAGTCTAGTCTTTGGTATTTTTAACAAAGTTTATCTTGGACAATCAAGAAAGTAATAGGTGCAGTGAAATTATTGAAAACCAAATTAGATTTGTACATGAACTGATCTTCTGATTACTTTAGTACCATACTCATACCATAATCCGTTCTTAGTTACTATCAGTCAATAAATCACTAGCAACGATACTAGAACATTAAATCCCAACTCAATGACCAATAACGCAATCCCATCTAGGCCAGTGACGTCACACACAGGTACCTACCCGACCATAGACTCGATAACAAAAGATAGAGCGATCAACATTAAGCCAGAGCACCTTGAGGACAGGGCGGAGCAGGAAGGGTGCGCCTGTCAAGACATCCCATCAGGCCAGGCCATCAGCTTTGTAGGTCAGTCGTGTATGAGGTCATGGATGTTAACTCGGAAAAATGGCGGTGTTGAGATTTGTAGGGAAACGGATTTTGCGATCTGTTGTTCTGGGGAGGTTTGTGGGTTCTGAAGAGTTACTTGAGCTCATCGATTGGAATACGATTAAGGTTAGTCAAATCAATGAGTTGACTTAAAAAAAATAGCAGTAGATTTTGTGATGTAACGAAAACCATATTTTCTGGAGCTTCACGTTCATGGAAACTGCTGTTTAGGAGAGAAATAGATGAATGGGATATGCTCGGTATTTGTACACCAACATTTTAACAAAGCTCATACGACACTAATTTGGCTTTATCTTTTATTTTTTTTTAAACAGATACTACTATAAAAATTTCGCGTTGCACGTTGGGTGAAAATTGGAGATAAATCAACGTTTGCAATCGTTGAAGTAGAAGCTATCTACCCTTCCATCAATTTATCAAAAAGCTCGACTCACCATGATAGCACCATTTCTGCCCGTGCTAGTGAGGGTCGCTCCGAACCACTGGTTCGACTTCTGGTCGATGGCACGGCCTTGACGATCCTCGCTGTTTCCTGTGGACAAATACAAGTTTTATTATTAAAAGGTAAATACAATGGCCATGTTTTGACAACCAGTCTTGCAAGGGGGTGACTAATGTAAATAGGTTGTGTTGTGGAGGTCGGATTCGTTCCATGTAAAGTGCTGGTATTAAGCTGCATCCAGATGGACTAGAAGTCGACGTCTAGCCTTTTCCCAAAGTAATAACTTTGCGAATGATGATGACAATATTTTAATGATATAAGTTTTTAAACTGTCATGGTCACTAACATTATAATTAACACTAGAAACGGGTAGCAAAACAGCAGGCAGTACAGAGAGAGTGTGAGAGCGGGGGGCAGTGGTAGCGGTACTGAGTGCAAAAAATGAACAAAAAAGAGGGTCTGACCGATCTGTCTGCTCATAAACACCCACCCGCGATAACTTCAGTTTATCCGTGATCATGGTGCTTGCAACAGCGTCGAAATATCGGGAACTCAAAACAAACAATGAACATGGTAAATATCCCGTTTCTAGTGTTAATTATAATATTTTAATGGTCCAATGACAATAAGTCGAAAACTAAGCTAATAGGAAAGAGCCATGAAAGGCAGAATCTGAAACAGGTAGAGATAATAAGAATGACAACGGAAATGAGGTTAATCTTACACTTGAAGTAACCAAAAAATAATAAAATTGCTGTAATCCTGTCAAGATCGATGAAAAATTCAACCGTGCACATAAAGATTTTACGATTGCCAAAAAAGCTTTACGCAACGTGTAACGTGCGAAAAATGAATTGAATTTTGACATGGTATCACCCGAAGTAGAAAGAACAGATATTATGTTAACTTGCAATTAAATACACATTCCTCATCTCACGTTTAATATTTAAAGACATAAATCATTGGTAAAGAAATCATGGACATCGGCCATCGCGTCTCTTTCTCAACCTTTTCATAATTTATTGCAGAAATCTTTATAAGAACACGTAATACAGTATTAACATTTAATTTCAGCCATTTTGTGCTTTATACAATTTATTGCTTTCAAGATATTATGGTGATGATTTTATAGAAATTGGTGTTTCAGAGAACGGTTAATGCGAGAGGATCAAGTTGCGATAATTCTGATATTGCGAAATAATGTTCAAGCAAAGCTTACATGAGAAAAATTGTATATTTCAAAAGTTGAATGACGCCCATGTTGCGTAACACACTTTTTTATAGGACTGAATGATGTTCATTCGAAATATTATTATGCCTGATTGGCATGGCATGTAATATGTCGTTGCATTGACAAAATGAACATTGAGAATGCGAGTATGTGTCCCATTATTGACGAATTAAGAATAAAAACTTAACATGCATGTGAATGTTACCTACTTAATATTTAAAAAAAAGTGTGACGGAATTCTTTTCCAAAAAAATCTTTTACAACTTAACGACTTTCCCGCGTTTTCGATTCAACTGCCATTAACGGCCAAATATGGCGTCAATTGCAGCAGTGAAATATTCAATGCGACGGAATAAGAAATATCTGATAATAACTTAATTCGGCTCGCAGGGCATCCATCTTTTATTCAATTTTGTAACGGCGAAAATGGTATACCTGATTTATGGAATTTGAGGTGAAATTATTTTCCAGAAATTTCGGAAAAAAATTGTAGACGGTCCCTTGTATTGGTCTCAGGCTAAAATAAAAGTTAGGAAGTAGGAATTATTTAGGATCTAAGTTAGTTTTACGCAAAGTTGCTTCGTAAAAGGTGGCCAATTCATAAAACAATTTATTTTGTAATTTTGTACGCGAGTTCACATTTTGTTGGTGATATGATTTCTGGTCTCTGGTGATGGTAGATTTAGTACCTAGTAAGAACTTTCCTATTAACTAGATCAATTGACCTATTTTTTGGTTAAAGAATTCAGCATTCAATCAGCATTGTCATCCAATGTGGCAATTCTGATGAATTCTGCCAGCCTTCTGGGGGTCTAAAATTACCGCTTCAGCAGAATCATAATAGGATAATAATATGAATTACGTTTAAATTCTTAAATGGTCATAGACGTACCTACTATTATGAATTGTCACCTTTGACCATTTTACGAACTCAAACGTAATTCATATTATTATCCTATTATGATTCTGCTAAAGCGGCCATTTTAGACCCCCTGGGCTCTATTCATGTTGACTGCAATGTGGACGAATTTTTTGACGCCCTTTAATGCTTTTCATCTTTTCTTTATGTACATATTTTCATTACTTATCATTTTTAGTTTCGTTATAGATAATTCAATAAATTGGAGAAATAAAAAGTTTCGACTAGTCATATTCCAAAAAGATCAATTTAAATTAGGTATGTACATGAATCAAGCTTTGTCAATCATTCCAATTATAGAAATCAACATTAAACAATACCTACCTTTCATTTTTAAGAACTTATTCCATGGAAAACACTAAAAGGGCGTTCCCAATGCATCCCGTTGTAAACCCATCCAAAACTGTAGCCGAAGTTAATTTTGACACCAGTAATTAATATTTAACTGAAGGCTATCATCATTTTTAATTACGGACGAAGGAGGTTTGAGTAATGAGAGGCTTGTGAAGTTGTGACCTCCTTCCTCATTTATTTCGTGATGGCTGATATTTTACTGATAGCAGAAGATCTTTGGGAATGGGTGTGACGTTACAATTTATACTTTGTACTGAATGTGAAATTGATATATTTTTCAAACATATTGTTCTAAATATTTGACGGCACGGTTGGCGCAGTGGCTGAGCGATTGACTGCTGCGTTGCGTGTCGCGGGTTCGATCCCCGCACGGAACAAATATTTGTATGGCCTACAGATAGTTGTTCCGGGTCTGGCTGTTTGTGTATGTGAGTTTAAATGTTGTAAATGCACCCACGATACAGGAGAAATTCCTAGTGGTTGGGCAACGTTTTTTTTTAAAAAAAAAGAAATTAATTCGAATCAAGGGCAAGTAGGAAAGGTCAGCAATAAATTAAGTTAACCGCCAGATCAAGAACAAATAAGCAGTAAAGTAATTATTTTATTTTGACAGCAAAACGAGGGTGACCACGCGACTAAGAACATCAGGACATTAGCACAAAATCATCATTACTTGTCGCATAGCCGTGTAATGACGGCCACCGTTAATGAGTTAATGACCATCTCTACCCCCTCCTGCCGCGCCTACACCGCGCCCCCCGGCGGCGCCTAATCACGCTGGGGTTAGGCTTTTAAACTGATTGCAGTGGTACAGTCGTGGCCAGTGAGATTTAAAAAAATAAATCGTGAAATTATACTCACGAAAGATTAAGCCGAAATTTTGAACGATTAAGCTAATTGATAGAAGATTATACGTGTTTTGGTTTGTAATGTTACGTTTGTGGAACGTGTAATTAAATAATTTTGTTCGTGGTGGCCATAAAGTACTTTTTAATCGGCCCTTGAGGTCTTGTTCAAGTGAAACATTAAAACATGAGTTAATATGCATAATTACTTATTTTGTAAAACACTAATATTACTAAAAAATAAATAATTAATAAAAACTAAGATTACTCCTTGAAATGATTTTTGAATTACAAAAAAAAACGAATCCGCTTTAGGTATATTTAAGTCATAGCTTAAATACCTAAAGCGGAATAGTTTTTTTTTAATAACTATGTAATCCCAAGGGTTTCATATGTATATCCAATAAAATCACGTTATTTTAACCATACCATTCAATTTTAAACAAACCATCATTTATTCTTATTTTAATCCGTCTCCTAACGGCTTAACTCATCCGTAGACAAGTGTACAACAATGACACGTCTGTCTAGTTAGTAGCTACTGCATATCGTACCTTTTTTACATTTTATTAGTGTACTTACACACCGACCGATCTAATGGGCTACATAATGGCCCCAACACTTACTAATTCCATAGACATTTGTTTTAGAACACGTAATTTATCGGGTGAGTCAGCGGGCAAGAATTTTTAATTTAAATCTGTCAGATTTATGTAATGCTGTGAGGAATATTTCCATTTTAATCATATTGATGGGTAATTAAACTCAGTTGGTTAATTTTGTCAAATGGTTTATTCAAATGGAATTTGTATAGTGCAGTTATTATTTTTGAATTGATAACGTATTCAATAAATTGCATTTAATTGAAATGGTTAAAATCTAAAGATGATGAAAAAATGTAGGATGTTTTTCAAATTTTTACTTAAGCGAACTTTATCAGAAACTCGAATAAAATCGAATACAAGAAAAATGGCAAAGACCACCTACCATCAGGAAAAAAGACACATCATTCACCAAACAATGAAGATATAAATAACGGTAAAAACACATAAACCCCGCTACCCCCCGCCCCGTATTTGTTTTTACAACTTAAACACCACCCAAAGGCTTCAATCTTGATTTTATCGCTGCCGATACTCTTAATGGCTCTCCATATACGTCGTGATGATATCCCACAGCCAAAATTAAGGCTTATTTCTCTCAAAGAATTATATGCAAGTTAAAAATGACAGAGAGTAAAGATTAATGACGTCATTTTTTGTTTGTATGAGGCATGGATGAAGACGTAAAACATTACAACGTCAATTTCTTAACTGTTATGGCTGTTGTAATTAACGGTATGACAGATATGGACTCTAATGTGATTGGTAGTTGGCCATACTTGAAAATTTTATCTGATTTCACGAAAGCGATGCTCAACGGAAGCTACGATATTTTTTTTATCGTTGGGAAATTTTTCTTAAGTGATTGATGTCTTAATAATATTGTGGCCTTTTTTGTGGTTATTTTGAGGTCATTGCGGTTAGTGCCTGTCATGCCTTGTTTGTATAGTCAATTGATTTTGTGATGTGTAGCAATTAATCAAAAAACCTGATGCTATTTTGTAGTGAATGGTTTGGAAGAGAGGCGATAGGAATTTAATTATTAAGAGAGTTTTTTTTTAACGTGCCACCAGTCTGGTGTAAACTAACCATGAAGTTGGGATTCTATGTTTCAAAAAGTTGGGAATCCCTGTTTATTAGAAAACGTATTGTAGCACTGCTATAAGGAATATAATAGGCTCTTAACACGCTCTATTCACCCTAAACAACAAAGTCTTCCAGAAAACTTGTCATACGAAAACATAAATTATTCTTCCTCCATACCATTTCCACAGCGAACATATTTTAAAAAGCTGCGAACCCTCTTCGTGACCACGACCGTGAAAAGGGGAACTATTGTCCTGAATAAATTACAATGACACACGGGTGTATCAAAAAACATTTTTATAACCTTAAAATTACGTAGTAATAACAATAAAGGTAGTCCCCCAATTCATAATTTCATCGAAGCATGAAATAGTAGGAAACAAAGCAACCCGCTAATGATTCGGTCCAATGAACAAATGTCCGAAGTGTAGGAACATCAATAATGGACACCCTACTTTAACAAATGAGTGCGTTTATTTTATTGAACGTAATTCTTTCCATATTATCATCAATTTATAGAGTAATCATTATTAATAAAATAAATACTCTAAGTGGAGTAAAATGATGCATTCATACCATTAAAATCAAAATAATTATTAAGTATGTAGAAGGAATTATTTACGCACTATTAAATAAAAAAAAATTACAATTGGCTTGGCTGATTTTGCGTAGTCAACAATTCAAAATCGAAAAAACCCTACAAAACAATAAAAATTGGTAAAAAAAAAAGATTGCAACACGTAAATCAATAAACTTCAAATAAAACATGGTAATCAGACTACAATAAAACAACGGGCAGTAAAAATGTACTTTTATAAAAGCTTGCCTGTCGTGACTCACGGTAGAGCACCTCCCGATAATGGCGGGTACCGATGCCGATGTGTAATAAATGTCATTAGTAGTATCGCTTTTATGTTTTGTATCTGTACCTAATAGAGCACCGCCTTGATTGAGGACATCATAAAATTGAGAATTTTAAAAACAACATGTCAATCTATAATTGATAAAATAAAACTCATATAAGCTCAGATGACTGTAATGTCACCCCTTCTTACACAGGACTTAAACTTTAATAGCAAAATATGAGTGTAATTTTATGCACACATCAGCGTAAACCTTCGGGGCTTACAGGAATGATGTTATGTTTACTAGATTTCATGATTCATTAATTGTGTTATTTCCACATTCAGTATTGTCGCAAGATATATTGACGTTATTTAGGTAAGTACTTGATTCCACATTGCATTAAGTCAACCACAATCATCATCATCTTCCTACCCTTGTCCCATGTCACTTGGGGTCGGCGCAACACATTTTTCATCCATTTTCCATTCCCCTCTGTCAACCGTCACGCTATCATTTACTTCTTTTTCTTTCATATCATTCCTCACACAATCTATCCATCGTTTCCTTGATCTGCCGCTCCCTCTCCAGCCAACAAAATATATAATCATCACTATTTTAGTCACATGCGCATACCAAGTATAAGTCAACATAAGCAAAATCATTAAATCTGAAGCGATAGTAATGTCTTGTAATGTCTCCTCTCTTAAAACTCACTTAAATAATATTGTCTTCATGCGTAGAGAGTTCTCATTCCCAAAATCGAATAAAATAAATCAAAATACACCATGTCCATAATTAATTCACCTTCGAAGAGGGTTGAGCCCTTCTAATTACACATTGTAACTGCCGCCATTTAAAACAAGGAAGATATAATAACACACAGAACAGTACTGATTAATATTCGATATTAATTACACGGTGGGATAGAAACAGCTGCTTCTTACAATAGGTGTAAATGTGTAAAGTAATTATTGTACAGATAATTATCTATTGGGTAATGGTAAGCCATGTTTTTGTATGATTTGGGTGCTATTAACTACTGTATATGGTTTTGCCATTCATATAACTTGTAATTATCTTTTGACAGTAATTACAAACTACAAATAGATCTAAAATATTAATATGTACGTATTCATGTGTAAGTATCAAAATGGGGAAAAAAATCACACGGCGTCAAAAAAATCGTCCAAATCACTGTCAATGGGAAAAGTGCCCAGAAAGCTGGCAGCATTGACACTTGAAATTTCTTTAATAAGTTAAATTTTTTAACTCAACTTTCAATAAAACAAAATTTTGTAACGTGGGCGTTGCAAGCGGTTATTACCAAATTCCCATCGAAATGAGCTTACATAGACGACGTATGAATAAGTAAGCTCACAGAAAAAATCCACAAGGTAAACGCACATCTCTTATCCACGGAGCTTCTTCACAATAATAAACGACAATCACATCGAAATCACATTACCAGTAGTAATGGCCGTTGTGCCAATAAGCCAATGCCACACATACACCCAAGAAGGCGATGTCAAGAGGGCACAAAACGCACGCTCAAGTAAATTCAGTGTGTTCCAATCATTTGACAAATATTTGACCAGTAATCGAACGCAGGTGGGAATGGTAACTGGTCTTCGGTTGTAAGTCATCGCACTGACAAGTGTGAATGGTACGAGTATGTGTGGTTCCTATGCTAATCTTGGGATAAGCAGTTTGATTGTTGTGCAAGTTTTCGGTAAGAAACTTGTTTTTTGTGATAAAAGTGTTAGCTGTGGGAGACATGCAACTGTTTTCTAAGTGTCGTTTAAGTACCTAACTGTACTTACAAAATTCCACTTTGAATACTTAGATGAGGTTTTAGGTTAGCGAAATTTTAATATACCGGCAAGAGCCCCGGCAATAATGATAAGAATTACTTAAGTATTTTAAATTCGAAAGTAAGTTTGTTTGTTTGTTACCTTTTCACGCCTAAACCACTGAACCGATCATCCTGAAATTTTGCATTTACGTTGTCAGGTGTACAGAAACAGACTTAAAAAAGTACTGTTCCCGAAGAAAACAACAATAACATTCTTATAATAATAGATGGCGCCACGTATCTTTCGAATCATGATTGAATTAAGTATATTATTATAGAAACTTTAGTATTGTGTTAAGTTTCTTTAACCCGAATTGATTGTCAAATTCTAAATTAACGCGAGCGAAGCCGCGGCCAAAAGCTAGTACATGATATGAAAAACATTAAAAAAAAATTAACATCTTAGATAGAAGTCGTAATAACTATCAAATCGATATACAGTAAACTCAAAACGCACTCAATCACACAAAACCATCCGAAAATATTATTTTGACATCCTCATCCGCTGCGACCACGACCCTCGCAATAAATAAATCAATAGTAAACAAAACGTTAGTGGCACAAGTACACTAAAAGTACCAAAGTACCAATCTATCAACCAATAACCGAGAGCGTTTACATTGTTTAGGGGTCCAATTAGTGGCAAGTGGACAGTGGTCCACCGCAATTCGTCCAATTCGGACCGTCCTCAATTGGGTACAGATTGATGGTCACTCATTACATACTTTAAAAAGTGATGGCTACTTTCATTGATGTTGCTGTTATTCACGCATATTAATTAAGAACATGAAAATAATGGTTATTGCCAAGACAGTTAAATAATTTATCCAGTACAAGCTTCGTTGCCACGGCGTTTTATTGGTTCCTGGGTATCTGTTTAGATTCTTAAATTGGCATGCGTAGCACGGCTATAGAAACAGAAGAAACGATCCGAAAGATGATAAATTTAGTAAAATTTTTGCAGCGCGAAGTCAAAAATTAAGAAAATAAATTATATGGAAAGACCGAGATACGTTTGTTTATTCTTTAGAAAAGAGATAGAAGTGGTCATAAATAAAAGCAAACGTGAGCAGAAAAGCTGTAAAGACCGGACGCGGAAAAAGCGGGTATGGTGGGTTTCACTAAAAAATCAAACAATTTAAAGACCAAGAAGAAAGTATTACGAAACCCACTACATACCAATTAAATTAAATTAAAGAAATAAAAATCTTCTCTTTATCGTACAATACAGCTTGTCATTGAGCGCAAATTGAACGGGTCAAGTGAGGGAAATGGATCATTGTTGCGCATGCGGGCCGAGGATACCTGTCCATCACTATTTTTAACATGAACTTTATACCTAACGTTTATGTGGAGGACGTCTGATAACTATGCTATTAATAACAAAAGGTCTATAGATAGTACTAACATTACGCCAATTACGTTGAAGTCCCGTCGAAAGAGGTCGAGCTTATAACAGAGCACAAAGCTACACCGAATTGCTACAAAAAAAATCCTGATCGAAAACATAATACAGTTGGCTTGAATCAAACCCAGGACGTCCTCAGTAATAGTGCATTTGACCAAGAAAATAAGAAAAAAAATTAAAGATAAAAATTATGTTTAAACTCTAGCAACAACAAATTATAATTATTAGAACCTCAAACATGTCATACGCGAAACCATTAAACAAATTAACCATAAATAATAAGTAAAGTCACAATTATACCACGTGTTCGCGGTCGATGCACTGCCATTGCGCATGCGCATGCATTCGAAATAAATGGCGCTTCTGGAGGAGCATCAGACGACCCCGGCGCAGAGAAGTGGCGCAGCTAGAGTGACTGCCAAGTAGCGGGATATTAGGCGCTTTGTACGATCAACACGAACGATTTGCATTAAATGATGATCCGAGATGCTGGTAGGGAAGTGGAATGCAATTCAGATACGATTATGGTGCGATTGAATTTAAATGTAATATCTATTTAATTCTGAACGTGAAGTGATAATGAGTCAATAGTTTAAAGTTCAAACACGATTCCCACGTGCTTTTTGCTGAATTGGACGCAAAGACCACTCGCGAAATTGTAAACAGTGTCAGCTAAGTTTAGAATTATCTATACTTTTTTCATATTATTATTCACATTATATTTCCATTGATTATTTTAGAACATCCTCAAACACTTCTTACCCTTCGTGGATCACAGACGTGAAATCATTATGTTATGTTCTTTTTAAAAAAATCCTATTTTCTTTAGTTCCATGGTCACCCTGCACGACCGATTGATTTATACTTATCAACGCGCAATGCGTTAATGTTGGCCGATGTTCTCGATACTAATGCACTCACAATCGAATGCATCGGGTACTCGGCACAATGCCACTCGATTCGATCCCCTTTTGTTTGAGTACGCCGAGTACAGCCACGAGCACCAACATTTAATAAATTCTCCGAAAATGTTGATTGCAATTTCATGTCGTTATAGTATTATTATAACATTGCAAACCCATACTATTGAATGAAATACTCAACACTTTATTGCACTACAAAGTATTTTTTTATTTATGTATGTACACAAAAACACATAAGAGCACAAAAAGGTACCGCTTGTTTCATTTAGTTTTTTTTTTCAGCGGACCTACTTGTATTTATATGATACCTTATAATTCTATGAGAACTGATATTATTTTGACCCTGTCACGACGGACAAGCAAAAAAAGTGAAACTAGTAGAAGACTAGAGAGGAGGTAGGAGGTAGAGGACAGAGGACTAGTAGATAGTTTGGAGTGAGGAAGCTTAAAACTAGACTTTTCACTCTTCTCTATCTTGTATGATAATAGTTTTCACACGACAAAATCGCTTTTGTTTTTTTTTTTAATTAGGATTAATGTTTAATTTTATAATATATACACTTATAAATTAAAATAACCTAAAGTAACAAACTAATAAATGCCGTCAAAAAACTCCTCAACGCTGTCAACTGGTGAAGGAAGAGACTGCCGCGGCGGCGCCGGCGCGGCGTTGCCACACTTTTGAATTTTTCTCATTCTTTCATGTAGGTGCTCGTGAGTGTACACCGAGTAGGTACATGGTAGATGAATGCCTGATGTTTACGATCGGCGCTCGGCAAACGTATCGAAAATCGATATTACTTGAATAGAGGAAGAACCGAAGAAGCGATGTTTTTGATGTCGGTGTTTAAAGAGAAATTATAGTTGTTTAATTGTTTAGTGGGATTACAAAAGAGAAATTGATTACTTAGCAGTTAATCTTAGATTGTGAAGTTCCACGACTTCTTGTAATTAGCTTTGAAGGGGAAATTCTTTGTTTAATTATTTTATTGACATTTGAAACATGCGTTATGACCAGTTGTACAGCCGCCAGCACATCAAGCCGAAACTGTCAAATTTTCCCAATCAACCTTGAACCTAATGCTTTAGCCATAAAGTTGAAAATCTATTAAAGTAATTTGACAGATTGTAGTAGCCTGATGTGTGGCGTCTGTACGTACCTACGCACGACGATCAATCAAGCTGTACGTACCAAATTAAGCTGATCTCTAATTGTACGGGAAGCTCATACAACGCGAGTCCATGTTATACTGGAAATGAGCGAAGCGAGCGACCTATGAGCGAAGCAAACCAGGGCCGGCAAGTATGTAAGGATCCTAACAGGAGTCGTTCAGTAGTTTCTGCTGACTCCCATGGGAAAAAGGTATGTATGTAAGAGACAAAATTCGTAAATAAAACACACTTGTAGGTAGGTACCCAATTTATAGAAATATCTGAAATGAGTACAAGAACTCGCGTAGGCTCAGACATCGTTCGGTTCAAATTCCGTGCTGCTAAACTAAGATTGCTATAATCCAAATTGAAGTTGACCAAGTTTAGAAATCAGCTCCTGGTTTTAATCTCTTGATTCCTATATCAACATAGTAATCTGACTACGATGTAGGTATTGAAGGCGCTAACTTGATTTACAGTTTCAAAATAATAATGAATTGAAGATTGTTTTACTAATTTTTTTTGTTTCATTTTTGGCAGTGTCCATTTTATTCATAAGCAATAATTTTTATTTGAATTAACACAAGAAGAGAAGAACCGAGAGAACCTGAAAAGCTACACAACCATCTATCTATTTTCACAGAATCTCAACAAAACAAACAATGAATTTAACATCTAAGTATTAGTAGAGCATGATCTATTTGATCTACAAAATATTTCATGCTCCAATTGTGGTTGGCAACTGAACACCACTGCACCCGCTGTGTGCACTGCGCAGTGGTGTGAGCCATCAAAGTTAACGTCAACATGTCAGGAATTGGGGCACTGTGGTTTAGCGTAGACGTTTTAGGGTCCTTTGTAAATGAAAGTAGTTAGCTGTCTTGGCTAATAACATGGAAGAATAAAACGTCACTTACAATCTGTGCTTCTGGTGAAGTCGTAAATTGTGCTTAAGATTTTTGATCTTCGTGATAAAAGAAATCTAATTCAAACCAGCCTTTGTTCAAATTCTTTAGTATCCAATTATCACTATTAAAATTTATAAACATTAGTTGATAATTGGTAACCTACATCACACCATGAAAAACAACAGGATTTATTGCATCAATAGTTTTTGCCAAGCCCAGGGTTTGGCAAAAACTGTTGATGAAACATAATTTGACAAAAACGACGCATTCATCTTGATACTCACAACTTTGGTATCTACCATAACATAGGTATGTATCTATCTATATACGAGTATGTACATATCTACATAAACCGAGCCAACAAAAACTCTACCCTTACTTTAAACTCCTCTAATAACCTTCAAAAGCTCAACTACCTTTAAAATTACATGTAAAATGTCAAATAATTTCGATTGACATTCAAAATCACCTTCAATTCCCACGAGGACATACATATGCACATACATACATAAGTACAACATAAGCTTAGTAACTGTAGATACATAACTAGTTTTGCCAAACGCGCCTGTATTTGTTTAAAACCGGTTTCCACTGATGTCATTTAAACACTTGAAGAATGAATATTTTGACGGATTATTTCATTACATGTCTTTTTTATCTCATTTGATCGTTGTTGTAAAAATTGTTTCTGAGCCAGGTTAGAGATTCTGCTTAATTTGACTAAATACGAGCACGAGTGTAACTTCAAGGTTAAGCTGCGCTTACCGAGGTCGGTCTTTGGATGGGTGACCATCCATTACATACCAAGTTTCCTCCATACCTCAAACACGTTACACGTCCTGGCTGTCATTTGTGTTCAGTTGTTTCAGGTAGTGTAAGTGGTCCGAAAATCTGACATCCAGTATTACCAAGGAATATTGTATTATCCAGTACTAACTGGGTTTTGGAGGTCTGATACGTTTTCGCTATAAGTGTTTTCTGATCAGAAGAAGGCACCTACCCGGATTGTGTAGTTGATAGAATTCTCCAGTCTCCTCAAGACTCCTCACCAGTCTATCGACCATCATCAAACAAAATCTACGCCCAATTTTAAGAAAACATAAACCAAGACTAGAAAACCAAGTGTTTACAAATCTATCCACCGAAACTTTCACACGCTAGTTCTGCTCATTTCCTTAAGGAGACTAGGCATGAAATGACACATCTTCGGAATCCGTTCGCGGATACGCGATCAAGCGGAAACAGTGTCGGATTGCGTCCGCGCTGACGGAAACACTCGCCCCTCCCCTTTGAAGTCCGTCAAGTTCTTTCATCTCAGCCATTTCGATAATGGATTTAAGTATACGGAAATCAACATCGTTTATCTTGTCTTGTTGAGTATTTGGGATACTTAGTTCAGTTAGGATTAAATTAGGAAATAATTTACTCCTTTCGTAGTTTTGGGATCTTTTGTACAAAGATCTTAAGGATCTTTTTACTCTACTGTACTCTTCTTTCAACAACATCCATCCAGCGTATGGATTCTACCCAGTTAATGACATTGGGCTCGCTCCTTATAACATCGGACTTAAACATAATGGCGACATAAAATGTGCTATAGATACGGATTACAGGTCTAACGTTGTTATGTACTGCTTCCCTTCTCCTTAAATTTTACAAAAAAGTAAATCTTTTTATCCCCAAAATGTTTTCATTTCCTAAACATGTAGTACCCAGACCTACTCATCAAAATTCATGATCAACTACTATCTATGGAATCAAGATTACAATGTGTTAGACACATAACCCTTGTTATCTCGTTATCTCCGTAATAATCTTAAAGGGTACGCGTGCCAACAAGTCTTCCCAATTCCACCAAATTCACACATCTCTGTACAGATTCGTACGCGTTAGAAAACATTTAGCTAGCGGTGCCGGATGTGGCTCATTTACGAAATAAACCCACGCCTTTATTCGCTGCTAGACAAATATAAGCATGCGGGTGGAGATCCACTCGAAGCTATAGAGAAGCGACAGAAGATAGCATGGATTGTCAATTTTAAGAAGCTAAAAAGAACAGGCGAATCGAAAAGCTACTCCTTTTTGAAGTCTGTTAATGAAATTTGAACAGGCAATATGGACATACGACAAATAAAAACAATTTTAAACTAGAATAGTTTTCAAAGAATGATTAAATCAAGCCAAGGCTAGTTTTCTGATTGTTACAAGAAACATCGCCAAAAAAAAAACCTTAAAACTTGTTTTAGATGAAAAAGGTGAAAATCAGCATTACATTCTTTGCAACGACTCAAGAAGGCAAATCATATCATACAATTCACCTAAAACAACCAAGTATTGGAGAATAAACTCACTATCTGTGACTAATAAAGTAATCTGAGTATCTGACTAATCACCAGACGGAAACCGGTGTTTAAATTGCCAATTAGATTTAATAACTTACCGTGGTAATATTCTCCTATACGTCATATTCATAGTATTGGATAGAGTAATAGTCCATGTGAATAATAATATTCATATTAACGGAATGAGAGAAGTGAAGCGACTGGTATCACCGTAGTACCTACAACACAATCTTTATGTTTTAATGTGGGCGAATAAACATAGGTTAGCACACAGGTTGTCCGAGCTAATTTGGAAATAGTCGCCGTATAGGAAGTGGCGGCTAATATCCGAGAGTTTATTATTCAAACGTTTATCTTTTATTCATTAGAGCTCAAAGCCGATTTATTACTTGTTTGGGTTTGTTTTCATTAAAAGATTGGATTGGAGATACTGCACCAGATTTCTGTATCTTAGTTCTGCGATAGCCCACATTATTGTTTACTTATTTGTTCCATGGTCTGCAGCGATTCAGATTAACATATAAGTATTTAAGTAACTTGACAGCTTTTTAGTCTTCTGTTGCTGGAGGCTGGGCCTGGCGTTGGCCTTTTTTCATGCTCTGTTTGTGAAAGATAGATCAGAATATAATTATTGTACTGACCTTTTTACACAGTTCTTTTGCATTGTTGCTAACTCTATGGGCACATACAAAGGCGGTCTTATGCTACTTTCTTACCAATAATCAAAACAGTTAATGATAAAACAAGCTTATTTTATACCTATGGATTAAGGAGTAAATTGCGCACTCAAATCAGCCCCTCTTATCTGCTTACCTACCGTCCCGTTCCCAATTATTTTCATAACTTAGAGCACCTACTCTGCATACCATAATTCCATTACGAAATCGCCCATCACGACATAATAAACTAAGTGAAATTACGTTGAATCAATAAGTTGGTTATTATTGACAAATCAACGCGTCGGTTGCCGGGTTGCCCACGCGCGGCCGTGGTTGTCGCCCACACTAATCCCACGTGTGGGCTTAGCACACCGCTGACAGTCTACTATCACAATTCGACTTGTTTCGGGTGTTTAACAACCTATAAAGTGGTGCGTTTTATTTGAGCGTACTGAGTAGGTATGTTCTGTTACTGCGAGCGATCCAAAAGGTGCTTGTTTTTTTCTATTGGAATCATAGATTTAACCTATTAATACGACAGCAATAAAATCAAGAAACTAATTTAGCATACAAAATGACCACAATCTTTTTTGTGGGTGTGTTAAGTGTTGAATGAACAAAAACTAAGTTTTGCGGTTGAATCTTTCGACATTGGTTTCTGAAACACATTTCATTTCGTGCATCACTTGGCTAAGGCAGAGGGTGATTGTGGAGAAGCCAGAAGTGATGAAGAGGAACACTGTGTGGTTTTAGTTAGTAAGAGCCTGACAGACCCCTCCGCTGCCTTAAGGATTTCTACAGGTAATAAAGACAGAGGTAGGCGGCATCTCTAAATCTTACTTCAATGTAATCTCTTTCTTTCTTACATCCATTGACACTTGACACCCATACATTTAAGAGTTTGCTAATCTAAAGTCTATACACCTCTCGAGTTTCCTAATCTGCCGTCTAAAATGTCCATTCAAGTCCAAAGTCATCTGGTAGTTCGTATGCGCGTGCGCAAGTCTCGCTGTATTTGGCGCGCGACAGATGCCGATCTCGCACGAACGCTCGCCGTGATCTCGAGTCGTGTCGTGGAAGACATACGGATGGCTTGTACTGTTTACATGTGACTAAACGGTAGGAGGACTGTGTAGTACTTCCGTGTGATCAGCCTTCGGAGAATGTTAGATGCTACCAGTTATAGAGGCTGGGAAGAAAAATCTTTGAATCCTGGTTCGATGATTTTAGGAGATATTTGTGAAGGGGGAACGAAATAGTCTAAATTACTTGAACGTGAGAGAACGAACATCTAAAAAGCGCGTGGATTTTCGATATCGTCAAGGCCGCGGGAACCTGGATGAAGGACACACGGAATCGAGAACTATAGCAGAAGATAGAGAAGGCTTATTCCCAGCAGCAAAAAAGCAGAAGCAAATGGAGAGCAGAAATAGCTAAGTAAATGAGAATAGCTGCCCCTGCACCTCATAGCTACTTTATTACTGTTATTGTTATCGTAGGACTGTTATATGATTGCAGTATACTTTATCAGTCTAGACTGGACTCTACGGTCAATGCTGCCCTCCAACATTAGAATGAAGGTGGTCTTAGGTCTAATATTATTAGTAAAGTGTCAGCTAGTGTACCAAGTAGATATCAGAAGTAGGATATTATAATATGATCACTAGGCGATTTGCACACGGCAGCGTTCGACGAGCAGTGTCGTGTGAAAAGTCACAATTATTGCCTAATACCTATATTAAACTTAAAAACATATTAATAATCCATTAACAATCTTGCAACAGGCTGTGATAAAGGAACAATTGATAACAAGAAAAAGTAGCTGATAAGAGAAAAAAGTGCCGACAATTGTTTACAGAAGTCACCGTCGATTACAAAGGCGCTTGTGAAATACAACACTGTTTGTGATTAGATATGGGCTAGGGCTGTGCCCTTCGCTGGGATGTATCGATAAAAAATAATTTACACCTTTCATTGTGGTATGTTTTGTATGTGTATGTAATGATTTGTTTTTTATTTTATTTAATACTTTTTGTAAATATTTAGGTACCTATATTTTTTCAACAGATAAAAAAACTAAAATAATTGTTTAACCAATTAAAAAAAAACAAATCTTTAAAAAGAACCTTGAAATTATTCTTTTGTATGAAAACTGCAACTTAGAACTGGTTTCTGAATGGCAATTGAAACTCAAATTAAGCCCACAGCTAAATTGAACACATGTCGATTTTAAATGTAAACATTATCAGTAGTTTGTTTTTATCCATTCATTCAAGAACGTATACTTTATTCATAGTCTGTTAATAGACACTTATCTATAGCCCAGCATCTACTACTGCTATTTGAAATTTAATATCATTCCTATGCATTTCTGCAGCCATAATAGATATTCGTTTGTTGGTTAAGTTTTTTTTTATTTCCCATCGGATCGTAAACTAGCTATAACAATCAAGAGCTTTTGGACATTTATTTTATTTATATCGCAGCTTAATGTACTAAAATCAATTCAACACTTGATAATGTAACTCTAGAAGATTTTAACAACATATGAGAATCGTGAGAAAATTCTATAAATAATAAATCGTTTTGAATTAACTTCAACTTTTAAAGTATCATAAGTCCAAGCGTGAAATTCGATAAAGTCGCCATTTTTTTAATTTAATTAATGAAAATTACTCAATCAAGTCGTTAAGTTTAACTGTGTAAAAGTTTTACAAGCTTTAAACTAGCTTGCGACAGAAGTAACGGTAACCGATAAACTGTTTGTAATTGAACTTAATGATTGTTTATATTGAAGGTTTTCTTCTTAAGTTAAAAAGGTTGTAAGTAAAATTTTGTATTTACAATAAACAAGTCTGAGTTTTATTTATAATGGACTGGGAGCCCGGTTTAAGTACCTAAATAACTAAGTTATATGGAATTATAATTTAGAAACATGGGATTTTTTTTGTATAGTAATTATTTTTTGCCGTTTTTTTTTTCTTTTCCTATACTGAGTCCCACAGCTGGGCAAAGGCCTCCTCTTTCTCCTTCCAACCCTCATTTCTGGCCACGTTTGCCCGCAAACATGATCATATCCGTTTAATGAAAGTAAAAAAAAAACCGAAGCAAATCTTTCAAGTATAATGCAAGTTATTTTTTGTGTGATTTTAACACAGATGCTACGAGTACCTTTAAAAAGTAGTCATTAAAATAAAGAAAATAAGAGATTTTATAGTGTAAGTAAGTTAAAATTCTTTCTTTACATTCCATGACATCGAAGAATCCACATTACCGATACCAGTATTGACACAATATCGATAAATTATCGATATATTATCGACATAACTGCGTCCCTGGTATTCGCGGGGTATTCGTCGGTTATCAGCTGTGAACTCTCTTATCTCTGAGAAATTGTACGCAGCTTCCGGGTACCCGAGATCTTGGCTTATTGAGTAATAAATCCTTGAAAAAACAAGACGGTTGACTTTCATGTTGAAACGCTGTTTGTGTTAGTTAGTTAAAAGTTTTAATAATTACTAATTAGTGCCTTTTGATTTCTTTATACAGGTTTTGCCCAGCAGTGGGACAGTAATAGGCTGGTATAAATATTATAAATGTCTCGACATACCTATACTTTTTAATAACCATATTATTACGACGATTATCAACTTTTTTAATATCGAACTAACTACAACAAACCCAGTCAGTTTATCTCTCCACACAAAGCTTTATTAGAGATACACTAACAACAAATCACCATAACCAAATTAAGGACAAATTCCGCGATCAAAATTCGAGTTTGGCACCGCCTACATGCGCTTACGCCTACGTCACGACTTACCAATCGATCGTTAAATACACAGCTAAACTAAACTGCTAAACATGCTCCAGTAACCGAAGGGTTAAGTCGAAAGGTTACTACAGAATTAGCGTAGCGAAAGTTCACTCACAGAGTGAATGAATCATTCAGAATGAATGTTTTGAATGCATGATTCACTGGCGATTTCTTTATGGGGCAATCAAATTGGATAACATGAGTGTTAGCGCTTGAGGCGTGCATTTATGTTATTTGTGGTTTGTTGCTTCGCCTCAGGCTTTGTTTAACCATTGGATGATGCATTTTACTTGCTGAGTGAATCAGGTGGAGTTTTAGGTTTACTGTATTTTTCTATTTGAACGCAAAAAAAATAAAAACCGGCCAAGTGCGAATCAAACTCGCGCATGGTTCTGTTTTTATGAATTGTATACTAGCTCATGCCCGCGGCTTCACCCGCGTAAGTTCGGTAATTGTCCCACGGGATCGCACTACCGGGATAAAAAGTATCCTATGTGTTAATTCAGGTTATAAACTATCTGTGTGGCAAATTTCATTCAAATCCGGTCAGTAGTTTTTGCGTGAAAGAGTAACAAACATCCATCCATCCATACTCACAAACTTTCGCATTTATAAATATTAGTAGGATATACGGACGGATGGACAGACAGACGGACACCGGAGGCTTAGTAATGGGATCCTGTTGATTACCTTCGGGGACGGAACTCTAAACTGGGAACTGAACTGATCACGACTGTTACGCCTGAAAATTTTGGCAACGTTTTTATACATGTAGTATGTTTAAGGAACTTATGTTTAAGTCTCATGTAATAGGGGACAAACCTATTAAGTAGGGGAGACCGGGTACAAAAGTAACGGCGGGTCGAAAGTAACAAATGCTCTCTAGATTTATCCAATGGGCGAACACCGCTTAGCCGCCGTCAGGCGATAGCCGGGAGCGCCCCCCTCATTGTATTCAGTCGCCGCGTGCGCCGCGCGCTTTTAGGCTGCGTGACAGGACGCTACGTGTTTTCACAAATCAAAAGTAAGTTTTTCGACATTTTTTCATTAAATGTTTACGTAGTCTTAAAAGGATGATAGTAATCTGAATGTTTGCATATCCATTCTTGATTACAGTGATTGTACATTGCTTAAAATCATTTTTATGTAGCACGTTCCGTTTTAAGATTATGTTGCACGTTTTGACAAAAATGTAGACGGGTACAAAAGTAACATAGCCCTATGGGTACAAAAGTAACGTGTTACTTTTGTCCCCGTAATGATTTAATTATCTATCATATTTTTATGTACATCTTTACTTCAACAGAATGCCGCGACAACGCATAAGAACTACTGAACGAGGAATAATAATTATCGACACGGAAGTGTATTGAAATGCGGCTGAAAATTGAATTGTAGCTCAAAAAGGGATTAAACAAGTAGGTGCCATAACCTCAACAGAGCGTGGAAAATTAGTAACTGTTGCTGTTGCCATTAATGCTCAAGGAGGACACATTCCGCCTTTTTTCGTATTCCCACTGAAACGATTTCAAGACCACATGATACGTGAGGGTCCTGTTGGTTGTGCTGGAGCTGGGAATGCTAGTGGATGGATGCAGGATGCAGAATTTTTACTGTTTCTACAACATTTTCAAAGACAAGTCAAGCCCACAGTTGATCAAAAATGCTTGTTACTGCTCGACAACCAAATAAATAAATAATTTGTTGATTTACCATGATAATATTGTATTCATTACCAACCCCTTTGTCTTGTTACTTTCGACCCACAACGTGTTACTTTCGACCTGCCTACGTGGTCGAAAGTAACAACTAACGATTTTTTTTTAAATTTCGTTTATTAATATAAAACACAACATAATATAATAAATCGAGTTGCTAGTGTAAAGAATATAAACTGAATTTAAATATGGTTATATTAATTTAATGATAACAGTAACACCCAGTCAGAAATCAAGGTAAAAGTACAAAGTGTTACTTTTGTACCCGGTCTCCCCTACCCTAAACAAGGCAACTACAATTTGCTAAAATCTAGGAATCGATCACAAGAAACGACGACGCAGAAAAAGGATATAATTAAGCTCAATTATGACCGGAATGGATATTAGTTCATGATGTGATAACACTCTCTCAAACAACCAAACAGGATATAATAGAAAACAAATTTAATTACAAACTCATTTTTTTACCAAACCCGGAACATCCATTCAAAATCTTTGATCGTTCTAAATATACTACTACCTACATAGCATTACGGCGAAATCCATCCACTTTCTCATGGACATTAAAAACATCGATGTGGGTTAAGAATCGAATCACGCGCACGCGTTAACTGCGCGCGCGCATCCTGTGCGTCGTAAAGTCCATTGTGATAATCCGGATACTTGCCGATTTATTTACACCGAGATTTGTATTGTGATTCACTTATTTTTTTATCGATTATTTAAGAGGTTATGCACCTTTATACAATAGATTCAAAGATAATTCGAATTTTAATATGATGTTTGGACATTTCCAAAGGAGATTAATAATTCCCAAAGGTAGCCTTTTGAATGAAATAAATTCGCTTTGTAAATATTTCTGAAGTTAATTTCACTTAACGTCAAGTCCTTTTAAGTTAATACTTGACAGTTAAGTGATTTATTTTAACCGGCTCCTTGGCTTTACGAATTTTATATTCACAAATAATAAAGCTTGATTGTCCAGAACGACCAGAACTCCAGACCGGTAACAGGCAAAACCTATTTTAAAACCCGTCTTTTTAATATAAGGGCAACACTGGGCAAAATTTGTGAGATGGTATCACTAAATTACTAGGCACTATGGCAATAACAGAAGGGTAGAATAAAACCTCTTTAACACAGTTTAAAATGGCCATCTAACAAAGCATTTATGTCTAATATGAAGTAAGGGCATTACTCGTCCTGACAAGACACATACGTCCATCTAGCGAATGAACAAAGCGCAGTGGCTGCGCAAGAGTCGGTGGAGACACGAATGGAATGATTACAGAATGTTAACTTGGAACAAAATCCTATTAAAAGCTTTTACATGATAGAGGGGAAGACCTTAGCCAAAGGCTTGAAGTCCGAGACTGCATTGGTTTAAGAATAACTTTGGCATTTTAAAAGCTATCTTGTAAGGATTAAACAAAACAGAAAGCTATCTTGTAAGGATTAAACAAAACATTTTCTGCGGATAGAACTCTTGATCCGACTCACAGATACCTATCAAACAAGAGTTCTAACAATTCTAATTAATTAGCTAGTCTTGAAATTAGCTGTTATAAATAAATGACTGATAAAACATCAGCTAATGAAATGACCTAACATAAGATTTTTACAAAAATGATTCCAAAATAGTATCTGGAAATCGCTCTATCGCACTTAAGTTAGCGGTTAGAGAAAACTCTTTACTGGGTTAAGGTCACCTTATAACATTGTTTTGTTTGTTTTGAGAAAAAATGGTGATTGGACCTTCTGCCCCTTCAATTCGTGGACCTGTGCAAGAGTTCGTATAGCCGCATAAATCAGGCGCGCGTGCGCGGTAGCTGTCACGCGCATGCGCACCGCGACACACGTCATAGGGACATGCACCCTCATCTGCTCGTGATTTTCGTTGGAGACGTTAAAATGAACGGCTGTTCGTTTGAGCAAGATGGGCTCTAACTTAAAAAAGTATTTTATGCTTCAGCAGGAACTATGGAAAAAAGCTGTTGAATGGTTCATAATGACATATTTTGGAGGAGACGTTGAAGAATTCTAAAGGCCTAGCGCTGAATCGTGACTGATGGAAGGAATGGTGTGAGGCCTTTTTTACCACGGGTCGTGGTAAAAACCGAAAGTTTCAGCTTGTGGAAGAACTTGAAATATAACTCCGTCTCCACATTAACGCAAAAGTATTCAATAAACTTTATCGACCAATCATACAGCGAATATTTACGTACAGACCTCCATTGAATAGTACTATAAATTATGTTATTAATAAAGCTCGATAAGAAGTGCATGAATAATGTCATAAAGGTAGCAGAGACAGGCACAGTCTTATTGATTTCGTTGCTTGATGCATAGCCATGATCTCATGTTATGAGGATTAATATTGGACATTGTTCTGTCCAGGATGAAATATGGATGGGTGGTACTGGATAGAAATGAAGTGACTGCTGATAGAGATATTGGGAGTATACTAGGTGTGAACAGACCCTTCGCGAAGCCAACCAAACTAAGTAAACTCTACGCAAAAATTATTGTTGGAAAATGACTTTTTTTGGGGTGAAAAATCACATTTCATGGTAGGGCTCAATGTAACGCTCTCAAATCATTGTGTTGATGGATGCATTGAATAGTACGGGGGCCATGGAGGTATTTAAAGTAAAGTTATAACATTAAAAACCTATGTTAAAAAAAATATCCAGCTGTGGACTGCAACAGGCTAAATGAAATGTTTGAAGATGATGGTCCAGTTGTGGTTCTGTTCCGTTTGGGTAAAGGTGAGCGATATTGTTATTGTAACGTTCTGGAGCAATTTATGGCAATACGGGTGGCTTGGTATAGGACTTCATTTTGTGAGATTAAATCGGTTGGAAGCATGTGGGCCAATGTGGGTCATGTTAAACTTCTACGTTGAATTCGGACATTAAATTCGATAGCTTAGTTACAGTAACTTTATTCCTCTACAGCATTGATATTATATCCAAAAATAAATAACAGTGCTCTACTGTTAGTTCTTTGTTAGATGATGAACTAGTTCGCGCCTTTAGATTGAGAGTTCACAGCGCACGAGGTCAACTTACAAGTGCATTCCGAGAGTTGATAAAACAAAGTGCATATTTGCAAATACGAGTTTATATAGAGTAATCTTATTGACTTGCGTGGACTACCTACTATTGGTATGACTGAATTTGTCTAGAATAGCTATTTTTTTCGGACTTAATGTCACGTAACTAAGGAATGTTGCGTACAACAACAAAAAAACAGAATCATACAGGGTAGTGATCCTGGTCCAATTGTATTCAATATCTACGACGGAAACCATTAAAATATAATAGGATGGCTTGCGTAGAAGTTACATATTCATTCGCCACTTGAAGACCAAGACTCCCATTTAAAATCTATGGGGAACTCGCAAACATTGATAAGGAATAATACTTTCTAGAGGTGTACCTTCAAAGACAGTAAACACACAGTATAATAAAACAGGTACTCACGTAGATTCTTATCGAACTGCATAGGAGTGCACTTGTCCAGGGTGCGCTCGTTCCCTTCATTAGCATAGTTTCTGAACCCTGGCTGGCAGCGGTAGACCGCGCCAGGTTTCGACACGTTGTACTCGTAGGGAGGCCACGGCTCGGCTTCGGGGGCACCCACCAAGATCCTAGAGAAGAAGAGGAGGTGGAGTTAGATATGATTGATGATATTCTCACTAGCATTCTCTTTTAGGGCAGGCCGTACGGCGGTCGCTCATCTTAGAAATCTTATCAAAATCAAGAGATATTAATTAATCATATTAGCCTGAGGCTTAACACTTTTTGAACGCAAAATAATATTACGACAATCCTCCCTTCTCTATTACCTAATGTTTTAGCATCAAGGAAGAAGTAGCACCTACAAAATCCACACCCAGCAGCACAATTATTCGTAATATTTTCATGGGAAATAACAGTTTACACTTCCGTAAAAAGCCATTAGAACTCAAGACATTCCACGAACAAGCTAACATTAAAGAAGCTTAAAATTCTAGAACACGTTATCTCAAAAAGATCTACACTAACACCATACCTAGCAACACAATACCCCATAGTACACCCATAAGTATCAACCATATCCTAACGACCAGGACAAAGCTATCACACCATCATAGCTCAGGAAACGGGTCAAACAATCAGACGACTCCTGGCACTGAGCCAGCACGCAAATAGAGCGGGGTTCAATCCCGGTCGGGTACCTCGCCAAATTGTATTTCTATACGGTGAATCATGTGTGACGTGTGGTGTGTGTCTGTTCATCTGTTACTGTGATGTCATGGTGGTTAGAGTCATTTGTTATTTTGTAACGTTAGATTTTGGACATAGTGATGATTGTGAACCATATCATCTTTACGTTCAATCGCCTCTCCAGAAACGATATTTGGACCGTGAGACAGATGATATGGCTAGAAAGGATCATCAAGAAGTATGGAAGAAAACATGCTGTGCTGACCCCAGGTAAAAAGATGATGCGATAAGGTCAGGGGAATGTGCATTGTGGCAATCGGCCTTAGTACCATCTCAGTGACTAGCTTAGTAACATTGTTAACTACGGCAAAAGATAATTCTGTGGAACATTCAAAACGAAGAAGTTCAAAACACTTCTATACTTTTTTAATAAAAGTACAACCATTATTAATTCATAGACTAATATAAGAATCTAACCCAGGCAGGAGTCCTGTGATAGATTTTCTGCTGCCCAGAATACAAAATAACGTTGGTAGTCATACTTATAGAACCGTACAATACTGACGACATTTAAGTTTCTTTATGCTCAAGAATAATAACTTAAGATAAAATGAGTTGCAAAGATAATTCAATATCCATAAATAGCAATGACTAAGATATAAAATGACTGAATAAGATTAAAATAACTAAATGATCAGACTCTAGTAAAATTATCTTTATGATTAAATTCATGCTTCAAATGAACGCCCAAGGAGATTCGGGCAATAAAAACAGCATTCAGCAATATTGTGCAAATGTGCATTCACTCCTCTATAGATTTAATTTAAAGTATGTTATTAAAACCTAATAAAACTGAATACATTTGCAATATATGTATGTAAATAGAATAGACTGAGCAATAAAATTATACTTATAAATGAATTTTGAAAGACTCTTATGCTGTCTGTTCTACAGGTTAAAAATAAACTAGCTAGCGAAACTCTAATCTAGCCTTTGGTAGTCAATTTAATTTGACTTTTTTATAGTTTAACATAGCTAGTGCTGCGGTTTGGAAGTTAAGAGGTAATAAAGAATATTACATGCATACAAGATACGCGCGAAAAACATAACCCTTCCTTGGCAGTCGGGTCAAAATATGAATGATTTTATCTATCAACAGAAAAACCTCCTGTGTGCCCAACGAGTTTTGGACTCTGTTGGGAATAATTGTGTTTTAAATATCTTTGTCACCAGGTGAAGTTAGTTCAGTTTACAAATTCAAATAGGTAGTAAACGAACTCGCACTAGGCCCTCAGGACTCTATTTTCGTAACCAACTGCCCCTACTCCCATAGATTATCACATTCAAACTCCATCTCCACAAATCGATTACCCCGAGACACTCTGACACATCAAAGTTGATATTTTTACGTCTCCTGCCTTAGGTAGGTACTGAGGTGAGGTGTGGAAATAGCCCACTGGAAATAGTCCCCTTTCCGGCGCCAAGAATAGACGAGTCACTGGCGCTTATCAAGTGTGGGGGAAATGAGGACGTATGAGAGGTGAGATTATAGGTGTGTGGATTATCTTGTGTTTACTGAAGCAAGTTACACAACATCACGCCTCTAATTTCTAAAGGGTTAGGCAGAGGTGTACCTAATAGTACGCGCACATTACGCCACTTATATTTAAGTCCCGTGTAATAGGGGGCGATCCTTTTGTCATCTACCGGGCATAAATCCAGACTCCATGGCTGCTACTGAGAGATTACTGATGGAAAAACCCAATAGCCCTTTGCGCGACCCGGGAATCGAACCCAAGACCTCCTGCTCAGTAGTCTGGCGACCACTAGACCAACGAGGCAGTCGCTCCAGTAAAGTGTAATTACGAAATGAAGAAGCTAATGGAGACATTACCTAGATCAATGAAAATCCCTATAGTGTGCCTATAGTCATATTTAGGCCCACTGATCACAATCACATGGGTTTAACGCAACACATATATTTTAAACTAGCTCATGCCCGCGGCTTCACCCGCGTAAGTTCGGTAATTGTCCCACGGTATCGCACTACCGGGATAAAAAGTATCCTATGTGTTAATCCAGGTTATAAACTATCTGTGTGCCAAATTTCATCCAAATCCGGTCAGTAGTTTTTGCGTGAAAGAGTAACAAACATCCATCCATCCATACTCACAAACTTTCGCATTTATAATATTAGTAGGATCATCATTAAATCTGTGTCATGTTAAAACAATTGACCGAGTCGTGGTGCAAGCAGCCTTAGGAATTATTTATTCTGAGAAATATGAGTTACCTAAGAATCCTGTGAATAAGAATCGGTGAGTTTTAAAAATACTACTTACGCTGTTACGTCAACATTTCTGTTTGTTTGTGACCTTCGAAATTAAGTAAGTATTTATTCTGATGTCATATCCATTTATGCCTTCCAACATATGACTGGATTTCCCGCTGAAAGAACAGAAGTCTTCATTCACTGGCTTCTGACTAACGTCCCTGACTCAACTCAAACAAAGATTACAGTACCAAGTACTTATATAACTCAACCAAACGGACTCTATGGAAGGTGTAAAAGTCCGTACAACCTCTAACAATGTATGACATAGCTAATATTAATCAAAATCAGTAAAAAAGGAGTCACCGTGGTCGGCAGGTGGCCGGCGCCGCGCCACAGTGAGTCACCTGCCAGCCCTAATTTTGTCGCCGCCGTAATGACCCGCGCGGTCTGTACTTAGCCATATTTGCTACACGCCACATTTGCGCGAATGTGCCTTCACACCTGCGACACTTCCCGGATCGGTTGACGACTGAAGGCTGTCGATACGTAAACTTTGATGAAAGAAAACCGATAAATATATGAGGTCATGCTAATTACTGTAATTTATTGAATATCTAATGAACTTGGCCGTTTTTTTTCAATTTGTAAAAGATATAAATCAGGAAACAGAAAACAATAGAAGTGTGTTTTTCATAAAGAATATCATTAAAGAGAAGAAGTTCCAAATCACAAATCAATTTATTGCAATTTTACATTATCTGTGACAACGGCAGTGGCAACCCTAACCCTGCGGACGAATTTAACCCTGCAAGTGCAAGTGTGTGCAAATGTCGGCACCTGCGCAGGCACAGCTCGTACAGATTATAAAACCGATACCGACGAACGGAAACAGAACGGCGATAAAGTTTGACAGTTACTGCGCTGACTACAGTGTAAACTTAATGTAAGATGTGCTAACTGCTCACACTGTTAGGTTAGACTAGGATTCTAGCCTGGGAGATGCTTTGCTGACTAAAATTAATCTTCCTATTCAGGAGATCGCTCCATAAAAACAAATCGCAATGTATCTCAGCTTCACAAGCTGTAGAGAGATCGTGATCTGATTCAATTTGATTAAACATTGCAAAAGATCCTCGTTTTAAATGTTGTTAACACACCATAGGATTAACTATCTTGTTGCCACAAAATATACATCAACAAATCAGTATTGAAAGACTTTACCCGAAGCAATACGTCTAATTTCTAACGAATAGAATCAACCATTAGCTACCCCAGTATTCCATGACATTTCACAGAGGCGCCACTTCGACAAATGTCAAATAAACGTCAAAAATAAAACATTGTCATTTGTACAAAGATATTCTGGTTTCTGTATGGCAACATTGTATTTTCCTGCTATGTAGGTATAGTCCGAAGGGGCTATGCCTCGGTGAAATGGTTCAACGGTCAACTGTAAAACCGTTTCCGACAGAAAGGCGTGCCGCGACTAATCTGCCAATGTAGCGAACATGACTAGCTGAACTTAGGTTGAGTTGCGACTAACTGTATTTCAGAAAGAAAGCAAATATGATTTTCTTTATTCGACTTTTCAAGTTGAGTAACACATGTTTTCTTTTTCAGCCGTCTTTTTGGACTTCGCTGCAGTAGGGTAATAACAGACACATCAAACAACTAAAGACGATCAGAAAGAAATTTTAAAACTAATATTGGGGATCTTTGGGAGCTGGCTATCTAACAATCCTAAAAAATCTGCAGAATTGGCAGAGTTATTTCCCAACTCCCCAGTTAAATATTAGGTGTGAAATTAGACATTGGTAGACGCCTAGGGTTAATTGAGCCAAATTAATGTGATGACACTAACCATCGCAGACTTAATAACCATCGCAAACTTGCGACTTACCCAAATGCTGCCCGTCTATAGAATGTGTAAGGGACAGCGACAGTACTATGTAAAACGGAACATTGCAAGATTAAAATCTTGAGTCGGATGAAAATCCTATTCTATGAAAATCATATAAGATCCCACCAACATTGATTCACAATTAATCACCAATGTTGCGTCAAACGTTGGCTAATGACGTATCTCATCAGGCGCCATTGTGCAGGCTTCAATAGACACAATGGATGCTACATCAATTATGAACAATACGGACGTACGCATTTAATATTAGATAATGTACGACGGAGAAATGGTCTCTGAGATTAGTAACTGTTCCTTGTAAAGACGGCTTGGCAATAGGTGTGGTAGGAATCTTTATTTCACTTATTGCAAGCGGCACGATTACCGAGCGAGTGCCTAGAATATAATTCTTGAGAACGGAAAACGCAGAAACTACAATATAAATTGAGGATTGAATACTAAGAGAAATAGCAACGCGCTTTCAAAGCATTTTTCAATACATTTCCTCAAAAACTGGCTCTTCTCGCATTACGATTAGGTTCCACAAGCAATGTATTTCACACACGTGGATTATTTTCATTTATCACAACGTGTGCAGAAATAAAGTTTTCCACAGATAACTATACTTATACTAAGTCCAAATTGGTTTAATTCCTTTAGTCGGAGTGATTGTTTTTTTTCTCTTTACGGCGTAAATATTTTTTGAATATTTAAATTTTGTTTATAAATAGAATATCATTAGTAAACAAGAATATTCAAAAAAAATATATTAACACAAATAAATTAACATTTTTTTGTGTTCTAAATTAAAAAAAAAAAAAAACATATTATGCTGATCAGCAGCTTCATACCTTTGCTTCTTCTTCTACCTGGCGAAAACAAAACGCGGAACAAAACGCAAATTAAATCATAGTTTCGTAATAATTCATGACAAAAATACGGTCTATTATTTTATTTCTTCGAAAGTGTATTGAAAAACGTCGTTTAATACACGTGGGCATTTGTTACTGCAGTTCTCGGCTCCATGACAATGGATCCGAGAACTGCAGTAACAAATCTCCTCCTCCTCGCCTACGGCTCGGGTGTGATGTGAATACCGCCTCGAATGCCGTAACAAAGTTTCCCCACTTATATCAAAATGTACTATTGTATTTCTTAAACGACTTTTCTTTTTTTATAATAAATGGGCCTACTTGACTTCAATCTTGTCCTGAGGACAGAGATGAGGGCAACGACTTTCAACAGCTTGTCAGTACAGTAGCATAAGTCAACGCAATTTTTGACTTTTTAATCATTGTTATCGCTGGTGAAATTTCACTGTGTCTAGTGCAATTTTTTTTTAAACTTACGTGGAGTGGTAATTTTAGTAGTGATCATTTGAAGTACAGTTGATTCATCCCAATTCATAAGCGATTCATTATTTTGTACAGTTTGTATTTACTCGTAAATACACCTACACATTTCATTCAACCTTCTGTGTGACGTAAATAGCATTGTATAGAATTGTTTGACAATAATATAGAATGATTTATTCCCCAGGAAAATTACAATTAACTCAATCAAAATTAGCAATAGAAAACGGCAACACAAACAAATACTTAAAACAATACAAACTCATTCATAATTTTCCTCGTACAATCACCATTGCAATTACCAATGAAAAAAAAATGAGTAACTATTCCTTATAACGAAACGTCACCACGCCATGACGTGTCCGTCTGTCTGTTCTAAGTTAACTCATGACAATTAGCGAAGCAAATCGTCCGTCGCGCCAAATACTTCAATTTAGATGATGACAGCCGTGAAGATTTGAAATGGAGCTCATCAAGAAGCCATTCGAAGATTTTAAGAAGTCAAAGTAAAACGGATTACAGAGACAGACCAAGAAGTGCCAAACCTTAGTCAGAATAATAACAACAAAGAAGAACACTTTAATACAAATGTTGCCGAAATGGAGTATATTGCATCCGATAAGAAAAGGCAACAGGAATCCGCTGGATGCGAGAAGAACAGGACACAGGATCGGGCGATGAGGTGACTCTTAAGGGAGGCTCATATGCAGCAGAGCATGTCTTCGACTAACATGCTGACCCAATGTAGAGATACGTGTATAAACTCTCAACTAATTCAGAAGAACATCCCCATACAAAGGTATGCTAAGATCAATATAATAAACGTAAGTAAAGCAAAATCAGCTAAAGTGAAAAAGTATAATTATTGCATTCGTTTCTTACTGTTCTCAGTTTATCTATCTATCGAGTCATATCAAGCATAGATACTTACATTCACATATTCTAACCTTAGATACCATATTTATTCTTAGATATACCTTGTCATACGCATACCTTCTCGAAAAGGACGTCGTTTTTTACCTCAATCAGACACAGGTATTTATACAAAATTGCCATAAACTGTAGAATGTAAGATTAGAAGCAAACATGCTCGGTATCACCTGCTTATCATTCTACACATATCGCAGAAGCCAATTGAAGGAAACATATAATTACATACAAGTCTCGTAAACAATCTATGTATTGAGTAGGTCACAATTCCTAACTACTGAGATCTTGTTTTCTAAGATGACGAGTACTAAGCTAACTTTTTCAGTACACTCATTATAAAAGACCAAAGATCTATTGGAATTTGTTTTTGTTTAATTAGATATTAATCTTAGTGTTATAGCAATTTAGCATTTCATCATTCTCATTCTCCTGTCCATATCCCAATTAGTTTGGGGTCGGCGCAGCATGTCTTCTTCTTTCATACTTCTCTATCACTCGTCATCTCAGCAGTCACCTCCTTTCTAGCCATATCGTCCTTCACACAATCCATCCATCGTTTCTTTGGATCCAACATAATAACGTAACCGACCTTAACATGGTGCTTATAGATAATCACAAAATGGTTTGTTAATTATGTTAACGTCAGCTGTATCACAGTTCACTGACTAACGCCTCAGCTCTTACCCAAAGAATGTCACTCGCTAACTACCTAAAACGAAAGTATTTTATTGATCTAGCTATATTGTCCATCATCAACCTATCTTTACCAAAGAGATGATGTCTTAACAAGAGTTTTTCAAGGTTCAATTTCTGAAACTCCCGTGATACCGATGACCACTTTACCATCAGCAAATGTCACTTATCTCTTATTTGTCCAACTCAGCATTTAATCATCTGCTCCAGCACACAAACCCACTTTAACTAAGAACAAGGAAACATATCTATTGTCTCACATGTGCTAGAAAGAGCCTGTTATCAGATTGTCACTTGTTTGCAATTAGATATGAGTTGCATCAACAGTGTAATGAGACCGTTTTGATAACAGCTGTGTTTTGCAATCTAGATGATGCTGATGTTTGGCGAGATATTACCGTCCTTCCGTGGTTGTTATCAAAGTGGTGAGTGCAACATAACACAATATCACAACTGTTACCTCCGTAGGGTTAGGCAGGGTTGTACTTAATAGTACACCGTGTAATGTCAAATTTTCAAAGGAGAACGGGCGGAATTGTTGCAAATGGCGTCGCCGTCGGCTGAGGAAAACTAGTGCATTTAGTAGTACATGAATGTAGGATATTTTATTTATTATGGGCACCGTAAAATTGGCCCACTGAGGAAAAAGTACAGTCTAACAATTAACATAATGTATAATTATTTTTATCTACACTCATATCGTAAAGTTCTCATTAAACAGTACCATAATTATTATGCATGTACAACTCAGCATGTTTTGAACCATGTGTTAATAGAATAAATACCTACCTACGTATTATTCGATCATGTTTCTTATAAACCTTTAATAAAGACCCGCAATAAATCTAAATCTAAACTAAAAATATATATAATCGGGTTAAGCTACGCTTGCCGCGGTCAGTCCGTGGATGGGTGACCATACACGACCCCTCTACCTCCCCCGACCGATTACCCTGTATAAAATATTGGTTTTCAGCTCCATATGGAATGTCTGCTAATTTCGAAACACCGAGCAAATTAACCTTTTTTAATTAAACTTTGTCTAAAAACTTACTTTAACATGTTTATTTCACCTCTATAATAAGTAACAACACATTGACTACTTATAATAATGTATATTAAGTCTTACTCGTTAACTGATTAAGTAACTCTTCAATAAAACAAGCCACCTGCTGGATTTAAACCTGCCCCAAGGTGTGTTACAACACCTGGACATCTGATTTCTACATACTTATTACAATATTGTTACAAAACTTAGTGACTTACACAATGGTACCTACTTAATCATCATAACAATTGATTCGTCTTCATTGTCTGTATTTTTTAAGAAATTTAACTTAGGTTTACCAAAGTTTTCTCTATTTTTGTAAAATCCAATAATGACGGTTATTATAAGTACCATACCTTTTGTTTTTCTTTAAATAATAAATTGTTACGAAAAAGTACACCGAAATTAATGACAGAATAAGATATCAATATACCTACTTAACTTCAAGAAGCTTCTGTACTTATTTACGCAAATAAACGACATCGATTTCAGAAAACCCTTTCCAAAAATGTTGAACTTAAAAATGATCCTAACGCCAAAACTATACTAACAACCCACTAATGCGACCAGTCCAAATACCATCCACCCAGGCATATGGTATAAAAAACAGACATACAAAACTACACAGTACAATTTCGTTTGCATAGCGATCGCAACTCGTTCGTATAATACTCGACTTATGTTAAATTTCGCTTTGAACTCCGCGACAGGTGCCTTGAATAGCCGTACGACGTCCATGTGCCCTGCATGTTAAAGCAGCTGCTATGCTTTAGTTGAAATCGGTATTTCTGATACAGATATAGTGTCCTCTAAGTATCACAAAGAGAATGTAGCTAAATGTCGTCAGGAAAGATTTGAGAATGAATAATGAATATGGGTAGCTATAGGAACAGAAGAAGACCAAAGACGAAATAAAGAAGATGTGGACAAGAGCAAGACAATGATGATTGATGTATTGAGTTCAGCGAAAGTTTACTGCATAACAATATGACAGTTGGAAAGGGCGCTAATTCAGCTGCCTAGTCTAAATAACCAATAATTGGCCAAAACACTTCTATTACCAAAATGAGCCCACCTTAGTTACTTCAGAACACAAGACAAAAAACTAATGTTTATTAACACAATTGATAAATGAAATGAATACCTGTAAAAGCTGGTAATATGAGTAGCACGTTGATTAAAAAAGTTACGTAAAAAAAATCTGGCGCCGTACAAAGTTCCAATCATTTAGACCCCTCTTATTCATACGGCTTCGCCATATTGAATGATTTGTACGTCTTCAATCATTCAACTGTGAATGATTGAATGAAACACAATTCTTTGGTTGCTTTTTGGATTAGACATAGGTGTAGTTTTACACCTCTATTTTATGATTGCAAAAAGCAATACAATACAATTTTTTTTTAAATCGGGTCGCTAAATGATATTCTTGATCCTGGAATCCAAAAATTTTAATCACATTTGGGTCTTGCCAGGTCTAAACGGTTCTATAACGGGAAAACGCCAAGAAACTTACCTAATAAACGAATAATCTTTAGTTTTTTACAACGTAAATATATCCATACATTTTATAACTCGCGTGCGGCCCGCCATTGTGGTAACCGCGGCGGATCACTTGCAATCTTCTCATTTAGACAATCAGCAAGATACGGGAGCGAGGGTGCGCCTGAGTGCGGGATAGTGCAAACTTATGTACTTGTGTACGCAAGAACTACTGACAAGAAAGATAGAAAGATTTATGACGAACTAACAACCAATCAAACACACAAAAAGAGCAATCTGGGCGATAATAAACGTCACATCCACATTTTATTTATTCTAGTGGTAGTAGGTAAGAGACAATGGCAGAAAAAGTGATCCATAGATGCAAAACAGCCATCGCTCAATAAAAAAAGTTTTAAAACCGAAATTCAAACCTAACGGTTAGAGCTGAGACAGTCTCATCGAAAGTTCTAATTGAATTAATCAAGCTTATTAAAGACTGGTGTGCAAATTGACGTCATCTTACTAAATTGAACTGATTGAAAAACGACACTGCGTATAAATTGCTGTACAGTTTATGACTGGATACTTAAGTATATAGTAAATTGCAAGCTACATAATTTGCAAAATGTTTGAGTGGAAAACTATACTTCCTTTCTTAGATACATATATGCGAATCCAGAATTTCGGTCGGCTTAGGACAACGCGTAACATTCTATGAACTCATTAAATAAGACATGTTGTATTAAAATGAAAAGAATAAAATTTGGTTTATCTATCAACATTGAACGCGTATACAAAGTTTCGTGTCCGTGCTATTAACCGTAGAGAAGTTCTCTCGCGAGGAGGCGAGCCAGGCTGTTGGATTAAGGCTACGGATTGTCACCAGAACCAAAGGTGTGTGCAAAATTTCTGGTGGGAGGAACTGTTCTGAAATTCAGTTGCAAACAAACTAAATTCAGGGCAAGTTAAATAAAAGCCTATAATAAAAATGACAGAAACTACCGAGAAAGTAATATCGATCAACACTGTGAAATTGATTGCTACTTGTCCAGGTTCTCAGGATTGTCTTCAACACTATCGAATTTAACAAAAATAGGTACCATTTCACTGACTCTAACCGCAATATTCAATTCAGACCACACAAAAAGAGACAAGCCAAATCGTGCACCAATTCAAGTTGTCACCAAACCAAATAATACAGTCAAACTAAAGAAAAAGAACACACGACAGAAACATACATTACATCTTAACACATTCGCGCGCGGTGCTCACTTTTTCGAAACTTGTGATGGAGCACTGTTTTCCCCCATACATTTTTTTTGACGTTTATAAACGTTCATTGGTACCTCTATTTATTTGAGTAATTAGCTATGATTAGAACGACATTATACGTCGACGTATGGTGACGTTCCGCAACATATAATCATTTTTCATTTTTTTAAATTAAACACAACGTCTCGATACGTCGACGTGCAGTTACGTTCTGCCACATTTTATCCTTAAAAACGTATTAAATTATACAAAACGTATCTGTACGTCGAGGTACATATACGTTCTGTAACATTATATAGCTCCTAATCTATCACACTACACGCAACGTCTTACTACGCCAACGTATGGATACGTTGTACCCCTTAACTTTTTTTTTTACCTACTATGACTCGCGCAACTTCTGATTACGTCGACGTAAAGAAACGTCCCGCTTCATTTTATTTTACCTTACTTGATATGTATTATTCGCAACGTGTCATTACGTCGATGCATGGATACGTTTTGCTTCATTTTGTCACATCTAATCTATTATATTACACGCAACGTTGACTGTAATACATTAAAACAAACACTGTCTTACGTAGGTATGTATTTATTGTTATAGAAATAAAGAAAGAGATTAAAAAAATACAAAGCAACTGCTCTTTTGTACTTACTATTTAAAACTAATATCAAAATTTTTGTAACAATATTTAAAATCGTCTAATAACTCGCATTTGATCAAAATTTAAAAAAACAACTCTTTGATCATAACTACTATATTAATAGTCAATTTAACCAAGACAAGAAATATTTCAGCAATTCTAACAATTTTATGAGCCTGAATTAAAGATTAATAAATAAATATATGAAGCTGGTTTTTCATACCGACTACCAGTGCTTTTCCTTCCTAAATCTAGATATTTTAACCTAAACTACAGATCAATCTCTACTTGTAATTATCATTCGCGTTGCTCTATCAATTCCTTTACTCAGTCAAACAGGAAATGCCCTTCATCAGAATTATATGTAGCTTCCTCCTCTTTATGTTGTTCATCTGGTTCTTTTTTAGTTTCTATTTCTTTCGCTTCTTCAGTTTCTGCATTAGCTGTATCTGCAACTGTTTCACCTTGATTCTCATTACTTTGCGGGGGTGCCTCATTCTGTTTCCTGTGGAACTTCAGAAAGTTCAACATTGTTTTGATCTGTCGACATTGGTTGTTCTGTACTCAACTCTGGCTGATTTTCCTGTACTTGGGCATTTTCTTCTACGCTGTTGTGATGGATCCTTGCTTGTTTTGTCACCTTTTTTATTACTTTTCTTTCTTCTCGCTCGCTTTGTTTTGTTCATCTAAAACAATTGAATTTCTATAATTAGAACTAAAATAAAACTACTCTTGTTGCTCAAATATGAAAATAATTATTGTATTCTATATAATACACACTCTATTATTTAAATCCAGTAAAAAATATGTGACAACTTACGATTTAAAAGTTTCATAACTCGGGAGCTCACTTCACTGTACACGTGCGTCGCGTAACGGTGCACAGCCCGACTGACAGTATGGCGGCGCATACTCTAGTTGACGACTATGCACGTTCTGCGTTTGTGAGTAGGTGCCTTTGTATGCGTGAGAAGCACCCACAAAACGCTTAAAATGTCGATGCTGTGTGACACTACGAAATCAAGATTTTGATATGTTGTGGCACTGTGACGTCACTATAGGAGCATTATATGAGAAACGGACGTTTCCTTACGTACTGACTGATAGAGAAACATAAAATTTGACGTATCGATACGTTGTGCGACATCGCATCTCGATTTTTTTACGTCTCCATACGTTCTGCACGCGAAAGTGTTAACAAACAATTGATTCAGAACAAAACAATACATGCATACATGCCACATGTAAGTATCAAATAACATGCGACTAAACAAACTTGCGTAAGTCTGTATCCAAAATGCAAATGGCGGAGAAAGTCAAGCGCTTAGCGTAGGACGCATTTTTATTAGGACCGCACTAGACGATGGAGTTTTGCGCAGGCGTGAAATGGAGGCATTTTATTGGCTACTGTGGTACTGTCAATCAGAACTCAAAGTCATCGCTGGCATAACCGTTGCTGTAATATGTTATGGAGGTCTATGCTTTGGAGATATGATATGAATATCTTTAGAGACATTTCTATGGTCGCAATTATCGTAAATATTTGGAGTGGTAAAATATTCTCTAATTGGACTCCATAGTAGAATTACTTACAATAATCGTGGGCAGACGTACAATCTCAATGTTAAAAGAAATGATAATATACCTAGCAATACGAACAAGGTGGTTAAACATGGAGAACATTAAACTAGAATAGCAGAATTTGCAAGACATTGTCAGTCGCTAAATGTAAAAAAAATGTATTCAGGTGCATGGATTAACCAGGAGCCGACCCCAACATAATTGAGAAAAGACTAGGCAGATGATGAATAGAATTTCCAAGAACTTGCACTGACCATTACGCACTAGGCACAAAACTTATTCATGAATTCATTCATCAAGATGCAGTTAAAATTTATTAAGACCAGGGGTTAAAACTGTACCCGAATGTCCCAATAGGTATTCATTACAACTTAATAACCCACAAGATATCACATATCCCAATAAAGCCAGCAGTAGTACAAAATAATGTGTAGGAGCACATTAATGAGGCTGAGATAGAAATATCAGTCGCAGTTGCGACAAGTCGTGGGTGTGTGGACGACCTTCTGCCGATGAAAGGGCCCAAGTTGCTTAATAGGGTTTAGGTAATGGAGGGACTTTTAGCATAATTCTAACAATACTTCGTTGTTGTGACAAAGATTTACATAAGCAAATAACTATTGTTTATAAGATGTCTGCAAAACTAAATGTAAAAAGCTTTAGGAGTAAAACCTTTAGATTATGAATGAATAGACATAGAAAATATGGGTGTATTCGTTCCTCTACCTCATATTTATCATGATATATCATATCACATTCTTCCAGGCTAGATTGAGGAGGCCAAGAATCGCTACTTTCTTTCTGGATTATTTTCTGAATCATTAGTTGCTTTGTAATGTTGCTAAGATCTACCAGTTTAATTTCAAAGTCTTGTATTCATTCTGTAATCGTGCTCTTTTCTTGATTGATTGATAACTTGACTGATGAATCGTCAATAGAATATTAATATACCTTCATACCTTCATCTACAAGGTTTATCTGCATTTACGGTTTCAGAGTTGAAGAGCATCCATCATCGTCTGTCAAACGTTTCCTCAAATATATTGGGTTCAGGTTCCAGTCTAATTTGGTGCACCTGAACCGCCGCCATATAATGCCAAATAATTTAGAAGTTTGCGTAGTAGCAGCGAAAATTTTGTAGAGGAGAGAAATTTAATCGTATCAAAAAGTGACATTGAGATGTTAATAATTATTTGAGTAAGATGTGGGTGTACTAAGTTACACCTCTGCCTAACTGTTCGGGGATTACAGGCGTGATGTTATGTTACATGCTCAACAGACACCCCACATCCACAAGTGTTAGATGAAGCAGGTCCTCATAAATAACCGCCAACTTATCTCACGACTTATGAGATGAACCTAAGTGATAAAATATAGAGGCTTAAATATGGATATTAACACGACGGGCCGCGCAGGGCTCTCATTACTAGCTTATCTTAATTTAACATCAACACAAAATCTAGGCTCCCACAAAATAATTAGTGGATTTATCCCACTTTTTGGGTGGTGGTGGAAGTGACAAACAAGAAGCGTTTTCAGAGAAACCTAGCAGAAATTATTTTATTGATATGATGATGCTTAACGAACGCAACGCGTGACAGAAAAGCTTCATGGGGCTTTAGACGTGACGGCAAAATGCTCCTCTATCTATGACTTTTGCGAGTACCTAGCTGATGTGTTATGTTACTTTTTGTATTAAGGTACTTTGGATGCAGCCCATCGCGTTCCCACTGCAGGGACACATGTCTCCTGTGGGCCACGTAAGCACGACAGCACATGGCCATTCTTTAACCCGCTATATGCTAGGTGCATCACCGCAAGATACGGCTTCATGAAATCGCTCACCGCTTACAACTCTCCCCACAACTATTATAATGTGTTCACGATAGCTAACTACGGTAATATATGTTGCGCACGCACATGGCTTGTTTATTACGTAGTAATAATGCGTCAACTGCTAGACCACCCGTGTGTGGACGGCCTAACATCTGATCTTGTGATTGTAATCGCAGCATTCACTTACGCCGATAGCAGACGCTTCACACGAGTGAATGGTTCACTCGGGATACTGTTCATTTTTGTTAACACGACACGGAAATTTGCTTAGGAATGAAAGTCCATTTGCTCTTTTCATTTATTTATTGGCTCGCTTTGCGCTGCGGTTTCATCAGCCGTTTCTTTTTTTGCTCGGCTCATTGTAGCATGATGTTAAATAGCCTTTAGCTTTTCTCATAAATTGGGCTATCAAATACAAAAATAAAAAAGGATTAATTAATAATGTTATTTTTTCTAATCCGACTGGCAGTTCCAGAGATTAGCTCGTTCAAACAAACAAACTTTTCAGCATTATTATATTACCATAGATAATTCCGTAGATGAACGAAGAAGTTGAATGCAGATATCCAGAATGGTTGGATCAGTTCACTGGTGAATTCAATTTTGATTCATTTTGTGTTCAGACGTTTCACTTCGAGTAAAAGATGCCGAATGGAACGCAAAAATCAACAGAAAGTGAAGCGTCTGATATACGTTTTAGAGAACAAATTCTGTTAGGCTGTTTGTATACGAACAGGCGAAACTGTATATAAAATATCCAGCTGTGAATGAATTATTTCTCTATTTGTAAATTAGCTTTCTATTTATGAGTATTGTTCACTGTTTATGTGGGTTTTTGTTGTTGTTTCGTAATTGCTATGCTGTTGGTCTTAGTCGGTCTTGCAATAAAATTAGTCCGATATGAATGTCAGCTGAGAAAGAGCCAATAAGTATTAATTCACTGGATAATATATACAGCAGCAGCTTATAGCGCAATTTCTAAATTGCGCTAAGAACTCCCGGATACAGCAAAGTAGGTACCTAGAGAGGATGCGTCGCGTCGTTGTGGCCAGGATCCACAATGATCAAGTCACGTCTTTGTAACTTACTCGTACCATCAAGATCAAATCGTGGAACGCAGTAATCAATGTAAGTGCGGCCTGCCACTTTTCACCCTTATGCCCTACGTTATAAGGTTGATAAGTGGTCGACCGTCAGTGAACTCGGTAATAACTTAGTATTAAGTGGGATGTCCTCAAAAATCTATTCAGCCTATCTTCTTCCTAAGTTAATTCAGCATACCGTTCTTCATTATCGTGTGATTGGTTATGTTGCCCATGAGCGCATATTTCTCAGGCATGCTGGTTTCCTCACGATGTTTTCCTTCACCGAAGCAAGTGACACTTAGACAATATGCACATCCATCCATATCAGCCCGGAATCCCCCACTGCTGGGTATAGGCCTGCCCTTTCTTCTGCCACACGTCCCGGTTCTGTGTGTCCCTTATGTGTTACGCACATGAATCCGAAAAATCAGAGGTGCGTGTCTTGGGTTCGAACTCGAGACCTATGGACTTAGCAGTCCGACGGTCACATCACTAGGCTATCACTGTTATTTCTTATTTCACACGGTTACTAAAAAAAAATATTTATTTTACTTTAACTTAAAATGCCTTTTCGCGTAGTATTAATTTACGATGCATTCAACTTTTAATTAATTGTAACATCAACTAACTTTTACAGAACAGTTCATTTAAATGGATTAACCGTTTACCTTTCACCTCGTCGTATTTAACGATGGCAACACATTTATATAGCTAATGTTCTGCATAAACAAGCAATAAATCTTTATTAAGAATCTTATTGCTTAAGTTATGTGGGAAAATGTGATTATGCAAATAATTACTGGTAATTATTTAGTATGGATTACCTGCTGAAGTTTATTTTGTTGTCGTGTTGCAACTTGCGTTGGTAGGCAAAACAATTACAGTAGAATAAACATAATATTAGGCAGATCACTGAATTAATTCAGTGGAATTAACATAATGGGTGTGAAAAGACCCTTCACGAAGCCGAAAGCCACTTGTTCTCACCGTCATTGCGAACATATTTTTGAAAATTCCCCCCCTTGTGTTAGTTCGTTATTTATGCTGATCTAGAGGTAATCTCATCAGGTGCACGGCTTGATCATTAATAAATGAAATATATATATATTCATAAATAAAAAGAAATATTGGCAAAGGAAAAAAATAAATTAATAACGTACAGACGCCAGCAGGTCAACCTACCCGAACCTGTCAGATTCTCCCAACCAACCTTGAACCTAATAATGCTTTAGAAATAAAGTTGAAAATCTATTAAAGAAATTTGACAGATTGTGGTAGCTTGATGAGCTGGGCTACAATACCTTGTTTGGTATTGTAACAATTTTTCCTATTAGGTATCTTATCTATTACCCGGTATTCCGGTAATATAGATATGTTTTTAGGAAAAACTCAAACGAATGCGAATTAACTCACATAACACAAAATATTAAGTACTGCCTACTTAACAATATCATATCATTATTCTTTCAAAAGTCCGCTTTCCGCAGTTTCCCCTTTATTATCTACCGTATAATTAATCTATATTTATCGGAGGTAAGCAGGAAGGGTGGCAGTTAATTACACTCGCCGTTAACTAACTCGTCGGTGGTGTATTTCTGTTAAGTTTTAATTAAATCACTCAACACCTGTGCCCCCTCCTCCGTCCTCCCGTCCCCCTTCCCCTGACGGTTCGGCGCGTGCGATGCGTGTGCGCACGTGCCGAGTATTCTTCGTTTTAGATCCTTTTTTTATGGTAGTGCACCGAATGAATTGTTAAGCGAGCTTTTGTTTCCGGGTTCGTAAAGTTTTGGAGGTAAGTCAGCCCAACCAGGAACAAACAGGAACGGGAAATATATAAAATGATGCATGAACATCACCGTTACAATGTAAGACACGCGGTTAAGACCTGGTTGAGACTCGCGCAGACCAGGGAAGCATAGCACAAAAGGCAGCAAGCCTATATTCAGCAATGGGTAGAATAAGACTCTCATTAATGATGTCAATGACTGTAGCAAAATATAAACAACTGCCACTTCACCCGCGACTTCGTCCGCAAAATTGTGATAGCTCGGCTTATATGCATGATATAAAAATAATTTATAGTTTATAGCACCCACGAATAATGTAGCTTTCTGTCAATGAAAGATTTTTTATAATTGGAACATCAGTTCCGGAGATTACCTCCTACTTACAAAACAATCAAATTTTACCTCTTTATAATATTAGTATAGACAGTATAGACTAATGGAAAATGCAAATTCTATGTTCCACATAGGTACGATTATTAGATTCGATCATAGCTCTAACTTTCTTCACACCAGTCACCACTTCCGATAAAAACGAAAGTGCCAAACACTACAAAGCACCATAAAAATAGAAAGTGCACCAATCATGAGAACAAACAGTCATATTCATAACAGAGCCATATCAGACAAAGAGTTCTGTTTACCACCGCAACGCTAACCGGCGCAGGCGCATCGGAAACTAGCGGTAATACAGAGAAAGGTGCCAATGTTAGTGCGAAAAACAGGTTGGAAAAACTAGTCGAAGGAGCGCAATCTGAAGAAAATGAAGATAAATGTGAGTTTGAAAGAAATGTGGTTTAAGAAGGTGGGAATTGTAAGAATAATTGCCAATTAGATGAAGTGACAGATCACGAAGATAATGATTACATAAATGAGGTGACAAGTGGTTCAGTTCTAGATAGAACCACACACCAAACCACACCACACCACACCACACCACCACATTGTACACTTAGTTCGCAATAAATGCTTTTACTTTGACTTTAGAATTAACTACACTGTATTTACGAAATTAATAAAACATGGAGGTAAGAAGAGCAGTATTTTAAACAGGACTTCCATGAATATCTAAAATTCTAAAGCAACTAACCTGCATTTATAAGTTTTTAAACTATCATGGTCACTAACATTATAATTAACACTAGAAACGGGATATTAACCATGTCCACTGTTACCCGTGATCATGGTGCTTGCAACAGCGCCGAAATATCGGGAACTCAAAACAAACAGTCGACATGGTAAATATCCCGTTTCTAGTGTTAATTATAACCTGCATTATCCCACTGAAGAGCACAGGCCTTCCTCTCCTTGGATATACTACGATAAATTATTAACTAGAGGTGGTTTCCTATCTTTTAAACTAGTTACTAACTACTATTCTTAAAACACTACATTGGATTCATAAACTTCCGCATATGATTTTAGGAATTTTGGAAACATTTTAAATTGTGCTTATCCTACAACGGAAAAGAGCGCAAAGATAACAGATGAGGAAAATCCTTTGTCCAAAATAACAATGAATCACAAATAAACATTTCTGCATACAACTAACACTAGTTAACTAGTTGCATCTAAAGAACTGCATGTGCATATTACATAACTACCTACATCTCTACCAATCATACCAGGTAGTCCTGCGTCACTGTAGAGTACCAATCTAAAATCTTAGTTTGTATTCAGTCAACGTTTCAAATTCTCATATTCTTCTATCTCCTGCAGATCTGCATAAAATATTCAAAAAAATGCAGGCAAGCGAAGTATTTTTAAACACAGATTACACAGACCATACTTCTACAAATAGGAGATAGATTACAATTAGCGTTCACGGCCACTTGCGCTTGCGCAATGCTAGTGTACTAGCTATAACGTAACCATCTGAAATACACTTTGATTCGGACCGAGGTGAAACTGATGAGTTCATGTATGTTGCTCTATTAGTGGGTAACTATGGCAATAATTATAGAGACTATCAAAGTCAGACTAAGCTGTAGTCAAGCTGAATACATTCATCCCTAATCATCATCATCTCAGCCGAAAGCAGCTGGCTGACTGGCACGGCTGGGCGTCGCGTCGGCGTCCCCAAAAAATCTACATAAATCGGCGGGTTGTCCCTCCTGTGTTCTTTTCGCCCTGAGGCACACATCAATCTTTTTGATTTTGTTTTGATGCTTTGCTTCCATACTCTGGCAAAGAAACTTCTTTCTTTTCTTTTTATCCTCCCTTCTGTCTGTGCTCATGGATTCTTTTGCTCGTTCTTTTTTCATAGGAAGTTATACCTACTATTTTAACTTTCTGACTAATCAACTTCTTGACAATTCAGAAGTGCTCTTAAATAGTTAAATGGTTTGAGTTTGCCTTTACGTTCTGTGTATTCGCGATTTTAGTTTTTAAACTGACATGGTCACTAACACTATCATTACCACTTAGAACGAGAAACTATATTTTATACTATTTACGTTAATATCGGGATCTCAAAACAAATAGTAAACATGGATTGTTTTGAGTGTCTATTGTTTTTCAACTCTTTAATTGAACGCTGATCTCGCAGCCTCTCAACTATGTATGAATCTGTGCCCAACCACCACGATGTTTCATAATTGTTATTACATTTTCGTGAATGTCAATGATCTGTTATCTCTTTGTAGCGGGATGTAAGTGGTGACTGTCCAGGATTACTGAACTGAAAAATATTGATAGGCCTGAAACTCTGTTTGATAACAAAGTATTTTTTAATATCTAATTAATTCACACTATTTTCTTGGGCTCTTAGGAATTGCTACCACATTATTATACCCGCTGTCAATATCAAATTGTTAGCACTGATGTTAGATTGAATGTTCAGAGAAACGGATCCCATGTTCTACTACAAATCTATAAAATAAATAAAATTGAAGTGTCTGTTTGTTATTTCAAAATAAAATTTTAACTGTCTATTTGTTTCGGCTAATCTCCGAAACGGTTTGGCCGATTTTAACGGGACCTTTACTGGCAGATAGCTAATGATAAATGGAGTAACTAGATTTAAGCTACTTTTGTTTTAGAAAAACAATTAGGGTTCCTATAACATCGTTAACGAAATCCGATTTGAATAGAGAAGTAACATTTTTATAATAGTTTCGGGTGGACGAAGATCGCGGACAATAAGTCTATTGGCCTCAAAATGTCAACAATCCATTCCCAAATAAACTCATACCTAACACACCTTCACACTTCTAAAAATAAAATAAATAACCACAATAAATAATAATAAACCAGAAGATTAGCTACAATTAAACCATCTAACTAACATATTCTGACATCACACAACGGTACTGGGGTCAATTCGGTCGTAAATCTCGCCGGTATAGAGTTGCCTGCGCCTGCGCCGATCTGGTTTCACTACAACGTCTCTTGGACCACCGGAAGCGTGAGAAGTGGAGTACGCACTGTTTTTTATGCACCTTGGTGTGTGGAGGAAAAGTCGTACTAACCAATATTATAAGAAGAAATTATGTTTTAAGTCCTATGTTATAGGGAGCGAGCCTATTGCCATCAACCGGAATCCAGACTCCGTGGCTGCTACAGAGAAATTCCTTATGGAAAAACCCAAGAACACTGCCCGCCCTGGGAATTGAACTCAGGACCTCTTGCTCAGCAGTCGCTTGCGACCATTAGTCCAACAAGGTAGAAAAATTAAAGCAGATCACGAGTTAATAAGTAGGTAATCATTGATTAATAATAACTTTATTAATTCTAAGTAACGGATAACTCAAATTGACAACCTATCAGACTCTATGTGCTATTGCGCTATATATATATATATATATATATATATATGCTGTTATCCCGATCAAAAGCTTCACTATCTATTACCATAACACATAATGACTTGCCATGAAATTACGAAGATTGATCACTGTGTCACTACGTTGCCAATTCATCTTATGTCGTCGATAGATTTCAATACATACACTCCTGCGCAGGAGAATTGATCAATTGCTGTGGGGCGATGCAAATTGCGTTCCTGTGCCTTGCGGGGTCACTTTGTGTATTGCCTATGTTATCTGCGCCTTGTGGCAAAAGATTGTATTGCTTTATAAACATTTTGGAGTTATCACTTATCAGTGAGTAACTTAAAATAAAACCATGAGAAGACTAACTGTTCATTGTGTTACCTAATTACATACAGTTGGGTAACTAACTGCTTTAATCACAAATAATTTATCAGTATTTTTTAACTCTGGCTATTAACACAAAATAAACAACGATGAAAGACGTCAGGGTTTGATGTTTTTATTTATAACGTGTTTGGCGATTCTTAGAATTTGATATTGACTACCTGTAACGACTGTCAAAAATCTACAAATGGCAGCCGGACGACCAACGAATTAACTTGCTTTCCGAGACCCATCCACGGACCAACTTAGGCAAGCGCGCCTTAACCTGAAGATAGACCCGAGCGGCTGTTATTGTTCAGCCACGAGCTCCTCCGTGCTCACGCGCTCATTCTTACTGACAGAGGTAAAACTAGTAACTGAGCTAGATTAACGGCTTTACATAGATACCCATATTTCAGCAGTTATGTACCTATGACCTAGTCATTAAATGGTTGTATTCAGAAGTAAACAAGTCTTTTGTCATTATTCTATCATTATTTAGGTACATGTAAAACCTAAAGCACCATTAACCAGTACATTGCGGCGAACCAGCTACCCTTACCTTTGTTGGAATTTACCACATTATTTTCCCTGTTTCACTCTGTCCTCTAGTCCATCCTTTATAACATTAGGTACTTTAAACCGTGACTTCCCAAGATGGATGGATGCTCTTTACGTTTGGTTACCCCTTAAAAGGCAGAACGCGGTACATGAACGGTAGGGGGATAGAATCTCACTTACAACTGTTTACTTGGTCTTGAGGCATTATGAGATTTATTACTCAATCTTTGTGTTGTGTGAATCTGTCTTATTGGTACCAACTGATAAACCTGGGTTCGAAAATCGCACCAAATATTTTTAAATCCTTGGTGGCCCTAGGTTCAATTCCCAGGACTGACAATGGTATTGGATTCTTCCATCACGAATTTCCTTTTCGTATTTCGTAATAGGCTCGCCCTGTTACACTAACTGGCGAAATGTGGATGCGCTGTATGTAGAACTCTGCCTTACCTATCACTCTACTATTACTACACCCTACTACTCTACCTGTAATGCACAGATGCGAAGCGTGATGTTATGTTGTTGTATATCAGCCTCAAGCCTTTGACATAACATGAATAAAGCATTGTTTGCACTGACCGCCATATGTCATGCGTAGGCGCACCGAGTCACCGTCGACATTCTAGGAACACCTCCGTAGGTGAAACATGACTTTACCGCAGATTACAAGGCAGGGACAGTACCTGCATGGACATTGAGGAAATAGTACTAGAGTCTTATCGTGATTGCCATCAATTGATTAGGAATTGTAACAATTGTTGCGCAATTTGAGAATTTAAGCATCTTCAGCCGAACTTTAAGGAAGGATTCAAGTTCTTGGAACCAAACTCGAAGATATGACGTCCATCAAGGTCCACTGGACTCGCGTGGGGGATTATAGCCCACTACCTGTCATAGAGAGGCCCGTGTCTAAGCAGTGAACACCTTATGGACTGATTTTGCTGAGGATCTTCCAAAAATGGAGGATTGGTTAATGAGAAACACACGAATAACGGGATATTGAACAATATAACCGTGACCATCTAGCAAGATGGTCATAAGCAATGATGAGGGTAGTCGAAGGCTTGGGCCATGACACTACCACAGCAATTAAGTAAGAAAGACACAAGACACCACAGAAGTCACCAGATAAAAGTTCCGCCATGTATGTGCAAAACTCGTACACAACAACCAGGTATTGGTATAATAACGCAAGGAGAATCAAACCGCCGAATGAAACATCTCAGTAATATTTTTGTACGTAGGCATCTACACGTCTGTCCTTAGAAGTACACCTTCTGTTTCTTTTAACAGTGAATCATAATGATACTAACATAGTGATACATCATGATTTCGTGATTCAGTCCATTTGGTCACGCTTCTGCAGTAAGGGCACGTTTTCTTGTTTTCATTGTAAACTTAAGATGTGTCAGAATAAACTTTAGTTTAACCACGGAGGTTAGATAGAGGACATAATGTATCGTATGATTTAGCTCTAGAAACTAAAGATAAGAATGCAGAAGGCAGGCTAGGCAACAAACATAAAACTAGAGACGCCTTCACGAAAGATATTCGTGTCCGAATTTGGCGCACAGGCGCGGACTACCTGTCACATACTCACAGGGCATTGAAAGAACCGTCCGGCAATGAACCAGCTGTTCTCATATAATTCCTTCCTATTTGAATGAAATCAATCTTGGCATACCTTTGTATGTGGTAACAAACATTTTTTTGCTTGTTCATAGTTAAAAAGTCCCCCCACGTTAAAATAAAAAAATTAAACGGCTGTGCCACATGTTACAAGACATCACGTAAAAAACATTAGAACTTGAAATTATGAATACTAAATCGCAAGATTATAAAGCAATTCACCATTTATACTTCATAAACGTATAGCTGATGATCTAAATACGTCCAATAAACTGTCTATGTAAAAAAAACTGTCATCAGCGTCATCAAACAGCTATAGTTTCCCGAACCGCACCAAATAAAGCGTGCACCGTAGTGTCCGTAGTTGGCGGTGAATGGGTGGTGACGTCACGATGTGATGCCCACGCGCACCTCGCCATATGGTCGCTGCCTTAATTGTAGCTGCTGTTCGATTGTAAAATTTGGGTCCAAGAGTTGTAAAAATGTTGTAGCATTGTAGCAAAAAAAATGTGTAGAAGGAGCAGATGCCTATAGTCTCTTGCGCTTACGCAAGACCTAGCATTAGCATAATCAGCCTGTGAGTTTTCCCACAGGTGGGATACAAGCCTCTTTTATGTAAGAAGCCACGTGGGCCCACTGCTGGCTTGGTTCACGTCACCTGTCTTCGAATTATTTGTATCTAGGACAGGACGGTTTCCTGGCGATGTTACCTTTCAGCTAGTAGGTATGTCATACTTAACTATCTTGTGTCCGCAACTCTGCAGCTTGAATGCGTGGATACAGGAACATATTACTACTAGGATTTAAAGTATCCTATGTCCTAAAACAGGCTAGTCATGGTCTACCTGTGTGCCATTTCATCGAAATCTATTCAGCAGTTACCGTTAGTTGACTGAATTAATTTAGTTTTTGTAATATTATTTAAAATGGATGAAGTAGATTAACAAATACCTACGTGATAACAAACACTTTTGTCCTAATCTTTGAGGAAAATACATTACTAATAAATAAATAAAATAATGTTAAATATACATAATTATATTCATTCCATTTACGTCCATGATTTTTGTGGTAGGAATTTAGTCACCATACTTACCGGAAAACCGCATATTTTTTGCAAATCACATTAATACCTAACTTGAAGTATAATTGAAATATAATAAAACAGTTTTTTTCCTTGTTTAATCGTTTTCCCTTAACGAAAATGTAAACCTCATTATACAAGTGTTAATTACGAATATATTTACCCTTAATAATCATAATAAGGAAAGTGCCTAACGGAATATTTACCACCATATTGATTGACTCGTCACTGTAAAACCCGAAGTGCTTGCGTGACAGGGAACAGTTTACTAAGTGACTAGTGTACACATGTAGGTAGCTGTGTCGTAGTTACGTAGGATATTAGTCATAAATATGAATGAATACTTTGATACCACAAAGCTACCTATTAAAAAAAAATTAAGAAAAACTTAAAAATTCCAACGATCTGCAGCTTAGTTTTAATTTTCTCCGTTTACTTAGATATATTTAACGATAGAGGGCACGGCCACACCACTCGCACCGCATTGCAAAAATCCATCTACATCACTTTCATACATTTTGTATGAACCATCGCACATTACAAACGAACCGCACCATACCTTTTTGTATTGAAATGCGCTGGCTTTCGTGTGAATGTCCGCTAAGCTTTCGGCTTGCTCTATCCCACTATCTCAACCTGATACAAAGCGAGGATACGTCCCCTTATCCAACTACATCAGTGCCAGATCGATCTCTCATTCACGAACATCTCCGATACCTTGATCTCCCGCGGTGCCTTGCCACGGATACCGCTAGTCGAAATCATTTCCGAACGGGACGCTGCTCCCCGAACCGATGTAAAACTCGACCGGTTCCGCTGACCATCAATCATCGTCCTAGCTTCATCCCAAGCTGTTGGGGTCAGCTTCCAGTCTAAAGAGATGCTGTGGAACATTAATCTTGTTTATGAACCGACAAACTGCAAACTAACCTTTGTTTCTAAAGCTACTTGTGTTTAAACTTATTATAGTTGACAAGACATTACGATTCTTACGATTGTCACTCGTAGGTATGTCTTTGTGAACACTGGTGTCGGCTCTAGCTATAATCAGCGAAGTAAACTTTGTACTTATTTTATTAATGAAAAGATTCAGGTTACAAAACAAAGATCGCCAACCTACGCCTGCCAAAAAGTTGATAATTCGATCGTAAACAAATTCTAAACTATTTTTACATAATCATAATAATTTACCCAAATATAAACAAACTACTAACAGTATCCATCATCAACTATTAAACCTAAACTTTACATAATACCATACTGTTTACAAATACTTATCGATAACGCTATGTTTAGAGATAGATTAGTAATTAATATTCAAGACCCGTCGACCCAATTTAATTAAAAGTTCAATGTGTGGATAACGTTATCTATTTGACTACACTTGTCCTACTTTAGTGCATACTAATTACTTCACCTGTCGTTGTTTGAATAATCCCTTTGGTTCTGAGTATAATTGATGATTAAAATGTTGTTTTATGTGACATTGTGGACATCATTCTGACATTTTCATAATTGTAAGGTTAGGTTAAGTTAGAAGGGGAAAAATAAAGAGATGGCGATCCGTCGTAATATTCTTTCTTACAGATTTGCCTAGATTGCCATTGGCCAGATATTGCCCAGGATACAGAGGTTTGGAAGGAGAAAGGGTAGGCCTTTGCCCAGCAGTGGGACACTCAAAGAAGCTAACAAAAACAAATTGCCTAGATAAACTAAAATACTTATACAATAGCATATAAAATTATCTCTCCTATTGATTTTCTTTTACTAAAAGTGAAGTACTTACCTTGATCATATTTTGCAGACAATTACTGATTGTTGCTACCAAAGACGCGAATGGAACTGATATAAATCTCAAAAAGGAATGCACATCCCGTACGATTCAAAAGTTCTGTTAACTAATTTAATTACCAGCCCATTTAATTCAGCAAACAATAGATTTGCCTAAACACCCCTTTCGCATAATAATCGCATTCTTGTGCATTAAAGCCTACTGATTGCATTTAAATAACAATTACGTTTTAATGTGACGTCGTTTCCGGCTAATGGCGCGGCATCCGGCGTGGATGGCGCGGGTGCGCACGCGCATACAAAGCCTGCACTCGGTGCGCGGGCGCCACATCTGGACAGTCCTGGCTACGCGGTGACGGTGACCATTGTATCCGGTCGCTTGTTTTAGGGTAAGGATGTCGAATGGTCAGGGTCGGAAGTCAATATTGTTTGGAAGACGATATGATGAGTAGGGTCTTCAAGTTATTTTATGAATGAGTTACTGTAAGGTTTGGGAAAGATCGTTTTTGATCAAATTAGATAACACTTTAATAACATAATTCTAAAAAAAAGAATTTGCTACTCGGAATTCGCCTTATGTGATGCTATGTCGCGGCCTAAATTGCATTCTGGCTTGTTGCAATATTATTTCCGGTCAACTTGGTTACATATAAGTAAAAGTATAAACACCTTCTTTAATGTCTTTACATTTGTGGTAAAGCTAATATTGTCACATTTCTATCAAGAATCTGGTCTCGTTTTGGTTGGATCAGAGATACAGCTTTGTTTTTGCATCATAGTTAAAATAACTTTTGTTGGGGTGCTGCCACTAATACGTCAAAATGGCAGTGATCTTCATTTTTGTTACGATAAAGTTACTACTAGTTTGCTGCAGCAGCAGCTGTCAAAGATAAAATAACTGTGAAAAGACTGTATCAACGTTCCTAGTAGATCTGGTGGCAGCCCTGTCAATGTCGCACGTTCATTGAACGTCAGTTTACGATACTTCCACACAAATGTGAGTAAACTTTCCTTTGGTAGTAAATTATGTTTTATTGCCGCTCCGTGTTCGTTTGTATTGTTTGATTACGAATTGTTATGAAAAACCTATTAAAGTGAATGATAGTACCTTGTAGTAGAAGAGCTTTGAACTTTGAAGATTAGATAATAACGATATTGGGTACAAACACAGTCATCCAAGTGAAAAGAATTGATTGTTAGCATATCAAGTTTGTTGTGTGTCTTACTCAGCCTGGGCAAAATTGCTTATATGACGTCATCAAACGGAAGATGACGAAAAAAACGGAAAGTGAGATCTAAATCTGCCGTTGCTCCAATCATCGATTTACTCACTTTACAGCCTAAGCCACTGGCTACTAGATTTTTACACAAGAGGGAATTTAAACAAAAGAGAGCACAAGAAAAATAGATTTGAAAATTCACCCCTAATAGGCGAAGAGAATTTGTAAGGAAATTCATCATTTTTTGCCAATGGGCAATTCCATCGGGAATACACAAGGCTTGTTATAAACAAAAGAGCAAGCAACAATAACAACTGACGATCACAACCTCCCATTCATCATTCTATCTACAGCTAGGTTTACCGTAAATAGTAAAACGTGCTCTCGTCTACTTCCTTGTGTACACTCATACCATACAATCATAGGTATAAACGTGATACAGTGACGTCCACCTTGACTCATGGCACGATGACATAACTTCACCTTGTCATAAAATATCGCTGCCCGTTGCTAATCTTTATTTAAAGAAACTGTTTTAATGTGATTTTGAAGAGGTGGAAACTTGTACAGCGAGAGCCAAGGAGGTCAATCAACTAACCAAAATCAGAAATAACAATTTATTAGTGTGTTAGATAAAATGACGCATTAGGTGTGCCCCGCTTTAGTAAAGCTCATGAGCCAACCCAAATGCTCGCACAAGGCAACAAAATATAGACACCAATTAGTTTTTTTTTTCATATTCATAATTTTAATTTTTGGTCTCGTAATAAAAATTTGTTCGTTTTCGCGAATAAGTACAAAACTCCCTCAAAGTACGACTCTCGTTTCACCTAAGACACTGCATATAAAATCAATACTAAATATAAACGTTTCAGCACTACTAATTATGGGAAATTCCCAACTTAACCCTGCGTGTCCCAACTGGGCGCCAATACACTGCAGTGCAAAATAACCAACCGAACTCAAAATAAAAATATCAGTTAGTTATAACAAAGCCTTTGTCCACCGCTTCCGCAACCTTTAACATCAGTAGATGTTCCGCCATTGCACCATATCTAAGGTGTCTGAGTGCACTTATGAATAAGTAATTTGATGGCCCTTCTATATGACTAATGGAACAGTAGGTATACGCAATTCTTGCGCTTACGCAAAACTACTTGGCTGGTGTGACAGTCATTTGAAACCATTAGAACTCGAAAATAGACAGGAAACGGAAATGTAGGTAATTTACAGCCATTTACATTTAACTGGCATTGTCAGCTAAAACTGAAGTAGCATGTTTGTGCTGCTTAAATAAATATTATAATTATTATAGAGTTTCTTTGTTTTGAAACATTTTTTTGGAGAACCAACCATATCGCCAAAAATGTGATTTGCACTAAATCACACAAGATTCAAACCTTTTATAGATTTCCGTTATATTAGTGAGATATTTAACTTCTGAAACCGTGTTTAAATAAATACTTAGAAATTTCTAAAGTCTCGTTCCATCGTCGACCTCATCTCTGTCCTCAGGACTAGATTGAGGTCAAGAGTAGGCCCATTAAACATTAAAAAAAAATGTTGTTGTACAGAATTACTAAGAAAAAGCCTATGCACAGAATGATGAAAGTTTGAACTCGCAACAAACATTTAACGGACAAAGGGCGCAACCACAACAGGTGAAAGTCAAAAAAAATCAGAGCACTATTTCACCACATTTAATCAGCTTATTGATTATATTCATACCATAACGGTAGTGAGAGGCGGCAGGACTACTGACATTTAGTTCAAACTGATAAAAGTAATTAATAATTACAAGCCATGCTCTTATTTGAGACAAGGCGATTATTAATACGATATACGCGCATTATCGCACGAATAAAAACGTCGATTTTGTGGAGGGTAGTAATTATTTTGTCCGGTGAGCTTTTTATAAGATAAATTGGCGGTGACTTGATTACGGTGGAGGCCAATATACTCTCTATTAAATTAACTTTAAAGTAAGTACCTATCGAACGCTTTATTTTAAAAGGTACCCCAATAAACAGTTACATTGTAGATTGCAAAAAAACTGGTCAGAAATCACATAATTGATGCTGTTTACATCAGAATCACTCAGATACTTTTGGTGACATTTTAGTTAAAGATAAGATTGCAGACTATAATTTAACTATCTCTCTTTCTTAAGCGTCTACACCTGATAAAGATCCAGAGATTAACCAAATAGCCACCGATTAAATTAAATCAACCGATCCCACACAGCAGATCACCTTGTATCGAAAGCGGTAAGTCGCGGTGCGCCCGCGCAGTTCTGTGTCAAGGAGAGCGTTACATTTACTTGGAATTCAGTCATCAGCACATGTTTAAGGGAAAAACATTGTTTTGATTGCGACATTGACCTCTTTATTGTGACGTCATTTAGGTAGACTTACCTAGGAGAGGTATTTTTTCAAGAATTTATTGACATAAGCAGAACATAAAGCAAGGTCATGTATTAAATTGAACTTCGAACTTAAAAAAGAAATATATTTAATTATATTTTAGGTTAGCAGTTCCTAAAATATATTTAAATATGCTCACAAATAAAATTTAAAACACGTTTAAATATTCTAAACTGTATACATAAAAAACTGTGATCTATTTTAGAATACCTACCTACTCGATAAGCAAAATCTTTACAAATAAATAAAATTGAAATGTCTGTTTGTAATTTCAAAATAACAGCTTTTTACCGACTCATATGAAAGTATATACGGTACTTATGACAAAAGAACATATTTTTATTGACTGTCTGTCTGTTTGTTCCGGCTAATCTCCGAAACGGCTGGACCGATTTTGACGGGAGTTTTACTGGCAGGTAGCTGATTTTATAAAAAGTACCTTAGTCTACTTTTATACAAAAAGAATTAGGGTTTCGTGCAAAAAAAAAACATTTAAATTGTTAACAAAATCCGATTCTAATAGAGAAGTAACCATTTTTAAAATAATTTCACGTAGACGTAGGTCGCGGAGCACAACTAGTGCTAAATAAAATACTGCTTTATCTTCAAACGGGCAACACCAAAAACGAATCGTAAACTGTTATACAACTTCCTCTTACTCTAGATATGGATGACAACATTGTATACAAGTTCATGCACATGATCACCAAGTTCAAAGCCAGACCAATTAATTTAGTAGCTGACAATTAGTTTTTTAAGTGATAATTTGCACTCGCACCAACGGAACGACTACCTATTAACATTTGTTAATTTCATATTATTAAAACTGGCCCCAGTGCTCTACATTTGCCCTGGATCGGAGTATTTGGAAGTCACCTTTGCTCAGCAGTGAGATGGCAGGCTAACAGTCCAGAAAATTCACAAACTCCTAAAATCCATACCAGTATTAGATACTAGAAAGTAACTGGTGTCTGTCTGTGTCCTTTTAAAGTCTAATACAACTGACCGATATGAAATTGTACAGATAGGAGACCTAGGATCAGGACAAGCACATAGGTTACTCTGATTATGTACATTTGTTTAAGAAAATTATCATCATCATCTTCCTGCCCTTGTCCCATGTTACATGATAGTCATGACTGTTCTAACTCAATAATGTTTTCAGATAGTATAGGAAGAGGTGTAGGTAAATTAGTAAGTAATAACCTGAGTTTTTCCAACCAAAATCATTGTATGCCAGGGTCAACATACCAACAGATAATGGCATCTGTAACTAGAAATGTTTATAATGTTAATACCAATATAACAATATTTATAGGAAACAGTTCAAAACTTACAAAACAAGATATCACAGACAGTGTAACGGAGTTGTTAAAGTTGAATTGTCGTAAAATAATATTGTGTGCTTTCCCATATTTTGAAAAGTTGTCAAGCAGGAAAAACAATTATATTCACATGCTGAATAAGCACATTCATTTTCTAGTAGGTCACTATAGTGACAGGCTTATATATCTAGATATCAACAGTTTTGTTGGTAAACTTAAGTCGACACGGGGTAAAGTGTATCTACCTATCAGTTGTAGACACAAAATAGCTAGGCTATTAGTATATAATATTCACTCAGACATAAGTAGTATGTCAATGTTTACTTCGATTATTAACACTGCGACTATTAGTAATAATACTAATAATTCTTTTTTCAATTGTGTAACTTTAGGAGATCCTGGAGTGGGGTCCACTAGTAGTAGGATCTCATTGCCTTGTGATGGCATAGGAGTCTTGGGGCTCACTCCGGATACTCATTTAAACTAGTTAGTAAGACAACAGAGGGTACCGGTAACATTGATGTTACACCGATCAACAACAATATACTTGTATCTTCTTGCTCTCAAATAGCTAAATGTAAAAAAGGGGCTGAGCAGAATTCCATGCAATTATTTCATCAAAACATTCAAGGTTTCTCTTCAAAGCAACTAGAAATTGAATTGTTTTTAGAAAAAACAAAGTTTGAAATTGTTTGTTTCACTGAGCATTGGTTAAAAGATTATGAAATGCTAATTAATTACGCAAATTACAGTGTGGGCAGTTGCTTTAACCGGAAAGCTAAGATTCGTGGGGGTTCATTAATCTTAGTTAAAAATTGTATTAAATTTAAGACTCGTAGTGATATTGTTGATCTATCGGTTGAACATAATATTGAGCTGTCTTGTGTTGAGCTGGATAGGCATGTTATAGTGTGCGTTTACAGACCCCCAAATTATCAAAACTACTCTATTTTTGAATCGGTAATGGAAGATACTTTAGCAAAGCTTGCAACTGGTAATAAATCACTGGTAATCTGTGGTGACTTTAATGTTAATATTTTAGATCAAAATTCAAATAGCAGTAGATTATTACATCTTTTTAAATCATTTAATTTGTTAAACGTGTTTTCGGAACCAACCCGAATTACTACAAATACTGCAACATGTATTGATAATGTTTTTTGTTGCTGCGACTACTTGGATAAATCAATTGTAAATTACCTTCCTTCTGATCATAGCGGTCAAACCGTTGTTTTCGAGTCCTACACACCATTACAAAAAATTCAGATAAAGTCCAGACAAATGACACCCAGTAATTTAAATAAATTTAATAATAACTTAATTAGTAATTTAGGTATTCCGGACCATATTATTGAAAATGTAAATCACTTTTATGAGGAATTCTTTTCGGTAGTTTACACCGAGTTTAATAATACATTAAAAATGAAAACTAAATCTATTTGCCCAAAGTTTATGTTCAGTGACTGGGCAACTAAGGGTATTAGGAAAAGTAGGGAGCGATTGTTTGAACTGTATGGCCTTAAGCCTTACATCAACTCAGAAACTTTTAATAAATATGTTGCAACTTACTCTAAATTTTTTAAAAACACTTGTAAGGTAGCTAAAGCCTTATTCATTAGCAACAAGATTAAATCCGCCGATAATAAAATAAAGACGGTTTGGAAAATTATCAATAGTGAAACTAATAGACATAAAAAATATAATAATGATATCACACTAGATACTTCACGTGGTCTTATAAGCTCTAAAAACGAAGTTGCTCAAGAATTTGTAGATTTCTTCACTAGTATCCCACTTAAAACTACTGAAACCTTAAATTCCTCACCCTTGGTTTCTATTGATTTGTTGAGAGCGAACGTTTCAGCCTGTCCGGTTGAGTTTCAATTTAAGCATATAAACCCCATCACAGTCATTAAAGCTTTTAAGGAAATCAAAATCAAATTAACTGAAGATCTTTGGGGAATGTCCATTAAAGTTTGTCAAGCTATTATTGAGACTATAGCACCGTTTTTAGCCTTAATATTTAATTTATGTGTGGACCAAGGAGTCTTCCCGGACCTTATGAAATACAGCAAGGTAATACCACTTTTCAAATCCGGGGACAGTAAAGACACCAATAACTATAGACCCGTATCCGTGTTGCCGGTTTTCAGCAAGGTGTTTGAAAAGGTAATGCTTAATCAAATGCTCACACACTTTAACACCAATAAAATCTTACATGAGAAACAATATGGTTTCACCAAAGGACGTTGCACGACTGACGCCGGTGTCACCTTATTAAAACACATATTTATGGCGTGGGAAGAGGCACAAGATGCCATAGGAATCTTCTGTGACCTCTCGAAAGCATTTGATTGCGTAAACCACGAAACCCTACTCTTGAAACTTGAACATTACGGTTTAGGGAAACTTGCGCTCAGTTTAGTTAAATCGTATTTAAACGATAGACATCACCAAGTACAAATAAATGGTGTCAATTCAATGGGTTTAAAAGTAAGTATGGGTGTACCGCAAGGTTCGATATTAGGTCCTTTCCTCTTTTTAGTCTATATAAATGATCTACCCCATTTATTTAAAAACCAACCACAAATGGTGTTGTTTGCTGACGATACCTCTTTAATATTTAAGACAAACAGACGTGCCACAAATCTTGACGACGTAAATAACGCCCTATTGCTGGTCCATAATTGGTTCACCGCGAATAATTTGGTATTAAATGGGAAAAAAACGAAGTGTATAAGATTTGCTCTACCGAATGTCAAAAGTAGTGATAGTGACATAGTATTGAATCAAGAGAAGCTAGAATTCGTCGAAAAAACTGTTTTCTTGGGGATCACGCTCGATTCAAGGCTTCAATGGGGTCCGCATATAACTTCTCTTGCAGGACGGCTGAGTTCAGCAGCATATGCTGTTAGAAAAATCCGTCAATTTACTGATGTAGATACCGCGAGGCTAGTCTATTTTAGTTATTTTCATAGTATTATGTCATACGGTATTTTACTATGGGGACGGGCTGCAGACATTGAGTCTATATTTATTCTGCAGAAAAGAGCTATCAGAGCCTTATATGATCTACGTAGACGCGATTCTCTAAGAGAACTGTTTAAGGAAATTAACATCATGACAGTACCTTGTCAATACATCTATGAAAACATCATGTACGTTAGGAAAAATTTGCATTTATTTAGTAAAAGAGGTGACCGACACCACTATCATACTAGAAATAGGGACCAACTAACTCAACCAGGTTTCAGGCTAGCTAAAGTAGACTCATCTTTCATGGGGTACTGTTTAAAATGTTACAATAAAATACCTCCCCACATTCTACAACTGAATGAGACGAAATTTAAATCTTGTATAAAACGCACACTATGTAGGCAAGCATATTATAAGTTGGGGGATTACATTGATGATAAAAATGCTTGGCTCAATGCTGGTCCTGCTCCACAACCATAGGGGCAAACTAATTGATTACCATGTGAAGTTATTGTGGAAGCTGCAGAAGATTGTAAAAATATATTTGAATTGTATAGATTCAATCTCTTAGTATTATATAATCGCATAGCACATGTGTGAGTACTATGTACGGTAAAGCTACCATTTACATTTAGTTATCTTCATTGACTTGAATGTGCCCTGGTGGCTGAGAGAATGTCATGCTCACACAAATGTCTCGCTGATGGTGGCGGGTGTGTCGGGTCATTTAGTTCCCTTCAATGTGGTTGAGTTGAATGGCGCTGATCCATGCGTCATGTTCGTGAACGGGCGCTGTCAGTTGGGACTGGTCATCTCTTAGCTGTCACGGTTTATTTTAATTACTTTATTTTTAAATTGTTAGTTTAATCTTTTACACTGGACGCTCTTAATGTGCACGTCTTTGTACATCGTTCTCACATACTTATATGTATAATCTCAACATGAATGATGTAACCAAGATTTTGTAACAATATTTTGATTAAAAAGAGTGTCCATGGAGTTTCTTGCCCATTCTTCTCCATAGAGATCTACGATTTGGAATGTGCAACTACAGTACTTTCGCAAGTTATTATGCCTTGTGAATGTGACTGTAGCTTAGCTTTTTTGTTTTTGACTTTCAAAAGTGCCTGTAATGGTCTAATTGAAATAAATGCTTTGAGTTTGAGTTTGAGTTTGAGTTACTTGAGGTCGGCGCAACACATTTTTTTCTTCCATTCTCCCCTGTCATCATAGTCCCCTGTATAAGAAAATTACGCAAATACAAAATTCACGCCGACAAAGTCGTGGGCCAAAACTATTTTTAATAATAAAACTCCTAGGAGGACATCGCACTTTAGACTTAATTGCTAAAACAAATAAAAAACAAAATTTCTCTAGTCTATCTAAGCGACGCGACACAAATAAATATGTGCACAAGATTCATTCTGAAATGATAAACAGCTCAAAATAAGCCTTCTATTTTGGCACAGTTGGCAAGCGCGACACACGTAATTTCAACGTCATCAGAAAAAAACAAGTAGCTGAAAAAAGTATGAGAGGAAGTGTTCTCTTTTTCTATGCGAAGGCAGCATTTAAGATGTAAATAATAGTTATGTTTATTTATCTTAACGCCGACTCCCTTATGGTGTGACCTAAAATATCGGATGTCATTTTTAGGGACTCGGTAGATTGTTTTGGCCCGAAGTGTAAATTTTTTATGTTGTTTTCGGAGTTTTGGATTTATAGGGTTAATATGGTTTGGAATGACTAGGTACTGCAGTAAGATATACGTATCTAATGGACGTACCTATAAATATAAGGTAATAAAAAAAAAACGTAAATAACAACGAAAAATTTTGTCAACTCGAGCAGGACAGCAAGAGTCTAAGGACAGATTATCCTATATATAGGTGATGATATACCTGCAGGCTGTTGCCTGTAGGTATCATAACTACCCGCTCTTTGATGAGAAAGACATGAATTCCTTTACAAAATTCCTAAAAAAAATTAGTAAACAAATTCTGACATTTCCAAACGATATAGTTACAAAAGCGAGCATGTTCGAATAGTTAGAACATCGGCACAAAGTAAACTCAGACGCAGTGAGGTCGTCTGCGGGCGCCATATTTATAATGAGGTCACGGAAACTGCGCCGGCGCACCGATGACAGACGATGCGCGTTCATCTTCTTTTGAGAAGTGAATCGGTTGCAGTCTGTTTAGATTTATTTTTTTAAGACTGAATATTTTTAGATTCGTGATACTGATGAGTACCTATAGATGTTTAAAACAGACTTTCAGTTTTTGACTGCTTAGCTAAAGTGTTCACTAAATTATGCACGGTCAACTGTACATCTCAATAGCCATAGACACTATACGAAAATAGCCATTACTGTTACGAAATGTCGGAGCTGTCAAGGTCGAATTCAAAAATGGTTACCACTAAAATATATAAACAGGTTAAGGCTGGTTTTATAGTCACGCCGCTAGACGCGCCGTTGGGCAGCGCGCTGTTGAACAGGAACACCGAACGGCGCTGCTCAAGCGCGCGAATTTGAAACGCTACTACTACCCCAATACATATCCGAGCGCGCGCGCTCCGAACGGCGCTGCTGAAACGCGTGACTATAAAATCAGCCTATACTGTTAAGCATCTCCATTTGATAGAATATTTTTGTGAATCTGTTTCTAATAAATAAATGAAGAATTTTAGTTCAATAACTCATACCTACATACAATTCTATGTATTGAAGAGTGAAGAATGAAAATGCAAATATTGAGTTCAACAACTCAATATTTGCATTTTCATTCTTCATTAGAATAATTATATACCTGGAAACACTACTATGACCGACACTTGCACTCAATAAGAAACTTTGTCATCAAATACAACAAAATCCCACATTTTCTGATTTTCAATTTACTTGTTATTGTAAAAAAAATACCTGTAGCAGGGGTGATTTAGGTATATGTATAATAATGAGAATCGCATGACGAATACTAGATGACCTTACTTTTAACTTGCGTAAGCGACTGTTGTCATTCATTGCAAAAAGAACCTAGACACACTAGAAACATAGTGACTTTTCATAACATCAACATCACGCCTGTGATCACCGAAGGGCAGACAGAGCTGCATACCTATTGCACAACCTAGTACTCACACATTTCACCATTACCATAAAATATAATGAGTTATACCATTAACCATCGACACACAAATGTTGCTACTAATAAGTAATTAAATTCCTATAAAAATAATGAAAAACTCATCGTCATTAAATTCCATATAAATAACACTGCCAAACCTGGAAATAAAACCCAGGATCAGCAGTTGCTCTTGCGACCATTAGACCAAGACCTCGATCAGTTGTCATCAGTGGGAAAACGCCACAACCTACGCGGTTATTAAGGAAACCATAGATACCTATACCAGCTAATGCACAATTGTACCTTTTAAAAACGATTCTTTATTGCTAAATTGATCTCATGATGGTCACTGCATCTAATAGCTCGTATTCTAGTCTTTATGCATCTTAGACAATTGCTGCAATCTCAAGTAATCTTTTGATGTGACAAACGTACATTAGCGTTGAACATTTGACATTGGTTTTTATTGTTAAGAGTTCATTTTCAGAACACCGAATTACAGTGCAGTTTTGTGCGCAAACAGGCAAGGCAATTGACGTCGTCCCTAAGTCTACAAATGACAATACCGCTTCTACATGATGGTAGATGACAACTAATAGAAAAATACCGAAGAAGAAATTATGCTGCGCCCAAATCAATTGGGATAAGTAAAAAATATATATATATATATATACGGTCGAATTGAGAAACCTCCTCCTTTTTTGAAGTCGGATTACTACAAAGTCAATCAATTGTGACTATCTGTCACAAGGGTAATGCAAGACCCACGGCTCACAATGGGCCAAATCAAAACCTTACATGTTTACTCATTCATTCTTCTTCTTCTTGAATGAATGAATTACAATAACTCTCACACCGCATTATTTTCACTGGCAATGCATCTAAAAATAACAGTTTTAAGAGATGAGTCGCCTGTTACTAAGATAAGAGAGCATCCAGAGGTCCAGAGGTCCAGAGGTTATCGCCCACAAACGAACATGCACAAGCACCGATTCACTGGAAACTATCGCTGTCGCTGATAAAGGTGACGCTTTTTTTAAATATTTCTCTGCTAAAGATTCTCTTGTGTTGCCTCAGGATTTGGATGCTTTATGTAGCAGTACAAAAGTAAAAAAATCTATGGCTTTTGAATGTCTAAGATACAATCTTTTTATGTCTCTATGTTATCTGTTTATGGTGGTAGTGAGTAAAGCTTAATGATGAGCGAATGATGTCAAAATAGAGGTACATTTGGAGGATGGGTTTAATACCCGTTTTTACATATGAGTGAATATGAAGTCACCACTACTCTAAAAAACGGTGAAGGAAAACATCGTGAGGAAACTGGCATGTCCTAGAACCAAAAATTCGAAGACATGTGACATCTACCAAACCGCACTGGGCCCGCGTGGTGGATTATAGCCCATTCCCTCTCTAGACAGGAGGCCGTGTGTCCCAGCAGTGGGAACATTATGGGCTGATTATGCTAATGACGAATGAAAGAATATTTGAACCGATAAGATCGATAATTATTTCAATGACTACAGTGTAACAGTAAACTATTGGATAGTGATAGAAAATGTAGCGACTAGCCGACTACCCATAAACTAATGGATAAGGCGTTGAATGACGACCGTAAAGGTTAGGAGTTCAAATCTTACTTGAGCTACATTTATGAGATGATCTATGAGAAGATTACATCTATGGTATTCATAGTTCTTCAAGTGTCAAAAACTGTTGAAAGAAATCAATAAAGTGAGTGACTCGGAACATATCTTAAACATTATACGCCAGATTTATACTGCTCATATCGATCAACACCCCAAATTAACAAAAAAAAAACAATTTTTTACACTAGCCACATTTCAAAGTTATAAAACGTTGATAAATGACAAAACCGCATCCCAAACGCGTGAGCCGACGACAGAAACACTATTAAGCATCGATCAGTGATCAATAAAAGAGTTCTGAGCACAGCTGCGCGGGCGCATCCAGCTCATTACTTATCTTTAACCATTAGTCGGATAAAGAACTGTTGTGACTCTGCCGGAGTTAATGACATGTACGCACTAAAATGTGTGTAAGACGCTTCGGAAGATGGTTCCGTGCGTTTGTTTATTTGTGAGGATCAAGCGAATGAATCACTGGTTCAAAGAAGCTCTACATAATACGAGGTGCTATCGTTACTAAGAGCGAATTTCACAAATTAAATTGAACGCGATCAAGACATCTAAACGGATTTCGAGACCTGTCAGTGTCAATATTCCAGAGCACAGCTCTTGAACTCGGTTTAGATGTATTTATCGCGCTAAGTTTTTATTGTTAAACTTTACCCTAAGTAACAGCACAGGACTGTTTGAAATTGAAAAAAACTTTAAAACGGCCAAAGCATCCGCTAAAAGTCGAAAAAAGAATGGCAAGAAAGATGACAATCTGCAACATGTCGCTCTCACATGTTGCTACCACTTGTTCGTGCACTTGCTTGCAAAAAAACCTTAACAATTCAGTATGAAAGGTCTTTTCCCAAAACGCCAGACAAATTGAACTCCAGCGTTTTTATCCACAAAACCGAAGCAGCATTATTTGTAAACGCATGTAACTATAAATCAAACGGAAAGCATCGCCCTCGACAAACAAAAATAGCATTCACGACTAAATTAAGCTTGAAAAAAGTTAAAAAGGGCGCGCGTTGCGCTTGCGCATGTGCTGCGCATGTGACGTATTTCCGGTTAGAATTTGCGTTACATTGTCTATGGGGTGGTGATGTATGAAAAGGTTCAATGTCACTTAGGAGGTGATGGTCACTTAAATTATTATTTGACAGGTTGATAAAACGGTGCTAAAAGAATTAGCAGTTAAGTGACAAATGATGTCTTATTATAACTGTGACGAACCAACGCGTGAACCAAGATTATCTATACACTTAAAAACGAAGTACAAAGTATTTTTTAGATTTAACAAACCAGTGACACCCCAGGGGTTGAATTTAAAAAAAAACCTTACTTTTTGCTCACTTTCGTTAAACAGTCAGAGCAAAATTTCATGCTTCTAGATCCAGCCGTTTAGGCAATGCGGTTTCTGTTAATGAATTTAAGATTTTTTTAAAAATGAATTGCCAAACATGACATTAAAGAGGTTAATTTAAATGAACGCACATGCCCAAATGACTTATCAGCAGGCTAATTCATGCAATGTGTTTCAACAACGTTGAAATCGAGTCGCTTGTACCGAAAAGCACTAATAACAGTAACTACCCGCCTAATTGACCAGTAATTTACTTTTTACACACGTAATGAGAAATTAGCGAAGTATTAAATAATTACTTATCTTACATAAATGATTAAGCAATTAGTTGCATCATTTCTCCGAGTGAGTCATTATTATAATTACTTCAAATTAATTCGGTATAGCTACCATAATCAAAAAAATCGCGTCTAAAATATATTTATTTACTTCAAATTGGTGGTGACATTGTTTTGGCTGAATTTCAGGGCAATCATGTTTTTATTTTACAACGTTACAAAATGTGGGATAGTTTGAGAATTTTATAGCTTCCGCACGTTCATTACTATGTTCATAATTAAAATGTCCTTGGCAAAGTGGTTTATCAATGTACGATTGTACACCCGAAAAGTGCAAACACCAGATAGATTTTGGCAGGTCGCAAACGAATTGTTGAAGAAGTAAATGAAGCCTCCAAAACGAATCAGTTTTTAGGGTTAAGTAGTCAACAAGGAACCCTTATAGTTTCGCCATGTCCGTCCGTCTGTCCGTGTGCAGCTTAGCTCAAAGACTAGTACTAGAAAGCTGTAATTTGGCATGAATATACAGGTTAGTTACGCCGACAAAGTGGTAAAATAAAATCTCGAAAAGTATTTAATTTGTTAGAGTATCTTCTGTACATATAAAGTGGGGATTTTTTTCTTTTTCTCGCGTACCCCATAGTATGGGATGTCATTGGATATGTCTAAAAATATTGCGAGTTTGTTCAAATAATTTTTCGATTAAGGGATGGAGGATTCGTTTGAAATATTAAGCTTTAAAGTGCTAATTTTTGTTAGACTCAAATGTCCCCCCCCCCCCTCTACCAGCTGAACGGTTGTGTTTGGGTGTGTGAAAAATTCACGGTGGTAATATAATTATATAACGAAGTTAAAAGGAAACTATCACAGCTAAGTAGGCTTTACAAGTTTACGAGTAATAGTCGACCAACTTATAAAATGGACTTGGAGAACATATTTTCCGAAACTTAATGTATGGGACCATTGTGCGTGGCCCGACACGCACTTGGCCAGTTTTTGTTTCTTAATAAACAAACAAAGTGCACCGGTCTCAAACATGTTATTGATATTTTTAATTCTATACTTATACTCTGTAGTTTGGTGTCTTTAAGATAGATGTGGCGACATCTATTTTACCTTTTATTTTCCAACTACCCAATTTAGACCAGAATTACGATCAGGAATCGAGCAATTTAAGCATTCATCTTAAAGACACCAAACCACAGAACCTTCCAATAGTTACTTTCAATTGCTCTCTTCGGTCTTAATAACTTGACAACTTTGCACTTGGCAACGCCAACGCTCCACAATCATGGGCAATCATGGGCCATGGGCGGCCAATAAGCGCAATCGGTCGCTAAAATTCGCGCCCGTCAGCTGCCTGGCCAGTGATGTCATCGCGCAATATACGCGTTGAGCTGCTTACCTTGTGCTGTGGCAGTTTGTGAACTAGGTTTTGAATGCTTAATGTGAAGGTAAAAATGATTGTGAATATCAGCTGGCTTTTAGCCTAAGTTTAGTGCCCCAATTGTTTGACGTCTCCAGGAGTTTCAGACGGTTATTCCGGGACCACAAATCGACTAACGCACGGAGGAAAGCCCGAGGGGTAGACAACAGAAAAAAAACTCGCGCTAACTTTTGCCAAAAACAGTCCTTGATACCAAAAACACGACGAGGAAATCAATAACTTTGCTCAACTGGTGATAGCTGCAGATAGATGCCGGAAAATGGCTTTGGACTCTTCAAAAACCAAAGCAAGATTTATTATCTACCAAAGCTGTATCATAAACAAATGACGGAAGCCACGACCGAATATTTATGTCTCCATGAACACGACAAACTCGTCTTCAAAGGAATTATAACAACATTGTTCTGAGCGCACGACTTTATTGCCATGCTTTAGCCTAGATTCCCGCAGAACACCGGGTGCCTAGACTCACATGTAGTCCATATAGATTGGACATCGGTACATGATTCTCGTGACCACGATGTCGAAAACTAAAATAAACGACTAGTAATCCATGATAGTACTCTATAAATCTCTGATAAAAGACCTTCCGAAATCATTGTTTATTATTTAAATCGATATTCTAACGAATTCAAGGAAATATTGAAACTGGTTACACCGGATAGCGTTTCGGAAGAACTATTATATCTATGTCTTTAAAAATAGATTTTTCCAACTTCGGATACATAAATAAAATTGTCTTTTGAATTAATAGTAAGCTCCTTCAGTAAGGATATGGTCTGGTTTAGATAACTAAGAAGAAAAAGAAAGAAGAATTAAAATAAGAAGAAATTCCTGAAAGCAACCAAAACTCTCCGCGAAAAGGACGTTTTTCAGCTTCAAAAATTCCGGTGAGCTGTCCTATCCTATTGCGAAAATATGGCAAATTATTCAAGTACAATAATAAGACCACCTAATCTTCAGACCTAGTTTCAGGAATTACGACTGCCTAGAGTCGTAATTTATAATTTGGCAAACACTTGTCTAAACAAATGTTTCATTCATACGGTGCAAGATCTGTCGACGTGCGTACATTTAAAATATGCCAAGTTTTATGTAAACACTAAGACTGACTAACAACGCTTGCATTAGCGCCAGCTATAAAAATATTTGACTTCATCACATCACCACCATAAAAACCATTTATTTTTATCTTTATCACCGACAAGATAGAGCGACCAATCGCGCGCGAAAACCATAATCGTCATGGTATATTTGAAACTACCCACTATTCTAAGAAAAAAAAATTGAAAGTACTTACATTTTCTTATCGCCATCAACATGCGCCTGCACCGAAAATCCAAACATGGAGTTCGGATTACCCTTATAAACTACCCTCGAAGGTATGTCCACATTGAACCCGAACGCACATGCGCACGCGCTCAAAATTACACAAAACGCTAACGCCATTTTAAGTTCACAATTTTTCACTAACACAGGAAGATTAAAAAAGAATAAAATAGCACTATTTGTATGAATTTACATAATTCGTCCTCATGTCGTTCGAATAACTTTTTACGATGTTCGTGTTGTCACGGGGAGACGCGGCACGTGCGTCTCTCGCGACGATCGCTTGGGTACTGGCGAGGCGCGCGGCAAGGCAAGGCCGGTGAGGTAATACCGTGGAAATAAGTCTGGAGATGAGTTTTCGCGCGTTTTCCCAGTAATATGAGTGTTACGTTGGGCTACGTGGTCGTATGAGTATTTTTGTTTGTGCGTAAATGTTTAATTCGGTCAGGGACTGTTTGGAATAGAAGGAATAATGATTGATAGTGTTCGAAGTAAACCTTGGTTGTGCATTGTAGAGAAGGTAGTTTTCCTTAATTTAGTAAAGTAAGACCACGTATAATTTTCATTCCATTCAGAAATCCATAAAAAATGAAAAAAAAATCAACGGGTTGCACTCCGGGAGTGCCGGCAGAAGTGAAAACTTGAATAAAACGTTGTGCATTTTTGATATTTTGGAATGGTTAGGGAATAATTTTACACGAATTGCTTTAATTATCAGTATAAAAGTACTATCATTTATGTGGTAAAAATATACAATATTCATTTATTGCGCTATCGTACACAAACATGAACTCCCTCCGTCTTACGAATTTTCGAGAAGGTCACGTGTCCTGACGCGAATTTAACATTTTTTTACCCATCACAAAAAAAGTGCACAACGCCGCTAAAGAAGTTGTCACTTCAAAAAAATGCATGCATATAATTAGAAAAAATTATCCGAAAACCAGTTTGCTCATCGATTTTTTATTGCGTAACCAAAAATAAGATTCTAAGAAATCCACTTAACAAATAAAACTCTCGAGTACATATTTACAACATTTATTAACAAATACATTTGATACGGACCTCGTATACTATACAGTATACATTGGCGATTACAAAAGTATAATAATAATAATAATAATAAATAATTTTATTGACACAAAGAAAAAAGTTATACATTTTCATTTGAAACCCTGACTCCTGTGCTAGGTGAGACCTGTGTTACAGGAGTCAGTGTCTTCACCCGTTTTTGGTACTAATGTTCACAACATTTTATGCATCAAGAACCGAAAAACAAAATAAAAACATAGAAAAAAAACAATAATAATAATCTTTAAAAATAATGCATGCATGCTCTTGTGTGGTGTGTGCGTGTGTTTATGTGTAGGTGTGAAAGTGTGAGTATGTTCGTGTCTTTATGCGTAGGTGTGTAAGTGTGCTTGTGTGTGTTTGGTGTGCGGTGTAAGTGATTGTGGTTGGTGGCTGACTTTCGTTATATATAGACTAGGTTTGTCTACCTAATTATTAATCATCCCGAGTATTGTTCCTTAATTAAGTTTTCCGTCTGTTGGTAATCCAGTGTTTGAAGCCATGAGTTTAGTTTTATCTTAGTTTTAGTTTTTGTTAGTGGGTTGAAGTTGTGGATGTTGTTTATTTTATTATATAAATAAGTAGATAAGTATAGACGTTGCCGTCGAGCGGATGCGGTCTTACATTTGACTGTGCTACATACGTTACCGATAGTTCTTTTATATTTGGTTGGGTTATTTATCGGTGTCTTTCCATGCTGTTTCAATATAAGATTGAGCAGGTATAGTTGTCTCACTGTAAGTACTTGGCACGTTTCATACAGGGTTCTTGTAGGGAACCGATACGGCTTGAAGGTCATGACTTTTAACAGAGATCGTTGGGCTCTCTCGAGGCGTATCATGTAGGTTTTACAAGCACCTCCCCAAGCAGTAATACAGTACCCTATGATGGACTGTGCCAAAGCCAGATAAACCTCACGGAGGAGCTTAAAATTAGCCACTTGTCGTAGCTTTTTAAACGCCCATATAAGTTTCCTAACACGGGAGGAGGTCTGTTCAATGTGGGGACGCCAGCTGAGTCCCTCGTCTAGAATCACTCCCAGGTACTTCATTGTTTTCTGTTGTGTGATTGGAAGACATGAGCATGGAATACTACTGTTTGCGGCGTCACAGGAGTGTGCTTTGAGACTTACTACTGGTGGTTTGATTTTGGCGAAAGTAAATTGCAGAAATGAGGTTTTCGAGATGTTAAGGGTTAGCAAGTTAGATTCCAGCCAGTGGATTATTTTACGTAAGCCTGTCTCAGCAGCCTCCCGTGCCGCGTCCCAATGCTCACCGTGGAATATTAGTACCGTGTCATCTGCATAGCTAAAGATTTTACCATTACTAAGAGACTGCTGACATAGGTCATTCACATAGAGTAGGAAAAGACTGGGGGATAGGCAGCTGCCTTGAGGCACACCGTAATCAACCCTAGCTTCGTTGCTAATGACCTCACCAATCTTTACTTTTTGTGTCCTGTCGTTGAGAAAGTCTGTGAAAATGCCTAGAGCCTTTCCCCGGATTCCAGCATGCTCTAACTTGGTCACAAGGGTTGGAATACAGACGGTGTCAAACGCCTTGGCTAGGTCCAGGAAAACACCTAGACATTTCTGTTTTGCGTCGAGTTTCCCAGTCACGTAATCAACGAGTTGATTAACTGCATCTGCGGTACTTTTCCCGGGCCTAAAGCCAAATTGTGTGTCCGATAGTATTTTGTAGTGCTCTAGGTATTTCATGAGTCTACGGTTCAACAATTTTTCCAATATTTTTGATAGTGCTGACAGAACTGAGATAGGTCTATAATTTTTTACCTAGTATAAGGAGCAGATATAAAATTTTTGCTTACTTCAATAAATTACATATTTATTATACAAATACTGAATGCAGTACTTCACAGCGATTTGTGCTTACTTAAATAATTATCTGATTTATTAACAAAAACACCAACGTAACGATTCTAACAGTAAATGATGTCAATTGACAGGTGACTCAAATGTCGTTAAGAAGTCATTTTGCGGTTCGTATTTGGTTTGACACGGCAATAATCATTATTAAGTGGAATAATCAATTATTGCCTCACCTACTCGTCGCCTGAGCGATTTGAGTAGTTCGAAGACCGAAAGACTGACAACCAGTCTTACGAAGAGATATCGTCTTACCCGGTAACTGCGTTGTGGAGGTCAGTCAGGTCAGGACTCCACGTTAAATACTGATATCCAGCAGCACCCGGTTAGACTTGAAGCCGACCGCAACATAGTTGGGAAAAGGCTAGGCAGCTGATGAATGAATCACCTACTAAAACAATGAGTGCTTTGAATGAGAAAAATGAGCCATAAGCTAAATACATAGAATTAAATTTTCGAATCTAATAATACCTACTAATATCTTTTACATTTCATTTAATGTCTTTTAATTTTAAATAAATTTAACGATTTCTTAAACAAAAATATAATATGGATATTGTTGGGGCTGCCTCGGTTTTGCAGTGAATTGGGCGTGTTCGCGGAAGCGCGAATAGATGACTTTCATGCCATATATAACATACGCAAACGGTGTGCATCGATGTTGCAGCGATTCAGGGGTAGCCCTAACAATATTTTAACTACACTGGCGGACAAGGTTGATGGACATTTTATTAGACTCTGGGCTGTCAGACATAATGTGCGTGCACATGTTCATGTTGCCAATTAGTGTATTTTAAGTTATTGTTATTTACTAACATAGGTTAAGTTCATTCTTAACACTATATGGCTCCATTGGTCTGAAATAAAAAAATGAATTTAAACAAAAATTGCATTTTTTCGTTAAAATAAAAAACTATTTCTTACACCAAATAATAACCAAGCCAACCAATAGTAGCCAATACCAAGGCGATGACGGATGACGTCACTCAAACATACTCGTAAATGTTTGCGCATAAAATTATAGGATCTCATAATTAAATCGATACATTTACATAATGTAGAATTTTACATAACACATATGTCTTTATATGCTCAGTTTTACTTCCTGATCCACGCCTTATTCTCAAGGGGGCAGACAGAAACCACAGAAATCCATGTGCTTCAATTCGTACATAGGTAGTCCTTTTGCGTCCTCCACGTTTAAGAACCATTTTTAAAATAATTGAAAATAGCCTGATATCACCAAAAAGTAATTAACGTTAACAGATTGTTAACCGAACATTGTGTACTATAATGAGCATTTTATTTATCTACCTATCGAAGGTAAACGTTTTGGGGTAATCGAATAAGAAAATGATTAGGGGCTCGTCCTTTTAACATAACATCATGCCTGTAATCCCCGAAGGTTTAAGCAGAGGTGTATCTAAGAGTACACCTACATTTCGCCAGTTACGTTTAAGTCCCATGTAATAGGGGGCAAGCCTATTGCCATCAACCGGACGCAAGTCCATACTCCATAGCTGTTACTGAAAAAATCCTGATTGAAAAACTCAATAATGCTTTGCCTGACCTGGGAATCGAACCCAAGACCTCATGCTCAGCAGTCGTCCTTGCGACCACTAGAGGCAGCTTTTGGACTAATCAAGTATTCTAATTGTTTCTATTCAACGTTAATTATACATATCACCAAAAGCCGAAGTTATCATGAGCCAGTGAATCATTAATTTAATTATTATTTGCTGATAACACACTTAATTGGACATCTTCGGGGAAACAGCTATGCAAATTATAAAGGTCGCATAGCTCTACACACATTCCGGTTATAAATTATCTGGTAAAGAATAAATTGTTGGTGGCATTGGAGGTATAGTTGTCAAGCTAGAAACAAGTGTTAAAACGAAGTTTGAAAACCAGAAATATGGTTTCGGCACCAAGAATATCTAAAAATCTATCCTAATTTTTAGATTTTCTTCTTTTTCCGCTCGACCCCGTATTGGTGGAGTCCGGGCCTAAAAGGTATATCATACTATTGGTTGATCACCCCAAACTAAAACAACGGGGTAAAAAGTCGGTGCCCGCATGTGTACCACCAATTTATTCTTATCTAAAATCTCTCTCATAATAACAATTCACAAATTTCGCACACCGTTCATTGGCAGTTACAGCATTAAGCAACAAAATAAATTAAAAATAATACCAATTCTTTATGTAACTTTGTTCGATTGACGAAATTGCATTCTTATTGCTGGAGTTTTGGAGTTAAAAATACATTAGCAGATCATAAATATTTTAAAAATCTCAACAGTCTTCCTTTTGGCAATGTTTACTTTCTCTCTCTCACCTACGTGTGTTTCTAGGATGAAATTAATGAGTGCTTTACTCTAAATTGACCAATTAATTAATTTTATTTACCCTCAGAGGGAGTATGTGTGTTACACAGAGAACTAGTGCATCACATTACGATTTTTGGCCCTCAACAATATTATAAAACTATACTGTAGGAACTCGTGGCAAAATAATAACAGCCGCTCGGATCAATCTTCAAGTTCAACCGCGCTTGCCTAGGTTGGTCTGTGGATGGGTGACCACCCATTACATACCGAGTTTCTTCCGTGCCTTGGAAAGCACGTTAAGCCGTTGGTCCCGGCTGTCATTTGTAGATCTTAGACAGTCGTTACAGGTAGTCAGTGGCCCGAAAGTCTGACAACCAGTCTTACCAAGGAGTATCCGTATTACCCAGTACTAACTGGGCTGTAGAGGTCAGATATGCAGTTACTCCGTGTAAAGTATTCAGCTGCATCCGGTTAGACTGGAAGCCGACCCCAACATTGTTGGGAAAAGGCTAGGCAGATTATGACTGTAGATGCTTGGCGATTGTCGCAGTGTCTTTTAAGCTTTGGCTTCTCTAAGGCTGAGATAATAAACGTTACTCAGCATGCTTTGGCTAAGCATGATTACTGTCACTATCGCACAACTGTTAAGATGAATGCGTCAGGATAGCCCGCGAAATTCAAATTTTCTTACGTTTTTTGCAATTTTGGTCAGTGTCAGGTTGTATGTTGATGAAAAATGAGTCGCGCAAGTAACACGTATGTAGTTACAGAATTATAATGATTTAAGTCATCAATACAACCCTCTAAGTTCATTTAACCCCATTGATTGACTTTTTCATGAAATAGTTATTTGGGTTAAGTATGCTTAGAAGGTTGAGTTCATGATTTTAATGATTATAATTCTGTAACTAAATACTTGTTACTAGCGCGACTCAATTTTCATCAACATACAACGTGACCCAGACCTACAAATTGCAAAAAACCAAAGAAAATTTGAATTTCGCGGGCTACCCGTGTGTGTGTTGTGTCCCGTCGCTTCCACGAGCAAGTGCATGAACACACAATGACATAGTGCACAAATGAAGTGTTACTAACATAGTTTTAAGGTTCTATTTACTAACACAATTTGTATTACATCATATGTATGTTAGTGTGTAAGATATCAATGGTCTAAAGTAGCCTGAAAATAAATGGATGTTGTTGTTATTGTAAGATAGCGTGCTAAGTAACGTTTAATCCCGGCCTGAGTATTAAGAAGACATTGGCAGTCCCCACTTTATTTAATAGGACATTTCGTATGGTTCTCAAAAAGCTGTGCTATGGTCAAGAAACATACCTTACTTGTTTATGCTACAGGGTGGAAGGGACACCGACGCGAAAACGGTTACCACGTATGCAGTACATCATTCTTCATCATCAGCCCTAGTAACCGATGGAAATATATCATCAGTAATTAAAAAAAAAATCAACTGTTCCATACATTTTGACCGTGTAGGTATGGCAGTTTTGTAGGAAATGATGTACTGAATACCATAACCATTTTAGCATCGATGTCCCTTCCACATTGTATAGTTCCACCACAACATTTTTCCAAAATCAGATCCATACTACATTTATATTAAGACAGTGTAAAGGCTTACTGTTGATTTGTTCAAATTACACCAATTTAGTACTCGTATATCATACATTTCTACAACTCACATTCAAAAAGCCTTAATATAGCGTATACATAAATAACAATACTAGCCTCTTAAACATTATATGCCTTACTTCGTTGATACAGTCTAACTCTGGCTTCACTTGGCATTTTTGCGTGATACAAAATACACCCTATTTTCATTCAAATAAAGTTCATTTTGCATTATCAATATCGTGCAACTACGCTAAGTGTATATTGTGCAAAGCTGGCTTCACTTGGGTAATACAAAAGGTATCATATTCTTATTGAAATAAAGTTCATAATGTGGTAACAAATGCACCAAGTGTGATGCCAGTCTAAGGTTTGGTTCGCACTTAAATGCTGAGCTATAAATACAATTTATAGCTTCTATTGCTTACGCTATGATTTGGAGAACTTGAATACGCTCGGGGTGCTTTTCTTTTGAGGCTTGTTTTCAGCCACCTAGAAGGAAATATTTCGTTAATCAACCACTTGTACCTTTCAGGATGTAATCGAAGCAAATCAAACTCTTGAGAACAAAAGTGAGCTAACACGAAATTTCCGTTTTTTTTGGAAATAACAAAATCGTGTTCGGGTTTTAGTTCGTGTTCGCGGAAATGAAAGAAACGAAATTTTTTTGTGTGTCCTTTTCTAGCACGATATCGTCAATAAAGTGTTTAAATGCACCGTTGATTTTAAGACCGAGTGTGATCTCACTTTATTATTTCCTTTGGGTGTAGATTAGAAATTTAGAAAGGTAAGTTTGAGACTTTCATAAGCTTTTAAAAAATATAATAATTAACAGCTCTATGAACTGATCCATGAAGACTAATGGAGAAGTATAGAAGACATGCAGCGTCGACCTCAAATAAATTGAGCTAATGGCAGGAAAATGATGAATAACTTACAGTTCTTTCTCCCAGCAGCAGCCTGGCTTTGTCCTCCTCGTGCGGCTCGGGCGCGGCCGCCGCGCGCCTGTGCAGCTGCAGCTTTTGGCGGATGGCTTGCGATAATATCACCCTGTGGTAGAATAATAAGAATAGTTTCTAATATACTACAAAAATAATATAGTCAATCAAACAATCAATATAGATCGGCTAGTGCTAGTATATGCTCTCCTTCTTCATAATTATGAACTTCAATACAGCCCTCGTGCACACAATGTGCTCGAAAGGGGTACGAAGTTTGTTCTTAACATATGTAAACCAACGAGCGAGGAAGACCAAAGAAACAATGGATGGATTGTTTGAGCAATGATATGAAAGAAAATGGAGTTAATGATAGCGTGTCAGGCAGAGGAGAATGGAAGAAAAAATGGTTTTGCGCCACTCCCAAGTGACATGGGACAAGGGCAGGAAGACGATGATGTAGACCAACAAGATGAGTGGCTATGTCAAGTTTCCACATAACTATACCAGCGTACCTTTCTTGTATGTCATACGGATTTCTATGGCAACCGTTACGGATAGCCGGAAGTCTGAAACTTGGCAACTTGTATCACCTTAGATAAACGGTATTGCCCAGTAGATAATTGGTTAGATTTAGTCATAGAAGTCGTTCAGAGAAAATAATGAAATTAATCCAAATATGGCACCCCAACACCGTTCCTCCACTCAGCCGAAAAATTTCGAAATTACGAAAGTGTATTCTATCAATCGATCGCCAGCAAAATCGTGAGATGACTCACGGAACAGAATCCGTCGTTTATGCTGTATACAGTCAGATATTTAATTAGCGGTGTTGACGTAAAAGTGACAAGACTTTCAATACCTCACGGAAAAATATTATGAATCATTTAAAATGACGTCAAATCATGTCTAATATATTTTAAGAATATTGCAATATTTAATGAGAATTTCTTGAATCATAATAATATTAAAATACGGCGAAATTAACTCAACGTAGGTAATCTCAATTTTTAAACTATAACACCAAAGTGGTTCTTGTGATAAAAACTTCACAAAAACAGGCAAAGAAGTGGTGAACTCGTAGAAATTACCAGATTGGAAATATTAAATCACGAGTTTATAGACTGCTTGCATATAAATAACGTCAATCGCTTCGTGTAGTTCAGAGATTATCTTTTAAATAAAACTTATTCTAGAAAATGTGATAAAAGCCTGGATACCTACATGATAGTAAACTGTTCTTATTAAAAGATCAATTCCACGAAATATAACATAAACATTACATATAATATGTGAGAATCTTTGTCAATACGAGGTCACAAGCCGCAATACAATGTTGAGCAAATTTTATATGATATGCCAAACTTTTTTTATCAATTCTGGTACTCCAATTTGGATATTTGTGCGGGTAGTAGGTACCGCCAGCTGAAGTTCAAATCAACTCAGTCTAAAGCAGTTCGCTGCTGGACATAGGCCTCCCAGGCAACCGCCTTCCGCATCCACCACCGTGTTAAGGTCTTCGGACCCATCTAGCTGGAGAACGTCACTCGCCCGATCGCGGTCACCACTTCAGAACTTGTTTGCTCCATCGGCCGTCGGTCCTTTGACTGTCATAGCCCATGGCCAGCCTAACGTCACTTCAACTTGCTTACTCTGCAAGCATTCGTTGGTAACGCCAGTTCATTTCTAGATCATTTAATTACGAATCCTGACCCTTCAAAAACACTCCAACCATAAATTTATACTGTCACTTACGGAAGACATTCCGTAAGTGACAGTATAAGTTTAGTTTTAAACCGTGAAATCTTACAACAGTACTACAGCCATAGTCCGCTCCATAGCACGCTGATTGACCTTGAAATTGTGAACCAACCCGACTGTAAGTGTGAATAAACTGCAGAAAATCTGTGCAACTCACCGCCTCGTGTCGCTCTTAGTAGCCAGCAGTAAGTCGAGCCAGGTCCACGTCACGTTGTGGTACTCCAACGTAGGCAGCACCAGCGGCAGGTCCCGCACATCTTCTAGATTCTTCTCCTTGCTCCCCTTGTAAGAAACTCTAACGGGAACCTCGGGGATCTTGATGTAGATGAATAGTTTGTTCTTTTCTGCTCGCTCCTATTGCAAGGATACATAGAGTTTACTTTATTGTACACGAAAATTCTTACACAGTTCTTTTACAATATGTACATCCATGAACTGTTTGAAGAATGGTGGAGAAAGAATAGTGGCGTGAAAATCGTTTGTGGAGAATGGCAGGAGAAGGCAAAGTACAGGGAAGAGTTGAGTTATGGAGGAGACGTTTACTCAGCTGCTGGACTTTTTTATAACCATGTTTAATAATAGAGCTGGATGCAGTGATCATTCAAGAAATATTGGTGAGAAAACTTCTGGAAAATAGAAGACTACATTCACAAGGCCAACCTAAAACTGCTCAGCAAAAGTCGTCATTCATATTTTAAAAGCTGTATTCATCAAATATCGTTGCTCATTTGTTTACACGCACCATATGCAAAAGTGCATCACTCGACCACAAACAAACATCGAATCATCAGTTACTTCATGTTTAAGTTTAACAACCTCTACAACATAAAACAAAAATTAAATTAAAAAAAGTGATGAATAACTGAAACTTTGGAAGTGGCTTTGTTTTTCTTTTATTTTCTGTATTGTCTTTTCTGCTTTATGGGTTCCGTAGCCAAATGACAAAAACAGAAACTTTATAATTTCGTCATATCCACCTATGCGTATGTCATACAGCCATTTAACTCGGAGACTATTTGCACTATATCGATCTCCATCTTCTTTTTTATCGAGTGGTTAGTGCCTAATCTAGTGTCAGAAGTTTATGCCGCCCATGGGTCTCTGACTTGGCTTTACTTGCCGTTGAGAAATATCTCTCAGGCATTACTAAAGAGTGTAACAAGACCCTTAACGAAGCCGAAAGGCACTTGTTCTGCCCGTCAATATGATCATTTTTTGTTCTAGACCATACCTAGGAACCTTCTAGTTACGGAGATGTTGGAGGTCAAAGTTCCAACTTTTTCACAAGTTTTTTTTTTTAAATACAAATCAAATCAAATCAAATAATTTATTCGCATAATATGGGTAGATAGATGGAGCATAGATTTTACATTACATAATATAACAATAGCGTTCCTCATATTAACCATTTCTGGTATACGAAACATGTTTTAATGTCAGAACTTTACTTTAAACTCCTCCACGACCCCCGTACCATTCAATCCCATCAGCACAATGTTTTGAGTGCGTTACATTGCGTCCTAGCGTAAAACGTGATTTTTCACCCCAAGAAAAAGTCGTTTCCCAGCAATAATTTTTGCGTCAAGTTACTTAGTTTGATGTACAAAATGCTTGGTTGATGGCTTCGTAAAGGATTCGTTTACTGTATAAGAATGAAAATTGAAAAGAAATACTAAGCATGCGTAAATATGTAATCAATTTAATTTATAAAAGTTTTTATTTTTTTTAATTGTGTATTTCATGTTTTAAGTATTTCATTAAATTCTAATTAATTATTTGCGCATAATGTAGTGCATGCTGTGCTTTTCTGTAAGTGATGAGGCGCTTAGACTTAAGTTAGCAATGTACAAATTATAATGTAACAGCGTACTCATTGTTGAGAAGCCTAATAATAAATAAATAAATAAATATCATTCCGACTACGGAACCCTTCACTGTGCGTGCGCTGACATGCAAATGGCCGGTTTTTTTTCGTTGAATCGGTACGAAAAGAGATCATTTAAAGCACGACAAACCTTCATCTTCTCCACATCATCTTTATCCTTCTTATCCCTCTTCACATAGAAGTTCGAGTTGGAGTCCTTGCTCTTCTTCTTGATCTTCTTGGAGCCCGTAGACACGAGGCTGGAGGAAGAGCTTCCAGATTTTAAAGTGCCTTCTGTTTCATCTTCACCGTCCTCTATGGAGTCAGGGTCGCGCTCCGGGAAGCAGAACTTTAGCATCGTGTTGAAGAACTTCTTTGTTAGACCTGATTTAGAGAAGGTGTGTTAAGAACTGAGGGTGCCTGTAGTCATTCTTAGATTGTGTTCTCTTTGGTAATACGAAACAGAACATGGGCATTTCTCGTATTTTTAAGAACGTTCACATTCTAGTCTCAATATGTCTACCTCTAATAACTGAATTGTTTGACACAAATAGCGTCTTTAAGTGTTACGAAAATTGGCCTTCTAGTCAATGGACCATCATGTTTCATTACGTGGTAATCACTTATTTTAGTGATGAGAAAAAGATACATCCTATACATAGACCCTGATGCATAAATATAGTCAAGATGCTAACCTTGCCAGCCAGCAAGTCCCCATGTATAGTAATTTCAACAAAATAATAATTATATAAAATTAATTAACAACTTTCACTGTGTCGGAACGAAGCAGAAGGAAATACAAATGTTTAAGCCACAACAAGTGTTTTAATTAGACTAGTAACACGTTGTTCAATTTGTACACATGTCTACCTTGTTTCTTGCCGCTACCATATTTGTACAGGTGATCATTTATTAGAGCAAACCTAACACATACATACACCGAAGCATACTTTCGAAATATTGAGCTATTATTATGATTTTGTCTTGATAGCCGAAAAGGTTTCAAGATGAAAATGTTCCATCGTCGACCTCATCTTGTGTCAAGACTAGATTGAGGTCAGGTGTATGATGTGACATGATGTTTTCAATCTGTTTTAAGCACGTAAACTAGACTTCTTGTACTTGCCAAGTAAAAGATCGATATTACATATTGTATAAGCCTTTATTCATTGCCTGTAAATAAATCTTATTTTAACACAATTGAGACTACCAGTACATACTACTCACTGACGGTCGACCACTTTTCAACCTTATTAATCGGTACATAAGAGTTCAACCGTCAGTAAACTCGGTGGTACATACTAGAACAGGTACAGTCACATGAAATGAAATCTATGTGTGCACTTAGAAAAATTCAAAAGCGATTTTTTCGTGTATTAACGGTTTCTACTTTGAGATAAAACCAATTTCGTATAAGTATCACTTTCAAAATACTATGTTCATGAATACTTAAAACGTTAATCAATACAGTAGAAGAAAACCACCTTTAAAAATTGTTGCATGTTTACATTTCATTGTTCATAAGTTTCTGTACATATAGGTTGTAACAAGACTCTTAACGAAGCCGAAAAGCACTTGTTACCCCGTCACTGCGATCATTTTTTTGTTCTACCTGAGAACCTTCTACTTACGGAGATATTGGGGGGTCAAATTTCCAACTTTTTCACAAGTTTTTTATACATGTTTTTTATGTAAGATTTTTACTTTAAACACCTCCACGACCCCCGTACTATTCAATTCATCGATCAGCACAAAGTTTTGAGTGCGTTACATTGAGTCCTACCGTAAAATGAGATTTTTCACCCCAAAAATATTTCCCAGAAATAATTTTTGCGAAGAATTACTTAGTTTGATGTACATAATTCTTGGTTGACTGCTTCGCGAAGGGTCCGTTTACACCCTGAGTAGGTAGTATCACATAATATAATAATCCACTCACCTATCCTTATCGGCACTATGTTAACTTCAAAATGTTCTTTGACAGCGATGCCGCCGACAGGCGGGCGGTCGCGACAGAAGACGCGCAAAGCCGCGCGTCTTGCTAGCGGCGCGCGACCCGACGGCTCTTGAGGTACCAGTACCTGTGTAACAAAGCATAATATCACGCTTGCATTCCCCAAAGGAGCAAAGGCATAGACAGAGGTGTACAAGCCCACCACACACTTCCCATGAGAGAATGTCATGCTCACTCAAATGTCTCGCTGATGGTGGCGGGTGTGTCGGGTCATTTAGTTCCCTTCAATGTGGTTGAGTTGAATGGCGCTGATCCATGCGTCATGTTCGTGAACGGGCGCTGTCAGTTGGGACTGGTCATCTCTTAGCTGCCACGGTTTATTTTAATTACTTTATTTTTAAAACATTTTGATTTAAAAGAGTATCCATGGAGTTTCTTGCCCATTCTTCTCCATAGAGATCTACGATTTGGAATGTGCAACTACAGTACTTTCGCAAGTTATTATGCCTTGTGTCCTGACTGTAGCTTAGCTTTTTTGGTTTTGACTTTCTAAAGTGCCTGTAATGGTCTAATTGAAATAAATGTTTTGACTTTGACTTTGACAATCACTGGAACTACGAAAGCCAGAGTCAATAGTGGTGATCATCAATACAATGAAGCTTGACGAATCCCGGAGATGTTTGAACTGTCTGGATCCCGCTACAATTAATCATGAAGAAAAAGACCGGCCAAGTGCGAGTCGGACTCGCGCATGAAGGGTTCCGTACCAAAGCCCCTTTTAATTTATTTTTATTATTTATTGTTATAGCTGCAACAAATATCCACAATCTGTGAAAATTTCAACTGTCTCCCTAGTACGGATCATGAGATACGATACGGTACCCGCTGACAAACAGACATATCGATGCTCCGGGCTGCTACCGAAAAACTCCTATTGGAAAAACACAATAACACTTTCCACGACTTATAATGACGGATACATTATTCAAAGAGTATAATTCATCATGTCAAAAAGTCGAGTCACAATATTCATTACTATCAGTAGAGTCAATAATACAGTGCCATTACGGATTTTTTACCCGACTACAGCAAATAGTTGGGTTATCTTCAACCTTGTTACTTAGGGCGTAAGGGTGAAAAGTGGCAGAACGACAGTGAACCTGGTAGTACTTGACACATCAGCCACAAATGCATTTAACAATTTGCAATTTAAAACTGTTTTTAAGTTATGTAACGCAGCTTAGTCGTATCGAAATCTGAACTTATGACATTCTCGCGTTCTCGCTCATTTTATCCACCCACCAATTAAAATAAGTTTTTTTATCGCAGTATGCAATAAAATTAAAATACTAATTTTGAACGCGTATGACCTTGTGTACAAAACATGTTTTATTTTGTCACGATTATTATAAAGTCATTTTTGAATTCCAAAGTTTATGTTGACCAAATCGACAAAGTTAAACTGACTTTAAAACCGAACCAAAGCTGCCAATTTTGGAGGGTTAAACTTGGACTGTAGTTAGAGAGTGTGAGACCACACCTATCCACACAAAATTGGTTTGATTCGATCAGAAAGAGCTTTAAGTAAATGCAAAAAAAAAAAACCCCCGACGATCTTCAAACGGCTGAACAGATTTTATTGAAACACAGCTAAGAACACTCTTACTTTCAAACAAAAAAAAAACGAAATCATAATCGGTTCATTCGTTTGGAAGCTACGATGCCACAGACAGACACACAGAAACACACTTCACACTTATAACACCCTTCTTTTTTGGTCGGGGGTTTAAAGCGAATAGTAAGAGACGAGGTGTCGAGTCACGTCGTACGAAGCAAAATAAGGCAAATTATGTCTTTTTTCACTCTTATTGCCTGGTACAAAGAGCTCACCGGCTAGTGATTTATGTAAATGATATTGATCTTACTTCTGGGAAGGGTTCGTTGGGCAGCAGATTCTTGACGCGCACGTAGCCGACCTCCAGCTGATGTTCCACTGAATCGTCTGATCGAGATGTTTTGGTATACCTGAGCAGAAGGTTACTCATAAGATAAGCGTTGACCTTGGTTTTTTTTTTCAAAAAAACGTACATAACATGACACATCATCCCCGAGGGTTTAGGCAGAGGTGTACTTAATAGTACATCTACATTTCGCTAGTTATGTTTAAGCCCCATGTAACAGGGAGCGAGCCGATTGCCATCAACCGGGCACAAATCCAGACTCCGTGGCTGCTACTGAGAAATTCCTGATAGAAAAACCCAATAACACTTTGCCCAACCTGGGAATCGAACCCAGGACCTCATGCTCTGCAGTTGCACTAGCAACCACTAGAACAACCGAGGCATTCCAAAAAAATAACTAAGTTAACCAATCGGCAAGACGAAATACGTGTAGTGATTCCTTTGGGTCAGTTTTGTTTTTCAACAAATACTGCTGGCAAACAGAATAAGTGTGCAGCATGTGCGGCCATTTTGTGCCAATATTTCACAAGAAGTTAGGTTGATCTTTGACGGTCTTTACGTGTAGTTAGAAACCCGAATGTCTGACAACCAGTCTTGCTAATAGGAATAGTGTTCCCTAGCAACTGTTTCGTGGAGGTGAGAAAGTCAGTCGCTCCATGTAAAATACTGGAAGTCCACCCGACTATGACTTACAAGAAGTTAGTCAGCAGAAGATCAGCTATCCCAAGCTGCCCGTCAGCATCCGTGAGTCTCCAGCGCGCGCTCTTGAAGCAGATCTCGTTGTACCGGTGCGGCGGCGCGTGCGCACTGCGGACGGCCGGCAGCGCGGACGCGCGGCCTATCTCGCGCCACGCGCGGACCATCGCGTCTAGTTCTTCTCCGAGGGACCACACTGATTCTTTGCACTCGTTGACCTAGGTCAAAAATATTGCGTTATGTATTTTAAGACTGCAGGACGCTGCTGCTGCGCATTCTTCGGTCAACCCGCGATCATGGCGCCTGCGACAGCTTCGAAATATTGAGAGCTCAAAATTATGAACAATCACGGAAGATATTCCGTAAGTTACAGTATAAGTTTTGCAGTAAAGTATTAGTTTAGTAGACAATAAAACATACCAAATGAAACAATGAAACCAAGACTATATTGGTAGTCTAAGAACATAGCTAATAACGGTAAAACGGATAAATATCAGCTGTTTCCTACAAAAGTGCAATTGCAACACTGTCAAAATGAATGAAACAGCTGTTTTTTTTATTACCTATGAAAAATATCTCTCTGGGGCGTTCAGAATAATGTTCTGAATACGTGGTAACCGTTTATCGTGCGTCGATGTCCCTTCCACCCTAATTGGTGGCCTAGATTCAGACAATATAATACCTTTCTTTGTATGATACAGTTCACAAAAAACCTGTCAAATATCAGTAACCTACAACTATCGATCTCGTTCTTTAGACAAATGGGTATCAACATGACACTTGCTATTTTCTTTGTCGGCTGCCTTTGTCTAAAGTCCTTCACAGTTCATCCACAGGGATTTAAACATAAATTTCAGTAATCAACTACTATAGCAAACTTCTGACTCAAAATTTATAGCATAAAGAAACTCACCTGGTCATCTAAATTCTTCAGCTCATCGATGGCGACCGGATCGTTGCCGGTCATCGACCTGTTCTTGAGGTAGTACTCCTTTTCCAGCCTTCGAAGTCTTGCTAAAGACTCTCTGACCTGATAAAAGAAACACGTAGTTCAAGATACGATGGACACTTTAATAACTTACATGGATGTCCAGAGTACATAGAACATTGTGGAGAACTATATGATGATATTGTATTCAAATTTCTCTGAAAGTGAGGTTGATTAAACCTATATGGATAATCAAGGCCGTTTTTGTAAGTCCACATGATATAGTGGTTTATAAAGAAATCATTGTATCTGAACTAGTATAAAAAAGTCAGATATCAGACAAAATGTGTGTGAAATTCCTTGAAGAAATACAAATATTGTAAACAATTCGCATTTATTTAAAAAACCGGCCAAGTGCGAGTCGGACTCGCGCACGAAGGGTTCCGTACCATTATCTATTAAAACGGCAAAAAAATCATATTTGTTGTATGGGAGCCCCCCTTAATATTTTTTTTTTTAATTTTTAGTATTTGTTGTTATAGCGGCAATAGTAATACATCATTTGTGAAAATTTCAGCTTTCTAGCTATCACGGTTTATGAGATACAGCCTGGAGACAGACAGACAGACAGACAGACCGACAGACAGACAGACAGACAGCGAAGTCTTAGTAATAGGGTCCCGTTTTACCCTTTGGGTACGGAACCCTAAAAACACTAATACTATAATAGATTATCTTCGTATAATTTCTTGTAATTATATCATTGATTCCATGATAAAAACCGTTCCTAGAAAAGTATGACTCATTGGTATAATACTCGAATGAATACCGTTGCTTATAAAATAATCGGTCATGCATAAAATTATTTATCGGACTCATTCAATGCCAATAGAAATCTTAGTCATTCTCGCAATAACATCAGCTATTTCGACACGTCTCTCACATCTTCGGTAGTATAGTGGTAAGTATCCCCGCCTGTCACGCGGGAGACCGGGGTTCGATTCCCCGCCGGAGAGAATCTTTTTGCGTTTTTATATTCAATATTTTAGACTTTTCACACAGCTGCGAGACATAATTTTGAATATTGTAGGAAAAAAAATGTATTTTAGTTCTTTTTTTAAGTAATTTTGATTGATGAACGTTGATTGACATTCGATACAAACACACCAGAAGTTTCCGCTAACACCTGCATCGCTTCATTGCACCTTGTTTTAGGAGAACAAATACATCACTCCTGTATTCACAGAAAGGGTAAGCAGAACTAATAACTGTATATTACTACCACATATTAACCTGTTAATTACAATCTTAGGGAATAGTTAATAGAAATCATTTCATTGGTTTGCCAAAAAATAGAACAGTTACAATATTACTTGGATTAAGATGAACACCTTTCAGTACCATCATCATCATTATCCTAATCCTAAATTATTTGGGGTCGGCGCAGCATGTCTTCTACTTCCATGTTTTTTATACCTCGTCATCTCAGCAGTCACCTCCTTTCTAGCCATATCATCCTTCACACAGGACTAGAACGCATTTATCATAATGAAAACAAAAATACCTGTGTCTGCAACTTATGTATCAGCTGCCTTGGATCCTGATCTTGGTGCAGCTGCAGTTGGAAGCGCATGCGAGCTCGTCTTTCTAGCGTACGTCTGCGTTCCGGTTCCACGTGGAGTACCACGTTATTGACTACGTCTAGCAGCATCGCGTACTGAGGGCAAAAACAAAGTAAACTTAGTAATGAATGGTAACTTATGTTTACGGCTATCCGCGAGATATTACCGAACGACTTATTAGATACAACATTTTAGAAAAACGCTATTTCGATCAGGATTGTCAAATTGGTGCAGTGGGTTATTGTAGAGACTAATAAATGAGCCATCTTAATGCGAGTTATGTCGTTTTGTACTCAATTAACAGTGTTAGTTTCGATTTTGTCAATGTTCATCATAATCTACCTTTTCCCAATGTTGTGGTCGGCTTCCAGTCTAACCAGACCTAGCTGAAAATCAGTATTTTACATGGAGCGACTGCCTATCTGACCTGCACAACCCAAATAGTACTGGATAATACGATATCCTTTGGTAAGACTGGTTGTCAGACTTTCGGGCCACTGACTACATGGAACGACTGTCAAAGACAAATGATAAATGACAATCGGAGCCAACAGCTTAACGTGCTTTCCGAGACGCACAGGAAACTCGGTATTTAATGGGTGGTCAAACATCCACGGACCAACATAGGCAAGCGCGGCTTAACTTAAAGATCGAACTGAGCGGCTGTTATTATTTAGCCACGAGCTCCTGACCTTAACCGCTGGGTCTACAAGAATGTAATTATGTTTTGTTTTTAACAAATGCAAGCTATAAGAAATTATTTTTTCAAAATTTAAAGAAAACATAAAATTTAAAAAATATAAGTTTGTATGTAATTTCGTCTTTTTTGCGTATGGGACACGGCTGTTTTATTTGGGACAAGCCCGCCACACTATGCCCAAACCACTGTAACTCCTGAAAGCCAGAATCAACAGTGGCGACCACCAGAGAAGCGCCGAGACAATGAAGCTCGACGAAGTCCCAGGGAAACAATTTAACTGTCTTGGACACGGTTTGTTAAAAAAAATCATGAGTGAAATTGCTACGACCTGACTTTAGTAAGGTCAGCAAGGACCGTCATCTTTAGCAGTGGACGCAATAAGGACTGATTAATATAGTACCTGCAGCGAGTTGGTGCACACGTTGAGGTCGTGGTGCATGAGCGTGAAGGAGTCGTAGGGCTGCTGCTGCGCCCAGCCCGTGCCCTGCGCGGGGATGGCCTCGGCCTCCTCGTGCGACACGTAGTAGAACTCGCACGCGCAGCGGGACACTATGCGTTGGAGCTGGAAAGATAAGGGTATCTGAATAAAGGTGTACAAAAAACATAGTTATTTAGCAGTTAGATTTATGCAGCTACTCTCCAAATAATTAAATAACTAATTATTTACGTGTCTGGCCATGGCCATCACACGACAATCACGTGACGATGAAATGAACTGAACTACGAACGAAACTATGTTGGAGAAAAAACAGCCAGGCTAGTAGGAGAGACTGGACGATTTTATTTTATTTTATTTCATAGCTCGATTCTCAGCAACTCTCTTCCAGTTGCTACCAGCCACCCTGCGAAGATCGTCGCTCCAACGAGCCTTAGGGCGTCCCACTTACACTCGCTGATAGTAGTAGTATTGGAAGTAAGAGAGATACTTAGGCGAAAATTGTCACTCACGTGTCGCTTGAGAGACGACATCGTGTCGTGAAGGTGGCTAGAAAACGCACAAGAAGAAGTTTGGAAAAAGAAAGAGAAGGAAGATCTTTGCCCAGGAGTGGGATAGTTCAGACCACCAACAAAAAACAAATAAATATGTCCATAGAATCACCTGCGCCAGTCCCGTATCAGCGCTAGGCCCGACGGTCCGGCCAATAACACCGCCGGCTGAATGTCCGCTGCCGACCAGCCGAGGTACATCTGGTAATGTGCTGATCTCCGTGCTCTGCCACCGCTCTTCTATTTCTTCTACTGATACCCATTGGATGTTCTCTGAAGAGATAATTGTTTTAGAATAGTCCTAGAAGTTATTTAAAATTGTATAGTTTTAACACGGGTTTGTCAATGAAGACTGAGCCAGATTTATCTGGTACAAAAGAAGCGGCTACTGAGATAGGCCCACTTCCCACCAAAGCGAAGCGGTGCAAAGACGTGCAAGGTTCGACCAATCACAGAAGAGACAAGATGTGGATCTCAATCAATGGGATTGGTCTATTCCAATGTGTGACTCAGCCTAATTTTTATCATCATTTAAATCGACGGTGGTTAAATTTTACATGTCGTAGCGACATGAGCGCGCAGTTTGATTTTCTACTTTTGCAGCTCAGAATATTGCAAATCCTAAGCCGCCTTAGTTTCATGTTTTCTTGGTGGCCTTAGAAGTGCACCGACCTAGCAGCTGGTCCCGGTCGGCGGCGCTGACGGTGGCGTAGTACTGCATGGCCGACAGCGCGCCGCTCCAGGCGGCGGCGGCCGGCTGCCTGCGCACGCGCTGGCGCACCTCGGCGCGCGCCGCGCACAGGATCACGTAGCCGCGCGTCTCGCAGCCCTTCAGCACCACCTGCGAGTTCACCAGCTCGACTGCGCACACAAACACAACATTACTTGTTACCCACTGTGTCAGACTTGTGGAACTTACATAAACAAACGTTTCATGTAAAACATTGTATTCAGATCGTCTGGTAAGACTGGGAATTGGGAAAAGGCTAAGCAGCAGATGATGAGTGGGCTGTCCAAATACAGAAAATGTCCTAACAGATGTTACCCCACCAGTCAGTCAGTCAGTGTATGTCAGTGTTAATCTAGTCGCAACTACATGTTACGACTAGACTTCTTCAGAAATATCAGGTGCGCAGTACTCGCAACCGGCGTCCATGTATGACCACATGTATCAACGTGGGCAAAATGAAAGGTGTAATGTATGTAAGGATCATAGTCGGTGGCGATCTGTAGTTTCAACCTATCCACACAGAAAAAAGGCGAATTTATGTATGTGATGATGATGCATCAAGCCGATTTCGGCCACTGTGACTGCATTCAATGGCGTTCTAGGGTGGTTGTCGAGAGCTTTGGTATGCTGCTCTTTCATGTGCTCTCAAATAACTAGAATATGCAACTATGGCCGAAAACGTATGTATGTATCTAGTAGACTGACTGAGGCAGGCGGTGTGCGCGTTGTCGTCGTCCAGCACATGCTTGGTGTGCGGCGTGTGCGGCGGGGGCTCCTCCGCGCCGCTGAGCTCGTCGCTGAACACCACGGGCGCGGAGCCCCCGGCCTCCGCCACCAGCGCCGCCAGCATGCCGCCGCCGCAGCCGCTCGACCCGCTGCTCACCTGGAGCGACACATAACGAGCATGACACGACATCGTCATCATTTCAACATAGAACCACACTACTGGATTCAGACAGGTGAGTAAATTTTGATGCGCTTGCATCACGCAGGATCATGCTGTATCATTGTACTCGAGGCAAGATTATTATGGAACCGAGAATGTTGACTTTCATTTTTGCGTTAAAGCTAAAATATCAAGTCAGACTATTTATCATCGAGCTGTATTTTTGATTATATGGCATAAAATGTTGCAATGTTAAGAAATCATATTATGTGTCTAGCTGTGTAAGTCTAGTAAACTTAGTGTACCACTTGAATGAAGTAATATTATTATAAGCATAACTTCAGTTAATCTGTTTGGTTTGCTTATACTATGTACATCGGAGACAGCAAACTGGCCGCACTACTCTGCCGTCTCACAGTTTCTAACTAGTACGGAGGGTAGTTATCTAATTTGTTTATCACAAAACTAGCCAATAAGTTTCATACCTTCATACATACAAGTGTTATAAAATTGTAAACATAGGCTAAGTTTAACGGAAATAAAGTTATTTATTATTTATTTATTATAAATCTCGAATCTCTTTTACACACGAGGGAAAAAGTGATAATAATAAATATCGTCGGCGTCAGTGCAGGACCTGTAAATACATGACACCCTATTTACAGGAAAACTAACAACTGCTTTAAATATCACCCAACAAGCATGTCGAAGACCTTAGATTCGTGTATTGTGTACGTGGCAGGCTACTTTATTTATCCATTTTGATGGGAAAAAGTATTTCGAGAAAAAAATGGAGATACATGGTCCTGCACTGACGCCGACGATGATTATGTCGTATTAAAAAAAACTTTTTTGCAAAAAATAAAACCGACTCCAAAAACACAAAAAGTGAAAAATAATTTAGCTTCAGAAGTCGGTGACTTTTGTTCAAAAAAGTTTTTTTTTTAATACGACATAGAAAAAATATTATCAAAATCGGTTCATAAACGACGAAGTTATCCGCGAACACACCTAAAAAAAAAATCTATCCTCCTCCTTTTTTGAAGTCGGTTAAAAATTGTATATCAACCCGCAATGGGCCCGCGTGGTGGATTATAGCCCATTTCCTCTCATAGAGAGGAGGCCGTGTGTCCCAGCAGTGGGAACATTATAGGCTGATTATGCTTGTAAATTGTACGCGAGTGAGGTTCAGATGATTTAGAATGGAGATGCAAGCAAGTAAAACTTACTTGTGTTGAGACCGGCGGTGGAGGGGAGATGACGTCAGCTTCACGTTGATGTTTGGGAGACGTGTTCGGCTGCTCCTCTTCCTTTAATGCTTTCGTCGATAAATTCTTCTTTAATTGCTGTCGATATAAAAATATCTCCAATTAGATTCTGAACACGGTCACAAAACTGTGGGTTCTTCGTTGTGTTAATTCAGATCTGTTAGATTCTACCAGATAGAGTATTCATCTGAAGTTCTGAGCATGGACAAATGGAAGTACTAGTTTGCCACATACTATGTTGGACATGTCGGTGTGTAGTTTTATTTCAAAATTAATATGACCTTTGAATTTTTAACCAACCTGAGTCTTCATATAAGTATCAATAAGCGCGAAGGCTAGATCTCTATTCAACTTGGTCCAGGCGCCGCGCAGGTCGTGCACGGCCAGCCGGTGCGTGGGCGGCGCCACTGCGCTGACGCCGGCCTCGCGCCCGTACGACACGCGCCGCACGGACAGGCAGTAGCACTTCTCCATTACGCGCGGGTTTAGGGCCGAGTACTGGAAGAGAATGACAAATGACATATTTCTGGAAAAATCACATCGGTCTCACCTTAAACCGGCCTCGGAAGAGTTTATCCTGCTGAATTTTTTTTTTATTATTAGTAACAAGTAACAAATGATATGCAATTATATTTCATCAAATGATTTAAAACATATTTGGGGGAGGCCTATCTCCAGTAGTGGACGTCATTCGGCTGAAATGATGGTGATGATTACCCGTAAGCAAAAAAAATCACGCTTTGGACGTGGTGTTGCGGACACCAGTCGGATCATGAAATTAAATAACTTTTAGTGAAATGTTAAATGCTATTTATTGTAGCCATAGAACTTAGTGTTGTGCATATATATTCATTCAAGTGTTCTACACAAAAAAAAAAAATACAGAAACGCAAAGAATTAACCAACCTCTTCGCCATCCCTCTCATCAGCAGCCAGGGCCTTCAACCAGATCTCAGCATCATTCAGATCGCAGTTCATATACACCGTTGTCCAGTTGGCCCTAGGTCTTCGGACCAGTCCATCATTGGTGGCCACCAGGGAGAGACGGTGCTTGGAGCCGCATGTGACTCGGACACCTAGCATTTCGATGCCGCGTTGGAGAGATGATGATGACCAGTAGAATACCTTTGGGAAGAAGTATATGGTTTGAAATGACTTTGTATTGTGAGAAGATTTAAGTGCCTGAAAATACTATCGAAAATCGTCTTAGGAGAGATGCAGATTATGCGAATTTACAACAGAAGAGGTTTTGCATTCGTGGCGTATTTTTTTCTCAGGGTGATGTGCTTTACGTCAACCCATACCATCCCGTCCCATCCCGTCCCAGCCCATCCCATCCCGTTCCATCCCATCCCATCCCGTTCCATCCCATCCCATCCCGTTCCATTCCATCCCATCCCGTTCCATCCCATCCCATCCCATCCCGTCCCATCCCGTCCCATCCCGTTCCATCCCATCCCATCCCGTCCCATCCCGTCTTCATCCCGTTTTGCAGTACCTTCATCGTTTCACCTCCGATTTTCCAAAACTTTTAAAATCAGTGATCTTTATTTTTGTTCAGATAAGGTTGTTTTTGGGTTGCAGCACTTGCAGCCGCTGGCAAGTCTGCCCAAATCAGTGTCTTTATTTCTATACGGTTCCTATAGTGTTACTGCTGTCAGATGTAAAATAAAATGTTTGATAGGCTGTAACTTTGTAAGTGATCATGACGCGACTCAAGATTAAATAGTCTGGGACAACATTTACAAACTAAACATTTTAAAACTGTTCAAACAGATGGAATTATTAAAATTACCTGTAAATTGTGTAATGTGACAGAGACGCTAACGTTTCTGTAGTGTCGAGACAGTTGCGGCTTGCGCGGGCGCACGTTTTCGAAAATACGTCCACGACGAGTCGGTCGAGTAATACCGGATAGAATCAGTTTTAAGCTCTCAAACCACCTGTTGATTGGAAGAATACATACAATAAACAAAATACAATCGCAATATGTTCTAAAATCCGTTTCCAATTGATGTTATTTCCACATAAACAAAAACCAACTTTAAGCTATTTAAGTCGCGAGTTAATAGGCTTCTTCTGGGTAAGCTCGTTCCATCGTCGACCTCATCTCTGTCCTCAGGACTAGATTGAGGTCAAGAGTAGACCCATTCAATATAAAAAAGCACATGTAAATTAAGTTTAATTCAGAATGACAACTTCTACTTAAAAAATCTTAAAATAGTTGAAATTGTAGCGCAAACTAAACTTGTTCACAGATTTTTCCTGGATAGGAATACCAGTTCAGAACAAAGTAATTTTCTGCTAAACTTTCGTTTTTTTCTTTACCTGAGTGTACTTCCATACAACAGCAATACTGGGCCGTTTCCTTCTTTATCGACAGGCTTCGTCTCCATGCTGAGATGTAGATCCAATCCTTGCGACCGGAATGCTCTGTACGAGTCATGTTCCTGCAAGCATAAGCATACTTCAACTACGTTCAAAGCGTCTCATGAACTTTAACAATATTGGAAAGATTAATAACAGGATCTAAAACTTTGTAATTTTTACACAAACGCAAATAAATATCAGAGGTGCACACACACGGGTTCGGTTCAACAATTCCGCAGTATTTATTGAACAAAATTGCCGACCGACGCAATTCCTACACATATTCAGTTATCATTTGGCTCTCGCTGATGATCAGCAAACTCCGTACAGCATCTACTATCTCTGAATCATATTCGGTTCGAATCGGTATAATACGAGCTAAACCGGGTGGCCTTTTCCGATTTTTTATGAAATATATAAAAAAAATCCGCTTGGCTATCAGCAGGCTGCGATCCGAAGATTGTGCCAACCTATTTTAAGCAAAGTCAAAACTGACGCTACATTGAATTCTAGTACTGACCTGATTACTAGAATACTCCGGCAGCCTGGTGGGCGCACACGGCGCCACAGCGTGGTGGTCGCGCGGCTCGGCCACACACTGCCAGCCCAGCTTCACGGACAGGCGCAGCGCCGGCACTCGGAGGACGCGGCAGTCGTCGTATTTACTCGCTGTTCGCACGTACACGTCCAACGTGCCTAGGAACCCGAGTCTGCCTAAAAGAAAAAATGTAAACAGTGATGGTATGAAGTAAATGCTAAAGTAGGTACTCCAAAATACCTATCCGACCTATCAGCGATGATTTTTGTGATGTAAAGGTTCCATTGACCAAACCCGATATAACTACGTGAATAAGGACTGAAGCTCAACACTTCGGAGCGACTTCGCTTCACGAAAATCATACCTCGAATCTGGACACTAAACAACTTTTTTTCATGGATGACCCTGATGGGAATTTGCAAAGAGTATTCGATTATTTGAATCGAATACTCTTTGCAAATTCCCATCAGTGTTTAAAGGTTTTCCTGAAAACGGTACGTAAGAAAATGAAGAATGTGTCCACCTAACAAAAAATCGTATACCATAAAGTTACATTAAATCTTCATAAAGAGTCGAAGGAGCCTAGGAGTGGGACAGAGCAGGCTTGGGAAAAAATACTTCATAAGTTTTACCATTAGTCCAGTCCAGCACCAGATCAGTCCAGGTGACCTCCATCTCCTCAGTGGTGTTGTAAGGGTCGAGCGACACGTGCAGCAGACACGTGAACTTGGCGCAGTTCACTGTCAAGCGGCCGTGCATCAGCAGACGCACTTTGTCCCAGAACGAGAGGGGCGCGGAGGGGTCTAATGATGGGCGGGACACTTGGTCGAATGCTAGAAGAAAATGATCTAATTTGTAGTAAAAATCTTCAGCATTAATAGACAACGCACAGCCCCTGGGTCTAGCAGCATGAAAATTTTCAGAAGAGTTTGTTTTGTAACAAAAGTGTTTTCCTAAGGAAGGAGTTTTGAATTGATCCCCTAAACTATCCTTTCGATCTAGTAGTCGAAAGCACGGCTACTTCGCGTGAACTCCTGGCCCCAGTCTGGCTGGTTTATCCATCAGGAATTTCTCGGTAGCAGCCGGAAGCTTGGATTTGCTTTGTGGCAATAAGCTCGCCTTTATTACATAGGACTTAAACAATATAGTTGTACCATAAATCTCTGTCAACCCCTCAGAGAATAAAGGCGTGAAGTTGATTGATATTATGAATCGTTCGTTGGTCTAGCAGTCGCAAATCCATTAGCTGAGTCTTACTGTGAACTTCAATCCATATTATATAATGTGAAAAAGGATAGCAAACAAAAATAGTCAAGATAAATTAAATACTCACACAAATTACAATGGGCAATAACTGGCTCCCAGCAAGGTCCGAAAGCGTAGCTGTATTCAGACATCTCGCAGCACAGATCGTAGTACCACTTGAGAGGCATCATGCTGCGCTCCAACTCCTGCGCTCCCCACGGTGCGCCTTGGTCTATGGTTACTGTCCGAACGGCTGGGGAAGAAAAAGCTATTTAAAAAACTGAAGATTGATTAAACGATAAATGAAGTATAGACGACGTCTTTTTGCTAAACTAGATGAAGCCGGTGTTTCGACCCTGATAACTCTGAGAAGAAACAGTCGAAACAAACTCCGAACTCAGATTTCAGGTCTGAAAAAGATAATCAAGGTTTTGAAGTAACCGGTGATTGCGGGGTGCTCCCTCAGACACCTGTCCGACCGTGGTGATTGAGGCGAGCAATAAAAACGAATCTTTTTTACTGACACGGGATGACGGGACCTAAACTTTCTGTTCCTTTCTTGAGAGGGAAAATTGGCGATTCCTAGATTCTTCTTCGTTGGTAATGGGACGGGCGCGTAAGGGACCATGCTCCCTTCGCGGCTACGACCTACGACCTAGCAAAAAGTTTCGCGGGGTGCCCAATTGTGTCCAAGATAACAGTTAATCGTCCGACAAGTCGTGGTTGTGGCCGCTAAGTGCAGGGTGTCCCTAATTCCTAAGTCTATGAAAGTGTTATAGGGGTAATTTGTAACGCATTTAAATTTTTGGCACTAGGTTTTAACGTACCTCTTCAAAACAATACCTAGATTTCGGATTTAAATCATTAGGTTCGAATTAGAACCATTGCAGCAATGCAGACATTACAGTCTATCAGGCTAATACCTATTACTATAATGTCTAGAAATCAGTACTTAGTAGACTATTACTGATTTCTATTAGCCCTGAAAATTATAAGCAATAAATAACACTAATCACTACTCCACTTTTAAAAACAATACAATTAATATGACGTTAAAGTAATAACAATAACTTTTGCCCTTGACTTCCCGCACGCGTTATTACGTTTAGTTCACAACTTACGAAATACTCTCAATGCGTAACATATCGTGCATAATTTAACGGTCGATATAATTTCTAGTGAAATCAATACTACCTTGAGTGCATTTTTTTAAACTGTATAAAAGACTTGAGATTTCGGTGGCATGTATCAGTTAGTGAATAGCAACAGTTCCATACAACAACATTCCAAAATGTTCATCAAGGTATAGAATTTTATTTATTTGTAAAAAAACTGTATTTTTTTCTTAATTTGTGATCCTTTGAATAAACTTTTGTGAAATGTCCTCTTGTTAATTACCTAATTATATGCCAGACTCCATAACTTAAACAAAAGCTACACAGCTTGAAGTATGGTTGACGGCAAGAACCAACTGGATAAATTATTTTAGGCATAAGAGTTTAAATAACCGTTCTATATAATAGTTTCAAAAGTTGCAAAACCTTGTCTGTAAATATTCAGATTCCTAAAATTCAAACAACCTGTTGCCACTTTCGACATTCGGATCTCCCTACCAACTTCTGTAATATAGCCTTAACTAACAAAAAAAAATATTCCCCAGGTGGTTTGCGTATTATCTGTGGCAGTAGCCGTGGTCTCCGGATACGGCCACTCCTCCCAGTACATCCACCGTCACGACGGACACCACGAGCCTGTACATCATGGACACGGCCATCATGACTACTATGTAAGTTGAACCTGGTGTTACACTATTTTTTAAATCTACTTGCACCTTCTAGTTACTTACCAAAGAGTTGATACAGTACCCCATAGTTCTTTACATGGGCCCTTAGCATAATCAGCCTATAATATTCCCACTGCTGCGACACACGGCCTCCTCTCTGTGAGAGGGAATGGGCTATAATCCACCACGCGGGCCCAGTGTGGGTTGGTAGATGTCACATATCTTGGAATTTTTGGTTCTAGGACATGCCGGTTTCCTCACGATATTTTTCTACACCGTTTTGAGAGCAGCGGTGATGAAATAAATTACACAAAGTAATGCTGCCTGGGTTCAAACCCACGACTTACTGTACACTGACTGACTGTGACTTACTGTTCTGTTGTTGTGTACTGTACTTTCTGTACTTACTGTTCATAAGTCGGAACCGCCACCACTGGGCCACCGCTGCTCTTATGAGCCAATAACTGATTGTAATACCTTTAATTTATATTGTGTGCATAATAATGAGTTTTCTATCTATCTATCTTATCATAACTGAAGAAATATAGAACCTTTCCAGAGTAAAACTTTCCAAAGTTCCAGAATAAAACCACACAGTACTCCTCCTCGTCACTCCTGATTGCTTTTATTTCCAGACCTACCCTAAATATGAGTTCGGTTACGAAGTAAAGGACGCACACACGGGCGACCACAAGTCGCAGCACGAGCACCGCGACGGCGACGTTGTGAAGGGGCACTACTCGCTGCAAGAACCCGACGGCGGCTACAGGCACGTCGACTACCGCGGCGACGACCACACCGGGTGAGTGGAAACTATAACCTACGTTACGTTATTTAAGGTACAATTTCGTAGGCAACCATAACCGTGGTGGGCAAAGTCCTATAGCAATGACAGATGGACACGATTAGTTTCTACGTAACTAAATGCGAACGGCACGGCGGTAACGTCACCATCTCAGGAAGTTTTTACGCAGTCATTTTGGGAGTGAGCAAAGACGAGCGGAGTATGGACGTGCAGGAATCGACCAATCACAGTTCAAATCCAAATTGAGTCTCGTCTGTGATTGGTCGATTCCTCCACGTATACGCTCTCTCTCACACTGGGAACGGACTCTTTCAATATTTTCTTATTCATTATTGTGATTGGTGTACTATATAAAACATTTTTTCTTTGTAATAGTGTAAAGGACGTACAAAAAAAACTAAACCCAGAATTGGCCACCATAATTATTCACAGAAACCTTCCCCACTACAAATTCACTAATGACTAATCGAATACCTATTTTTGCGGATTTAGGAACTATCCAGGGGGGTTACTATGACGTCTTAAAGCAAGAGTAATTCCAGTGTGGGAAAGAGACAGAGCTATACAAGTCGTCTAGCGCCATCTCTTTCCCACACTGGAATTACTAGTAGGCCACCTGATCACCAAATCCATAAAATCAACTGCACGCAGTAGTAACATCTGTTGTTTCTCCCCCAGCTTCCACGCCACGATGAAGCACAGCACCCACCACATCGTGCCTCATCACCATGATTATCATCATTACTGAAGCTGTTCCACATAGTCTTCATAAAACTGTACAACTGTTTCTGTTATATAAATGCCTGTTATTCTTTCTCTATACAATGTGATACTATTTTATACAACTTTAATTAAATGCATATAAAATTAACGTTCATGTTTATATTTTGTTCCTGTGATTATTATGTTCTTCATCGAATTCTTTACAAGCAAGTGTCATGTCAGCACTTTTGTACCTAGTTCGAAGCAGACTCAAAGCTCTATTAGAATTTAATTATAACTATTAGCTGATAAAAATATAATAAACAAGCGCAGGTTAAAAAAAATACAGTGAATGGTTGCTTCACAATAACCCTTTCTGCTAAGTAGCAAATGCAGAGAAAAGGTAACGACAAGTCTCAAGTCTAAGTCAATATTTTACAGTCAAGACGTACCTCGTGGCGGAGCCTGTTCCTCTGCAGCCAGCAAGGTTCCCCACATCTTCAGCTCGCTCATGCTGAGCAGCGGCTGCGGGAAGTCCCTTAGTAACAGCTGCCATTGAGCACAGCTCATGTTGATGCTTCGACACCAGAGAGTTGTGAACTCGATACCGTCTTCTGGCCATGGACTGTGTACGAAACATTTGTTATTTAAGATTCCGCTGGACGAAAGGCTGATTGTTTAATTCTGGCCCGATCACCTCGACATATTCCAGGTCGCAGACAAGTTAGTGAACGACGGACATGGTCTGCTTTCCAGATCCCGCTCGACACAAATGCACAAATATTGACAAGTCCCAAACTGTTTTCAGTTATACTCGTTACACAGCGTGGACCAGAAAGGTGTGATCATATTTCAGCAAAAGGTTTTGGTAACAATTTATTTACATGACTTCCTCTTACATAGCATAACTACGCGTGTGCATTCTGCGTCCCATGTATGGCGAATATAAGTATAAGAATTGACAAGGCTCATACTTTAAAAGTACAAACAAAAACTGCTGCTGGCTGTACTTCGGTGAGTGTGCCCAAGAGCTCCACGAGATCATTCCACCATCTCCCTTCTTCCATCGGGAGTCCAGACTTACTGCGGGTTATCACCCATTCCTTGTCGATGTTCCACACATTCGCACGAAGCGCTTTGCTACATCGTTTATTATGCGCACAGCCAAGGAGTGGAATTCCCTGCTTTCGTCAGTGTTCCCAAGTTCATATGACCCCAATCTATTTAAGTCGCGAGTTAATAGGCTTCTTCTGGGTAAGCTCGTTCCATCGTCGACCTCATCTCTGTCCTCAGGACTAGATTGAGGTCAAGAGTAGACCCATTTAGTATAAAAAACCGCCTCATTTACACTTACCTGTCGTAATCAATATCCCTCAGTTTCGCTGTCGCATTCTGTGTCCCGTGTATGGTCGTATCAGCGAGCGCAATCAACGAAAATCTCGTCAGACAGCACGCAGTGAGACGCGTCCGCGGCGGCGGTGCGGCACGACATCGTTGGACGTAGATCTGAGCGTCCTTCTGACGTAGCGCTGCGTACAGTTCCTCGACCTTGCCGGCTGGTAAGAAGAGGTGGGGTTTGCAGAGTTCTTGGACCTGTGTGATAAATGTTTTTGGTAGAAGCTGGGGCCTCATGTTACAGTTCTGAGTTATTTTACCTCTGATAGCTGCAGTCTAAAAAAGGCAAGCAAAACTTTAAAATGGAGGTGGACGGGACATATTATGGTAAGAGAGACGAATGAAAAATGGACAAAAATAATAACAGAGTGATATCCCAGGAATGGAAAAAGAAGCAAAGGGTGTCAAACGAAACGATGGGAGAATAACTTCAAAAAAGTGGCTGGTCCAGTGGATGAGAACAGCGAGAGACAGGCAGAAATGGAAAACTTTAGAGGCCTTTGTCGAAGGTCAAGCTGTTGATCAAAAGTGATCGTCTAAGATATATAAATATATGTATTATAAATACTAAATATGTGTACTCTAGACATTGTAAACAATAATGAGTCTTAATTTTTTTATTTACTTTTTTAGCTGCAGTCCAATAACAACCCTTATTGCCAGATTGCCACGAAAATATACATCATAATACATATATCGTAATTTTGACAGCAGTGGAAAAATAAGGTGGGGGGGGGAGTTGGTAGTGGTAAAAAAGTGTGAAAAATTTTAGTGATCTAATTTGAAACATTAGTGTATGGGGCTGGGATGACTGAGCTTAGTATTTATTCGTAAATAATGAGGTGACTGAAGTCCGAGAGTTTTTAAAAACTTGCCATATTTCATACATTTCATTATTTGCTACAGGTAACCAGGTTTACTAACGGATAGTAGTAAATAACGCCAAGTCAGGCAGTTTTTTTTAACACTAAATAAGGCTTGCGTTTGGCTGCAACTCGCCCGATGATGCAGCCTAGGGTGGCTATAAAGTGGAGCCAATTTCACAAAAACCTTACCACTCTAAACATTTTGTTCACTCAGCAACCTGCGGGCCTTCCATCTGATCTATAATATTTTTGACTGTTTTCAAATCCAAAAGACAGCATTTTTCAACTATCATTATGTTCCTGCCCTTGTCACATTTTTTAATCCAACGCTCAATATTTTTAACAAAACACACCACAAATCAAACTTACACTAATCCAATATCAATATGTTATCAGAAAATCAGTGAAGGAAAGTAAACTTGATTGTTACATTTTCAACTTTTAATAGCCCGTGTTTTTGATAGTGAACATTTACTTCACTTATTTATTTATTTATTTAGGTTAACCAACAATTGTTTACACTATATACATTTCTGATTTAATAACTAGAGTAACATATTCAAGTGCAACAATTAATTACAGGTTAACACCACATGCACAAAAAACTGCTTACATAACATATTTATAACTTATTGAAATTCGAATTTATTATATTTATAAAAGAACTAGCGACCCGCCCCGGCTTCGCACGGGTGCATGTATTATACATAGAAACCTTCCTCTTCAATCACTCTATCTATTAAAAAAAAACCGCATCAAAATCCGTTGCGTAGTTTTAAAGATTTAAGCATACATAGGGATATAGGGAGAGAGAAAGCGACTTTGTTTTATACTATGTAGTGAAGGTGTGAAAGAGACAGAGAATACATCGATATATTTCTCGACGGCAGTTAAAGTCACGTTAGAGCCCCACGGGCGGCAGAAAATCTCTGACAACAGGTTAGGAACTAAACACACAAAAAAAGAATCACAAATACAGTCTACACCACCTCTTAGATCTAACGGTCGTAAAGTTTTAGGTTCCGTTCTCAGATAGAGCAGTGTTATGGGAAGGTGAGGACAAAGGTTAGTACAAAGTACATCACCACATACCTTTGCATCGAGCATGGTCCGACGTTTCTGACTCTCCTTGTATTCGTCTTCTAGGAGCTCGTAGTTATCTCGGAGCTTCACCTCGAACGGATCGTCGCTCATTTCAATTAGGAGCTCTTCAATCTAGACAACACAAAAAAATATTCATAAGAACTGGAGCAAGTATTTCTGTAGCACCAACTATTGAAAGAAATTAAACGAAATATTTACTTGCATGAATAAAACTAAATTAATGTAAAAGTCTTACAAAAAATTCCAAGGACTAAAAAAAACTTTAAATCCAGCAAAGGGCTTCTAAATAAAATAACAGTAAATAAAGTATGGACAATTGGGCTAAATCAACCACAAAGTGGTTCCCGGAAACCGTCCGGCGTCATCCCGGCAGAACGGGGGCACACGGTGCGTTGCGGCGCAGCACCGCAAAGATTTCACCGTATCAGCGGCCACACGAGCGGTGCGGCGCCGCAACGTTGTTATGTCGCAGCGGTGCCGTAGCAGTCCTTTAGTCCTTCTTTGTGATTCATAAACAACTGAGCGGTGCCGCCATACCGCTCCGACGTCGCAACGCATTCACCCCTCCCCGCCTCGTCTCGGTGGTTGCAAGTCCGGTGCGGCGCCGGAGCGCATCGTGTGACATGCCACAGATATTTCTATGTAAGACGACGCAGCGACACCGCTCCGGCGCCGCACCGCCGCCGCAACGCATCGTGTACTCCCGCTCTCAGGCGATGGCGCGTCGAGCTGGACGCATACAGTATTAGTCGATATTAGCTCAAGATACAGATGATTTTGAAAGGAGCCAGTGCCCAGCAGTTAGACACGCAGGCCTAAAATCTTGTGAAACTATACGCTTATTAACTTATCACCTTTATATGCAGATCACTAGGCAGGGGACTCTCAGCAGTGAAAGGTTTCTTCTTGATACCGTGCACCAGTTTGATCCACTTGAAGAGCGACACGAAGTCACCCTGCACCGCCTCTGCGAAGCGATGCTTGTAGGGGAACACCATGCGGATCGAGTCCACTCGAACTGACCTTGGAAGGAAGGATTAACATTGAAACATCCAACATAGACTGAAGATAGGCTTCGAGTGTAGATCAGAACAAGGCTTGTATAGTAACACAACATAACATCACGCCTGTAGTCCCCGGAGGGTTAGGCAGAGGTGTACCTAATAGTACACCCACATTTCGCCAGTTATGTTTAAGTCCCATTTAATAGGGGGCGAGCCTATTGCCATAAACCGAGCACTAATCCAGACTCCAATGCTGCTACTGCGAAATTCCTGATGGAAAAACCCAAATAACACTGCCCGACCTGGGAATCAAACCCAGGACCTCATGCTCAGCAGTTACGCTTGAGACCAGTAGACCAACGAACGAGGCAGTCAAGGCATGTTTAGTTGATCTTTTGATTGGTTTACATTTAAATCATGTAACTTTCTCAATCGTTTTATAGCGTTCAAGTGACATTCAACCGTAGCGTGCTAAAGCAGTTACGAAGCCCACCATATTGAATTAAGTAATAGTGAAACGAAAAAACCATCACCTATCCACCATCATCCATCTTCCCGGTAAAAAAAAAACAAAATACTTACTTAATATCAAATTTAAAAAAAATTAAAAAAATATTTATTTATTTATTCATTAATTTTAAATAGATAATTTATTATTATATTATTATATTTTTAGGAAAACCCTAATTCTGCTAGCTATTCCAGTAAGTTAGATCTCTGAAAATGAGGTTACGTCTTTTGTTGGTACCCGTCTCCGCATTTCCGAGTATCCTCCTACCTGGAGTTTCCCGATACTTATTCTACTCTTATATTTTAAAACGTACTGGGTTTCCTTGACTGATCTTGAGCATCCTTAGCCTAGAGACACCCTTTTTTTTTTTTTTTTGGAGGGTGGGAAATCATCAAATGACTCCTCCCGCTCTGGGCGGAGCGGAAGGGAGTGTCAGACTCTTACTGACTCCAAATCCGGGCAAGCACCAATGTGACTTTTTCAATTTAAATATACTTAAAGTTTATCTTGGACATCATAGACATCGGTGAAGGAAAACATCGTGAGGAAACCTTTTCTTTTTTTTTGGTGGGTGGGAAATCATCAAATGACCCCCCCCCGCTCTGGGCGGAGCGGAAGGGAGTGTCAGACTCTTACTGACTAAAAACCACCCATGTTCCTTCATTGGCCCTTTATGTTCCAGGGCCGCGGTATCTCTTTCGAACAGTCCCGCAGCCCTAGCAGAGCCTAGAGACACCCTTAAATAGAAGAGTGTCATGATGGTGACTTACCAAACCTTATTCCACGTGAGCGCAAAGCCTTCATTCGCCTTCCTCTCGACCCTGACGTCGTGGTCATCAGCTGCGCGCTCCTGAGAGTAGCCCTCCACCATGATAACCTCGTCTCCGTTCAGGATCATGTTCAGCTTGCTCCACAGGATCGACAGGCCTAGCTCGTGGTCGTAGGCTATCGTCATATCATCTATAATAGGAGGAAATAAGAGAAGATATCTTATATATCTTTTACTTTACCTTTACCTTTATTTTTTTTTCCTTTATCTTTTTTTTTCTTTATTTTTTTTTTATTTTATCTTTTTCTTTATTTTATCTTTTTTATTATTATTATATATAATAAAATCTTTGGATCGGCAAAACAGAGCATAAACATTGAGTTAATATAATTTTATGATTTTCATTGATTTTGTTGAAAAGTAAACTAGTAATAAATCGTTGTCTGCGGAAGTCGGGTAAACAGACAAGCTAAACAGAAGTTTACGAAATTATGACTTCACAGGATAAGTTCAAGATTCTGAAAAAGTTTTGATTTGAAACACTTGAATCTCTTAAGTAATTTATTTTCCTTATTTGAAAAGACGTAGCAAATGAATGCGGTTACTTTTTTCAACTGCACAGAATATTTTATAGTAGTAACTTCAATTCCACTTTCACAAAGCGTCTGTATTTGAATAAAGATAACCTACCTACCTTACCACCATACACCTACCTAAAATAAACGAATCAAAACCAATACAATACAAAAAGTTTAAATAAAACTCACCCGTAGCAAACAGCATATTATTCTCCTTCGACAATATCAGCCCTAGATTCGTCTCCCCTTTAAAAGCGACTCTCCAGTCCAAAGCACTCCCTTTCTTCTTCACGACCACATTTCTCCTCGCCCTCATCTCTTGTTGAAACTCCTTCACAGCTCTCACGAACGTCAGGACTTTAAGGTGAAGGTTCGCACTCCACTCCAGGTCTACATTCTCTATGAACTGGAAATCTAGGAGGGCAGAGTACTTCTCTTTGGATAGGGTGTACTCTATTCTTGATAGTTTTACGTGGAAGAAAGTGGTTGGGATCTCGTCTGAGCGTTGGCAGTGAATGTTTCCTGAAACGAATGTGGTGAAGTAAGTTCCCATTTCAAAGTTACACAACACAACCAAATTGAAAAAAATTAAATATATATATATTTAATTTTTTTCAATTTGGTTTGATATAATCGCATACTGTCTTAAATAACTTCAAAACTATTTATCTTAAAATTATTTTAAAAAAATATTTGAGATCGTCACAATGAGCCCTTTCATTTGATATGTAACACGATATAGTTTGCAAAACTTTTTATTTTATTTTCATATTTACCCCCAAAAGTGGCCCGCATGTTTAAAATTCATTAATTTACGTTACACGTTCGTCTTTGGGTCACCGACTTACATTTGTGTACCAAATTTCAACTCAATCGGTCCAGTAGTTTCGGAGTAAATTGGCTGTGACAGACGGACAGACAGACACGCGAGAGATCCTATAAAGTAATTCGTTTTTCCTTTTGAGGTACGGAACCCTAAAAATTAGAAAGATCAGTTCCTAGTGGATGGAGAAATATTTTGGTGTCTGTTTATTTGCAGGTCTACAAATTAAACTAATCGGTAAATCAAGCTGCAGTGATATATCTTAAAATTTCATCACAATGTGTCAACACTTTATTTCACTATTTTCTACTGACTCTAATAAATCCCCATCCCAACAATCGTTTAGAATTTTAGATTATTTATCAATAAGGACCTAATTTTTTAACTTTTCAAACCATCACTGTTCCGTTTCATCGTATATTGGTATGTCGGTCCGGTCATTGGTACGGGCTTAAAATGAATCGCAAGTACACAGTGGTGCATGACGCGACCTACTGACAAGTCTACACACACCACAGCGTGCTTCTACAGAGCCCTGATGTTGACAGCTCGAGGCGACGACTAAGATTCAGTGTCAGATCGCAGCGGAGTTGAGACGTCCTGGAACCGTAGCCGATTCATTGTGCCCCGTGTTATTATGTTAAATTGTAATTTCAAATAATTTGTTAGTTTGCTAAAAACGGTGTATCATACCCAGTGTATTCTCATTGCACGAAACCCATCATCTGCCCACATGATGTTCAAGCCTAATGGAATAAATCATGACAACCCGACAGCTACATATCACTCTCTTAGTATAACCCGCCTATAAGGTTGTTGCTGCTGAGACTCTCTGAGAGGAATGACTTCAAAAACACATGATACATTTTCTTTGTTTCAGGTATTGAAACAAACGTTAGTTTAACTAACCTTTATAAGGTACCATATCCACAACCTTCAACCCAGAGATCACCGCACCAGATTTACTGAGATTCTTCTCCAATGTCACAGCATCAATCCTGGTCATCAGGCACATATCCTCATTCACAATCAGGAACAGGTTGATATGAGATAACGCGACGTTAACTGAGATATTTAGTGGAGGGTCCTGTGCCTCTTCAATATGGTGGATGCGAGGAGTTGAAGATTTGTACTGGTTTATGCAGTCGGTTAGGGATATGACGGTCTGAGCAATGGTTGGGCTCCATTCTAGGCGGAGGCAGTCTACCATGGCTTCCACCTGTGAAACAACAAAATATACAGGTGTAAAAGACAGCCCTCCGCAAACTGAAAGCATTCAGCTCGTTATTTTGAATTATATTCCAGCGGAATTTTTCTAAGGAAAATATTCATTTTTTTATCGTTTTTTCAGTTACTATTCCTTTATATAAATGTAAAATTACATTCTCTGTACGCAGCACTCCATTTATGTAAATAATACGGCTAAAATATAAAAAAACAACACTGGATCTTTAATTACTCTAACTGTTCATTTTCTGTCTAGCTACAGAGTTATTCGAACTCTTCGTCGCGCTTGCCGTTCGCTATGTGCGTTTACCCACGGTAACGATACATTGCGTATGGGGAAATAAAACAAATTAAATTTATTGGATTCCCATAACGTTCCTGACATAATTTCTTGTACCGATCATCATCATATGATATACTGAATTCACCCCATCAGTCTGCGGAGGGCCGTCCATTACATCCTCATCATACACCGCAGGCAAACAAGAGAATAAGCAGCAGATTTTATTAAATACTGATACAATCTATACAAATAAAATGAAATTGAAGCACCTGTTTGTAATTTCAAAATAACAGCCTTTTACTGAATGTATATGAAAGAATGAAATTATTAACGGTACTTAAAACATTTTTTTTGTCTGTCTGTCTGTGTCTGTTTGTTTCGGCTAATCTCCGAAACGGGTGGATCGAGTTTGACGGGACTTTTACAGGCAGATAGCTGATTTTATAAGGAGTAGCTTAGTTAGTAAAAAAAGGATTAGGGTTCCGTACAAAAAAAAAAATAATCCTTGAAATTGTTAACAAAATCCGATTCAAATAATAGAATAGGAGAAGTAATATTTTTATAATAATTTCACGCAGACAAAGCTCGCGGGCAACAATGATAAAAAGAATATTATACCTAAACTAAAATCCGGCATAAAATTAAAATAACATAGACAAAAAGAATCCCTTCTTTTAGTCTATGTTATTTTAATTTTACGCGAAAATAAAGCTACAATTTTTATTGCCGTCGGGTCAATCCTTGACCTCAATCTCGCCTGACGGAATGTGATGGATGAGGCCTACGTTTGAACGCGCTAGCCCAGAAGATACCCTTGCTTTGAAGGTGACGGGTTATAGGTGGAAGGGAGCACTGACTCTGGCAGAGAGTTCCATACTTTAGCGCCTTTGATATAGCTCATAACTTATAGATAAGCAGAATTTTACAACAGAAAAGAAAATTGAATGAATAAGGTGCGACCTATTTAAAAAAAAAAAAAAATACCTTGGAATCAGTAGGTCCGTGTGAAGCCCACTTGACCAATGCGACCGCCAGCAACGCCTCTCCCCACGCATGGTTCCTCCTGGGCGGCGGCGCGCGGAGCCCCAGGGCTGCGGGCCCGCACGCCGCCCAGCCGCCGTCCACCAGCAGCTCCGCGCCCCACTGACGACCCCCTACCGCTTGCCGGGCTACCGCGCAACGGTACCACTCTTCTGCAAGTGGGGGTATACTTCAACTAGTGATCACTCATCAAACTTTCTTAGGAAACGTTAGCTTTAGACTTGTCTCCAATTACATACCTCTGGTTTCCAACAGCTGATCCAGCTTGACTTTGACGCCGCTGCATCCAAAGCCGAGTGCTGTCTCACTCATCAAGCGTGCGTGTATAGTGACTGAACGCAACTCTGCGCAACCTTGCACTATGCAGGACGCGAATATGCGGGATAACCATAGTGGGGGAGATGGTGCTGTAAGAAATGGGTGTTTTATGAGTCATTTTAGAGTAACAGCGACAACATTCTTGTCTTTTCTGTTCTTAAGGGCGGCCAGAGGTTAGACGGATCTTAAAATGATGGGCCCCCGATCAAAACCTCTTCTTCTTTAAAAATTATCTATTATCTCGAAGATTTAAATAATCGAAAAAGTACTCGATTAACGAATGAAATCCGAGAATCAATGGTCTCCGCTGTCTTGGGATTTACGTCTGTAAAGACGCTGTTTTTTAAAGCTGTGGGTTGGTAAATAAACAAACTTACAACAAAGACTGTCCTCCTAGCTAGATCCCTTACTCTCTTAGATCTGATGACTAAATTATAACCTTGTTTGAAGATCTATAGGAGTCAAACAAAGGCCAAAAAGAAATACTAAAGTAATACTTACAAGGCGATTCAACTTCCATGATTTGTAAAGGCTTCGCTTTCCTTATTTTCTCTTTGACAGATGTGTACCATTTAAATGCTTCGCTGTGACTATAACTAATGTTCAATGTGCTTATAATTAGATACAGGTTTAGTACTCCTTTCTCCAACTGTAACAAATTAAAAGAACATAACGATTATACTTCATCAGGTGTGTGTGGACGAAATCGCCGCGAAGGTAGACAGCGGCGAAGGTGGTATGACGATCTGATCTTGATTGCGGGAAGAACATGGCTTGAGATGGCACAAGATAGAGGGGTTTAGAAGGAAAAAGGGGAGGCATTAGCCCAGCAGTGGGATACTTGAAAGGTATTTTTAAGAAAGGTTATTTTTAAGAATAGGAAATGATCTAGATTTCGGCAGTACCTAAGTTGGTAGACATCTAAAAAGCACAAATAAAATCCTAGAATTATAAAGTAAAGATTCGTTTGATTCAATTGTCTTTTATCTACAATTGTAAACGTATGTCTTATATTTCAATAGATGTGCGTAAGTCAACTATGGAAAAATGGCCTTGCGAATTGCGGTTACGCTAATATCACGTTTTATAAGTCATCAATGTTACAATCTTCGTCATCAGCACTTTGATAGGTTACATCTCGGAAACGTGACGCTTTCGAAGATTTTGTCTCACACAAAACGTGTTTGTATTGTTACCAGCTATTGATTAATATAGGTTTTATACGTCGCCGCTATTTTGAAAATAAAATGACGGAACTTGGGCAGGCCGCGCTTCATAATCACCCAACCCCTTTATCCGAGCAGAACATTTTGGGCGCATAATTTTCAACGAGTTTACATCATTCGGTATTGTATGTCTCAGCCAGCCGACAGTGGGAAGCAAGAGTGACTGCTCATCTACCTTAGCATCCAGCTTGAGCTTGTTGAGCATTGCCAGCTGCTGACTGTCTGCAATTAACTGGAACTGCTCCATTTGGAAAGCAACGTACACCTGCGGTAGACCGCTCAGTTCTGAGCCCGTCTCGTCGTACAGGATTGATGCAGCACTGAATCTGGAGTTTACCTGTTGGATGATACATCAAATAATTAATTTAATTTTTTAATTACAACAGTTGTGTTTACAACCAATTTATTAATAATTACAACAGTAACTAAAATTTAAAATAAAAGAGACAATTATATTTATAACACATATTAAAATATACAAAATAACAGAGTAAAGCAAAATAATTTAAGTGAAAACATAAATAAAAGAAGGTTAACAACACTTTCATATATTCCTCACACAGTACTTCTGACATACCAATAAAATATTCGTCCATCCATCAGCAAACAGATCGTCTGTTGGATTAGAATCCAAGAGATGATTAAGGGCGGCCAGAGTGCGAGTGAGTTAATATACATGCCCTGTGGCATTAAGTCCGCCTCTGCGCATTTGCGTACTTAAAGTAGCGTTATTAAATTAATTAATAAATAGAAAGAGAAAGATTGGAAAGATTTTAAAGTTTCATAATAGGAACTTTTTTTTTAGAATCGGCTTAGTTAATGAGGTGGTAGCCCGCGAAATTCAATTTTTCTTTCGTTGTTTACAATTTGCAGGTCAATTTCAGGTTTTATGTTGATTCAAATATAATTCGCGACTGTAGCACGTATATATTTACAGAATTATAATTATTTAAATCATGAAAACAACAGTCTAAGTTCATCTAATCCCATTGATTGATCTTATTTGATGAAAAAAATAGTTTTGACGTTTTATAGCTGCATTTAATTAATAAAACTATGATTAACTCACTTGTAAACTCTGCAAAGACATTTCGAAGTTTGTATTTACAGTTTTGTCTTTACAACTTATTTTCGTTGTGTCTAACTTTAAGCTGAATATCTGCAACAAAACATAGATAATATTAATATGCATTATAGAAATCCTTTTGAATATTTATGAAAACACATGACTCAAGAATGCTTCGTTATGACACTTGTTGCTTTACCAAATGAGCAACAAGTGTCAGAATACAATATTAATTAAAAAACAAAATAAACACTACACATCTGTATTATCTGAAGGCGTAAATAAAGGTGTATAAATAACATAACATCACGCATGTAATCGCCGAAGGGTTAGCAGAGGTGTACCTAATACACCCACAATTCGCCAGATGTGTTTAAGTTTAAGTTTAAGATGTAATAGTTGGCGAGCCTATTGCCATGAATCGGGCACAAATTCAGTCTCCGTGGCTGCTACTGAGAAATTCCTGATGGAAAAACCCAATACCAATTTTCCCGACAAGGGAATCGAATTCAGGACCTCATGCTTAGCAGTCGCGACTGCGTCCACTAGACCAACGAGGCAGTCTTATAATTAAGTGGGCACAAATTCAGACAGTGGACTGCTACTAAGAAGTTTCTATTGAAAAATCTTAATTACATTTTGCCGGACGAATGACACGCTATTACTGACCAATAGGACCAAACAAGCCATATGACTAACTGGTTGATAAATCATTTAGAAAAAAAAATCAATTCAGTTGCTCAATGTATTATAGATTGGTACAGCTCTGCCTAACCCTTTGGAGAATAGAGGCGTTTACCTTTGGTATAACAGGCGAGAGTCTGGGAATGATGGAGGCGAGGTGATCTTCATTGTTGGAACTCATCACTGGCGTGCGTCGGCGCTTCTTGTGGCTCTTTAGGAACTGGTACAACTCGTCTTTGAATGTAACTGCCGTGTTGCTGATTATTGCGTGGATTTTCTACAAATCACAAAATTGCATTAAGAAACTTCAAGTAGGACAGAAGCGTGCCGCGGTATGGTTCCTGATTTTTCTAAATTTAAGGCGACAAAATATGTGATAAGATCATACGTAGGCACGAACGGGTAAATTTTTCGTCGATTTTCTGTTGTGCACTGCACTAACGCCGAGAAGTTAACGATGAGAGTCGAAAATGAAACAGTGCCTTTTGTAACGCGATGATGCTCTCTGACAATCAATGCAATTCTCAATGCTTGTGTCAATACAGAGAGTTAAAAATCCAGTACGCGACAGAAACCTTCCCGATTAAAATCGCCCGAGCGGCGAAGGGCTTACACTGGCTTAATTTCTGTACAGCTGGCAGAATTTTTGACAATTCAAAATTGTGTAAACTATGGTTTAGAAAATGGGCTTATCTTCTAGGTCTTACCTCGACATTCAGCGGCCCATCAGCCTTCACGGTCCCCTCAATCACCAAACAACAGGCCGCTTCTCCCAAACACTCCCCCTTCCCCCCGACCCTCACACTAGCGTCCACCAGCTTCGTGGAGAACACCAGAGCGCGTGCAGGTCCGCCCGCAGCGCCATCTGCATGGACTTCGGCGGCTTTAGCGGTTAGAGTCCAAGGATTGTCCACTGTGCCATTGTGGATAGTCACTGAGGCGTTGAATATGTGTACTCCCATAAACTGCAGTAAAAATAGTGGGATTGGGGTACAAGCAGAAAGCAGAAAATCATTTTTGTATTCAATTCTACAAGATGGTCCACAAGGGGCCCTCATCTGAATGTGCGACTGACCATGTCATCACGGCTCATTTTTAATTTCAAACTTTTGATTAAGATTTTTACAAAACAAACTTATTAGCTAACAAAATACAGTGAGACCAGAAAAGAATTTAATTTTCTGGGAATTCTTTGAAATGTTGGCTAGAGCTATAGCCATAGCATAGTAAACATCCATTCATCATTAGTATGACTACTGAGACAATACTAATAATATAATTCAATTAAATAGTAGCAGGATTATGATAATTGAATTAGCTAGTTGTGTTATTCAAGTAAGTAGCACATAAAACACCTGCAAGTAACCCATGTATCACAAATAAAAGATTTTATTGATTGATTGAAAGCTTACACAGTATTAATTAGTTAGATAAAAATAAAATAAATAATTATGATAACACTATTTGTGTATCTTTAAGGCTCTATCACTGCATCAGTGAGCCGAGTTTGTTTTGATATTATTGTTTGAAATATATTTGGCGCAAAATTCAGTTATGCGTAACTGAATTTTGCGCCAAATATATTTGAAGTTTTTGTTATCAAAACAAATTACATAAAGATACACTTCTGATGATAGATGCATACCTTTACTTATGCATTAAAATTAAAAAGAGGTCTAGTTTGTAAGTTTTGATATAGGGGGGTTTTCTATGGGACTACTGATGTGATTCCGTTAATAAATTATCCCAGAGTGTCATAGGCTATGTATAAATTCTAGTGGCATAATTTCTGACCATAAACCAAGCGAATCCACAGGCAAAACTGATGTAAAATGAAATCAATATTAAAAAAACGGAGAAATTAGCTTGTTGCAATTAGGTCACAGTAGCTCAGTGGTCAGATCAAAAACACCTTTCACAATATACTCATAAAATAAGGCTAATCCTTACTACAGTCTACAATGATAATTACAAATAAAAAGTTTTCACCAACATACCTGAGCAAACATAATCAAACTATGAGGCAGTTTCTTATCTCGGAAATCCAAGAGGTCTTTATTTGCTATTCTGTTCAAACTGCTCTCAAGATTCCTAAAGTCCACCTCATCATAACTCTCGCCCCTCGCTGCAGAGTTCTGTTTCGAAAGCAGTGGTTTGAGGATTGTCTCAACCACAACACTCCTCTTTTCCTCAACATTGTTGGTAACTTCGACTCCTCGGATTACAACTGACACCAGTTTATTGATTTCCGAGTTGAAACAACTACTTTGAAATGATATTTCATTTATGTGCTGTGAATAAAATAACTTTTATTTAATTCCATCATCTATGGCAATTTCCTTATAAGAATTACTTATGAGTAGATTTTATCCAGGAAAATTTGTTTTATTGATAATCTATTAGAAAAAGTGAACTTATGACCTAAATAACATTTTTGTAGAACTTATTATATCCTCGCGTCACTACCAAGGACAGGTCAGGTATATCAATGTACTGTTATAGTTTTAATAACAAGAGTAACAGTATAAAAAAGGCATTACTTACAATAGAATACCTATCTTTGGATAGGCTCACATCTTTGAGTATCAACTTTGGCACGGCAATTCTGCCTATTTTCAACTTTATATGGTACTTTCTCATGAACAGCCATGCCAGCAACGTTGGCAGCAGCCTAAAAATACCACAAATGTTACCAAAATAGTAAACAAAACCCAAAACAATAATAAAAATAGCGGTGTCATCGTACATCTACCACTTACCATGAGACACAGGAGTATATAACCACAAATATAAAAAACAATATTAGTAGGGCGTTCATTTTGGAACGGTTAAATCATTTCGTTTGAATCATTCGCTAATTAATTGAGTAAATATGTTCATAATAGATCGAGATTCACTTCGTTTATAACCTCAAAACGATTTACCAACTTTCATCTGTCAGTTTTGATTCGTTCAAAAACTTGTTATAAAAGAGAAAGGCAAAAAAAAAACAGCCTTAAACTTCACCTGGGAAATAATATTAGAATCCAATATGATTATTTCTCAATTAGAAAAAGACATGCTGCGCCGACTTCAAATAAATTGGGTAAAGGGCAGGAGAATGATGATAAAAAACTTTCCTCCTCCATTCCATAAATCATACTCGCCAACCAAATTGAAAAACTTCTTAAAATAGCTCTTTTTGGATATAAATTATTAACTTCCTGCTTAATCGTTCAATAAGAAAAACTAATTTTTCCGAGGCAGAATGCTAAAATTTTCGAACTCGCAAACGCTCGCTAATACCTTTTGAGTTAGGTTAGGTAAGTACTTTTATTCAAATCTCTGTATGTATGAGCATAAAGAACCTAATACGCGGGACGGAGGCGGGCTGCTTCAATTTTGAATTTTGAAGCCCTCTTCTCTTTTGCGTTCTATGCAAGATTCGCTCGCTCTTGCGTTCTCTTCATCCTAAAACTTGAAAAGGGTTGAGGATTGAACCTCCCCGAATTCTCCAACAACTATAAAGAAATCAACTTATCCGAGATTTAAACGTCTGTGTCAATACATCCTAAACTTTTCAATTTTGCAAAACTTGACAAAGTCCCTCCTATTCTCATTTCTGTATAAATTAGCAAAAGGAGTGGTACTAAAATTTTCCAGCTTGCTTCACTCGCTAATACATCTTGTACTTTTTAAATTCTCTATAAGTTGCCAGAGTGCCTCCTATTCTCATTCCTGTATGAATGAACAAAAAGAACTTAATTTATCCGAGGAAGGGTGCAAAAATTTTCGAGCTCTCTCGCTCTTGCGTCTAAATACATAAATAACTCCTGTATGAAGGTCAATAGAAAATCTAACCTACCCGATGTTGTGCTAAAATGTTCGAGGTCGCTTTGTTTGCTCTGACATTCTGCGTTCTTCTCAGTTATTCTTTATAAACTGACACAATTTCTGAGAAGGAACCTAGAACTGGGTGCTAAATTTTTCCGAGATCGCTCTTGAATCCTGACTTTTCTCAATTGATAGGCTTTTATATATATTTTTTTTACTTAGCCTCTATTGTCCCACTGCTGGGCAAAGGCCTACCCCATAGCCTTCCAGTCTCCTCTCCGTGCGGTTTTGTCTATAAGTCGGCAAAATTATTCCCTGCATGAATCGACACCGACAATTCTTTTCGGGAAGCTGAAGATGCACCCCCCCGAAGATAAACCGGTAGGTACCAGTAAATCCAGAGATGATTGATATAATATCGTTTTTCAAAAGTTGCTCCTAATCCCCCCCCCCCTTTTTTATTCGGGGTAACCCGCCCCAACCAAATTTCTGGCTATGGCCCTGTGTGACCCCCCAAAACTTCGTCTTAGGTAAAAGTTTACAGGGTCTTTTCGAGCTGAAGGTGCACCCTTCTTAGAAATAAACCTATTGGCGATGACGCCCATGATCGTGAATTCATGATGGTGAGATCAATCTAGAGTTGGTTGTCCGCTTTATCCCTCAAGAAGGTACATCCCGACGAGCGTTATTTAAAAAAGTTTATTAATAACTTAGTTTGTTGTATTCTTCTTCTTAACGTATCGATGGTAATCTAAATTGTATCAGCCCAGAACTTAGCTACTAATTGGGCGCTTCCAGTAGCGTCCATCAGTTCCTGTAGCGAACAAACAACAGGACACGCAGGACACGATATAAGTGCCCCATCGTTTATAGAACAGCACCACATTTACTCTCCAGGGCAGTCATTAATTAATTAATAATTTTGTATTAATATCAAAAAGTTGTCCTTTTTTACCTTTCTTGTTTAGTGTTTATAATCCTTGATGGACATCTCATTCTCGTTCCATTTCAACATGCAGCAGTTTATATTTTGTTAATGAAAAAAAGCAGTGGGACAATACAGGCTAAGAAAAAAAAATTAAAAAAGTGCTACTTTGAACCTTTTTATTTATCAACTAAAACTATACAACTTTTTAAATCTAAAGGACTACAGCATTAGGGCCATGATCGCTTGGCAGAGTAGCCTTCGTACTTCTTCCTAGTCTTAATACCGGACACAATAGTTGAACTCTTGGGGAATGCTGAGACACCATTGAACATGGTGTCTTTATCTGAAACAGAATATTGCAGTTATTAGTCACATTTCTAGAATAAGGAAGATCGGTCAAATCTCATTGTTTTAATGGCGTGTCCACAGCCAGGTCCCAATCTAACCAATGAGGGCAAACTATTTTCAAGTCAACAGATTCTCGGATAATGACGATGTTAGGCACTAGCTATGCCGCCGCCATTCGTTTCACAGTAGTTGCAAATGGAATCATTTCAAATATGGCGTGTATTACTAACCTGGGTGGAATCTGACATAGTCCGGTTGCACGTACAAGTTCTTGGGTAGTTCCATTCTCTTCAGGGCATCAAATGGCGTTGCTGTGTCCACAGGAGTCTTGTAAAATTCTTTCAGATCAGCTGTAAAAATAATCAAATTAAAAAAAAGGAAAAACGATTAATTTACAGTGACCGTGTAAACGACCCTTTATATTGGATAGACACTTTTTTCAATATTGGCAATATCCTTTTGACACAGTATTAGTTTTTATTTGGCGCGCTTTGAAAATTGTAGCCGAAGAAAGTGTGAAGAAAAAATTGAAATTATCAGAAAGATGGGACATTTTTATCAAGTTTTTTTATACAAAATAACGGTCAGTCGGTCGTCTTAGTAGCAAAGATTTCTGGGTGCGAATCGCAAAAATACCTACTCTGCAAAATCGTGAAACAAGTTCAGCTACACAACTTTTAACATTGCGAAGTAGTTTTCAGCTATCCCTATATCTCTAAAAACTTCTTCCAATTTATGTGACTATAAAATTCACGTAGGTAGGTATTTGAAATGATGTAGCCTAAAGTACGTTACCTATTTAACTTTTACATTGTTTCGTGCTATACATTACTAAGAGACCATTCTAATATTAATTTTAAACAGGAGAATGTGCATCCTCTGATAAGTTTTTTAAATAAAGTTAATAAGAATTATCACAACCAAGTGTTTGCCAGCGGCTTGAGAATTTCATAGTTTGTTATATTATAACTTATTGTTTGCTCAAGGTGCAATAGGTAAGTAACCAATTTAAATCCACACACTTAAACAAGATTTTTGAGGATGTTGATCTAGATCAAGACCTATTAAAGAGTAGGTAGAGATCTAACTGGCCTTTTGCTGTTACTTATTGGATTTCTCTGATATTTAATTAAGATCTTTTAGCAATTGCTACACCTACTGCATGTGCATGTAGCCCTTGGGATCCCAGGCAAGAGGTGGAAGGGACAGCCTTTATCTACATAGTAATTATTTTGTAGACTGAACAGCTTCATAATAACTAGGTAAGTCAACATTCTAAGGAATCTAAACGCTTAGGGTTAGCTCGTAGCTGAAGCCTTCTAAATGGGATTTTTGCTTAAAAATAACATGTGCTAAGAAGACACTGTAAAACTTTTGAGACTATTTTGCATGCATTGTTTTAATCTTTCACAGATTTTAACTGAACTCACATGACACAGTTGCAAGCACCATGATCGGGGTCATCGTGCAATCATGGCGCTTGCATCAGCTTCGAAATATTGGGAGCTCAGAATAATATAAAATCTCAGAAGAAATCCACAAATGGTAGTGTAAGTTTGCATGCAATGTATTATAATGTTACATATTTTAATAAAATTGATATATTTAATATCTAGTACATTTTAGGCATTGACCAAATGGCTGTTAGTTTTGTACATATTTTTTGTATGCTTTCTGTTATGTACTACATAGCTATGTTAAACATGCTTGGAAAATAAAAGGTCACAGACAATTGTTGCAGAAAAGCTTATTATTCATAGTGCCTCCTGTTTCTCGCCCAATGTAACATACCAACACTTCCAATGGTATGCAGCAGTGAATTAGGTACATCATATCCTGTTTCTTCAAAGCATGCCTTGAGGACGGTAAACTTAGTTTCCAATGCATCAAACTCAGCATCAGAGTTCAGGCCATTGGAGATACATATTTTAGTGATAGTCTCTTCTATGTTTGCAGGAGGATCCCATGGTTTTGTGGGTCTGAGAAAACTGTAAGTAAAATGGTGTGATCACTAGAAATTTCCTGAACTTAAATTCCTTCAAAGAAATAGTTGATATTTAATTTCCACAAATACATCCACTTCAAAACATGACATGTGGCGTTTCCTATTTGAATATTCTGAGAAGAAACACCAAAACCAATTCAGAGGTCACAGCCTCTTAGAGATTTGCCTCAAAAAAGTTATCTAAAATGTAGTTACAATCATTAGTATAAGTTGGAATGGTTCATCAACAGTCCTTAACAAAATTAATGGGGACAATAAGTAAACAATCATACTGTACCCTCTTGCAGCTAAGGATTCTGCAGCAGCTTGGATTTTTTTGTCTACCTTAGGATATTTCTTCTGCTTATATCTTACTGCGGTGACCTGTCCAATATTAAATTGATTAGAACTCTGTAATAATGTGTTTTTAAAATATCAAGTAAGGTGTGCAACATAATAACCTGTAAACTCTTGCGCGGTATTGCAGACAGCACGTTCCGAAGCATTGTATTTAATATACTTTGCTTCGCTAGTATTTAATTGAATGAAATTAATATTATACTTAAAAATGCAAAAAAAACTAAAAATATTTTTATTATTTTTTTCCATTCATTCACTTTTGACAACCGATGTTTTTCCATTCCACGGTAATGGCGATTAGTAGAATTATTTTAATGATGATTGATTACGTAACCTGTGATTGTTTGCAAAACCGGTTATTTTTGATTATAAAAATCAGGAAAGATTGTGTGCTAGATCAAGTAAGAGAAAACATTTGGAAAATGTATGTTCTTTGGCGTTTTTCTGCGATTGCAATAGTGTAAGCAAAAAGCGAATATTAATATAAAATGTGGTTGTTTGTTTACGCTTCTATCATTTATAATTCCTTAAAATAAATATAAAGCATCTACAATAATAAAACTAGATACTGAAGTCAGCCGTGAGTCATTAGCACACGAGTGTAGAACGGAACGTGTCCACATTTCTAGACGAAACCAGTTTCTATCTTTGGCCGCGTACAGCAGCACTGTCGGCTTGGGTTGTTGTTTCCTATCCGCCATTTTCCAGTCGCCATTGAAAGGTGAAAACTTCACTAAATGTCGGTGATGATTTTAAGATTTTGAGTGGTTTCTTTAAGATTGTACCCGTTTTTAGTGTTGTGAAATGAAAATGAAGTGCCCCGGACTACCATGACGCATCAAAATCACCAAACAAACGGTGCAAGTCTCGAGGATTGCCACACAAACTTCTTCGCCTTGGTAAGTCACTTTTACATTGATGAAAGAACTCGTATGTACTTTTCTTTCGAAATCATTACGATTTACGTTATGCCTAGTATTGTGCGCTATTGTTCGTAGGTCTCTCGTTGCATGTTTAGGAATTCCTAAATAATGAGTCCACGACGTCTAAGTAGACTATGTGATTATCGTTAGTTGACGCTGATATACAAAATTCACCTTATTGTGCTACGAGTGCCGAATCGATCTATTGCGTTAAAGTTTTTGTATGGGACAATTTACGTTTAGGCGGCTAATGACGGCCGGCCGTTAGTCATCCTGGCATCGTTCTCGCCACAACTCGGAGTCATGTCATGTTGCTAACCCACAAAATGTCAACGCATTCGGCGAGCGAGGCCACAAGAAGCCACCGGCCCATAGAGGTCATTTTGAATTCACCTGGCCGTAACGCGGACCGTAATGCGTTTGCGAGACTAGTTTCGCCAGGTTGAGGAAATAACTTTCTTATTACATTTTTCGCTTCGTACCGCTCGATAATGCGACACGATAGCAAGACATGAGGAGTAATGTTTATGTGCGTGTAAAAAAAACCGTCGGGTCATTCATTATCGCAGTGTTGTAGTGTTGAGTAGCTTTGCGTAATGTTCATAGCTGGCGCGAATTTTATCAGATTGTGTTCGGGTGAGGATTAGCGGGTGAGGGACGGGCGCGCGGGGTGCCGGGGGCGGTCGGTCGTCCTCGGCGAGAAGCGAGCACAGCACGGGCGCCACTTCCACCTGACGCGTTGCCATATCTCCGCGGCGGCGCGCGCCTGCCTGCACCCGTCTCCCTCTGCGCTCCGCCTATCTCGACGCGATACAAATTACCGATTTCTTGCCCTGCCTGCTTATTGTCTAATTATTTATGCGTCGTTTGCGGACATCGCTGCTTTTGTCGTGTGGAATTTTTTCTCGTCCACAACATAGGCGGTGACGCATCGGGGGCTACTAGGTGTCGCGTTTGGGTTCAATACACTTTACTAGGAGCATTTTGCAAATAAATGTAATGTAATGATTTAATCGATGTTGGTTAAATCGGAAATGTATCTCTGATTGTCAAGCTGTGACTGTTCTCTGGCTTTACCTAGGCTCGGTTTATGTTGAGGTATGCGCGGCATCTGCGCGGCGACATCACAGATGTCGCGGGACTCGCGGGGTCGGTGCGCGCACGCTCGCCGGCTGCGCAGGCGTCTTGCGCTCATTCAACCGTTTATGAATGGTCGTAATGATTGTAACTTTCCCATAAGCGGGCCTCCGCCCAGGCACCAGTTGCGTGCACTGTGATTATCTAGGTAGTTGAGGTTCGTCTTTGTTCTTTTACCTGTTTACGCTTTGTCTTATAAATTCTAGTACAGTCATACGCAGTATGTCATAGCTGTGACTTTGTCTTGACCATTGTTTACCCTTGACGTATGAGAATGAATTGGCGATAATCATTCATTCAATCTGTAACATTGTTTTTCTTGGGCAGTATTTGGAAGCGTGTTAATCAAATAACATAGCATTGTTTTTCTCTGATATGCAAACAAAATTACAAAGTTTTCCATAATTTAGCTACATTACACTACAGCGATTTTTGTAGGAATTCTGTAAGATATTTCATCTCAATTCTCGCCACAACGACGCTGCCCATTGAGTGACGGAATACGCCGCTAACTTATTCATGGCATCTGAACACACGCGTCTCCGCGACCTCTGCCCCTCACCCCTTATCACCCTCTGTGCATACAGAGCACGACTTCAATTTTGTCCTGAATGTGCTCATTCCCCCACTGTCATGTTTCCTCACGCTTCTAGGTCACTTCTTTACAAATTGAACCTAAAGCCAGATTGGCTATCCTGATTTAATAAATCTTACCATTAATTAATACTGACCAGTGTTCATTAAACTATGTAATTATAAATTAACAGTATTAAAACAAGTTGTTAACTACCGTTTTGGCGGCAATAAAGCAACAGATAATTTTACGTTTGTCCAAAGTGGCGATACTACTATAAAGTTCCTTAATGCAATCAACCTAATTACAAGATTGTTTTATAATGAATCTCTTATGCTTTTTACAAGCCATAAATTCTTGTATGATGCTTACGATGATCGTAAATTCTCACGGAGTCTGTTCTTTTCCTTTTGGTATTTCACACATTAAATTTTCACTTTCATCTCATTGGAAACGAGATGGAATTAGTCGTTGGCTGGAGTTGAATCTTTGTCTTGTTAATAAGTTACGAGCTCGTAACTAACAACAAGTCGATGATTTCTTAAACGACTCAAGGTCGTCGCAAAAAAACATCTAACTGAAATCAGTGGTTTACTTGTTGCTGCACTTCAAAATGAATTTGAACTCTAAATTAATGAAATAGAGTTATTTCTAAGATCTCATTGTTATAATGAAAATAAAGGTTATTAAACGCTCGATTTGAGTCTGGCGGGTCACTGAAGTATTTAAAAGCAGTCTGCGTATGCGCACATTGGAGCAAACTGTGGCCGACGTTGCTAAATCCGGTTTATTAATTATGTATTAACTACTTATGTTACAACGTTACGCACGCGTTAAGCATGTAAATGAGTTCAGACGTTTGGTTTGTTCTGATTTTATTTTGTCATAATACAGTCGAACCTCGATAAGCGAAAACTGGATAAGTGAGAAAACTCTATTATAAATGCGAAAGTTTGTGAGTATGGATGGATGGATGTTTGTTACTCTTTCACGAAAAAACTACGGACTGGATTTGGATGAAATTTGGCACACAGATAGTTTATAACCTGGATTAACACATAGGATACTTTTTATCCCGGTAGTGCGATGCCGTGGGACAATTACCGAACTTACGCGGGTGAAGCCGCGGGCATGAGCTAGTTAACAATAATATTTCAATGGAACTATCAGAACTCGCAAGTTGAATCAAAGCCAAACCGTGTCCTTGTTTGGAAATAAAGAGAGCCAAAGCGTCATTGTTTTTTATGGAATTACAAGATATCTGCAGCACACTTATGCGCTCGTTCCTACTTGCTCATGGTGCTCATCCTCAACATTTGGTTTCAGTTGATAACAATCATTGTAGAAAGTACGTTTGACGTTGTTCCCTCAAATTGTTGAAGAGAAAAATTACAAGATGTCATTGAGTGATGAACTTAAAATTGTAAACTATGTGTAAATTATGTAACTGTCATTTTAACTTGCCAGAATCTGCTTTTTATAAAATAATAAAAAACAAGTTTAAATAAAATGGCAATGTGAAGAAGGACATGGAAATATTAAGAGGAACAAACTTGTTGAATTTCCTCACATCGAAAAGTGTCTCGTGGAATGAATTAAACAGACCCTAGATAAAAATAGGTATTGATTTCTTTAAATAAAATAAATACTTTTTTATAGCCAAATGTGTATATACTCATTACCTATTTCTTAACGCTCTAGCACTATGATTATGTTCGATTTTTCTCCCAAACCTTTGCAAATGATAAACCGTGTTAGTGAGAAAACTCTATGAGCGAGAATAACATTCGGGTGCCTTGGATTCTCGCTTATCCAGGTTCGACTGTATTTAAAATAGCTAATATTTAAAAACACTGTTCTGAATACAGTTAATAATATTTACATGCCGGATTAAAGAATAAAGATAATCTGATTGATAATTAATCAGTTATTTTCAAAACTGCTGAATATATTAAAGAACGGAAACTTAAATGTTGTTTAATTCAAGAACTAGAAGTTTTGTTATGTCGCGGGGGTCGCTATCTATCAGCTGATAACTTATCACACTCACACGGTATCAAGGTTCCAACGAGAGCGGTTGGTGCTTCGTGCCGCTATCAGCCACCACAATAGAGCACGATTAAAAGCTTTGGAAGTCACAGGCGGAAATAAAGATTGTGGAACCAAGTGGGAAAGAACAGATGACAAGAAAGAAAGGATTTGTTTGATTAAAACATCAATATAATCTTATCGCTAATTCCAAACCAAATAGTATTATTGTCTGGAGATTAAATTGATAGTAAACACATTGGCAATACAGTTCCTACATTGCCTTTCACGATGCAATCGATTCAAAATGTCGCTGTCATAATCTCGACGATAAAGCACGTACTCGTGAAGGATGCTCAGGCGCAACACAAGAAAGAGCACGTGTATAAAATTATGAAGAAAACTCTTCAAATAAATACTGGGTACTCGCAACATTTCGGTAGACTAATATGAAGCAGATCGCGCCCGCATCTGGCTGAACGCATGAAACCACAAATTGAAAGCTCTTCTGTTTATTTTGTGACCAATCGCACAGTTGTTTACAGTGCGACCGACTACATAACGCCACATTATCACACATGATAAGCGAACAGTTGCGGCGGCGGTATCTCACGCTCCTTCAACACTGGAAATTAATATTACGATTGCTGTAATTATGTACCCTAAACAATAACAGAAATCAGTGCAATGATTGACGAAAGTACGTTGACTTGAGAGTCACAAAACGAGTTGCAGTTGAATAGATGAGGAAAACATTTTGACGTCTGCAAGGGAAATAAATATGTCCATGTGACGCGTTTACCTACATCAGAATGACGCACTTTTTATCTCGAGTCCGTAGTGACCTCAGACTGGAAAATGCCAGATAATTGGAAGTAACTAGACGTGCAATATTTGTATTATATGCCAAACGGGGAGTGGAAAGTATGGGATTCACTATCCCTTGTGGGAAAATTATGTCAAAACACGCATAGAAATGACTAACAAGTATTGCTCACAATTTCCCGGGATCTGCTTCGTGCAACAGAATTGGTATTGCACCACATAATATCCCACCGTCATACCATTCAAGGTCACTCATATCATAAAATATGTATCTTTATCTGTGATGTGATGTATTATGAATTTATGACCTAAATACTAAGCTGATTCTAACACAACTTGGATGCAAAGATAAACAGCTGATACAATTTTAAGGTTGACAATGACATGCCAAGAGGCTTTAAATTACTGCACGATATTAAATAATCAGTAATGAGTATTGATTACCTTATCTAAGTTATCAAGAAGCGTATTTAATAAAGTATCTAAAAACGAATATAGTTATTATGGAGGTCGGTCCTTGAGCAAGTGGGTACGTCCTTCGCGCGCAATCCACATTGTCCTTAATCGATGCGGTTCCGTAACGAGTGCCTTTATTTAACCCACTTTGAAGAGAAAGGCCTGTATCACCAAGCCTCGGCAATTAAAACTATTTTCGAGTTAACGAGTAATCGAATTACTCCATTACTTGATGGCCTTGCTTAAATTGGCGTCGGAATATAATAATTTCAATACACGAAAATATTTTAATGGCCACTGCGTTTTTTAATTGTACAAATTCCTAGAAATATTATATTCAAGTTGCTTTGACTTGTGAATTATCGTTTGCTTTGGAATTAACTCAATAAATACGACAATGGTGATGAATACATTTTCATTGATCGTGGATATTTTCTCACGCGTATTTTCTCACTGTCTGCTTTAAAAGGGTTTATAATCCAGACGTCAATCACGCTGACGAAAATAAAAATCGACTTCAAGGACACTCAAATATTTGTGTAAATACAATAAAACCAGTCTTAAATACTCCGACGATATGACATCACTTGATGCGATCCTGACAGCATCTTCGTAACGTCCTTTTCCTCTTGTTGTTACGAGCCACATTCTGGGTCAAGGTTCTGTTTTGATGATACTGTCACGAGGAAAAACGTTCTCTCTTTCTCATTTGTGTACGATCTCAATTTTTACCATTCGTTCAGTGATATTGGATTTTTCAATTGAAATTTGTTTTTTCTTTTCTGGAAAGTTCATTTCAGTGAATTTTGAACGTTATACTGTTTGTTTTTCTAATGGTTCACTTTATTTTCAAGACAAAGTTTTGTAATATCGTTTTGTTCGAGTTGTACTCATAATCATTGTTTTTTTTGTATTGGAAGCTTTGTTTTTAATTGTTAACATAAAAGTTAAATGTTTTTCATAATTTTCCATTTCTGTAGAACGTTGCCCTTTCGAATTTCTCGACGTTTTCCATCAGAAGGCAATTAAGGTGTTCCGCTATAATAGCGGCAGTGGTCCGGCCGCGACCGCGGTCACGATATGTGGGTCAAGATAACAGAAGTGCTCTGTGCCTGTCCCACATTCGATGCTTCGCCAGAGACCGCCACTCGACGCCAGCGTGGGTCCTGTGTCACCACAGATTTGCAATGATTAATTATTTTATTGTTTTATGAAGAAATAATGTATAAAATGCGCCAGTGTTAAATGGACTTGTGTGATTAATTTTGAAATGAAACTCGATAATTTAAGATTGATTTAATTTCATCCAATAATATTATGTTTATTAGTTACACGGTAATAAATTCACTATGATTTATCTGTATTTAAACATGCCCCATTAACTATCAACTTAATGTAATCAATACTTAAAATTGGATTCAGTCGAATGCATCTCCGACGAACGTAAAGTTCATTAGTATGATTAAAAACACACCGTGTTCAGGTTTCTGCGTTATGTCGATCGATAAAAACAAGTCTTCACTAGCCTTGTGCTCCACTTTCGCTTTTATTGGCTAAAGGTTATTTCTACACGAGTAATTTTACTCTGTAATCCAGCTACACCCCGTCGTACGGGACGCAAGTGTCTGAAAGCGTGAAAGTACAGAGTGACCTATATTTTTTATTGTGTAAACAAGACGATGTTGTGTGTTGACAACACTTGGCACCGTCTGTACGTGCCTGAGACGCAAGGCGCGGTGAAAACTGAAACTTGGTTTTATCATTGCAATAGTGTATTTGCGAGATGATGCGAGAAATTTCGGAGATAGCTCGAGCATTACAAATGCCGAAAGCGTCTGTCGGCCCTTTCCATGCGGGTTTTGGCCCTCGTCTCAAGTAAAACAAGTTTCACTATACGATTACTTGCGTGGTGTTGTTGAACAAGCGTAACACATAACTTCACGTATTCCAACCTCTCGCCTATTAAGAGCTAACGTATGTTAAACTTGATGTATTACTTCAACTTGGTGAAACTTTCTTGCTGCGATAAAACTAAAAGCAGTCGGGCTAATTTATTTGAGTGGAGTTTCGAAGTAACTTCATAGAATGCTTAAGATATATTGTAGTGTTCAAAAGTTTTGGAAACAAATTGTCCGTTTTAGGTGAATCTTGAAATGATTTGTACTTGAACTGTGCATTTTGTTTCTGTGTTAGATAGAATCGCATAATAAAACAATATGCATAGGCAAGTAATTGCTTTGTAAATGTCAGTTATATAATAACCGTCTCTAAAATTCTGCTTTATTTAAGCATTTCCAACTTCAACATTTAGTTAGAAACACCAACAATTATTATGAACATTACATAACAAGAGCCGATGTATCGGCTTGCAAGTTGACCTCATTTGTAAATGACTAACAAAATTAACTGTCAACAGACAATGCGGATCGAAGCTATTGCATAGCGGCCAGCGAAATTATTAGTTTAATTGACAAAATGGATTGTCAGCACACGATACCTTTATTATATTTATAACATCAGACTAAAATAACATGATCGAATGTCTGAGGGCTCTCTCGGATTAAATTCGAAACGCTTTCACTACAGCCCCTCTTTGCTCTATCATGCCCCCCCCCTGTCTTCAACAGACGTGGAGGTGTAAATTCGCCGACAAGAACGTCAATGATTATTATAATGATCTTCCTTCTCAAATTAGAATCGAATTTATTTCAGTGTTGTCAGAATCGTCTGGTTATGTCTTGTGAATTTTAAGTTTTGAATGACGCATGCTTCGAAGGACATTCACAATTTTTTAGACTAGGTATTGACCGTCGTTTTTAAGTGTTACAATGAGAAACAGGTTTTTTGAAGTTCCAAGATCTCAATATTCCGTTCGGCATCTAACATTTCCACTAATATTTATTGTAATGTGGCATTAAAATGATACAGTACATCATGCAACTGGTTCTTGCTTCCCAAATCAACCGAACGTGAGCACATTATCATAATCTTACAATTAAAGCAGAGTTGGTAAACGTGCAAGTGGCTTTCCAGTATTTGTCGCGGCCCACTTGTTAAATAGTGCACGTAGTATTTACGTGTCACCATAGAGGCTGAGGTTTAACGCGTGAGAAGGCATGTTTGAGAGAGAGCAAAAGAGACGGAATAAACAAGCGATCGAGATCAGTATGTAGGCGATGTTGTTTCTGTACCCACCAAGTTGCTCCGTAATTTTATATCTTCTGGAAGATTCTCGTTGCTAAGCTTTTCCTGTACATTATCCCGCCGTGTCTCCTCAGATTTCAATAACAGACGTTTCTGCGAATGTACTGTATGCTACTCGCATCTAACTACCTGTCGCACCACAATATCCTAGCGACGTCCTTTGTATGCATAAAAGCTTTGCGGCCTGCGTCGGAATCTGCATTCTGTCGGCTCGTACGAACGATCGTCGAGCTCTATCTCGAGATTAAATTGTTTGCCAACATCTTGACATCAATATTTGCGTTATAGAAGTTACTATTTTATTTGTTTAACGTCTCAAGTCGTTGTCGTAGAAACTTATTCTTATGCTAATGAACTTTTAATGACTTGTTATAAAATGCAATATACTTTGTAGTTCACAAAAAAACTAGGGCAAACCTTCAAATTTCTAGACTAGGCGTAAGGTCGCTGAGTTCGTTGACCGCGGTCGGCGCGCGGTTGTACCGTTAGCAGCGTAGCTTACCAGTACTGCCTACCTGCGTACCCTTTACCCTTCGGCAGTAAGGACGATTCGAGGCTTCGGATCTAGATCTGGATTTTAATTGATAGTTTCGTGTGAATGATGTTCAATCGCGTTAATTACTTCAGACATCAATAATGATTTTATGTTCAATGTTTGTTTACTCTTCTCACAGTAAGATAACAGTGTATGTGGTCGAGTTGAAAAACTTTCCGATCAGATTTCATACTAGTGTCAAATTCTTCCGTTGCAAATAAATTCAGACCAGTATCCTATGCACCATCAGTTTCCGTTAAAAACATGAGTTTCCAAGACTATTTTCGACAGTCGACGATCTTGTAACCGTTTCGTGTGTCGACCTCTTTCCTGAGGTTGTCCACTGCGACTATCCGTTTGTCGTCGGCCTCGAGGTACCATGATACCAGCAACATTATCCTGACGTAATACTTCTCGAATAGTCGTAACCAAAACTACATGGCAATTAAAAATACGACGACCGAATCGATAAGCGTCTTCTTCACATGATGAGATGATGTCATTTCCACTTTTTGAAATAATACTTAGAAAGTTTTGTTTGAGTTCACATCAGAAGATTCATTTTCTACCATTTTCATTGTAGATCCTCATCTTGTTCCTTTGTTAATTGTATATCGGTTCGTATAATTGTTGATGTATCCAATTAACATCGGAGTTTGGTTGTGCTTGTGCGAATGTAGACATACATGCGCAAGCGCCGATGTGGCCTCTAAAACGATCCATGGCGCGTGCCTGTAGTCGCGTTTGCCGCATAACAATTCCATTTTAATACTTTCGTGCATGCAATATCATACTTGTTAAGTCGGCGAAATTAACTATCGATACTTTAAAATATATCGTTCACGATAAATAAATTGCTACAAATGTTTTGTAAGCTAGTTAATGGTCTATTAGTCAGTTTTATACAGTTCTGAACGACATTTGGTCTTGCTATCTTATCTATAGGAAAATATTCCTAGTGGTTTATTCACGTTTGCCGGCTAGCTAATAAATGCGGGATCTATTATATCTTTGGTCACGTGGCATGTGTCCTCGCCCTTGGTGACATACAAGCTTACTTGTACAACGAGAATGTAAATCTCGCTTTTATAAACATGGCTATGTCTGTGTTTTCCTGCTCATTGGCCACTACCTTCCGTTGATCTCTATGGCATTCATTTCCTCTTGTATATTATGTGAATGGCTGAATGAAATGTTAACTGATTCGAGTTCAGTTTACGTCGATGAGTTTTTTTATTGTGTGTTTCGTTGAAGATCGTAGACGTAGAATATTGTTCTTCTTTCAATCCTCTTTTATAAAAGCCTACACTGGCCTACTTTTAATCCATGTCCTTTACTTCAACGATTAATTTCCTCCTACCTATCAACCTGACCAAAATCATTGAGGACCAAGCGTCAACTTAAAATTTGACGTGTGTGATACGAATCTTTGGGGTCAAAGGTAATCATTTTATCATGACAACATTGGTAAAAACTGTTCCGCTTATCATTCTATCTCTCTCGCTCTAGTTTAAGTAGACAGAGTAAGAAATATCAATTGGTAAGTGTTGCCGTTTGCCGCCGCCCACTCCCAAGTAATATGGTAGTATATTGTCGGCTTATAGTGCTTATGTGTGTGTGTGTGTATACGCATATGTATAAATGTTATGTATCAGGTAACTGTTGTCCGCAGTAAATATTGTCTCCATATTATAATGGTTTTATTGCGATAATATGTTTATGTTAGTTCTACCGCCTTGTGAAGGCTTCGAATTGTTAGAGATACTATTAATTTTGTGGTAATGGTGTTTAACTGTGCCACAAAGTTCGGTCAGCCTTGTTATATTCATGAGATGAGTTTGGCTCTCTCGTCTTTCCCATTCAACATTCAGATTCTGTTTAACAGGAATTCATCTTTTCGTCACGGGGCCTTCTACTTATGTTTTATCTTCCTTAGTTTATTATATTCCAGAACTCGAGATAGTTTCTCCTATAACTTTTTTACGACTATCAGCGCAATATCCCCCGCCCTTGACATTGCTTACGATACTTCCTAGAAATTCCCTTCGAAATTACTACACAATGAAAAAATAAGGTAAGGCACACAGCAACAGCCGTGTGACATAAGTTTAACGCGCGCTATCCATAATAATGATGACGTTCGCGGAAGTGGATAGTGGCCGCGCTGGGCACACCACGCACGCACCGCGGACGCTGCGGTAACTGTGCCATTATGCGCCGAAATACTGATACCCGTACCGCCCGCAACACTCGACACCCATGAAATTTCGCAAACTGTTTACAAACACGCTTATTTTTAGGTGACTATTTCTAATACTGTTTATGCACTCGGGACTAGGCCGCAGCTATTGAATAGTGTCTTCACTAGTACGTGCAGGTAAAAGAAACAGACACCTCCCCCCGAACAGAAAACAAAACGCATCTAGTGACGTCACACGTCAAAAATGCAGTAGCGAAGTGCACGGCCGGGGGCGGTCGCACGCGCAGCGCACCGTCACATCATCCTCGATTGTTTACCCCGCTAGTAACGTAACCGCGCGGTGTTGCCGCTCCGCGTCTCGCCTCCTCTCACTTTCGCGATTGTCGCCGTCTCGCTCACGTCTCATACGCCTGTCTCGCTCACTCGACTAGCGGTGCTCGACTTTTTTGGACATGCAGTTTTTTCCGTTCTAGGTTATGATCGCTTTACGGGATCATTGTTTTACAGGAAACTGATTATTAAATTGTTTTTTATTTATTTATTTCCTACGATGTTTATCGGGTACACCGTATAACAGACATTTTTTTGATGGGCTTATGATCGTTATAAGTAGGTTATTTAAAAAATATCAAGTAAAGATACAAGTAATATTATACCTTTGCATTGAATTTATGCGCCAATTAGTCATTGAGTAGGTACGTATGTCTAAATATGTACACCGAGCGATACAAAAGACTTGAACGTAAGGATACGCCAGCGCACCGATTGTTTGCGTAGGCGACCGTGATAAAGGGACCGAATGGGAACAGTACTGCTATTTGTGTATTAATTTAACCCAATATGTGTCTATAACACTGCTATTTCGAGACATCGAACACCAGAAAGTAGCAAAATATTTTAATTTTATGCAGAGGAAGAACTCTGCACACTATTTAAGCCGTGCTCTCATTTGACTTTAAACTTTTCGAAGGCTTGTACGGAGTGACGTAACACCGCTTCAGTATTGGTTACAGGCAGTTTTTTTCCGGAAAAGGCACGGCTTTCGACCGGCTTCATCCGGGTGTTATCGTCGGGCTAGGGGTCCATCCGTCGCTCGTTTCGCATTTTAAATTCAAATAACCGCAGATTTTTCCCGACAAACGTGTACTGTGCAATGTGCTCTTTGTCGAGGAATAGTTTTGCGTAATATCCACCAGGCGGTTTTGTCAAGATACTGCAGCTTTTTAATTTTCATTGTGATCCATTGACCTCAGTGTGGGTGTATTGGAAATACATTAGCGCCTCGCTTACACGATGTTTTATTGATGAGTTCCTTCGTTCGCTTACCCGTGCATACATTAGGAGTGTACTTACTCTATTGATTTCATTATTGATTGTAGGTACACTCAATAAACAAAGACTAGCTGTCATCCGAAACATTGATTTTATCTTCCTACCTGTTTTATACGATACCCTTAATTATGTACGAGCTTTACGGGTAATTTAATAAATTAGTATAAAATGAAGGCAAGTCGTCACGTCGTACAATAGAAAGTGAAGCGGGCTGCGCGGGCGCATCGGGCGCGTTAGAAAGCGGCCGCCGCCGGCCGGCCCCGGCGCCGCCCGAACGAACATTCACGACACCGAGCTTGACGCATTCCTCCATATGTAGTCAAGAATGCTATCCAACTACTTATTGAATGTAGCCTTTCAATCAAGCTTCAGTAATGCCTGATCTTTGATCTTGAACTAATGCTCAATAAACAGCCGTTTAATAACACAATCACCATTGTATATAACATGATTTAATCTCTGCCAGCTTTTATAGACGCGTATTATATTTCAATAAAAGCCTAATTACTATGACTAATAAAATAGTAATAAAACTTCGCTGCACAGCGCACCATAAACGGCCAACTTGTATAATTTTATATCTAAACATCGTATAACTGTCGCATTTTAAGCGTCGACCAATAACCCCTCATTTGGAAGTTAACACTAAACTCGTTTGGAGTTACTTATTCCTCCCCTTATCGCGTTAGGTCGCGGCGACCCCACGCGTCACGTCTGCCAGGTGCGTTTAGCCCCCTTCCGCCGCAGATGCGCGTGTCGTGGAAAAATGTACAATGAACTTAGTGTGTTACCCAATTAATAGGTAACGAGTTTAGTGTGCCTTCTTGATAGACCTATTTGACTTGACACATCGACCTTCAAGATCAAATTGCTGATTTTAGAAGCCAGAGTCACAGGTCAAATACAACCTAATAATAAAATCTGAATAAAGATATTTGATAAGGTTCCCAAAAATCACCCGAAGCTAAACAGTAGATATCTATCGCACTTGTACGGTTGTGTTTACTTCAATAAATAATATTTATCAGTTACGCAATAAAACTGATATTTACGCTCAACTTACTGTCCATTAAAACGGAACCAAGTTGACTTTGTATCGTTTTATGTTTATTTAAATGACCAGAAACATGGGTCGAGTGCCGCCGACCGCTAGCGGTGAAGGGTTGAAAGCTTTCAGGAAGTAATGTATAAATACAATAAACATATTTGTGCTTTGTATTATTTACGTTGATATTCTGTGTCTGTAAAACAGTTTATCCAATAACGAATTTATGGATTACATAATTATAAAGAATACATACTTTAAAAACTATCTGTTACCAATTTCGATTTCGTGTTTCAAAAACTCATGGACCTGAAAAACCGCTAAAACAAATCACAAAATACGCACAAGTAATAATTAGCAAACGAAAGTGAACATTTTAAGAAACTGTAAAAAAAACATAGAAGTGTTACAGACAGTCAGGCAGTGGCTAGTGAGGGGCGATGGGTGTTTGACCCGATAAAATATTTGCATACCCAAGGTCGAAACACCACCTGCCGCATGTACTCACACTTAACCGTGCAATTGCCGGCATTGCCGCTCACTAATGGCGCTGTGAATGGGAAACTAATTGACTGCTCGCTTATTTTCGGGTTATGTATGAATGAAAAGTTTAACGGTCGATTTGTGGCTTTACGAGGCAATACTCCAAAAAGCAAGAATAAACTTGTAACGGAAGCTGTTGAAATCATGCAGAAGAATGAACTAGCTCGAATAGTGCTCAAATCGTGACTGGCTCCAAGTTTCTCGACCACGCACGCCATGTTATTTCCTTAAGTCTTTTCTGACAAGCTACACGGAAAACAGCACTGTAATTGGCATTCCATGTAAATATTTTCAATTCAGAGATCAAAACAAGAAAAGCGAAAGTACTCTGTAAAGTCCATCGCAATTGAACGTTTTTATGTTTGCGCCTGTATTTGCTTAATAACGTACAGCGTGCATTTTAATGCTGAGGGCTTTCAGCTGATCCAATAAATAAAGTTTAAATATTACGAGACCATCATCAACATGCATTGCCGCCCTGAACGGTTATTATACAGTATTTATGAAAGATTTTTACCCATAATAGCAGACACAGGTGGTCCGGATCTCCTAATTGTCATGTTCGTAAAATGTGTTGATAATGTTTACGCAGGCACTAGTTGTTCTCCATAAAACAAACGCCCAACTTTATACGTTGGGTTAACTGCTTAATCAACGGAACACGTGTCGAGGCTGCAAAAACAGTCTCGGTTAATCTCTTCGCGTTAGAGCATCGTGTCGCCTTATCACCGTTTTTATAACCTAACCGGGTGTTGCCAGAATATCGCGTATGTTTTGAACAAGTCCCATACAAAAGCTTCTAGAGATATCGTTGTTTACCGCTATTTATTCCTGGGTACGGTGGACGGCCGCTTCCGGGTGCGACGCAGAATACCTCTGATCTTGCACCTCTGTCCTCCTGGACTCTTGCCAAAGACAATTTTAGAACAATTTCGAGGTCTCTGTGCAGTTTTCGTCCTGATTATGCGGACGATTAATTCTGTCCATGATGGCAGGTTTGGCGTCGTTACGGGCTTCTTATTGTTTTCGCGAAGTTTCATTGTTTGTTTACAAATTCAGTTCTATGTTGTCACGTGGTAGTACTCGTATTTAGATAATATGCGGCGTAATTTACTTGCTCTACTAAAATCCTATTGTTCTAGCAAACACATTGTTTTCATTTTGGATTCATCTAAAAGTTTTCTATAGGTCCTATTGTGAAGTTTTTTAGGTTCTTGCTAGCAATGTCTCCTCTTACTTTCCGTGAGGAAAATAAAAGCTTCTTCATACTCGAAAACTAATCTCCAAGATCTGAAGCTGTGTGTTCCGTCAACTATTGTGATTTATTGAAAATACATTTTTTGTTAGTTCAACTTACCAACGACTTTGAGACTTCAGTTCTAACCCTCACTTTCTTATTCCAGACGGAGCTTTATGGCATAAAATGGCGTAAGCTCGTATGGGGGGAGACGAGCGGCGGCGGCGACGGGGAGGAGGGCGGCGCACCGCTGGCGGACCCGGTCATCAGCAGCTATGCGCGCTGCTTGGCCGGGGATATCCTGTGCGTGTGGCGGCGGGTGCCGGCGCCGCCGCCGCCAGACAACATCTATGAGATGAGCGCGCCCGTCCCGCCGCCCCTCTCCCTCCGAGCCGCTAAAGAGCTATGGATATTCTGGTACGGCGAAGAGCCTGACCTGAATGGTCTCGTCGCACCAGAACTGATTGCCAGCCGTGAGTATTTTTCTATTTATTTAGTGGTTAAGTTTTAGTTCTGTAAGAGTTTTCAATGCTTATTTCTGAACAAGTATTTTGAAGTTCAGTCTTTACCACTGCACTCATTATTTTGATCCTTTAAAAAAATTGTTAGGTATGCCAAGTGCACTGCTCTTACGCTACATGTTTCTGGAAAACTGGAATATTTTAATTTCTTGGAAATCAAAACCAGTTGACTAAAATAAATTAGACACAACCTTGTCTAATAGATAACAGCATCCTAATAAACCAATAGTTTTTACTACATTAGACGTACGCACAGACATAGTTTCATAACAAAAATGCTAATAAAAATACGTATAAACGACACAGTGCGTACATTACGCAATTTTGAGTAGATTATCTTGCAAAGACAGGCGACACAATGGCTCAAGTTAACAGCTCGTTAACCAAACCGAGACGTTGTATCGCGACAATTAACAGAAAGATTAAGATCTCGCGACGCGGCGACGACGTCATGCCGACGACAATAGGGAATCCAGGAAGGAACCGGCCCGGGAAGAACGGAGCAAGTAATCAACGTAATGAATGAGTCTTCCAACTATACCCCCAGTGTTTTATACGATGGTCGGGACTACATTTGAATTCGAAAGTACTTTTCACTTCTCTTTGAAATTGTTTCTTGCGAGGTAAAAGAAAAGGGAATTTTAGGGTGTTTTATTTCGGAATATAAACGAGAGATTCGCGGATTGTATAACAGAATATTGTTTTTCTTTCTGAAATACGTAAAAAGCAGCCATGCCTGATTAGAAAAATATCTCATTCCCTAGAAATTGGAACAGTTATTGAATTTAACATACTTGTTTGTTAAGTCCATATTTATTTAGGATAGATCTATTCTCAATCGCCGTACCGTTGATTCGTTTTCTGAAACATTAGATCCTAATATTTTTCAAGTTATGGACCTCAAATTGAATATAAAATATCCACAGTGGCCTTCCTTATCTAGAAATGTCTAGAGTTAACGGCATTTCAAGTCCTCGGAATATTTTCATGATTACATTTTAAAGCGTTATGTCCTAAAGTTGCCAGGGCCAAAAATCTGCTGTTTCGGCCGTTCCAGAGAAGCGCTAACATAAAATTTCATTACTCTGGCACTGGTAATCCTGGAGGAAATCTTCATTTATATTTGAGCGGTAGGTCTCGCCTATAAGCACAAGCCTGTGCGGCCGCCCGCCCAATTTGCGACAAGACATGACCTCGATTTCGTCAGCCTTTTTAGTGGGCGGTTCTATGGGACACTTGCCCCTTTCATCTTAAGTAAATTCGTGGTGCTTTACTTTTCCTCGTGTATTTCAGCTCTTTTAAATAGAGTAGTTTTCTTGGTCATATTTCTCATTTCCCAGCATATGCAAAATTTCTTTTCCTATGTTAAAAGATCTTGGGATCAACAGCTAAATGCTCTAAGCAATTTATTTTGACGGTATTTACATTCACCTGCAGAATAAATATTTATATTTTTCCCCTTGTATGATGCTTATATATTTCAACACGGATTACCTTTCATTTTAGAAAGTAATTAAGCAATTGTTTCCCCTCACAACTTTTCCTCTTATTACGTTTGTTTCCATATTCATATTCATATCTTTATTTGCATTCCTTATTGTGTGACGATCTTACAATGGGCTTAAAGCTAAGGTACAATTACGGACCTTGTAGACCCTACCCAACTGGTATTTTGTTTACTAAACAAAGCATTCATTGCTCTTTGACGGGGCTTTATTTATGTACCAATTTTCGCTAAGTATGTGTTTTGAGATTCGCCTGCTATAGGTCACAACACTAACGCCCAAAATTCCAAAATCCTTTAAAAATATTTAGAATCTACTCGGATTTTTCACGAGTTAACGAAGGCATAGAGCGAATACAATAAAGGTTGTTTCAACCCTTATTACAAAGGATAGATCAAATTTAAAATGTACTGGTTTCATAGTAAAACCTAATTAGGTTACCAGGTCAGTATCAGGGTCCAGCCAGCAAACACAAATAGAGAATGATACTGAGCTGGAAATTAGTTTTACTTTTCGCTGAATTTTACCCCTGCAATGGATGGAGCTTAGCTTTGCAAATTGAAGCTGCAGATTTATTTGCGATGGTTTCATTAGAAAGACAGATTGTTTAGCTCCTAATATATTTTTTGTCAGAAATAGTCAGAATATTTCTTTCTTGGCCTATGTTACTTGCTTAAACCAGTTTTGACTCAGAGGCCGAATGCTAAAAGATTAATAGGAGTTCTAAATTCTAATAATTTTGTTTTTCGGCTAATTGAAATCCTATTGATGCAAATAATCAAGCTGTTATCCCCCTCTATTCAAGGAAATATGAAAATACAAAATAATGTTAGGACATCTATTTTCCTATAAAATGGTTAAACACTGATAGAACTAAATTTTGTTGAGTTTAACCAAACGAGTATCTGAGAAACAGGAAAATTGTGTATAAATCCTATCGGTTGTCAATGTTTATGTAATTATTACTTGGCTCTGAATGGCAGTTTATATTTACACACCCAAGTACCAAGTCTAATAAAAAATCTATACCACTGAGATCTTTATTACCCTCTAATTGTCAATAGCAGCTGACATAGGCTGATCTCATCACTATGAAAACATAATTTCTAAATGCAGTATTGTACCATGTCATAATCTGATATCCAACAACCTAATCAAAATATCGAGAACTACTAAAATTCAACTCTAAAGAAAGCTCTTAAAAGAGAGCTTTTTATTTAACGTCTTCATCTAGGAAAGCTGTTGAGAGCCAAACACCTCAAGACATCTATCAAATGTTTTTCACAAAGCAATTTGATCCAACAGGTGGTTTTGTTTCTTCACCTCAGGGTTCGCTGCGGGTTACGAATGACTTATTGCAGTCTTGGAAGGGTAAATTGAAACGATTCTTTCACGTCTTAGCTTCCTAACTCATTTGATACGGTTCTCATCTGTTGCTTTTCTACGAAGTACCAGAATTTATGCAGATGGAATTGTGATTCGATTTATATTTCCCCGTACGAGTATCTTATATGTTTGTACTAGTAAGTCATGCATTTATTATTGCCATTACGTTGGCGTCTCCATACCTCTAAGTAAATACCATGAAATCCATGGCAGTGTCATCCAATTGAAAATAGTCATGAAATTACGTGAGCAATGACTAATCTTCCATCACCGTTCTTCGAACGTTGGAGTTTTCCTCTTGTACTCTTATTTAAATCGGCCGGCGCGTGCGCACCACTCGTCGCGCCCTCTAGCGGGCAAGTTCACGCGCGACTGGTCGAATACTAAAATAGAACGTGACATAAATCTACATAAACGGTCTTTATTTTGGTCCCCGACCATTGTTTTGGTTTGCCGCTTATGCTTATCCACACACGATGTCAACGTTTCTTTACCAATACTTGATAAAAAATAATTTACGTCCTTTTACTGGTACTACTTTGTAAACATATCAAATGTTTACAAAGAAGCGTGAAAGAATCTATTGTTTAACCCCTTTTGTATGAATTTTGACCGTTGCTCATGCTTTATTTTGTTTCAATGAAAATTATTTATTTAACGTTTTTACGAGTGACACTGTGAGCTTTGTTTCAGTGTTCTTTGTTATTAAGTTACCACTAACTTACGATAATGATAAAATAAACCGAGACAAGAAACTTAAATGGACTATTACGAGTGTTTCTTCTAAATTCCCTCTCAACAAATCTTGAACCCTAATATGCCTAGCAACAATACTAGCAATATCTGACTCACACTAATAAGTCGCCTTGAAGCTTTTCGCATTGGAGCTTCCTAAGTGTATACTTATAGCTTACATGAGCAGTCTTCAAAACTCTTTAAAGTTAAACGCTTGACAAGTACTCATAGTAGTAGCAGATTATTGTTGAATGAGATCAATATACTGAACACGGCGAAGGTCAATTGATGATTGTGTTTGTCGACATTGACATTGCGCTCCTAGCGAGTTTTTGAATAGTGGTATTAGCCTATCCTTGTGTTTACTGTTTGATTGAGGTAAACCTATCCCAATGTTTAATGGCTGGTTTAGAAATATACCATTTGAGAAGTGATTAAAGGACGTAACAGCTGGTCCAATTCCATTCCTAAATGGTTATTTTATTGACAAGGTTTTGTCGCCTAATTTGGCTCTAATTCCAAGTCGATTCGTCAAATCTAATAAATTTTATACCTTGTAATTTTTATGTCACGAAATATGTTTTCGTATCCCAGATTCACGAAGCATTTATTGTTGTACCCCTCCAAGATTCTGCTAACAAGCTGTTCAAATATAGTATACCCACAAAATGATCCTCATATTTCAAGAAATGGCAAATTCGATGGCCCTTGGGGCCTGCGGTCTGTCCGCAGTCCTATTACCAGCTTCTACGGGTACTAGCGGCCGTCGTCGATTCAATTGTTTCAACCTTGCGATTCTATTAGTCAACATACCACTCGATAGGTTGATAGCCGCACGTTAGATAAACACCAGATTATTGCACTTCTGCTAATGTGTATGCGTGAATGCCAAGGATTTTTGGCAACTTCTTCAAAGGATGTTCATTTCTTGAACTAACCAAACCTTTCTACAACCATAAATTCCAAAAGCATGATTCTCCTTCTCATACCTTTGGTGATGCATGTCGCCCCAGTAACGTAACAAAAAAAAGAGGTGAACTTCCCAAAAACTGTACATCATTCACCGAAAACATAATAAAACTACAACACTAACACAATACACTAGTTTCGATCGGATATGCCACAGAGGCGTTAGTCGACAGGAAAAGTTGTGTAATATCGCACCTATGTGCTAAGTAGCAGTAAACGTGTTATCCGCTCGGTTACGACCTACCCGATACAGATGTTAAAAACTGAATGACGCTATTTGCGAGCGTGCCGCCACATCGGAACTCGTTACTTGTTACTACTTGCCCTCCCCCAATCAATATCCAATTAAGTTTTCGTACGCCGTGGAAATTTTCTTGCTTACTGGGAACATTTTCTTCGGCGTGTAGTTGTTACTTATTTACGTTTATTGCTCGGTTGTTCCATGGTTTTGAACAAGCCAAGAGTGCCAAGACCCGCAGCCGGGTCTTACCTACTACAAAATTCCTGCTAACCAACTTTTCGTGTCATTTTCCGAGTAAATAGTTTGTATCATTGCGATCTTTTAACTCGACTACAATATAAGCAATCAGAATATTGACCGACGTCATATCGCGGTCCGTGTCTAACAATTGAACCGAGCGTGGGAAGCCCGTATTATCTGCTACCATTTCTATAGGGTTTAACAACATGTTACATACTAATTTACCCCAGTAAATGCTGTCCTATCGTCGGTCAGTCCTCTTACTCATGTCCTTGACGTATTAAAGGAAGTGCTTTCAGATCGGCCTCACTGTCATGGCTACTGTACGAGAGCACATCAGCAGGGCATGTGGATGTCGCTCGTTGAAACGCTGCCAACTTTGCTGAAGGGCTGGATCTTGAATGTGTTTATCGATAAATTCAAATAATGGTGTCAATATGCATACAAATAGATCGCTAATCCTGAGCGGGGAATACTTCGAACTTATTGGCGTGTCAATAAATTCATTCTTCGATTAATTTTTCTGCAACTGCAGCTGATAAAGGCTCGTTGAAGCACTATTAATAAATTCGCGAACCATATTAACGTGAATTTTAAGTCAGACCCAAATATTTGGTTTTCCCAAAATATTCGCACGTTGATGTCGAGCTATTTTGGAGTGGAAACACTCGAGGATCGTGCTAAAAATAAGTCCGTTATTGCTACGATAAATCTCTCCCGGTCACCCAGTTTCCGCTTATATGGAAACGGGTACCGCAAGGACGTCCCGGCGACGGCGACGTTAGAGTTTATCATTTATGTTTTATTGTATGTCTCTAATGTGATTCTGATGTATACGAACCGCTGAATTGCTAGAAATGTCACTTGACATATATCAGGATTAATTTTATTATTGCTGGAGGTAATCATCATGATTAAAACATGTTGACTCTCATTAACTAATGAGCTTCCCAAACCACAACAGCGCTTCATCGGATTTATTTTTAGCGTACTCACAAACGTAAACTGGTTTCGCTCATTTAAAAACAGGATCAGTTGCATATTTGACAATGTTGGAGCTTACCGGTGGGATCGTCTGTTCGCAGCCTTTCTCGTTATTTTGCACCATTTTCGAGTATGCAACTGCACTCGAAGGTCGCAGCACGTACTGTCGTACGCGCGACTGCGGACGGACGGAAATAGCCGGACGTATGGCAATTTCCCGTTCGTACCGGCCAACGAAATACGTTTGACTTCACAATTGATTACTCTATCGAGTTGTGAACGTGAACATTCACAACAAGTTGGTTATTGAATACACTGTCTCGGGCTTTGTGTTTTCATTGTTTCAGGAGATGCAGCAATCCCAATCTCTTCAGCGACTTATTAGCTCGCTAAGTTGGCTTCGAACCAATCGAAGAATTTATTTCTGAAATGTTCTGATATATCCGATTGTTCATGGCTGTCTTTAAAATTTCTCTATTGTAAACCTTTGAGGGTTGCAATAGAGAAATTTTTGTTAAGTCCTTGTTTCCTTGAAGTTAAAACCATAGTTATTTCATATACCGCGGCCCCAAAATGAAGACATGTTGATATCCCTATTAACAATAAGTACACCGTAACGCGCGGCTTACCCTTATAAAAACAGAGATTAACACGTCTCGGCTGCATATCGGTCGTTACGATCTCCCTTTAATATTTAACCTGCCGGCGGCGGTTATAATTTTAGCGGGTACCGCAGTACCACGGTCGTACGTGAGCCTATTTGCGCGGAGATTAACGGCCTGACCCGCCGGCGGACGCGACAGCGGATAATCTGTTTAGGCCAACCCCGCTCCGTTCGACGCCGGGGGATGCAAGGGGGCCGATTTGCGGACGCGGAACTCTGCAGGCAAAGCGCGGATTTTTTTTTCGTGCTTTATGTCGAATGTTTTTATTTTTGCGGTAACGAGGTTTGTCTGAGAACCGTGAATGACGCTGGAAATTTTATTTTGAAACGGTTTTCTGAAGCCTGTTATGTAATATAAAACATATTGCATAGTGCATTGTTGTCGCCCTTTGCTTTCTTCTAGAATTTGTCTTAATCTGTACTCTTCCTAAAGTATTCCCGCAAGATACTATGTTTTGTAGTAAACATCCCACGAGACACAAGGTCACATTACCAAGGACCTGGATGTCTTACAAAAATCTTACTCATTGTTTACTATGAATATTACTAAGTACCGAAGATGCCCGAAGACTACTTTGTACATTGTTCGGGTGAGGCACGTGGGCCGAGGGGAAAGGGAGGCGCGCGGGCCACAGGGGTGCAAATGTCACGTTACCCACCCCGTGTGGGCGGGGGTGCTTGCGACTCAGATGGAACAGCTTTATCGCTGCGCTAATGAAATTAATAAAGGTCACGCTAGTCCTAGCTGATTTATCCAGTTACCAAGCAATTGCAAGAATATTGACAAAATAGTAAAACCGAGTAATCGGTTTGGGTTCAGCTACTTGTCAGCGGTTCCACCCACATTGTGCGTAAAGTAACCGATTATATTATTTTGTTAACGCTAATGGCAGCAATGACTAATAGTATTTCCATTGAGCAAAATTTATTCATCATTCAATGTGCCTGCCTAGTAAATCGTAAATACATTATGTTATCCTAATCCATTGAAATATATTTGCGATTCCGAGTGATTTATCACAGTCATTTCTATGAAATCAAATTGACCGTCCAATTACTGGTATATCTCAACACCTGGCGGACTGGCGCATGCAAATAGCGGGAAGGTGGGCGACGGTCGGGTTCAAGGGGTGTCAAGGTGCACCCCCGTGAGGCCCGCCCCCGCCTTAATTATTAATACACCAGCGATATACTAGCCACTTTATCGCCCGCCCTGATCATACCGACACGCTTCTGTATCTCGAACATTTATTCTGACGAGAATATCGCCATTTTCACGATGATGCCTGTCCAAACTGCCGGTTTTTCGGCCCATTTCCCCGCCCAATAACAATGTTTTCCGTAAATAGGAGTGTGCTCGCCTTTATTTGTTCGGACACTTTGTCTTGAATTCAAACTATTGTTGACCAGCAGGGACAAACATTTAGGATAATGAGTTTGTTTAGTTGAGTCAGTAACAATATCTTTGGAGATCCCGAAAGGTTTCTAAAAAGGTTTTGTATTTTCAAAAGATTTGGTAAAGCACCTAAAACCTTTTCCCCTACATACACGTAACTGCATCCCGCTCGTTTACCGCGTCGTCGTAGCATTGCGGAAACCCTTGAAGAGTACGAGGACAAGGGTTGCGAGGCGGGCGGTGTTTGGATCAACCACAGGGTGTGCGCGTTAGCGGGTGCGGATGCGAGCGCGGGCGCGGCCTTCTATCGATCTCACCCGCTGTCCGCCTATTGGTCGGTTCACCCCCGCGAACCGCACGCCCCCACGCACCCGGTCTAATATACGTGACGACCACGTGTCCAGCGACCTTCACGGAACCGTGGCAACACAAATAGTTGTAACACGCACTTGTGAGAAAATATGACTTGTACCCGCTACGTGCCGCTGAATATTTTAATATTCGGAAACAGTAGCACGGTTGACCTATAATGTCTTAAGTATTGAGCTAGTGCTACTGCCCCTCCCTTTCACTCTAGTATAGTTACATATTTAAATTCGAATGGTATGGATAACTTTATCAGAATAAAAGGATATAAACACAAAAATGCTAATCTCATCTGTATTTCTAGGATAACACTTTTAGACGACTCGTTAAACGGGGTTTTGTCCCAGTCCTGCTACATAAGCTTGCTTTTACGAAAATGAGGCAGTCCTTGTAACTTTTTGCTAAGTTCACTGACCCTAGATACTACTACGCCTCTTCATAACAACAGGTACTTACTATGAGTCAGATTAGAATCTAATGCATATTCAATGCAATTTATTTTAATAATATTCACGATAAAAAGCAAATTCAATTCACTCTCGATCACTGTTTGCTACTCAAGGAGACTCCGCAGCAGGGATCGCATAAACTGATACATCATCGCATAATAACACCAAATTGTACATAAGCATGTGTCGGGGCATCATAACAGTGTATACAAACAGCGCTTCGATGGCGACACGCGATAAATTAGGTGTGAAGACGGCGATAAGTGCACGTCGCACGTACCGGCGCGCGCTTCCCGCCGGGCCCGCGCCGGCCGCACGCTGATCGATACCAGCCCCGCACACAACACACCGATTTGTGTACAACCCCGAGCCACACGGTTATTGATATTCATCTTTGGATTACGTCAAACCCTGTCTTGAGAAAAACCATGCAAAAATAAGGTACTCCGAGAATCTTGCCGGGTGGTTTTGGGTGCTCCTTCGTTTTCAAGAAACTAATTGATATCTTTTGGGATATTTCGAAAAACTCCAAAGTCTAGATACTGAAGTCGAATCCCTCCGGGTGCTTACCAAAACACAGATTAGACAATGCAGTCAGTCAATGTAGTTAAAAGTTCAGCATAAATAAAAATATCTCGTGTTGTATCCATATTTTGTTGTTACCGAAAATAGCAGAAGATCGACTTGGCCTCGACCCTGTACTCAATAAAAGCCCGAAAGCTTTCAAACAAACACGTTAAACTAACACCCGGAGCTGCGGCACCGACTCCATCAAACGACGGAGACAGCCTTATAATAACCGATATATCAATGATTACATAGCCTTTATGGCAGGCTTGTGTCGCACAGGCGATCTCACGCGCCATCTGCCATCTGGCCCCGTAACCATCATGTTTTCTTGGCCTCAAGCCAACGTCTAGTAAAATTTCCCAAGTTCATTGAGTAGGCCAATACGAACTCCACTTTTAGTGCTATTCTTTGAAACTTTCTACGGCGCAGTCTTATTCGATACTTTGTTTTTATGGGCGAAAATATTTGTTATTGTTTGTGATGCATCTGTAGTCTGAATCGGATTCCTTTCCTTTCTGTTTTATATTCACAAATTTTGGCGGCTGCAAAGTTTCCGTTCTTCTTTTAATTCTGACCTATGATGTGTATTATCTTACTTCGACAATTATTCTAAAAGTTCCATTAATCAAGCCCTCTTCATGCGTCAAGTTGGCAACAAAGCCGGAACACGTCTAGACGCCGTAATACCAGAGTAGCGAGAGGCGGCTAATTAGCCGATTAATGCACGCTAGCCTGCCACGGCTTAGGACCACCCCGGGCACGTGCTTTGTCTTAATCCAACGTTAATTCACGCACCAGCTACCATGACTTTCCTCTTTGAACACCCCTAAGTAAAGACCACTCCCAAATGTAAATAAAAGATGATATGCCAATCATATGTTACGCAATAACGCAACGTCAGTATTGATATAAATCATATGTAGTTGTCAGAATGTATCAACACTTGTTTCTCTTATTTAAACGCTAGTAATGCGAACGCAACAGGTTGTTTTGTAGGCTAATTGTGGACGCAATTAAATCGTTTCTTTTCGCCTTCGCTTCGGAGGACGCCTCGTTATTCGTAACGAGCCTCACTCTAGATCTTTTTGTTCATGCAACATTGTTCACTTTAATTCTAATCGTCTCATCGTTGCCGTCCTTCTCTTTTTCGATGCTCACCGTCGATTCCTCTGATCACGATCTTTAACCCTTTCGCGAGCATTGGCAGAATATTTGCCAAACCACTTTTTAAAAGTTGCGCCAAAATCTATGAAGTATATTGATATTGTGCAACTATAGACATCTAACGCCATCTCTTAGAATATTGTTACAACGATTTGAATTCCGTCAATCAAATTGAAAGAAGAAATATTTGACATATTCATGACAACGTGCAAAATGTGAGGTTGTTTTTCGGTGTTCTAAACAAAATCCATCATAATCAAGAAAATTACCGTGTAAAATGTAAGTAACGACATGTTTTTTTTTAGCTCTTGATCTAATTTACTGAATAAATGTAATATTTCTTTATATTATGCAATTATAATACCTTTTACGATATAGGAAAGTTGACATTGCCGCTGCCCTATATAAACGGCAAAATAGTTGCCTATGCTCGATAAATTATTTGTTATGGATAAATAGCTGCCAATGCCCGATTTTGTTTTTTCTTTTAGATGTCGCCGCGAAAAGTCAAACGTCATATACCCCTAAGAAGTACGGAAATTGTTGAATTGGTGAATCTCCCTGATGGAGATGAATCAGAAGATGATCTAGATAACTATGAATCGGAAGAAGAAGGTGTCCAATCTTCAGTTAGCAACTTATCAGCTGCATCAACTTCGTCGTCGGTCTCAGTAACAAAGAATCCGTCAACTAGCAATTTGGATCAGAATATTATATGAAGTTATGAAGAGAACTTGATGAAGAAGTATATATAAAGTTTATGATCTCAGATTGTAATAATATTACAATATGTTAGTTACATAAGATATCTTTTGCCTAAAAATTTGTGATCTCAAAAGATTTTGAGCCTATAATAATACCAATGTGATTGATGTCGTTCCTAATCATTTATGATTAAACTTTTTCAAGCTAAAAATAGCGTTTTTATTTTTATGAGAATTAAAATAAATAATATACTCAGGTAATTAGGTGAAAACAAGGCATTGGCAACGAAAAAATTACAAATTCAATCTGGGCATTGGCAATTACTTTGCCAAATAAAAAGTCACGAACGGCCATTGGCAAAGATATTGCCGTGGCCCAAAAAAAAGGGGGGGGCTAAGCAAGGGGGGAAATCTATTAATATTGTTTTACAAATGTTATTTCACAATGTTTAGAACAAATACAATAAAATCGGAGGTGTAAATAGTATTGCTCGCGAAAGGGTTAAATCCCTCGTAATTGGCGTATACTTTTTACGTACATTATCGGTACCATTTGATGTATCGAAATATTTTAGTTTTTACTTTCTCGTATCGGCAGACGGGTGAGGCTCGCGGCTCGCAACCCGTCCGCCGGGTTTGCCCACGGTCAGTGCGGCGCGACACCTGATCCTTGCTGCACATGTCCTGTACGTGTAACGCGTTATGTAGACAGATGTTCAAGGACTGCTCGGGAGCTGGTTTGAGTGCACCGCTTCACGGCTTTTGTATGCTTAGATAATTTTGCATATCTTTTGTACGCATTGTCCTCTTTTTAAACCTGGACAACTTTTACACATTTCGTTTTCGAGACCCAATGTAATTGGCCGACAATAAATGTATCGTGCGCGTGCGCCGGCTCGTCGCCCGAATTCCTGACAATGGGCCTGTTGATGGCCGTTTACGTGTTGTCCGCCTGTCACTGAACTCTACTGTTTTAAATTTCAACCGACGTGCTTAAACAGGTTTCGGTTACTTTTTATATTTCATTATTCTCCCATTTGTAGACTGGACTACCGAGTACATTTTTGTATGAAAAGTGTTTTGTCCTCGAAGATACAAGATCTAAGAGATCGATTATTTCAATCACGATTCCAATATTGTTGATAGGTAGGTATGGTCGATCAAGTTTGGCCTTTCTGCAGTACCATTATCCGTGATCGATTTGTGTGGGAATGCATGTAATGTCGTCAGTGTGTGACGGTCACCATATCAGGCCGTGTTCCGATGGTGCCCCGCGCCGTGTCGAATGGACTAGATGAATTATTTCACCTCTGGCGGCGGTGGTCGGGGCGCAGTCGTTGACCCGCACTACGCCCGTTTGATGTCCATGGTATGCCCTCCACAAATAAGGGGTTCTGATCGGTGAATCTTGCACGAAACAGACTATTTTGTCTAGACTACTTTTCGTCTGCACTTTCTTTTGGGCTTTTTATTCTGCCGCAAGATTTACAACTTTGAAGCATGCTTTTAAATAAATATTTCTTTTTACATTATTTCTTTTTAATATAATAATATATTAAAAAGAAATAAGTTGTATATCTAAGTGTAATTTCTGTGATATATTGGACATCGTTATCTAAAACAAACATTATCTCATCGCGGATGATCTGTTTGTGATGAGGTAGTGGTAGATAAGGTTAGTTTCTTCCGTTCGTCGGTGCGTATGTAATATGTACAAGTATCATACTGTTGCATGTTGTAATCATTCCGAGTATTCGTCTGCACGTAACACTAAACACAAAAAGTACAGGGAAGCTTCGATTTCGCCCTAAAATTACCATATCGTTCTGCTTGGTCAAATAAACCACGAGAGTGTAGAAACGGCCCGTTAGGTTTATTAATTAGTAGTTAGGGTTGCGTGGGTTGAATGCGCGCGCGCTGTCGATGCCGTCGCGGTTATTGTGGGAATCGACTCGAGTACTCGGTAACCCGACTGCAACGCACGCACCGCACTTTCTAACACCACAACATGTTGATTGTAGTCATGCCAAATGTATGCTTGATTCTAATACAGAAGAAAAGCAGTTCACATCATTATTTAATAGTGACAGCACAAATGTGAGTAATGCTCGCTCAATCCAGTAGACCACTTTAAACAAGCAATCCGACCATCCGTTGTGCTTTACCGTTACTTACTATTTCATCATAACAACCACCGCTACCCGTAATGCATCTCAACCATTGAGTGCTCGCATCGAATCAAATGTTGCCAATTCATAACAATGTCGTCGATGTACGCAAGTTTTGCAATCTGCGTGGGCTTGCTTCGAGGCCGTGGGAATCGCAGCTTCCTTGCCGACTTGAAGACGCAACATTGTCATAGTTCATACATAACGGTGCTTCTGTCACCAGACGGAGCGGAAGGCTCTACATTCGATTTGGGTGATCTTCGTCGACGTATATGCGCTTTCAAAGTTAAGAGTATGATTTTAACGCGAAGTTGAACAATTGTGAATGTGGAGCAGGTCAGATGGTTGTATGTGATGTAACTATGTAAAGAGTACGCGTAAGAAGCCGCCGGCGCGGGGTTGTTGAACGTTCGGTGCGTCCGCGCGTTGTTCGGCGTTTTATTAATAAAATGCTCGTGACGTGTATCGATGGGCGCGCACCGGATCGGGCTATTTATTGATGCGCGTGCGCACCGCCCGCTAGCCGCGTATCGATCGGTGGCTCTCTCTATCGGTCGCATGATTATTTTCCAATTTCAAACACAAATACGGCCAATGTCTAAGTGTACCACCTTCGCTCCGTACCGTTATTATCGATTCGTCTCACTTAAGTCATGTCTGACACCATAACAGTATTGCGCGTTGACCATTATAGATTGCGACAAACGCCACTGATGTATTCGTGATTCTATACTATTGTATTTCAAAACATTCAATCGGTTTTTTATTCTTTTTATTGCAGCGCGCGGCTCATTATAAATGCGAAAGTCTGTCTGCATATTTGTTACTCGGATTTCATCTCACCTGGGCTGTGGGCAACACATGACGATGGAATCGCACCGAGAAGAATATCTTATTAACCGGTTATTACAATCAAGCAAGAGTGTTGTCGAAAGCGAGCATAATCAGAATTTCAACTTGCATATTCTTTTTGCTCATCCTTTTTCGTATCTTACTGCCAATGTTTTGCTGTATCTTTGTTATCAAATGTATCCATCATGAATCAGTTAATAAATCCAGAACAATTTCTAACTGTAAATATTGTTTGAAACGATGCCCCCAATCCTCCCCACATCTGAGTCGCATCGTTACCCGTCCTGACATAACCATTAGCCATCAAGTGGTGTGTCGAGTAGAAACAAAAGCGCGAGGGTGGGCCGTGCGTCGTGCAGCTGCGAGCCTCGCCGGCTCCGCGCAGATGCCGAGATACGCCCCGCTTGTACGACGGCTCTACTGACAACCTTGACGATGTTAACTGCACCAAGCGTCTTTATCGGGCTAGCAACCATCTATGTTCAATTTGTTACCCATTTCTTTTATCTAAAGTATGTGAGGCGTGGTTCGTTCATCTTCACGTTTTATTTGCAAACTATTCTTCCGTTTCACCGCTCTGTTTCTGTCATTATTATTCACAGAAGTGCTTTATCTAATCACAGATTATAATGAAGAAAGTTATAACAAACGGATGCCCGCATCAATGATAGCTCGATACAATAGTTCGGCCGTGCGAATCTGCTCAGGCGAGGGTAGGGCTGATAGGGCTCCCGAGCCGGCGGGTCGCGGGCGGTCCGTGACGTCGACGGGGCGACGCGCTAGTGACGTCACGCGCGCACGTGGGTGTGCGCGACCGAGACAACAACACAAGCACCGCACGGGAGGGACCGAGCCCGACCCGCTGCCGCAGAGGGCGCGCGCGAATTGACAGATTTCCACGCGCTCGATACGATCTTGAATTACATTATCAGGCGGCGCCGAACCGGGTTAAATGCCCGTATCCGCCTATTCAATCCGCCGACCGCCCGCCCTTTTTAAGGCGAGGTATTCCTGCAAAAGTAGGCATTTAGCGCTGTAGGCTGCGCGCAAAATACTTCTCGTGGACACAGCGCGTTCGTGAACTCGCGTGACCTTGCCCAGCGGCACAGCATAGAAATATGCAGTTGGATAAGTAATATTACTTGACTTTTATGAAATATTTTTTCTATGATCAAAATTTGTTACTATCTAGTAGCGATAAATTAGAGCTTTGAAAAAAAAAAAATAATAATTTTAAAATGAAATAATTGTCTATAAAATATAAGAATATAAAATAATCATAATTGGGCAGTTTGAGTAACTAATTGAAAATAAACAGCCAGTTCGCTATTAGTAGGTTCGAGAACTGTAAAGATAAAATTTTGATTTGTTTATGTGTTTTTGTGTAAATTGCAATAAGTGTATTTTTATTGAACCTTCCTATTTCATTCAAACAAATTTCATTTTTTTAAATAAAAATATAATATTAACAATCACAAAACTAGAAAGAAACTCAACTAAGTAGATGAAATTAAAATATTTACTATAGGCCCGGCGCAGCCCTATCGCGTACGTACCACTCGGCTGTAGGTAATTATTTCAAAGACAGGGCCGAGTCACAATACTGTATATATTTGTACTCTGACATATCTCTGGAGTGCATTCTTTTTATTTGTTACTTTTATTGCTTTACACGACTTTTTTCGCTTGCGTTGTTTATTGCCCATTATAACTTGCAACAATTATAATAAACTTGGTCAAAAACAGACGGTATGGTACGCGAAATTGTCGCGGAAAAAACTGACACAGGTCCGTCGTCGGTAAGCGCCAGCGCGCGACTAATCGGGCCTGTCCGAGCCGCCGCGAACGCTTTTAATTCATTTTAAAACATAGTAATTAAGAAAATAATGTTATCAAGTCAAACTCTGCCACTTTGTCTAGAACTAATTAGTTTCTTTAATTTAGTATAAAAATTAAATGTGAAACATCAGTAATTTAGTCATAATATTGTAAAAAAGTTACAAAAAGGGGTAACTTTGCGATTTTTTTCTATCGAGTGAAGTTCATTAGGTCCTGCAACTGAATGCGACTGTGACTAGATAAGATCCTTAACTATAACATATACTTTTTTTAAATTTTTAAACACTATATTCTTTGTCTCAGATGGTTTTAAAAAACTCAAATGTGCGCCCACCTCGCCTTAACAAGACTTTTGTAACCTTTCTCGATTGTTTCTTTTGTGAAACGCAGAACTACCTAGATACCCTTCGATTAGATGGTGTAACAACCGGTTCGTCGATGTTATCCCGCACATATCGAGAAGTCGGCCGGCGGTACGTGGTTGTAGCGGCGCGGCTCCCATGCTCGGCGTATCGAGGCGAATGTTACCGCAGCGGTTAACCTCGCCCGCCGGTGGTTGTAAACAAAGCGCGCGGATTTGAACGCGACGTTGCCATGTCGCACCGCCCGTCTATGTGTGTAGCTGTCACTGATTGTTTACTATTTTTCACCGCTTGCCGCTGCAGTTTTTTGAACTTTTCTTTGCTTTTTGGTCCTGTTTTCATTCACGATATTGTATCTTGATGGAAGAACAAGTAAACTCAAGTAAAAGATCTTTAGAACCATTAGGAGTTCTTCCATGTTAGTTAAATCATTGAGTAAAATATTCATAAGCAGCTAAGCTCCTTAACATCAATAAAACAAATCAAGAAAAGCATCATGTTACACCTGTCAGAGCTGAAGACGTAATAAATAGTCATGCAACGCACCTACTCCGTGTTTTACATGCACGAACACGAAGCTCATGTCTTACAAGCTAATCGTACAAGCTGCCTAAGGATGTGCACTCGTGCACAGAGTTGTCAAGGTCTTAAACAGTTTCCATTGTTACTAGAACTACTTATTATTATTTGAAAACCCATATTGTTAAACTCAATACTTCAACTGAACAGATTGTAGTCTACTACTACTACAGATGCCAAAAGCTTTGAAAGGACTGACAGATAATTGGGTGACTTTACGCAGTGGCGCAAAATTAAAGCAGTCGGTGATGTTGCGAAAGGGTGCTCTTAGTAGAACACAGCGACGCGACACGGAGATTGTTCCAAACATTGCGGTGCGAGAGAGACGCCGTCAGTGCACCACAGAACGCACTCCGGCCGCGCGCCTCGGCCCACGGCCCACGTGCCGAACGATAATGTTGTTGCGCTGTCACCGACGCAGATAAATCTTCCCGCTCTACTGTCTACTAGCTACCAGCCGATCGTTAAATACCATATTTATTGTCTGCGACACGCTCAATTTACCCAACCTATCCACTATATTATAGCATCTCCGACAAACGTTTCGTAAGCACCTACGAAAGACAATTGCTCCACAAACCAGGCTTTGTTTATCAGTTCGCATTCAATGTTAGTCTCCTCGTCTGTTATCAGCGTGTTATCGCCGACATTAACCGCAACGCGGCAGCAAACAAATAGTACTTAGGCAACAATAGTGATAATCGTATGGCGATTACTGCGCTCACATTGCTGTGGAGGCGGGTAGCGCGGCGGCGCGCGTCGTCTGCCCGCTATCGATCCCGGCGCAAGGTAGTGCCAACCACCACCGCTACACCGCGACAAAATATGCGACCTTGAACCTTAAACTATCTTCGTTATTGCACTCAAACAAATGCACTCGCACAACAAATAAACAAAACCTGCAGTGCTCTCGTGAAACACAAATAAAATTATCTTAACAAGGCTAACTGTGCTACAAATTAGCACAGCATACTGTGAAAAAGTTTAACTAGGTATGTTATGTAAAAATCTTTTGGAAGACCGCTTTCAGAAAACTATAAAAACCATTAAAATTAGAGCGGTGTCGAAATCACTTGCTGCGAAATCGCGTAATCATATTTCGCCCAAGGAAACTTTGTCACTGTCAGATGTCCAGTTATGAGTGTTATTTATTGTTTGGACAAAAATAAAACTTTGTTGCTCAAAACTCCATCGATCGATGCTGAAATCCTTGGTGGACCTCAATCGCGATGGTACCACGGTGCGGGCCGAGTCGTGACTCGCTCCGGTATTCGTATACAGTAATCGTACCGTTTGTTGCGTTAACGGCCTTGGGAGATGGAGTCGATGGTGCCGAACCGACCGGCTCAATAATAATTGCAGTGCCTGAACGAGTAGCACCAACATACGTAGCGGTACCTGGTTAATTACCACACTTATCACTGAATCTACGCCTTACCAATCCTGTACTAAGAAGTTCTTGAATTAAGTTATTCACGTAATTAAAACTAATGGATTTTGAAGCAAGCTCGCTTACTTTAACGGACGGAAAATATTTATAAACGACAACTGTTCGAGGTAAACCTGAGAAGGCCTCGCCGGCCGTACCGATCCCAATAAAATCCATCGAATCGATGATGAGGACACCATCATTTGTTACGGCCAGGTAACTGCCTAGCCATGTCACTGGATGCCCTTGACTAGCCGCTTTAAATGCTAGATTAGTTCTCAGTCAGTCATTTAGAAAAAACTATTTCCAAAGGTAAAGTTGTAGAGCGAAACTGGTTTATTATTCTATCTTTTATTTGACATACTAACTCTAGTGGCAGCCAAATACTTATTTGGAGTTGGACTTATTGGAAATTTGTCCCACATTGTTGTTAAAACCTAAATACTTAGTCAGATAAGCAGGTGCTACTATGAAATAATAATTAATAGCACCATTAGTGGCCTAATTGTGGAAAAACTAGTTCAAATGAGACAGACACGATGGTACGCGTACACCTGGAGCACGAATGTCAAGGCTGAATGCTTGGAAACGCTCCAGTAAGACGGCAACTAACGCCGAAAAACGTTAGTAAAACTTCTCTGTATCAAGGCATGCGGCACCAAGTTATTGCCGGGCGCTTGAACGATAACCTGCAGTAATAACTCATTAACTTTACAGTTTGTTCAGTGATTCAGTCTGGCGCAAATTGTGAAGTGTCTTTTATAGAATGTAGATTTTAGTAGAACTTGGAAATGCCATTTGTATATCCTTCGTTTTAATAATGTTTTGAATATAAAATTCAATGTCAACTAAATAGTTAGCGGGCGCTAAGCAACGCTCGCATGTGTGTCGTGTGCGGCGCGCGCTACAAACACAAGCACGTGCGCCGAGCGGCCGCTGACGTCACATGGGTCGCCCCCGCCCCGCCTTCTAGCTAGACAAGGACGGCGTTATGGCGACGGAGCGGCAACGTCGCGCGCGCCGTTTTGTTTTCGCATCTAACGTCGGTGATAGGCAGAGTTTATCTTCCGATTGCGAATGCAACAACAGCTATTTCTAGCTTTACTTACCACATTGCAACAACCCGATTTTATCGCTTCTCAACTTCACGTTCCGCTATTGTGGACAATTTTCATTGTCATTTCGACCTTGAATGTTTATGCAGTTTTTATAAACATATTTATTCAAATTAAGGGATTCGATAATTAAGTAGATAAACACAATGCTCGTAAAATAAAAAAGTGCCAGTACTGGTACAATGGCAAGGTTGAGAATCTTTTGAGTTCAAGGTTAATGCGATGCTGGACTTAATCCTAGTGATCTATTTTTTCTAGGATCTCTTTTCATTCAAGGAACTTACGACCGTTTTCTTTTTTTTCAGAAGGTGACCAAGGATCTTGGGAGAGTGGACTCTCTTACGAATGTCGTTCACTGCTGTTCAAGGCTCTTCATAACCTAATCGAAAGGTAAAAACATAAAACACAACATTAACGTATGCTTATCCACGAATCAAAACAATGAATATTAAAGTATCTAGTAAGATATGATTGGTCTTCAAATTGTAGGTGTGAAGCGATAGCCAATGTACTTCGTCCGTATTGATTTTACGGTTTTCCAATTGGCTGACTCGAACGTTACATGATTAGCATTCGCAACAAAAACGTGATTGAAAAACCCGTACGGTACTAACAATACTAACAAATAACTTGTTAATCATTGCCGATCGACTCACAATTTGAACTCGATGATGCGTGTCACACAGTGAGAATCGCGCGCGCACTTAGTTCCAATGCGTCTCGCGAGCTAATTGCTCGTGATTTATTATGAAATCATTCCTATTGACCGCTGGGTGCATGCTTCTTACGTTCACAAACACAATTCGTATTCAGAGTCATGCATACGCTAGGTGTGCCGCAAGGAACAATACTCGGCCCTTTATTATTGGCTACGCATTCCTAACTTAGGAAAATCAAATGAAAGTTGAAATTGACTAGTTTAAAGTTTTAATACTCTCAAAATAATAGTGTAGAGAGTAATAGATAAGAAGTTTGATATACTAAATTACGTATGCTATCCGAATATCTAATACCTGTTCTAGCAGTTTCATTATCTACTGTGATAAAAACGATGCCAGCAGTCGCAAGTTCGAGGTAGAGAAATTTTATCTCTAAGTACTGTTTTATCTACGGAGACTGTGTTGTGTTTTTGTGAATATTCCATCTACGGACGATTTTTTGAATTAAATTCGGCCAGTATTTATAAATTCACACGAAAACCGTAATTTATTAACTGATTTGCGTTTCTGTTGCTTAATTTCTACTCGTCTCACCTCATTAGTTCTCTAATCAGAAACTCGTACTAATTAGTGCAATGCAAACACTTCCAAACTTGATAAATAACACTAGTAGACAACGCCAAATTTATTCCTGACACTTTGCAGTGATGAATAGTTTTCAGGGAAATAGATAGCTATATAATTAAATACAATCTAATAAGACTGCTAATTAGCGACCGTTTACTCAGTTGCAATTTGCGCGCCTGCTGTTGCACCTGGCGCGGGCGCATCAGAATCACTCGTAGAGCAGTCCGCACGAGACGAAGGCTCACGAAGGTCGGGGCGTTCTAATGTCGTTTTTTTGCCGCGTTTTCTTTGAACGTAGGAACAATCTCGTTTGAATTCCCGCCGTTATTGATACTATTGTTTCTTAATACGAAATCAGACGTGTAATGGTTTTAGGCTCATTTTAATTGACCCAAACGGATAATTTTTAAATTCGGTTATTTGGACCGTGTCCTTTCTCTCGTCATATAAGTTTCAAATAAATCAATCATCATTCTTTTGATTAATATCGATACAATTTAAATGATTTCAAGCATTCAGCATTCCTTTTTCTTGTAATCTTTGTCAAGATAACTAGTCTATAAAACTGAAGATTAGATTTTAAATTATTTGGACGACTTCTTAATGTAGCAGGCGGATCCACTCGTCACAGATCGTTAAATAATTGTTTATATTAATTATCATGTTTATATTTAACTCATTTAGAAGAACATCAAATTTTGTATGTTTTTGTGCTGTGCTATAAGCATACATAGCCTTAAGCGGTTTTTAAGGACAGGCACGATTTCGACAAAAATATAGTAATTAAGTATTTGTGATGCTGCGTTCAAGATGACCGATTTCCAGTACACCCAACCTTCATCGTGTATTTCAACTTTTCAAGAGATTATTGTTGTTGCGTTCTCCTCCATTTTCGCAAAATACCACCCAGCGCATTACAGTAAGCGCGTAGCAATAAAAACAGTTGAGTTACAATAGCTGTAACAAGCGTCCGACAGATTTGGTTCTAACTTAGCTTGTTTTATTGGCTCTTCCAAACGCATCAGTAACTATTGAAATACTCTATGGAGGACCACATATGACGTAAGTGGCGCATGCATCGCCATCACGCGTCTCGGGAGCGGTGAGCGACGGAATCTCGGCGTATGAACGAAATCCAGACGAGTCGTTGACCCCTTCGGCGGCTGGCGGCGCGTCAAAGAAACAATGCGTCGGGGATGCGATCCCGACACTGCGACAATACGTACACACACGCGGTCGGCTTCACGATTTTAAGGTTGTAACTTGTAAGGTAGCAACCGTGAATTGAGGGTCGATTATAAGTCGTTACTTCGGTTGTTATACGATTAGACCCCAAATACGATACCGGGAGGTTTTATTGTGTTTTTTGTATTCAAACGTCGCGACGGTTTAACTTTGTAAAGAAGCACCTATGAATGGATTCTAAGGGAATTAAATGATTCTAATTTGGCAAATAATAAACAGAGAGGTTGAGGTCGAGTCGAGTCAAGAGGTCTGTCTGTAGATGACACACGAGAGCAATTGTAAGTTGCACTTTACACACAATGAAACACACATGAAAAAACATAACTCATTATAATCTTTCCTTTACAGTACTAAATAATAACTCAAGTACGTAGTAGTAAAATGTGCAATAAAAGCCTCCAAGATTTTGCGTTAGGCTTCAAGACACTGCTGCGATTGAGTTAACATTTTTATGTCCGTTTAACAACCCTCACCTTTGTGCACAAGCACCTTCTCGTGTTTTAAATTAACTTTTATAGATTTCAAACTGCGCATAATGAAATAATTTCAGTGTTTAGTATGTTCCCTGTTTTACACGTAATATTATCGTTTAAATACTTTAAGGATATCTAAATCGGAGACGATTATCCTGTTTAAATCTTTATGTATTTTGAAAACCGTTTAAATGAATCGGTTCGTTAAAAGTCGATCTCTTCAAGCGCATGCACGCACACGGCACATAAACCGTATATAAGAATTCAGGATCAGTTCCGAAGAACTGATCCTGAATTCTTATATACGGTTTATGTGCCGTTTAAGTACTCACAAATAGCGTTAACAGCATTTTTTGCGGCTTCCGCGAATATATATATATATCTCGTTGAAACTGGTTCAAAGACCCCAAATATGCTAAATGTTTGACATTGAATCGCTTAATTCTACAAGCTTTTAATATACCTTCATTCCGCAATAAAATGCGGTTTAAGCTCACATTGGTTTTCACGTTGTAAAAAAGCATTTTACAACTGCCTTCGCTTTTTGTTGCAATGCAATAAACGAATTGCAAAAACTGAACAATTGATACTTATCTCATCTACTTTATTGCATCTTTGAAACCAGCAGAAGTCATTTTAACGAGTCTATTATTTGAATACTAAATTGCCTCTGGATCAGATAGCACCAGTAAAAAACAAATTTGCACCTGTTTGATACATATTCAAAGCGTAGCAAACTGCAAACGCATTCTTTATGTGTGCTTGACGCTTGTGTGGCGACACCTGCGCGCGCGCACCTAAATCTCTCCCGTTACGGCGGCATTTCGCACTACTGGCGCATGTCGGCGCAGAACGCCCTCGCTGCGCTTGAGTGAGCGGTCAACCTCTTTGATTCTCAACAGTAGAGAGTATAATAAGAATTTGCATTTTTTACAATCGTGAATCTTCTATGACATGAATGTAGTTGTGAATCCGTTAAAACTGGAACGTTATAGACGTTCTTGTCAATTTATTACCATAAACTTATGAAATGCGTATAATGATGCCAAAGAGGCGTGAACATACATGTATGTAATACAATAATTGTAGTAGTAGGTGCCACCTCCAGTTTACATAATTTTCTATTGCAATATAATATTGCTGACTCATACGCAGTTCTATTATTCCATGTAATATTAACAAAATTAAAATGAATCACACCTAGTTAAACATTGTGACCGGTCAATTTGTAATTGAATTCGTTTTGACGATTGAAATCCTGTACAAAATTCGTACAAAGGAAAATGTAATTTACCAAGTACGAACGTCATACTATCGTAATAAATTCAATTGGAGGGCAAACTGGGACAGTAACCAGCCGTTATATTGACACATTGAGGTTCGGACAAAGATTGACCACATAGGTATAAATAAGTAAAAGAGACGACACTCTTCAAACGCCGAACTTTTTTTTTTCTAAAACCATGTAGGTACTTACCATTGCCACAGACGTGCAAACAAGTACGCGAACTCTATGGGACATGCATGGGCGAAAAACATTACCCTCTTTTTGGGCCTTACCGCAGTCGGATATAAAGGCTGTCGAGCCAGTCTTACCATGGGATCTCGTGTCGTGTTGTGTTGTGGCATCTATAGGCGGATGCCTCATGGAAAAAAATGATATTCAGCTATACCTTGTTAGACTGGAAACCGATCTGAACGTAGTGGGAAGTGGAAAAGGCTAGGCAGATGATGATGGTGATGATGACTTGGTGGTATGTCCATCATCATCGGTTTTCTATAGCGTCAAATATTTAAATCTTTGGCAATAGTATTAAAAAATATAGGTACAGCATCAAATTAAATTAACTAGCGATACTCCAGACGTGATGGATACCGATATCAAAACACTGTGAAACAAAAGAAAATAGTCTTGCAGTGTGAGTCATGAGAAAGAGTAATGTTTACAACTAAACTGTATTAGATACTGTGGAGTGCGTACGTTTAAAGATAGACAGGGGCATCGCTCGAAATAAACTATCGACGAACTACCACATTATCTGTGCATCCATTTTTATTCTCTACCTACTCATTGCATTTGGAAAATTAATAGTTTTCGAAATCAAAGGAAAATCTGTTGTTCAGAATCTATTTGGAATCTAGTTGGAGCGTGTCTTTTTTTTTAGACACACGAGCGATCCTATTAGGGTTCCGTTTACGGAATCACAAAACAGGCTTCTGCATTTCAAATGTATTTTGTGTATTCAAATTGCAGAAGTCTAAAAATCTAGAGAGCTCATTTACAATTAATTGAAACAATTAGTAGCAAAGAAGCAGCTATTTAACAAAATTGATAGCCTTCTTCACGCGTACCAGAAAGTGAAATAGTTCTTTAGGTTAACAAGCTCTTGGGACAGTCCTCCGAGTCGCACTATTTACAACAAACTAAAGAATACTATAAATTCAACAACACAAAGTCGGAATTCGTTTGTCCCTTCACCATTTGCTTTAATTGGCGATTTATTTATTACCATATTACGCGGTTTTTGCAAGTGTCTGTTAATTAAATACTGCATCTATGTGTCATTATAATTTATCACTCAGTCCATGATTCACATTCCGAGTCAACAAATAATGCTTGGTCGTCAGTTTCACGCGTCGAGTGCGCTGCGTTCGTCGCTGAGTCGTAGTCGGTGACACAATAATATTCGCTATGGTAATATAATCGATAGCGGACCGAGTTACGACACACCCGCGCCGCTACATCGTCTTGTAATACGTTTAGTTTGGAAACCATGCGATGTTCTATGGAAATGCATTGCTTTGGCTATGTAGATAGATGGCTTTGTCTACGCTGTGTTACAGTTTGCAGTCATATTTCAATATTATGGTTTGTGGTGTTCGCAAAATCAGGTTATATCGTGTCCACTGCTGGAACACAGAACCTGCCTCTCACAGAGAGGATTCTTGATCCTCTCTTCGAGAGGCAGGCCGTCATCTACTACGCGAACCCAGTGTGGGTTAATGGATGTCATATATTCGAATTTCTGGTTTTGGGTCATACCGGCTTCCTTACTATGTTTTCGTTCACCATTTTGAGAGCAGTGGTGATGAAATAAATTACACAAATTAAAGTCCCTGTCTAGATTCAAACCCACTCGTAAGTTTGGGCCACCAGTACTCATAACGCGATAAGAAAAAACAAGTTAAAACTCGTGAAAAACTTAGTGATTCATCGTCTGTTCGCTACCTACACCCAATCACTCCAAGATAAAGAGTATACCTAAATTTATTCTAAAACAGATCAATTTGCATCAAACGAGATCTCGTCCCCAAAAAGACAGTCTTGCGCCTCTCCTCATTTTATCGTCCAAACGGTATGCCAATAAAATAAACGTGATACAGTCGTAAACCGGCAGACGTTACCAGATCTCATGCTCTAAGTTGCTGAGCTGTGAAATTGTATAGCTTATGTTGGCTCTAACTTCTCAATATTATCGTCCCTCGTTAACTGGAGACGAGATTCCCTTTTTCATGGCTTTTTTAACAAGGTTCTATGTTACTCTTACTGATAAAAGTGTCTGAAAGTATCATATACATTTACTATCATAAAAAACGTGTGAAATAACTGAATACCTCTAAAGGGGTCTTCTTCTCATCATTATGGACAGCTTTTAGTATAGGCCCAACACTAAAATCGTGATTTCACGATGATCTGCTCCATATATTTATGCTCGTATGGTTTGACATCATTATATCGAACAGCCGATTTTTATCTTTACGATTTAAATATATTATGTAATTGTTGTACTTAATATATTATGTTGACGACCCCTTGAAAAGATTTCAGTTACTTATTCAAAGTAATCATGTTTTATGACATTTTATGTATAGGTACTATTCAGATACACTGTTCTAATATTAAGTCAATAGAAATTGTAGTAACAAAAAATATCTCATAATTAACCATGTTTGCAGAGACATAGTTCTCACATAAGTAAAATGATTGACGCCTAACACTTGTATAATCGACGCATACTAATGATTACTTTTTAATTTACAGATGTCTTCTATCGCGAGATTTCGTGAGGCTCGGCAAATGGTTCGTCCAGCCTTACGATGGCGACGAAGAAGAAGTCGGCAAGAGGTAAATCAAACCTTATTGTTAACGTGATTAGATTTAATTTAAGTATTGAGTAGCCTCTGATAGTGAAAGTCGAAGTTACGATATGACACGCTTGTGTTTTGCGTGTGCGCGTTACATGTTAACTAGTTACTAGATGTTGATTGTATCTGCAAGATTTTAATTATAAGCTCACTGGATTTTTTTGGTACCAAGTTATTGTTATAAAATGTTTCTTGGGAATACAGTTTAAAGAGTATTCTTAGGAATACCTCAGTCGCTTAAGTACCATTTATAATGTCGTTAAAGCCGGCTAAGGGAAAACCCTAAACCACTACTTACGTCGTGTGATGACAAGCTCACGACCTCTTGTACAAAATAAGTCCATATCAATCAGTAAGATGACGAATGTACCATTATAAATCCGCTAGTATTACAGCAATACCCATCTAAATCGCTACACAAGTCAAAATCAATAAGCCAAAAACTTTCACTAGAGGCGCCACTGTGCCATTGACGTCACAAAATTATAAATCACGCAAACAAGTCAATACTATATCCTGCCTTGTTGGAGGAAATTTCCTCTTCGTTGACGGAACATAATTATTTATACCTTGTCCCTATGACGACATCATCATGCTATAATAAGCCAAATACAGATGACTCTTAGACCGTGTCTTTGGTCTAGTCGTTGCAAGCGCGACTGCTGGGCATGGGGTCCTGGGTTCGAACCCCAGATAGGTAAAGTATGGAAGTTGAATTTGAAGCAATTTTTTCAATGGATTGTTTTCAAATGAGCCGTGGCAACGCAGGTCTCACTTCCTAGATTAAAGAGAAGATCTCTGTGTTGTGCTCGACAAGACACTAGAGCGTGACTTCGTTCACCTTCTAACACGTTTTTAATTTAAAATAATGCTTTTTTTAAAGTCCTTATTTCTTATTGAAACTTGGGCTATGCAAGATGTAAAACATCATTCAATATTAGTAACAAAATTGTCACAGAAAAAGTCGGTGTTTACTTGGATTTAATTTCTATTATATCGTTTGAAAGTAAATAACTGCATATATTGTATTGATAGACATATAGCTTTTATCAGACAAACATAACATTACGTTTCGTCTGTTTTTCGCGAAGGTTTAGGCTGAGGCGTCGCTAATTCCTATAGTATACTACATAATAGGGGGCGAGCCTATTGTCATCAACCGGGCCCAAATCTAGACTCAGGGTTGGAACTGAGAAAGTGTATTGTCAGGCAGAAATATTGAATACTAATATTTATCACATTTAAACATATCAAAGGCTTTAAACATTGTAAAATCAAAAACTGTTTTAAGTTTTCACGGTTTAAAACTAAACTTATACAATCCAACCCGCGATCATGGCGCTTGCAACAGCGCCGAAATATCGGGAGCTCAAAATCATGAACAATCACGGAAGAAACCCCGTAAGTGACAGTATACGTTTCGTATAGTCAGTATAGTTTAGTAATCAGATTATAACCAACTGAAAGTATAAAAAGTAGGGTAGCAACACAACTCCGCAGCAATATGTCATTGTACATCGATCGATTGCAATTTGATTTGAAGCTGCCGTCGCCGCGAGATACGGGCGGCATCGCCTCAATACTCTATAGCTACTATCTTTATAGCTGCGCACCTTGCGGTATGCCGGGGCACCGCACTGCCTTGCACCGCGGACTTGAAGCTTCTTGAAGCTTCTAGTTGTTGTTTGATAAAGTATTGGGAAAGCTTTTGAATTATAGATTGACCATTAAGGGGAAGGAATACTTTGCTTCGTATTTAGTTTATAAGTGTATAATATCTGCATTAAAAAAAAATTCCCAATAGTTATACAGTTTGTAAAGATGACTAGTGCAGTCATGAACAGCCCTCTTAAAAGCTGTCCGTGAATATCATGTGTAGATCAAAATGCATCCCCCTAAAAGTGTTCCTGTCGGCGCCCGTGGTGGTTTCCCTTCAAAATGGAAAGGGGCGTGGGATAGCGAGATATTTAGGAGTAGTGGGAGGTATTTGACCAGTATAGTCTGATAAAAATAACCACAGAAATAACATGCCTACTACATAATGGTGGGAGTAACTTCCGGCCGCTTAGCTGACCTAATTTTTACGCCTGTTTGTTTGTAGTACAATCAAATGATAACAAACGTTTATGATCTTTGAAGAATTAATCAGCAGTGCATTCATTTTCAAAACGCATTTCAAACATTTTATTTTTACTCTTCATGATCATTGAGATAGCGCCTTATTGTACACCAATATGTGAGATATGTGGAAGATCATATATTATGAAACCTTACATTAATTATTTCTTTTGTTCATTACTTCCAGTCCCTGGCACCTGTCGTTCTCGTTCGCGTTCTTCCTGCACGGCGAGAGCACGGTGTGCGCGTCGGTGGACGTACGGCAACACCCGCCCGTGCGCACGCTCACGGCCAAGCGGCTCGCCAAAATCAACTCACCTGACAACCAGGCTGATGCCAAAGGTAAATAAAACAACGGGGAAAGGACAAATTAAGGGCTTAGATATCTTAATATTAAAATCCAGGGGAAACTGACATGAAGCAAACATTTGAAACCGTGATGCACTACTTCCACTAGCACTGGGCACGCGTGGTGTAATATGAGCTACTCCCTTACACCTAGAGAGGAGTCGTCTCAACATTGAACAAGTAATACGCTGCAGCATTAAGTAATGTCTTGTTGCAACAGTGTGAACTGGAACATGAATAGGAACATGGTAAATCTGAAATTGGGAATCCCCTATTTCTATCCCGACAAGACCGGGAGTGCGGGATTGTACATTATTCACTAAAACCAGACCGGTAGTCATCATCAGCACATGGAAGTGTTACCTCTTGAAAAACCAACCCGGAACTCCCTATCTACAATGCCTGTTAGAGTACATACCTGGGGAGACGGTAAAGGGGTCTCTCTTACCTGCACGACTGCACACGACCGCCGTGTCACCGTCTTCTCGGGGTTAGTTTGGTTTGCGGACAGTTTCCTCGTTCTGAGCATCAACGACCCTAGATGTCATCAACCCCTAGTAACTTCTTTCTTCCAATTTAGTCCAAGTTAATAATTTCAGTAATGTTAATGTTGTCATGTTATTGTTCTAGTGATCCTAGCACCGTTCGGCCTGGAGGGCACGCTGTCGGGTCGCGAGTGGAGCGACGCGGACGCCGGCACCGCGCGCCTGCTGGACGCCTGGCGACAGCTGTACCCGCTGGAGCAGGGCTGCGGCGCTGTCGAGGTAACGATACTTTACTATACTACCTTCATAAAGTGGAACTCGGGGAACATAAGATAAGGGTAGGAAGACGAAAAAGATGGGATAGGCCTAGGATAGGTCTATATCTAGGAATAGGCATCGTACGACTTGGAATTACTGCATAGTAACGGTACAATGAAGCACGTTTTCTAGTTTTAAAAAAAAGGGTGTGCTATTCAAGTAATGTCCAAAATTTTTTGGTTAATTCTAAAACTTTATGGATTGCATGTCTTTAACGTCACATCAATGTCTGCAGGTTGTAAAGCTTGTACTGTGTTCCCGCAGGTGGTGTGCGGCGGCGCGCGCATGCGCTACCCGCTGCCGTACGTGCTGGTGACGCACATGGAGCCGGGCGCGCCGCCTGCGCACGCGCCGCACATGGCGCACCAGGCGCTGGCCGCGCTCACCACTCCGGCGCCGCATCAGGTACTGTGTTCCCGCAGGTGGTGTGCGGCGGCGCGCGCATGCGCTACCCGCTGCCGTACGTGCTGGTGACGCACATGGAGCCGGGCGCGCCGCCTGCGCACGCGCCGCACATGGCGCACCAGGCGCTGGCCGCGCTCACCACTCCGGCGCCGCATCAGGTACTGTGTTCCCGCAGGTGGTGTGCGGCGGCGCGCGCATGCGCTACCCGCTGCCGTACGTGCTGGTGACGCACATGGAGCCGGGCGCGCCGCCTGCGCACGCGCCGCACATGGCGCACCAGGCGCTGGCCGCGCTCACCACTCCGGCGCCGCATCAGGTACTGTGTTCCCGCAGGTGGTGTGCGGCGGCGCGCGCATGCGCTACCCGCTGCCGTACGTGCTGGTGACGCACATGGAGCCGGGCGCGCCGCCTGCGCACGCGCCGCACATGGCGCACCAGTTCAAAAGCCCGTTGGTCAAAATTATTAAAGAAAAGGCTAAATGTCATGCTAAATTTAAAAAATATGGAAACCTTTCTGATCATCAAAGTTTTGTTTTACTACGACAACGGGCTAAGGACTTGGAAAAAGTAATGTTTGACGACTACATGGAAAAAATTGAAGCAGATATACATAACAATCCCCGAGCCTTTTGGAGTTACGTCAAATCAAGAAAACATTCCAACTCATATCCATCAGTACTACACTTCGGGCAGCTGTCTTCTGGTGACGGTGACGTAATCTGTAATATGTTTGCTGACTATTTTCAATCAAACTTTCATGCAACCACTAGTACAGGCGATAGTGGTTTCTCTCGTGATGTGGGTCACAGTAGTGCGGTGCAGAGCATATCAGATATCAGTACTATTGAAATAGACGAGCATGAGGTTCATAGGCTACTGAAACAAGTTGATCCTAACAAGTCCGCAGGACCTGACAATATTCCACCATTATTTATAATGAACTGCGCCAAGAGTTTACCAGTCCCGCTGTCGATCCTGTTCAAAAGATCACTCGACATTGGTGTGGTACCCTCGATCTGGAAGTCGGCATACATAACACCGATACACAAAAAAGGACCTAAAACTTCTGTTGACAATTATAGACCGATCTCTAAATTGTGCGTGTTTGCAAAAATTCTGGAGAAACTAGTCCATAAACAAGTTTATTCGGCTCTTCAACATAGTTTTAGCGAACATCAGCACGGTTTCTTAAGGGGTCGGTCTACCACGTCCAATTTGATCCTCTGCAGTGAATTTCTGTCGGAGTCTATGTCACAACGGTCCCAGGTCGATGTTATTTATACCGATTACAGTAAGTGTTTTGACAGAATAGATCATGTAATCTTAATGCGCAAACTTTTATCGATGGGTATTAGGGGTAATCTCTACAGGTGGTTCAAGTCGTATGTTGAGGGTAGATGCCAGACCGTGGTGCTGAATGGTTACTCATCTAGAGCTATGCGTATTCCTTCGGGAATTCCCCAGGGATCGTTATTGGGGCCGCTCTTATTCAATATTTTCATCAACGACGTAATTTCCTGTTTTCAGCACTGTAAAATATTGTTGTATGCAGATGACATGAAGATCATGAAACAGGTTACTAGCCAGGCAGATGCTCTCTTACTGCAGGCGGATCTAAACTCTTTTCAAACCTACTGCAAATCAAATAACTTGGACTTAAACGTCTCCAAATGCTACGTGTGTACTTTCACCCGCAAACCACACCCTTTATATTTTTCCTACAAACTTTTGGATACCCCAATAGAAAGGGTCAGCGTAATCAGGGACCTCGGGGTTACTTTTGACTCGAAGCTTATTTTTGACATACACATAAATAATATTGTCAGCAAAGCGTCGAAAGCTCTAGGTTTCATCTGCAGGGTCTCATCAGAGTTCAGGAGCATCAAGACTATCAAAATTTTATATTGCTCATTCGTTCGTAGTCACCTCGAGTATGCCTCTCAAGTCTGGAACCCTAAATACAACACCTATATCGCTCGATTGGAGGGCATACAGAGAAAGTTCTTAAGGTACATTCAATTTCGTTCCAAAATATATCTACCAAATTATTTTAAACGTTGCAAAAAGTTTCATATTCTTCCTTTATATGAACGTAGAAAAATTTCCGACTTGGTCTATCTAATTAAAACTGCAAATGGATCCAATGATGTCCCCGAGTTGCTGAGCAAGATTGGGCTGCGTGTACCTTGTTCGTTTCTGCGTAAATCTCGTTTGTTGCACATACCAACGACAAGGACTAATTACAGACAAAACTCGTACATGATTAGAGCGAGTCGTGTGTACAATGCGACTTGCCAGGAGGTTGAGATCGACATCTTTAATACAAGCGTGTCTAAATTGAAGAAGACCCTGTGCAATCACTTCTTCGACAACACATAACCATTGTATTGTGTCAATTTGTGTTCTTTCTTTCTTTATTGCTTTTGTGTGTACTAATCCTTACCACTGTCTTTAAGTTTAATTCTTTCTGTTTTATTAAACTATTGTATAGCTATTTGTGAAAACCTGTAATTGGCCATATTATTGTTATTAACGAAACTATTGTGTCTGCATAGCTGTAAGTTTTCCGAAAATAATAAAATAAAATAAAATAAAACATGAGTACTCACACTCATATTATTTAGCACCGTTAGGCAGAAGGGCGCCGATAGATGACGAGCGGCAACGTTAGTCATAAACTTTGCCACTATCTTTGTCACCTTCTATTAATAACTTTGTGATTAGACTGCATTAACATGCAAACTTGAGATCATTATATTTATCTAACTCAGCGGCACCAACGCTCTTGATATCATGATGCTTTCATCCCGCTCAAACTTATCCTCGAATACTAAGGCCTAAAACTAGATTCAAGCCATTTGATTGGTTGAAACTAGTTTTAAATGATGCTTGAGTATTGAGTGACGTTCTGTAATACGGGCCTTAGTCTTAGGATTCTAAGACCCCCTTTTTTCGGATGCGAAATCATCAAATGACCCCTCCCGCTCTGGGCGGATCGGAAGGGAGTGTCAGACTTGTACTGACTAAAGCCCATCCATGTTCCTTCTTAGCCCTTTGTGTTCCAGAGCCGCGGTATTTCTTTCGAACAGTCCCACAGCCCCTTCTAAGACCCCTAGCGTGACAATTCATTGAATTTATTTAACGCTTATCGAGTTTTAAACATCAAATTTTTAGATTGAAAATAAAAGAGACAGAATGACGTTTGGTGGTACATGCATTTGGTACAAGTGGACCTAAAATAGACCTTTTCACAGTGCGTGGGAGCCCTACTGCTGGATTCCTGAAACTGACTCTCAACTTGTGGTATGGAAGTGGGAAACAGAACTGTCTTTTGAGCATTTAGACTAGTTCCGAGATAAAGCTTCCGAAATTAACATAGAATTAAAAATGTAACTACAGAGTTACCACTATAAAAAATATCACTCTTGAACTACGAGTGACATTTTAATTTTCTATTCTTACATTGAGCTGTGGGCCAAAATAACCACTTTCTGGAGCCCTGACACAGCCAGAAGGCGTCGCGGCAGACCTCGTAGAAGATGGCGGGACGAGCTGGACGAAACCAACGACCAGTGGCCCACATTAGCCCTGGATCGAAACAACTGGAAGTCATGGGGAAAGGCCTTTGCCCAGCGGTGGGATGACGCAGGCTAACAGTATCAGTATTCTTACATTTATTTAAATGTAAGAAAAAAATACAAGCTCATGCCGATTTACGAAGTCGAGAATATTCTGAGCGCCAGATATTTAAACGACCAACGCCTGTAATAGTATAGCTTCGCATTTAATTGTAGTGGCTTCAGTCTGTCAGAAGATCAATCACTGAATAACCGTTCTTCTGATAGCCACACATCAGCTATGACATCACAGCATTGGAATATGTCGACAACATTACACATTTATGCAGCGTCCTAAAAGTTCATATTTTAATAGAAGATTTAACATGTTATCACCGTTTCAGGCGGCCGAAATCTGCTACGGCGACGCAGCGGGCGACAAGAGCGACGACTTCATTGATCCCACCCGAAAAACACCGTGTACCTGTGCGAAGTGAGTACTTTACATTATATACTAGTAGTGCTACTATATCGCGCATATTATGTACTGTATTGTTGAATTTCGCTGCGTATATGCAGTGTGTAACGATTGAGAAAAGGAAAATTATAGCCGGAAAGTTTTACTGTAATAGCCAGCTAAAGGCAATGATTGGAATAAAGTTTCGTATTTTTGTGAAACAAAATTGCGCAACATTATTTCTCAACATGTTTTTGTGTTGCGAGAAACATATTGTTCGAAGCTTCGTATTCTAGGAGACAAACTCGACTCGAGTGATACGTGATGCGGGACTATTGTTTTCTAGTGAATACGAGGTTTGGACCAAACATGTTGCCGTAACACAAAAATAACTTTTGTTTACCACAAATACTATGTTTGTGAAATAATAGTAATTTATTATATTGCATGCCATGTTCTACAGTGCATATACTCAGCGAACGATATTATAATAATATATAAGTAGATAGGAGCAGTATATAGCAGTAGTTGTACGAAACTGTGTGTTATGCATCTATATTTTACGTATGACATGTATGAAAGAATTATATAACTCTATATTTTCTGTATCTTTGCATTAGAATGAGAGTTTCAGGCTAGTCTTCCACTAAGCATTTTGATCCTTAAGTAGAAGATAGTAAGATTCAATTTGCCGGTGGATGACAATATTTGTAGAAATCTATTAGTAAGCGATTTAACAGGGTGTAGATTGATAGGTAGATGTTATGTATGTGAATGTTTTATTTTTATATAGCAATAATATAATTATTAGTAGTTATATAAGCAGTAGAGGGTACAGCTTCACCAATATACATAACAAAATTATGTTTATTGGTACTTGTGACGAAGGAATTTGAAACTTAATGTTTAACAACCCTCTTTATAACCTAAAGCTATTGAATTATTGTCATAAGGTCTATTTTCGTTTGAATTCCTTCGTCAGACACGCGGCGACTCTTGTCACACTTTGATATCTCTTGTTCGACGTGGTTTGGTTTAGTTTGAAACAGCGGTGTTTGAGAAAACGGTGTTCTTAGTAATTCGAGTAAAATAGTACTGAGTGGGCATGCTACCTGATTGATTTTAAAATTTGAATCGCGTTATTAGTAGGTATATAAATGGTATTTTTAAAATGCCTTTAGTGAAGCGTTTTGTGGTTTTCCGGTTATTTGATTGGTGTTCTAATGTTACGAACATAGGTAACGGGAATAAGTTAAGCTCTTTGTCTTGCTCAGGGTCGATATTTTTTCAAAAATAAATCCTTTAGCTAAATTACCGTTTTTTTTGGTATGAAAGTCAATACTCGGGGGCCCTAAGGAATCGCGTAAAATAGAAAAGACGCGACCAGAAGTTAAAGAAAAAGCTTTCTTAAAAATATTCGAATTTTACCTACTGAGTGACACTGCTAACTTGTTAGCCATCGATCACCGCCGCTGTAGTCGGGGTTGATATCGGTCGCGGTCTCGGTATCAATAACGAATATAGGAAATAGAGCCAGTAGTTTAAAAAAACCTTTAAAGAATCGAATGACACCGCTAGCTCCTTGGCTTTCGGTGGCCGCAGCGGCAGTAGTCCCGGTATCGGTACCGCTCGGTCGACAAAGAGATGGTGTGAGGTGGGTCGGAGCTGGGGGCGCGCGCTCAGGCTCGCTTTGTGTGCAGGCTGCGGCGACGGCGCGGGCCGCGCGCGCCGCCCTTCCACCGCCGCGCGCGCCCTAAGCCTGCCGCCCCCCCGCACAAGCCGCCCGCCCCGTGAGTACACACACCACCACAACACACGCAATGCTGCTTCACTTGCCATATTTCCGCCAGTAAAAATTAAATATGAGAATAGGGTGTTTTGTACTTCTTCGTGTCGCGTTTATCGGGCTGGTGTTCACATTTCGTATTCCTCGAGTCATGCTTGGCAAATACGCCAAGTGAAGTGCCAGCATAACACGCACAATCACACTTGCTCTAAAGCCTTACAACACAAAAGTCAATGAAGCTGAGAAACAAAATGTGTACAACAACATGTTTGTAACACAAAACATGTTTAAAATGTCATATTCACGGCAATCCAAACTATTTCTCAACTATTGTTTACCGTGTACACGAAGGTTGAATATCCTTTTGAGACTTCGAAATAAAATATAAATATAAAGGGCAAAAATCCTTCGGAATAAAGCGAACAAATCTTAACTATGAGTTATAAAACAAAGATTACTAGTCATATATCCGCAACTTGATCCAGTTATTATCTAGCATACTGCTATTTTACTTACTTTGAATTTTACCAACTCTCAGAGCTAATACACTAAACACAGTTTACACTTTACACAACTTACCAGGAAATCGAGCCACAAATAATGCAATGCCGCTTCATACCGCATGTGTTGATGCCTCTAAATTATCATTTATTTTATATATCGTAGCCATTTTATAGTGCATGAACATATTTATCGAATGCTGATGATATTTGTCATACAAATTGCATGTTTTGTGTCTTACCATATATTTGTGTCTAATCAAACATGTTTGTGTTACTTTTGACAACCTTATTATGTTCGGCCGGCTACTGTTTAATCAAGATTTAAATGCTGCAGGTTGAAATTGTATAAGAACATGTCATCACTAACTTTACCAGTGCTAAACCTTCGAAATAAGTAAAATCATCAGTTTTGCTATCAACGTTTACTGGTTATCCCTGAAGAAAACACAGAAAAAAACATAACCCTTCCTTGGCAGTCGGGTAAAAACAGCAGCTCGATCCACACAGTCTTCGTCGTTCTCAGTGCCTTTCGGGCTTCAAGCCGTCCGGGCTACGTCTTCGTGTAAGTGCACTTTAATCGATGAGAGTAGAACATGTCCTCAGACAAACAAAACAAAAACTTAGCCAAAAGCTTTTTAATCAGTAAATGATCGATATAATAACGTTGTCATCAGTCATCATGGAATGTCTTGTGGTCCTTGCTAATGGGACAGTTAAAAGCCTCGCTATCGCCAGATTTTAACTTCCTATATCATATTGAAGAGCGGTAACTGCGGTTTCTCCAAAGTACTGAGAACTCGTTTCATTCATCTTCACACATTTATTTGTATCTGCTACACTGTCATTGCTTGTAATATGTCAATATTTGAGGATAGATGGTAAAAATACCTGACTGATTATAATATATCCATCGGATTTACTTCACTAGCTTATAAAGCTATAAAATATCAGCTGTAAGTTAGTTTGAGTGGATATCAAAACGTACAGATGTAAAGACTGGCTCAAAACACTATCTTTGTTGTCGCACAGTTGCTTTAAAAGAGGATCCTTATTTTGATTGTTTTGTACACTTTAATAATTCGTAAATAATATTGCTTTTGCCAGCAGTTTGTTAAATTCAGTGCATTGGATAAAGGTTGAGAAAAATCAATTGAGATTTCTATACCTTCGTTCGTGGGTAGTTGAGTAAAAATTAAACCTAAATCCATGCACTGAACTTACCGTTAACTAAACAGCTTTTAATCTAATCTAAACTAAGTTTGACAGTTACAAGCGGTGACGTTGCAGCAACGTGTTGCGGTACACATGATAACATCTACCTTTCATTGGGGGTTTAATGCCATGTCTGTTCTAGCTCATGGGTCTCGTTCATGGGTACCATTCATTATTGTTTGATGGGAGTGCGGTGAAAGTGAAGGAAAGAGATACGTATGTAGATTGAACATTTGAAATTGCACTAGAAAAATTTAAGTTATAGTTAATTTTAATGACTTTGTTGGAAAAATTATTAATCTTCGAGTTTAAAGAACAAAATTGAGACTTTTTGAGATCTTTTATTAATTTTGTTTGGATTCAAAATAGGTACAACTGCTAACCAAATGTCTTTAAAAGGAGGATTTAGTTAAATGTGTCTGTAGTTAAATTTCTTTTTGAAGGGGTTAGATTGAAAGATTGTTTATTCAATTTTATGCATAATCGACTTATGACGTTCTGACTGCTGGGACAGGTCTTCTCTGCATATGTAATCAATTTGTTCCTTGACGTTTACCTCACTACATTGGTTAGTGTGCACCTTATGAGCTGTATTGTTGCCTCCCCGCAGAGCCGCGGGCGCGGGGCTGGCGGGCGCGGCCAGCTCGCCCGGGTCGTGCGGCGCCAGCCCGGCGGCGGGCGGGTCGGCGCCGCCCTCCGCCGGCGCGCCGCCGCCCTCGCCCACACACCCCACGCTGCCCAACCACCAGGTACCCACCACGTCACACTTACTCAGCGCCAACAGACCCAAAGCCAACTTGTCGATCTGCCCGAGTTACGGTTGGACCACATCAAATACAAATAAAATAACCATCGACACAAAGAAGAAGTGGTGGCTAATAGTAACTAAACTTAATCAGCCTAAAATATACCGTCCTACTACTGATATCCTTCTTCTATGTTGGGTTATGATGCCACTTTAAACCTAATTAGCTTTGATCAAAAGCTCAACTCAAATTGTGGGAATATTTTGTATAGCTGATCCTTCCATACGACATACTTGATTGGCCTGTTGGTCTAGTGGTTAGTGACCCTGACTGCTAGTACGGAGGTCGTGGGTTCGATTCCCACACAGGACAAATCTTTGTGCGATGAGTACGATTATTTGTTCTGTATCTGGGTGTGTAATTTATCTATAATATGTATGCATTTAGAAATATATAAGTATGTTTATCAGTTGTCTGGTTGCCATAGTACAGGCTCTGCCTAGTTTGGGATCAGATAGCGGTGTGTTGGTTGTCCCAAGATATATATTATTATTATTAATTATATTTGATTTTTAACATGGATAGGTTAAAGCAACTGATGATTCACAAGCGCATTACAATGATGGCACAAAAACCACGTAAAAAAATTACTAATGTGTTGAATGTGTTAAACAGTCGACGGGCATCGTCCCGACGACGCTGCACACGCCGGCGCCGACGCCCGACCCGCACGCTCCACCGACACCCGCACCGCCATCGTTGCCACCGCCCAAGACTTACACTCAGGTAAATGAATCCTTATTAATAACCATTGTAATTTGCAATATAAGAAGAATTAAAGATTTCGTGTATTGAAACTGTTATGTAATGAAAGAACTGAGTAGGTAAGTAAATTGATATTCCAACAAACAATCCAATGTTATTGTCGACTCCAAACAACTTTGTAACAACAGGAAGCCATGTTGACAGGCCGTTCGAAAGTTCTTTTTGGCACTGGAAACAATACCGCAACAAAATAATTGGCAAGAATGCGAAATCCATGGTCTTATTATCTATAGTAATGATCAAAACCGCATCATAGCATTTCTAGACTATTAAACCTTTTTTTAACCTTATAGAGTGTTCATTTTTGGTTGAGAGTTAGTGGTGTAACGTGTGATTGTGTGTTCAGAGCGAGTCGGGTCGCTGGCCGGCGCACCGGCGGCCGGTGCTGCCGGGCGCGGCGCCGCGCCTGGACCCGCTGGAGGACGAGCACGAGCTGCACATGCTGTACGACTACACCACGGTCTACGCCTGGTAAGCGCCCTACAACTCATTCATATACATCTATAGCAAAAGGACTGCATTTCATTTTAGTTGATTCCAATCGTTCAATAACTTGACGGCCAGTCACATCTAATAATACATGATACATGTTGATTGTTGACTACACTGGAACTGTCCCACCACTACTCGATAGTGTAATCAAGGCATAGCTAAGACTAGTAAAAAAACTGAGTGGCAAAACACGTTAAGGGTTATCATCATATACCTCATCTACCAGCACAGAGTCGCCTTTTTCTATGCTCCTATCTTTTTCCATCGCTTAGAACCGTCATTTGCTAAAGCGATATACAGAGCGTGCTACCGAGCACATCGCCGATCCTGCCGCGTGCGATAGCACTCCCGCTGAGGCTCAATACTAATACTACACATATTCAATTTCTTCATCTAGCAACTTTTGCCTCTTACATTTTGTCCCTAGCCTTAATTTTCGTAATGAATATGCGAGCTATACACGGACACGTCTTGATAAAGGCTTGGCTTGACGTGAATCTAACACTCGCTACATCGTACACCAGGCCGCGCATCAATATCATTCAAGCTTTTCTTATTGTGTTCAATGCTTGGTGACATTCTATATTCTTGTACATAACCTACTATTTCCTGCTTTTCTTCCAACGATAACTTAAATGCACTGCCATTTCTAACCCCTTTTCGTAAGCGTGTCTAATATTATACACATCCAAAATATAGATCATGGTTTACCTTTCCAAACCGGGACTTGAACACTTGTTTTTATTCAATAGTCAACTAACAAATCGTCAATGTTCTAGGCTGGAGCACCCCGTAAAGCGCTTCAAGTCATCCCAGAGCAGTTTCCGCGAGGAGATGGCTCTGGGCGCGGGCGCGGGCGGCGACCTGTACGCGGGACACGACCACACCAAGATGGCCGCCATGCGCGACCACGCGCTGCTCGACATCAAGCAGGAGAAACATGACCATAACGTGAGTAGACTGTACTGTAATAGCAGCTAGATATAGGCCTCTTCGACACAGGGAAGGTTCTACGATAAAATGATAGGGTCGGTCAATGAGCGGTTTAATGATTAAGCTTACATCCCGAGCAGCCATACAGCTAAAATAAGTTGTCAATATCAAAGTAACCCGATATTTATGATATTGACAAAACAAATTGAATTTTAGAAAGAGGCAAATATTAAGTCGAAATTAGTTTTTTTAGATTTACGGCCTGTCAAGGTATATACAAAGCTCATTTACAAAGATAGTAAATAAAGACAATAATCCCATACTATCGCTCACATTGACACACAGACACATTGACAACACAAGTCATTTTCTGTTATATACAGGAAGATACGAAAGAGTATAAGAACCTATTCACGTCCGACGGTCTCTGTCCGGCGCTCAAAGACCTGGAGCAGATGTTCGACACGTCGGACGACGCGACCAGCGGCGATGAGACGGTAAGACTTGTGAGTGTACCACCCTTTTTTATAATAGTCCGATCTGTGTTTATGTGTGGAGCTTGATTTTTGGCAATTTTGCATTAATTCTGTGGGAGGCGGCCTTGGGTACTAAATAAAATATTCAGTTGATTTTTAATAAACCATTAGAAACGCTAGGCATAGTGGTTATTGCATGGCAGTATCTTAGATCTTTGATCTTTCTCATTTATTGGCGTTTCACATTTCAGAATTGGAAATAAAGCCTTTACTGTTCAGAATTGACACCTAATCGTGATCCTTAGTATCAATAAAGCGATGCATGGTTGATTTGTGAGAAAAGGTATTAGGGAAAGGGTAATGTCGCTATCGTCATGCTGAAACGCAACATATAGTTAGGTTAATTGTCGTACTGAGCACCTGTGACATTCCAGCTGCAAGTGTCGACGCCGCCCGACTCCAACAAGTCGCACGAGGACGCGCGCTGCGGCACGCGCGGCTGCCCGCGCGCGGAGGAGCTGTCGAAGATGTTCCCCACGCCGCCCAGCATGGAGGCGCACGCGCAGGCCTCGCCCGGCTTCTCGCTGCCCGACGACGCCACGCCGCGCCACCTGCAGCCGCAGGGCTCGCCGCCGCCCGATAATGCGATAGAGGTCTGCACTAAATAAATACTTTATCCAAATATTCATTGGAAAGTGAAGGAATGGAGAGTGATAGCCTAGGAATGGGAAAAATTAAATTAACCTCAAAAGGAATTGCTTATCCCAATTTCTATTATTTCACAAAACTCATCATTTTAGCTAATTTTGTCACCATTAGTTGTGAGTTACTGCGGGCTGATCATGTCTTTAGAGCATTATTTAAGATTACAAACAAACAAGTGTTATTATTACATATTTTTTTATCTTTTCCCATAGGACTGGTCATACGTGTTCAAACCACCAACCGTGTTCAAATACGTGGGCTCATCGAAGTACGCGCCGCTCTCAACGCTACCGAGTCAGCTGATGCCGCCGGTGAGCCTGCCAGCGCACGCCGTGTACCGGCCGCGCTGTCACCACGAGCACGAGCCGAGCAAGCAGCGTGAAGAGCCTGAGCCCGACACCAACAGGACGGGTCAGTACTGAACATTATAACCAACAACTGATGCTACCGGTTACCCTCTTTGTTTTCTTAGAATTTAATTTACTTATTTTGTATTGTTATTACAGCTGGCATAAAACGCTCAGCCCCACCCACCCCTGAGCGCCAGCGCCGGGTGGGCGAGCCGCTGTCCGTGCCGCGTGCCGGCAGCACGACGCCGCGCAACCCGGGCAGCGCGGCGCCGTGCCCGGCCGCGACACGCGCGTGCCGGCGTGCGGAGCCGGCGGGCCCGGCGCCCGCGCTGCACGCGGCCTGCCCGCTCATGCTCAACGTGCTGCTGGCCGACACCGTGCTCAATGTGTTCCGAGATCACAACTTTGACAGCTGCACGCTCTGCGTCTGTAATGCGGGACCTAAGGTATGACATACACATTTTTACTATAATATTAGTGTATTCGACCTGTTATCACCGCGCCTTGCTAGGTACCCTGCGCAACTCCATTTGAGTTCCATAACGCGATTTTCAATATCGAACGCCTTAGTAAGTCTCCGAATTTCAACGTTTGAAAGTATTAGATATACATTGTATTAATTTATGATTTGTTTCCCCCAGGTGGTAGGCAATATCCGCGGCGCAGACGCGGCGACGTACCTGACGGGCTGCACGGGCATGGGCGGCGCGGGCGCAGACGGCGAATCGCCCGAGCTGCCGGCGCCCGACGACGAGCCCTCGCACTGTACGTGCGGCTTTAGCGCCATCCTCAACAGGCGTCGTGCTCATCGAGCTGGACTCTTCTATGAGGTAAATTAATAAAAAATACTCTTCAACGGTCGTGACGGCCAATATCAGCGGAGGACCAGTCATCGATAGTAGCCTTCGTATCCATTAAAGTGTTGGTCCAGTGTTCTACGAAAAAAAGTTCAATCTTCGACAAACACTTAAACTGTTTAGTTACATTACAACGTAACGTAAGTTACTAACGCGTCGACACGAAGCTACCGCAGCGTGTAAATTTACGCAGCGTTCACTAACATATCTACGACAAAATCTTGGATATGTATTTAGTGTGTTGTATCCCTAAGCTTCTTTCACATTAGGGAGATATTTGATGGTCGAGAAACTGCTTATGTAAAAAGGCAAGAACAATAAAAATGCGTTTTGTTTTACTTTCTCCACAGGACGAGATGGAAATCACGGGTCTCGCGGAAGAACCAGGGCTCCGCGGCGTGCGGGGCGCAGGCCTGGGCGAGGTCGCGCGGGTCGTGCTGGCGCAGTCCGCCGCGCCGCCCGGTGGACCCGCCTCGGCGCTGGCCAGGGCGGCGCACCAAGCTGCTGACCATCCGCCTGCCGACGAGCGAGGGCTCAACCTACTGGAGTGAGTATATAAGCTATAATGACGTACTCGTATTGGAAGCGTTGCCAGTATTGGGAGCACTGAATAAATAGTTTAATAATTATAACCAGTAATTAGTGTTTTAATGTATGAACTATTTGTAGATGTCTTGGGTTGATATGAAGATGGTAATACAAAAAGGAAAAGCGTACCCACACATCGACGTATATCTACCTACAGCGAGTAGGAGCGTACTCGCGACTTGTATTGACTTGCTTTTGTTCCTGCGTTCTTGTCTCTCGTCGAGATTGATTACTAGAAATTCGGTCGGGAGGATATCTAGCAATTCCTTAAAGATCCAGTATTGAAGTAAGAGCTCCGTGGTGCAGGTACACGGACGGCGGCACGGCGGCGCGGCGGGCGCTGCGCGCGGCGGCGGGGCGGGGGCTGGCGGCGGGGGGCGCCGTGCACCGCTGGCCCTTCATCGGCGCACGCGCACCGCGCTCCTCACGCGACGTCGTCAGGTAACTTATATTCTGACCATAACTATAACTTTAAAAAAAACGTCAAAAATTATTGGTGAGTTTATTTCATAGGTTCTGTTTTTGGAAACTATCTAAAATAAAACTAAAACAAAGAACACATAAAAAAAAGTTTTAAGCCTTTCCATGAAGTTTTAATCTTATCTCTAGATGATTGCCGCACAAAGTGTGTGTATCACATAAACACTAGCAGCAGCGGTCATTGCACTCTAATATCTCCGATTCTCAGTAGGAATTAAAAGCGATAAACTGTCTGATAATATTACCAGAATCTGTAAGGAGTGACTCACTGACACCAACTATACTCCATCCGCTTTATTTGCAGTGGACACGAACCTATTATTCCGACCGAGTATGTATCCTTAAAAAAGGGTATGAGTATGTTCTTGACGATTTTTTTCTCATTTACAGATTGATGCGGCGGCTAAGGCCACTCCTGCAAGACGCGATACAGAAGCGTTGTTGCGGCGCGCGCATGTGGGACGGCGTGACCGGGCCGCTCACCTGGCGCCAGTTCCACCGCCTGGCCGGCCGCGGCAACGAGGACCTGTGCGAGCCGCAGCCCGTGCCGCCGCTGCTCGTGGGCCACGACCGGGACTGGATCTCACTCTCGCCCTACGCGCTGCGGCACTGGGAGCGACTAGCCCTAGAACCTTACTCCTACTCACGAGACGTCGTCTACGTTGTCGTAGCTGCGGACAACGACGCCCTCACGGAACCCCTGCGCGCCTTCTTCAGAGAACTCTCCACCGCCTACGAGTCCTGCCGCCTTGGAAGACACCAACCTATAGGACGCATAGCGCGGGAAGGTCTCGTCCGATGTTCACCGACAGGTGAAAGAAGAGACGAGAGGGACGACTGGACCGGCTCCCTCCCTCCTGGTCGGTTAGGCGAACATTTACGAGCGTACTCTGATACGTTACGAAGCACGTTACTGCCTCAGTTAGCCGCGCTGACCGTAGACCGGGCGTTGTTAGACGCAGACAGACCCGCCCAAGATACTATGCGTCCACCTTCTACGCCCGACCATCCGGCAACGCCAACTAGTGCTGCGGAACCTGACAACGACTCTTCAACTGGAGGCGGTAGTTCTTCGGGTCCTGGTGTGCCAGGGTCCTCATCAACAGCAGGATCTTGGGATGAAGAGGAGGGCGGAGCGCCCGCGCTTGTGGTGTACGTGGTGGAGCCCCCGGCGTCGCAAGCGCATCGACCGCTAGCGTTACATGCGTTACTAAAACTTGCGGCAAGAACTATGGACCATTTACATCACCACAACCCTCTTGTCAAGGTACAGTTTATATCTCTGTTATTACTCACTGCGCTTACTAAAAGACCCAGTATCAACAAGCTAAAAGTCACAAATTGTGTGCACCTTTTCAATTTTTGTTTTATAATATAGCAGGAAATCGACGGGTTATCGACATATATAAGAGCCAGTCCTGTCTCATTTTATAAACTTATGAGACACACAGGTGGATTGTATTGAGTGGACAGCTAACAGCGGTTTTTCATATAAAAACTGAGCGCTTGTTTTTCACTCGAAATATACTTACACGTACAGAATTACATGTCCATCGTCTTGTCTTGTGGTAGTGACAGCCATTAATTAGCCACCATTCCACAGATAATCTCCCTTGAAAGCATCTGCTCGCGCTGGGGCCTGGGCGCCAGCAGCGCGGAGCCGGGCGCGGGCTACTCGGGCGCCGTGGGCCCGGGCGGCGCCGCCGACGTGCGCGCGCTGGCCTTCAGCGTCTTCAGCGGCGCGCGCCGCCTGCTGCAGCACCACGCCAACGGCAAGTCGCTCACCGGCTTCGGGACCGCGGCGGATTCCAATCTGTTCTTGCAGAATAAGGATGTGAGTAAACATTTTAAAACAATATTATGTAGAGTAAAATCGTAGAAGTGGTAAATAATTAACCTCTTTTTTTCCTATTCCTTTCTTCTCCTACTAGAGAGAAAGGAAAAGACTTGCTACACCCTCCGGTGTGAATTGGGACATGTCTGTATATAATAAGATAAGCCCTGTACCACTTCTTGAATGTGTATCATCCACAACATGCCTTATATTACATTATTCAGACAAAAAAAAATTTGCAAAAATATTAGACTAAACAGAACTGTCAAACATACCCAAATGGAAACTGATTCTACACTACACTCAACTGAATTCTGCATGAATGACAAAATCGTGTTTTTGAAACAAAAATATTATACGAATTTATAGTTTACTTCAACATAAACCTTACCTGGTTACTCGTTACTTTGTTAATACAAAGAAAAGTCAAAGAACTCTACTAATCTACATTATTTTTTCCATTCCACAGGAAAAGAACCGCGAACCCTACAAGCTATTCTCCCCCGCGTGGGTCCTGGCCGCACCGCGCGCCCTCAAGGAAGTCGCTGAGACGTGGGGCCAGGGCTCCGGCGAGCAGGGCGGAGTCCTGTTCCTCGCGTACTGCCTCAGTCACGACCAGCGGTGGCTTCTCGCGTCGGCGACCGATGCGAGAGGAGAGCTGCTTGATACGGCCGCCATTAATATCCATGTGCCGCACAGGTCTGTACCAATTCCATAATTAATCATCTAAGTAGTTAAGTCTTCTTTTTCGTCATCTCGATGATTCGCTTTATTAGAGTCAAACTAGCTTCGACCAGAACTCTGCAGTACTGCACTTAATGGTGCTCCATTGAGTGATTTCCATATGTGGTGTGTGACAATCTGGCGAAGTGGGAGATTAAGTATCCTTTCGATACTCAGTGTGAATGTGGTGCTCTCGACCAGATCAATGCCCACTTAATAATGTCCAACATGTCCCTTCTCCTGCATTTAGACATAAAAAACACTACTGACGTGGCCCAAGTACGGCCAACGGTACGACATACCATCTACATCTGATGCAGTATCTAAATTACCAAGTTATTCACCTACATTTTGTACATGGAAGTAAACCCCGAAAAAATTACGCGTCAACCGTAACCAGCTCCTCAAACTTATCTCTAATTAAATATTCAGTTCGAACTCCTCCAGATCGCGTCGACGACGGAGCGGTCCAGCGCGGAGGCTGGGGCTTACCAAACTGATGGACTTTACTCTCGGAGTCATGAGCCAGGCCGCACAACCCTGGAGGCTGGTGGTCGGACGGGTCGGGAGGATCGGACATGGGGAACTGAAGGGTAAGATAACCATAATTTTTTTTTTCTTGAGCTCAACTGTAAATTACTAAGCGATATACGTATAGACGGCTACCCGAAACTAACATTTTCAACAATCAACCATGAACGAAGCTTTAACGATAAAGTTGAAAATCTACAGATTGTAGTAGCTTGATGGGCTGGCGTCTGTACAAACAGCGCTCGATTCATCATTTCACGCCGAAAACAGATATGAAAATTACACGTTTTGACGTGAGATGATGCGGCGCATGCTAGCCCGGTAACCCGGTGAATCAATGGTCATCCTACCATTTGTGCATCTCCTGAGTTTTGTGGTAGTAGATTCAATTTTAGGGAAGCTCAGTGAATAGAAACCGTTCCCATAAGTTGAGGAACTGACGGAAGTATGAATTACCATTCGATTCAGATGCTAATTCACTGGATTCACCCCTAGGTTGGAGCTGGCTCCTCTCCCGCAAGCACCTAGTCCGCGCATCCGCCATGCTGCGCGATATCTGCGCCTCCTGCGGCGTCCTGTATCCGGGCGGGGTCCCCTGCATCCTGTCAGCCTGCCTGGTGTCCACGGAGCCCGACTCGTGCCTGCGCCTCATGGCCGACCGCTTCACGCCCGACGAGCGCTTTTCGCAAGCCTCCATACAGTCGCACCTGCACACGCCCAGAGATGTCACCGCCACGCATATACTTGTGTTCCCCACCTCGGCTACTACACAGGTATGAATTTAATGAAAACACAACAAACAAACACTAATTCAAGCTTTTTTTCCATGGGCTTAAGCAGAAATTACAGAACAATTGATTTCATGAAATGTGATTCAAAATTACAAATTAGAACAATCTTGGTTTAGTTCTGAACAAAATACTTGAATAAGCTTTAACAGAACAAATACTAGAGAAACACAACTCAAAAATCAAAACATAGGCAGATTTTTTGTAATATTTCAGGGACAATGTAATTTGTATGGAAATAGTGTGCCTCTAGTTTTATGAAATAAATACTCGCAAGCAAGAATAACACGACTGCTTCCAGAATAAAGGAAATTTTCTGCATGAGCCTTTTATTTATCTGTTATTATTTTCGATCACAGTCAAACCAAATGCCATTCGAGCCACCAATGGCGAACGGCGACGAGAGCGACATGATGTTCTTGAACGTGGACATGGGTGATGAGGACATGGGCGAGGACAACATGACGGATCTACTCATCGGAGACATGTTCAACAACATGTGGGCCGCCGGCAGTCCAAGGAGGACGGACGATGACCCCGCCGCTAGTCCGCAGGCGCATCATCACCATCAGGCTGCGTTCCATCATCAGGATGATAATGCTTCCGTAAGTTTTCCAACAGTTTCATATTTAAAATGCTTGCTACAGTTCATTGACCTTATGACCTAGATTAACCAGTTATCTAAGGTTTTTGACCTTTTAATTTGCTTAGGTTTCTTGACTTGACTATCACACAGAAACAGAAAATGAACTGTCCAGATGCAAAATAATAAAATAAGCCAAGATTACACTTTTGCCAATTCCCTGCGTTACACGGGTGTTGACGACGGAGACGACGCGAATGCGGCTTCTTACAGAAGAACTGCGCTCGCTACGATCAGTTTTTTTATGTTCTAAGAAAAGACTCCGATGTTGCCAGCGCATAACAGAAGATAAAATCACGCCTGTGATTTCCGGAGGTTCCATCATTTCTACTGAGAAATTCCTTAGAAAAACTTTTAACCTTTAACTATTTTCTATCTCAGGAGGCAGTAGGAGCACTCCTGCAGCAGCCCCTGGCGCTGGGCTACATGGTGTCCACCGCACCGCTGGGGTCCATGCCGGCGTGGTGGTGGGCGGGCTGCGCCCACCTGCGCGACGCCTGCCCCGCCTTCCTGAAGTCGGCACTGCACCTGCACGCCGGCTCCCTGCAGGCGGCCGACGACTACACGTCGCTCACGCAGCGCCGCGACCACAACACCCACCCGCTCGACTCGCAGACCACCACCGATGTGCTGAGGTACGATAAACATAGATCAACATCAACCTTATCATCATCATAGCCTACAGTCGTCCACTGTCGGACATCGGCCTCTCTAATCGCAAGCTATTCTTCTCGATTCTCGGCAACTCTCATCCGACTACTACCAGCCAGCCTGCGAAGACTGGCGTCGCTCCACCTGGTCTGGTGGGGTGGACCATATTACACTAATGCACTCCTTTTCATATTAAAACAACTACCCTACTACTACAATAACAACAGAATACGCTGCAGACGGCACACCTTGACCTTATGACCATTCAAATGTATTTAATTCCATTAATAAAATAAACGATTTTATTGCAGGTATGTGCTAGAAGGCTACAACGCGCTGTCATGGCTGGCTCTCGACAGCAACACGCACGACCGCCTTTCTTGCCTGCCCCTGCATGTGCAAGTGCTCATGCAACTGTACCATACGGCCGCAGCGCTGGGCTAGGGCTTCCACCAAGTACCTTCGAACCTATGGAATCGAACTACGAAGTTGAGCCAGCATTGGGCTAGGCCTTCCACGACGTAAGCAGCATCTGAGTGCTACGTACATGTGATCTTTCGACACTACAGTGTTTGGTGCAGTGATTGTGTTCCCAGGTTACGAGCAAAGTGTTTGTGTTGAGCCCTTGAATGGTCAGTGAAACGGTGAAGTGGAATGAAGAAGTGGATCTGAATTATGGAATGGATAAAAACTGGATTTGTTTATAATAATAATATAGTATTGTGCAGGGAGCCTTGAAAACTAAAGTTATGTGTCTCAATTACTTATTAATGTTCAGAAAGAGATGGCACTGTGTGTGTCCTAATGGTGTAATATGACACCATGCCTGCCTGTTACTATTTATTAGAGTAAATTATTAAAGTTGGTATTTGGAAGGCGGATGTACTGGTTTTATGGGTAATATTAGTGTTATTTTCTGTTCTTATTGCTACAAAAAAAAAATACACAATTCTGAATGATAAATAGGCCAATAAAGTTCTGTTACAGTCCTTGAGATAATTTTGAATGGTTTTATTTGTTTATTTAAAAAAAAAACAGCGAATCAATTTTTATATTATTATAACCAATGTAAATCTAAATAATGTTTACCACAAAATAGCTATTTTACATTTCAGTCATAAATATCAATCAATCACTGTATTACCCATGTACCGTTACATAAGTAAAGTAAGGTAAATAACTAAAAGGCAGCGTAAACGTAGACTCGTAGATGATGACAGTACTTAGATAAATTAACTAGTAGGGAGTGTAAGGGCCTCGTTACGATATGTTGTTATTGTCAAGTGTTGGATTGTCTCCTACGTGTTGTAGGGGACGCTGTTGGGGTGACGTTGTTGTTCACTCTGTTTAGTAATGTTTGCTTAGTAACATGTTTTAGCAAGGATTTCACACACTGAGATTTTAGTTTTGATAAGATGGACAGCTTGTGTCTGCTTATTATGTAAGTGAACATGAGTTTAGATAAGACCTCTCATTTTGAGTAAAATTGAGAATTTAAGTATATTGTTCTTCCAAACCATTCACCTTTTGCTAAAGCAAGTTACTCAAGCCTGCTTTACTAAACAAAGTGGATGATTACCATGCACAAAGTTCTAAATTGAAATATCAAAAATGTTATAAATTAATTACTAGGAAAATTTAAAAATGCAAGTTAATTAAGCCGGGGAATCTAGGATTTATAAGTTTGATTACAAAATAAGGTCCAATTCGGCATATGAACAGTTTTCCATTTTTTATATATGAATCATTCATGACATGTCAAAAGGCATTTTATATTCATTGCAGTTATTTTAATAATTGACTCAGCATAAAATCGAATAAATCAAGGCAAACAAAACAGCTCAAGCCAGATTTTTTTTTCACAATTACCTTCATAACCATAAATATGCAGTTGATTTAATTGTAACTACTCATACTGTTTTTGTTGGCATTAAAGGTAATCATACTTTTATACTCCTTCTAACAGTACACATTATCCTGCAGATTCAGTTGAGAAGAGTCAAGTGTTTTTAAAGAGCTTTGAATTATTTGGTCTTCCTTACTTCAGACATTTTATTGTACTTTTAAACTAGCGGCAATGCACAAAACCTGTATTAATCAATAGCTGACATCAATACAAACAAGTGTTGTTTGAGAAAGAATCTTCTACAAGAGCCACGTTTCCAATATATGGGTTATATCTCGGAAATATGATGCTTTAGAAGATTTTGTCTCAGACAATTTGTTTGTATTAAAACCAGCTATTGTGAATATTGGTTAGCGTGGCTACTAAAATCAAAGTTGTACTGATTGTGCCATCAGTGAACAGATTGAAACTATGATAGCTTATATCTTGGAACCGTGAAGTTTTAGAAGATTGTTCAATACACAACTTTTTTGTATTGATACCAACTATTGATTAATTTAGCACTTATGAGTGGGCGCTGGTTTGAAAATACAGTAAAATGGCGTTAGTTAGGCAGGCCACGCTTCACAAAAATCTTCCAACCCCTTTTATTATTTTAAATTACAAACAGTTTTCCACATGAAAGGAAAACTCTTCCAGTCAGTCTTGTTGCTATACAAAATACTTCCTGATCTTTCATTCCAGAATCGAAAGTGAACCTCATTTTAAGTAGCTAACGTTTAGTTAGACAACCAAACGCATACAATACCTTAAAAATAATTATAAAAATGTAGAAAATTTTAAATAAAACGCCCAAATGGCTTAATGCAAATAAATAAGGATTTTATGTGGGAATATTGTTATTAGATAGTTAATTGCTCACAATATCCCTTTTCTCTCTTTTACCTCAAATATTTTCACACCTCGACATTACCTTCCGTCGATTTTAATTGTAGCTAGTATTAAAATTATTAGCAAAATAAAATTTGCATGTTTTCAAATAACATAAGTAAAAAAATAAGATTGTTGAACTTATTTAGCTTATATTAATTGATATTTTCTGCAATGTAGAAAATTTTGAGTCCAATTTTATAGCTATTTGAGCTTTAATTTTAGTATTGATATATCAACTTCATTTATCTATCATTTGCATCAAGTTTTATTTTGATCTCAATAGCTACTTTTCTACTGGCAACTTTTTGAAGACCTATACAACACAATATTATGCATGCTGGAAACTGCAATTATATTCACCCATGAAGATTTTAACATCTCACAATTTTTTTTCTGACTTTCTAAATGCTAAATGTTTCAAACTGCGACACCACGAAATATTTATTTCTTAAAGAAAATGACGATACAATATTTACAACTGCAACAACCATTGTTGCGGTATATGTATTAATGTAATATATTTTTTTCGTTATTTTAATAAACCGGTATGAATTACCAAAGGAGTTAGATATGTATAGTATTTTAGATATTTTTTTACTGATGTTTCTTATTAAATCGTCCACCAAAACATCTCACTTATTATAACGACACATGTCGACTCGTTTGTTCGTACATTATTTTTGTAGGCTTTTTCGAAAAACGCAATTTATTTCCTAATTTAAAAAGTTCTGCACGACTTCTTCGCAAATTATGTAGTATACAATCTCTAGGGACGAAATTTATTTGGCAAAATTGACCACTGATGTAAAACTTATGTAATTCTGCACAGTTTTATACGAGGGAACAAATGCTCAAAGTTGCTTCATACGAGTACCGCATTGCACCGGCATTCTAGTGGAAAACAAATGTTCAAATTATATAATTCGCTAACTTTTACTACCGATAGTGTCTGTGCGATGTCGGTGGCATCATTCTACAACAGATTTGCTAGTAAATATTTCTTATGATAATGAAATATGAAAAGTAAACAGTAAACTTGATTGTATAATGCTCACATAATCACAATTGCTCCTGGTGTGATTTTTCTCAATACAACTTTCACCTAAGTAACCCTTGAGTTCAGTGAGTCCAAGATTCTGCTAGGTGTTTGAATTCTGCTGAAAAGGCTTTATTTTTTCAGAAAAAGCACATTCGAAGCAATTTATATTGTGGCAGTGTTATACAATTAGGCTGCAGAACGCTAATTAGGGACACCAATAGTTTATGGTTAGTTAAATTAAAATAGTGATAAAGAGAGCCCCCTAGATGATGTTTCGGAGTAGCATTTGTAAAATTAGACATTGTCGTTTTATAACAAAAATATAAAATGGAGCCATTTGAAACAACAGAAGAGCGTGTTGATACGTCGAATCTCCGACAGTTTAGTAGTTATAATGAAATTTTCTATTTTAATATATTATTAAAGCGTAAGTGTAGGAAGGTGTGCTGTGAAAACAAATCTGTAAATATGTCCGATGCGTGGTTTGGATCGTGTATTACTCATTTTTTATTATTGATATATTATTCCATTTTTAATCTTATTTCTGTGGACTGAGTTCGGAAAAATCAAAAATCCTTAATCAATTTTTCGTATTGAACAAATTATCAGAAATCAGATTGTAAATTATTTTTTTGTTGCTTAGTACCTAATTATTTTTTGTATTGTCAAGTGAGGGTAGGCAATTTGTACAGGTTTTGTAAGTAATGCGCGTGCGCAGCGCCGCGGCGGTTTGCATAAATTATTTAATTGTAGACGCGGCCCGCCCGCCACTTAACTGAATTATGCCTAGTTGAATATGAAATGTTTTAAATGTGTTACAGCATTTGAGAATATTTAATGATGTTGTATATAGTTTATTATTTTGTTTTGTAAAACGACATTTTGTACATATACTCGATGTAGTATCGAATACCGTTAATTATTTGCCCACATTGCCGATGTATAATGGAGCACGTTTTAAAGAAACCACTCGTAATATTTTGTACAGTTGTTAAGCGAGATTCGTAGTTGAATGGATTATTTTAAGGATTTCGTTTTTTTTGACTTTTTTGTTATTGTGAATTTGTCAATTTTTTTAGGGAATTGGGATTGTACTGTACATAGACCTCACCATTTTGTCATATATTAGTTGTAAGCGGTCAAATCTGATGATTGATGTGGAAATCAAATTTTCTAAATGGAGCAATCATTAGAAATTCGTAAAACAAAATTAGTGTAATACTTGATATTAATATAACTTTATAAATAACTGTGAAAATAGGTAATAATAATTATGAATAAAATATTACATATTTAAAAAGCATTGTTTCATTTATCTTCAAAACGGAATAATACAACAAAACAGCAAAAATCTTTGGAAAAAAGTTTGGTCGCGTCCGACCAGTTTTGTTCAAGATAACGACGGTCATGCGACAAGTCGTGGTATATGTTACCTATGTTTTTTTTATGTTACCTATGTTTTTTTTATGTTTTTATGTCTCGTTGTGTACTGTAATGTGACTTATATGGAGATTTCTCCGAAATAAAGATGCAATAAATAAATAAAATAAATAAATTGGCCGTGTAGTGTGCGAGGTCATCTAAAGTATAGGGACTTTGCAACTCTGACCAGGGGTGATCTACTTTCACATTACTACGGCAAAGTCAAAAGGAAGGTTACGATTTTAGCAGTATTGCAGACATATGATATGCAAGTCCACCTTCCACCTTACTCCATACAAGGCACGAAAGTCACATTTGTGATCAAGAAGGCTGCTGGAAGCAGCATGTATCAAGCGGTCCACACCACAAGACAAGACCGCATGACTTGGAGAACGCAGAAACAGAACAACTCCATACACTATGCTGTGCAACTGGCCTAGGTTGGTGGGGATAATCTTGCTTAATTAATGGGGTAGCCTCGACCCATCCTAAATATAGGGGGTTACCCCGAATGCGAAAAAAACGCAGATTGGGGGGGGGGGGGGGGCTAGTCTAGACACAATTAGGTACAAAGCGAACTCGACAATTTTAGCACTACACCGGGTAGATTAGATTTTCTTTTGACCATTCATACAGGAGTTATGTAGGTGCTTAGATGACAATAGCAGAAAACTTCCTAGAACCAAGAGAATGTAACAGCGAACGAAGCGAGCTCGAAAATGTATGCATCGCTACTCAAATAAATTAAGTTCTTTTTGTTCATTCATAGAATGAGAATAGGAGGAACTTGTATGCATAATGAAAAAGTACGACTGCTGAGCATGGGTCCCGGGTGCGACTCCCAGGTCGGGCAAATTGTCATTGGGTTTTTCCATCAGGAATTTCTCAGCAGCAGCCACGAAGTTGATGGCAATAGGCTTGCCCCGTATTACATGGGACTTAAATATAACTGGTGAAATGTGGGTGTAGTTGTTAAGTACACCTCTGCCTAACCCTTCGGGGATTACAAGGCGTGATGTTATGAAAAAGTAAAGGATGCATTAGCGAGCTGGAAAATTTTAGCATCTCTCCTTGGATAACTTAGGTTCTTTTTATTCATTTATATACAAACGAGAATAGGAGGAACTCTGTCAACATTTGCATAATTGAGATAGTATAGGATGTATTAACGACCGAAGCGAGCGAGAAAATTTTAGCATTCCGCCTCTGATTGGTTGATTTGTTTATAGTTGTCCGAGGTTTGGGGTTTAGGGGTTAAAATTAAAACCCCGCCCCCCTGCCCCTCAGATGAGTAAGAGAACGCAAGAGCGAGCGAAGCGATCCGGGCCTCGGATGGGTTAGGTTCTTTTGGTGCATTCAAACAGAAACAATATTTCAGGACTGGCTTAGTCGTTGGCCATCATGCAAAGTATTTACTTAATTTAAATCAAAAAATTCAGAAACATGATCACGGTCGAACTGAACCCAGCCCAGGGCGGGGTGGTCATGACGCCCATCCGCCCATGACCCCAGGATCCCAGGATCCGCTCTCGGTACTAATAGAATGCAAGAGCGAGAGCAGAGCATTTCAGTAACCCGCCTCTGCCCTACAGAGATGAGAATAAAAGCAAGTCCGTCAACTTATACAGAACTAAAAAACCGGCCAAGTGCGAGTCGTACTCACACGCACACAGGGTTACGTAGCACCAAACAATATAATAAAAATATCTTGAAAGCTCATTCATAAGTTGTGTTGTAATCAACAACAAAAATAAATTTGTCTTTCATAATATGCTAATCAAAAACAAAGTTACTGCTGCAGTTTGATGAAAAAGTCCCATAACTCAAAAACTTAAACATCAAATCTTATTCAAACCATTTCCGTTGAAAGATTTTTTTACGTTCTAGAATCCTACATTTTTTCAGAATTTTCCTCCTCATACTTTAGAAATTAGAGCAGGTAGGACACACATTTTACCAGTTTGGCATCCTACAGGCACTGCTCGGATAAAATTTGAGTCAGTCTACACTGTCTACACAAAGAAGAAGCAGGCGGCGATCATCTCACAGCTTTTTACTTACAATCAATCATTCTGCAAAGATCTCGATCTCAATGTTCGACTATTTTTTTAAGATATTGTTGTGAGTAGTTTCTGAACGAGTAAACCTTCGTCATTTGATAGTGCTATTGACATTGACTTTGACAAGTAAATTGAAGATCGTACGGTCATTCATTGGTGTATTGTTTTCCATTTAATCCATAATTTATTTATATTTTTCTATAAATAAAACCATTAATATAGAGTAAATATGCGTTTTCATCCGTAGTACAAATCTCTTAATCCATACCACAGAAATTTCGACTTGAATACGCAAACGAACTCTCACATTTTCTTCTTTCAATATTCCGTGTTGTATGAATATTTATAAATGACAATGAAAATAAACGAGAAGAATTTGTGCGCTTTCGCGTCGTCTGCGACGCCGGTGGACCGTGACGGCTGGCTGGACATGAGGGGCGAAGTCAAGAGCTATCAGAAACGATGGTTCGTGTTGAAAGGAAACCTCCTGTTTTATTTCGATAAGAAAGGGGACAAAGAGCCCGTTGGCGTGATCATACTGGAAGGGTGTACAATAGGTAAGGATATCGACTCTCTAATCATTATAATTATTTAGATTAAAACATTACTCCTCTATTGAATGTATCAGTTAACACAGTCTGTATGAAGTTTGTAATGATTGTTCTTATCTGGTAAGGTGAAAATAGATAGGTATCGGGATCTATGTAACAAGGAGCTGAGGAATATCCACTATCCCGAGTTGTTTGAGAAGTGTGGTGATAGTATGTGTCATATTGTAGAACATAGACGTGCTCTAGATCGTATGTATGGCAATATTGTAAATGCCTTGTCAGGGGCTGCTGTGCAGGCCTGGGACGACAAGCAACCCCAAAAGGTGAGACAAGTGGCAGGTTGGAACAAACACGTTCGGGGTGCTTATGGGGAGGCTCGGTCTAAGTATCAGACGTGGCTGTTTTATAATAAACCAAAATCTGGTAGAATTTGGGAAGACATGCGACGGAGTCAGAAAATATTTAGGGGTAGGCTCAAATGGTGCCAAAATCACCAAGATCAGATTAAGATGGACATATTGGCGACGCACCGAGCGTCTAAAAATTTTTCTGAGTTCTGGAAGTCGACCAATAAGCTGAAGGTTGGACCGGGCCGCCCTGTGAGTGTGGGGGAATGTAGTTCGCCGGAGGAAATAGCCCGCATGTTTAAAAATCGATTTATGGTATCATCTCCACTTGGGCCGGCCCAGGGGGTGACAGATGAGGAGGCTAGTCGTGATTATGAGCCGATCCGTTTCTCTGCCAAGAATGTAGCTGAAGTAATTCAAAGAATGGCCAAGGGAAAGTCTCCGGGTCACGACGGTCTCAGCATTGAGCACCTCAGGTGTGCGGGGGTACATTTGCCTAGAGTGCTGGCGCTGTTTTTCACGCTTTGCGTAAGCCACTCATACCTTCCACCCGATATGCTGAAAACAATAGTGGTACCAATCGTGAAGAATAAGACTGGGGATGTATCTGACGAGGCGAATTACAGACCGATATCCTTGGCCACTGTAGTTGCTAAGGTGTTGGACGGTTTGTTGGACAAGGAACTTGATAAATGGATAACTGTACATGACGCACAGTTTGGGTTTCGGCCTGGACTTTCCACTGAGAGTGCGATCCTTTGTCTAAAGCAGACCGTCCAGTACTATAAGGATAGGAATACTCCGGTGTATGCCTGCTTCCTTGATCTCTCAAGGGCATTTGACCTTGTGTCATATGATGTCCTTTGGGATAAGCTCAGGGGAGCGGGTGTACCACCTGAGTTGACGGGTTTGTTCCAGTACTGGTACTCTAATCAGTTAAACCAAGTTCGTTGGGGAGACGTTCTATCTGAAGCGTACAGGTTGGAGTGTGGGGTGAGGCAGGGGGGGTTAACCTCACCTAAGCTCTTCAACCTGTACGTAAATGAGTTGATCGTTGAACTCAGCAGCAGACCAGTTGGGTGCAAAATAGGTGGTGTTAGCGTCAATAATTTGAGCTACGCTGATGACATGGTGCTGCTGGGTCCAACGGCTGGCTCAATCAGGGACATGCTGAGCGTCTGTGAAAGGTATGCAGCGGCCCACGGCCTGGTATACAATGTGGCTAAGAGTGAGTACCTGATCTTTGCTGCTTCCGGGAAACATTTAAATTATGAGCCCATAATATCCCTCAATGGACGAACCCTTAAAAGGGTCGCCCAATTTAAATACTTAGGACATTATGTCACCGAGGACCTCAAAGATCAGGTAGATATAGATCGCGAACGCAGGGCACTAGCAGCCAGATGCAACATGCTGGCTCACAGATTCGCTCGTTGTAGTAACGAAGTCAAAATAACTCTGTTTAAAGCTTATTGTCAAGGGTTCTACACGAGCAGTTTGTGGGTCAGCTATACGCGGAGGGCTCTAGATGCTCTGCGTGTGCAATATAATAATGGCTTCAGAGTACTGTTGCGGTTGCCTAGGTTCTGCAGCGCGTCAAGCATGTTTGCTGCAGCACGAACGGACGACTTTTTTGCTGTAATGAGGAAAAAGACCGCATCCTTAATAGGCAGAATGAGGGCTAGCCGCAACAGTATTTTGAAAACCCTAGCTGAACAACACGATGCACCGATATTGAAACACTTTGTCCGGTTGCTCGTGCGGCAGGGATGAAAGGTGTTTTATTTGTATTTTGTGTATAGGTTTTAATACTAACACTTAGTTGATAAGTTTGTGTGTATACTAACCAGTGGACCAATGTTGTCAAATTAAATAAATGTTTATTATTATTATTATTATCTAATTATCATCCACATCTCCTCATTACTCTTTTTACAAGACTGTGATTCTGGTAACAAATTATTCCTACACTCAGCTCTATTACTTCTCATGTAAGTATTCACCACCGTTCAACCTTGTCACTTATCACACAATCAATCTATTGTTTGTTGAGTACCATAATATTTAACAATCCATTAATTGTACAAATCTTTTTTACAATGGATGGATTGTGTGAGGAATATAATTGCGATATGAAAGAAAATGGAAGAAATAATAGCAAGCAACATGGGACATGGGCAGGTAGTTGATCATGATTGTACAAATCTCTTAGAGCCTTAAACTAATCCTATAATCTTTCTTATTTCAAAAAAAATTTACAAAAAACCTTTTTATTCATAAATAAATCACATATATTGTTCTATCACCCACAGAGTTAACAGAAGAAGAAGCCTACAGTTTTAAGATATCCTTCCAGTGCGAGGGAGGGCGCACTTACTACTTGTGTACCAACTCACAGGCGTCCATGGAGTCATGGATGAAAGCCCTTGCCTGCGCCAGTTACGATTATATGAAGCTGATGGTGAATGATCTGCAGAGACAGTTGGATGAGGCTCAAGGTAACTTGAGAATTTGATTGAATTACTGGATTACAAAACCATGATTACCCAAAGGTTTGCTGATAAAAAATGCATTAAATAACTAACTACCATAATAATTAACTACCATTGTGCATTCAAGTGGAAATAAACACAACAATTACAATATAATTATAAAATAAATGTAAACTGTTATGACATTGTGTACCACTTCCACTATTTGTCCCAAATAAATTGGAGTTTGCAAAACCTTATCTGTGTTTTGTTTGTTGGGTTGTAGATTTCTCAGGGCTTTCCACAAACAATACATATAATATAAGCTGACTGTCTGTTTAGTAAGTAATACAACAATTTCCACTATTATCATTATACTCGTAGTAAGTATACTTCTGAGTACTTAAAGTTGTCGTGCAATTTGTATTTACTAATTTCAGCGGAGGCAGCCGCTGAAGCGGCGCTGGTGACGATAACTCCGCCTGAGGACGAGCCTAAAGTGCCCCCTAGAGGGCAGAGGTACAACCCATTCAACAGAGTCGCTGAAGGGGAGACCAAGGCAGTGCCAGGCAGTCGACATCGTAAGTATTATATGAATTATATCACAAACATAGAAGAGAATGATGTAACGATCGGTAGGCGACACCGTAATACAGTGTATTTAGGCATTGTCTACCATTTTGATTTGTTTACTTGTCAAGCAAAATTCAACCAAGAAATGAGCCTCATTTTTATTCTGCTTGCTGATAAAAAAGTCTGTGTGGCTTTCAACACCCCTGAACCAATGGCTGAACAATGGAGGTAGCAGATTATTGTTCAAACAGTGTTTATACAATGACCTAAATATCGCCTCTCTATCGCTTTCCAGACAAGGAAAACCTCAGACCAGACCTACCCCGCAAAAAGGTGCAGTTCCGCGACATTCACACAGCATACGGTCGTAAGATATTAGCAGACAGGAGTGTGTGGCGAGCCAGATTGACCAAACAGAGAGAAGACACATCACAGCCCCTTATACAGTTGTAGTTAAGTTGAAATTATTATTTATTTAGAGAACACAAACTTTCACCAGAACTAAAAGACAGTTACAAGTTATTTTTAGACATTACAATCGAAGATTTGAATTGTTAGATGAGCTGTCAGCTCTTACCGTCATGAGCAATTAAATGTAATCACTTAGCTAAATTCAAAAGCGATTTGCTCATACTGTATTGACGTTAACGTTTTACGTTTTCACGAACATCGTATTTTGGAAGCTATTAGGAAATAACTCTCTCAAAGCTAACTCGCTACTTCGTGAGAAAATCGCTTTTGAATTTTGCCAAGTGTTTTAATGTCATTGTCAACAAAACAAAAACGCGATCATTTTTGACGCGGTAGGCCGAAACTTACGATTTAAATCTTTAATTTCAATAGCTAATTTACTTAGGACATGAGTTGACATGAGTTGCCATGGCTGACCTGGAAGTCTTTGAATAGACTCCGGACCCAGGTTGGTCGCAGTAAGGAAAACCTGCTCAGGTGGGGATTCATTAATGACTCTGCCCTGGAGTGTTAATGTGGTGCTGTTCTACAAACGATGGGGCAATTATTATCGTGTCCTGCGTGTCCTGTTATTTGTTCGCTACAGGAACTGATGGACGCTACTGAAAGCGCCAAACTAGTAGCTCAGTTTTGGGCTGACACAATTTAGATTGCCATCGATACGCTAAGAAGAAGATAGCTAAATTAATTAAAAAAATAAACTGTAGTCGGATTTTTGTCATGTTTAAGGATAAAAATATTATGTTTCAAAACCACTTGTATCGCACACCATTTTTTCCTTTATAATTTTTCCTGTTTTGAACAAAAGATCACATGACATGACATTATTTCGATTTGATAGCTATTAGTTGTTTCTAGAGGCATTATTACTTCTAACTTGATTGCCATTTAGGTGTTCTGGTTTAGAACAAAAATATAACGAACCTGAGAACATTTTCTGGGTTACAGATGGAGTATGATTATTATGTATGTTAGAAAACTTAGAATAGAAGTATTTACGCTTATTTAGTTGTATTGTTATATCAATTTGTGTTTGCAATAATTAATCACTACACAGTTTAGTGGACCTCGTAAGTGCTTTACCACGTTTGGCAACAACTCCTAGGAAATGTTAACCTTCACTATGTTTGAGATTATGTGAACGTCACAGTCAAATATACTTTGTGACGTTCAACCTCAGGCTGGTAAAGCAATCACACCGTCCACTATACAAGGCTAAGTATTAATCGGAAATGTTACCTAAAATTATTTTTTAAAAGTGGAACCAGAAGCCTTTTAAAGAAAGCAATGCAATAAAGGAATATTTATAAGTAAAAGCAAATTGTAGTTGGTAGTTTAGACAGTATTACTAAGAACAAACTTTATTCCTAAAATATAATACTATGTAGCTTTTTGTAACTCTCTTAACTTATGAATCACACAGTCATCTCAGCTTATCAGTCCACCTCTGGACATACATAGGCCTTACTCAAGCTGCGTCACGAAGCCCTTTCCTCAGACTTTCACATCCAGTCTGACTCTGTCTGACTCAACCACCTGTTTAGGCCCATATGGGAGGGTCTAAGGTGTGCATTAATCACACATTTCATACTTATTATATTGTTGTTAAGAATACAGGTTTATTATTATAAGCCGAAGAGGCATGCGTAATAAGCCTGCAATAAGCCTGCTGCCAACTCAAACGGGCGTAACGGCTTGTTTTGCCACCAAGCCTTGGTTCAAATTTTATGATCCAGCGATACTCCGCACTCGTGATGGGATCCAAACTTCTTCGTGGCGATGATTCCCATAATTATTTAATTGTATTTGTTTCGACCAGAACTCAGCCACATCGACGGCGTTGCGTTGGTAGTGCCTGTGGACAGGTCCCTTAAAATGCAGGTGGAGTTGCACAAAGAGCAGTTCGGGATGTAGTCGCACTGTGCCTCATCGGTATACCCACCGAGCTACCGAACCAAGTTGTACCTGCGGCGGCAGGCATTTTAGTAGACCGCGTATTATATTTTCTTTTATAAAAAGATAATGCTTCTAAATCAATCTCTTTCCACAGTCGGTTTCTGTATCTTTCCTAAATCTATAAATTAAATAAATCTTGACCCTAGTCGAGGACTTAGTAAGGACCAGTAATAGAATGTATAAAGATATATTTTTGTATGTAAAGCTACGACGGTCTCTGTGTAAGAGAACAAAAATGAGTTAACGGTACAATTCTGAAGTACCGCGACTGCAAACCAAGCGAGCGGCACAGTTGCCGCCCAAGTATCAGACCGCAACGATTCGACTGGTTTCTATGTAAAGTGCTGCATGGTGCTTTCGGAGTTTGAAGGCCATAATATGCAGGAGGGAGCGATTGGCTATTGCATTGAGTGACGCGGTTTCGATTCCCGCACGGAACAAATATCGTTAATGTAGTTCCGGGTCTGACTGTTTCTATATGTGAGTTTAAATGTTTGTAAACGTAAATAAAAATACAGGACAAATTCTTAGTGGGGCAACGATCTTTTTAAAGAAAAAAAAATAAAAAATTTTGCAATTTTCTGTGGGAATGTCTTGAATTTAGTAATAGGCAAGTACTAAATTCAAGACCGCGGTATTAGTTCCGATTGAGGCCACACACCGATAGGACCCGTCTGCCTTCAAAGCAAGAGTGAACAGGCATTTTCTGGGCACGCTCGTTTCATCATAGACTTCATCCATCGCTTTCCACCAGGCGTGATCGAGGTCAAGAGCAGGCCCCTTTTGTAATTAAAAACCATGCAGTACTAAACACTATAACATAAAAACGCTGTTGCGTCTTGAAGTTTTGATAGAGTTATTTGGACACCAGTCATGTCGATGCGTCTGTGATTATGATTAAGCAGCGTCGCCGTCGCAGTCATCTTGGGACTTTGTACCCTGAAAGTTACAAATTGGATTATTATGACAATATGGATTTACTAGATGTTAAAAAGAACTACAAGGATTAATGTTTAGTTTGTGTTGTACGACATTTATCACAATGTAGGCTATGATTATTTTTAAGTAATAAGTGGCAGATTTTTAACTTTTAAAGAAGTCAGTGTTAAGGTATTGGAATTATGTAAGAGAAAGTACACACATGTATACCCGATACGGTGTCGTGTCGTGGAAATTTACGACATACATAGTAAAAATTCACAACATGGTGTCGTTGTATGGTACGATGCTCGACACAGCACAGGAATATAATTTTGATCTTTTATAATTTTCGCAGTATTGTATCATTAGTTTTCACGACACTCAATACTTTACGATGCACGTCGTAGATTTCCAGAACGCGACCTTTCATCGGTACATTTACATTTCGGAGGTCGTAATGTAAATGACGCTGTTAACATTTTGTCGTGTTAAGTTTTTTTTACGAAAAACTAGTTTTTACTAGTTCAAAATCTGTCATTTTGCCGACGCTTATTTTTTATTGAAATATTGTAAACCGCTTGCCTATAGTTTTATTTTTGTTGTTTGCAAATTGTAATACAATGGAAAATACTATTAATTATATGGTACTGATACATTAAAGTGAACAACAAGCATTATTATTTTCTTTTTCTTTAAGACGAGTGCATAAACAAGAGAGAGCTTATATAATATATTACATATAGGTATTCGATACACATCATACTTTCCTACTTATATTATAAATGCGAAAGTTAGTGAGGATGTACGGAACTACGGATGCATGAACGTTGTTACTCTTTCATGCAAAAACTACTGAACCGATTTGTATGAAATTTAGCACCTAGATAGTTTATAACCTGGATTAACACATAGGATACTTTTTATCCCGGTAGTATGATCCCGTGGGATAATTTATCGGACTCCACGCCGACGCAGCTGCGGGCAAGATATACATATAGGTATGAGGGGTTAGGCATAAGATAATAATACATTTTGATTGGCCTGTTGGTCTAGTGGTTAGTGACCCTGACTGCTAGGACTGAGGTCGTGGGTTCGATTCCCACACAGGACAAATCTTTGTGCGATGAGTACGATTTTTTGTTCTGTATCTGGGTGTGTAATTTATCTATAATATGTATGTATTTAGAAATATATAAGTATGTTTATCAGTTGTCTGGTTGCCATAGAGCCTGTACAGGCTCTGCCTAGTTACGGATCAGATGGCAGTGTGTTGGTTGTCCTAAGATATTGTTGTTATTATAAATATTATTACATACAGGGTGTAAGGGACAGGCCTCTACAAACTGATGGGGTGAATTCAAAATATCAAACTATATAATTATAATAGCTTACGAGTCAGTTTCCACCAAGCGGAAATATCCTCGTGCACTTTTTTATATCACTGAATAAAGGACTGTCAGTATTGCTTTTAACAAAATATCACGTCTGTAATCCCAGAGGGGTTTGGCAGACGTGTATCTAATAGTACACCCACTTTTCGTCAGTTATGACGAAAAGTTTTTTGACTTAACAACTAGAAAAGCCGTTCACAGCATCAAAATCCGATGAGAATATATACTAGAATACTGCCAATAATGAATGGGAAGAAGTACGGAAACGCAAGCCTAAGCATTATTATGGGTGCGGTTCCGCGGGACCTGAGCCTAAAAGCTTAAAGCTATTGAACATCGCAAATATATTCATTTATAGAACATGATGGCTGGGGCCACTGAAATTCTTTATGATCTACTTAAGGTAAGGTTTATGTTCAGGGGGTAACTGCACTGTTGAAGCACTTAAGCCTAAAAGTGACCATAAGTCCTATAAGATTGGGGTTCCTGCAGAATTCTTCGAAAAGACCACGGCGGCGGAACATGGCACACTAATGCTAGAGCGAAGGAATGGTTTTTTCATACCCAAAAAAAACGCGATCTGAATCTAGTATTCAACAGCCAGCGAATTAGCTTAGCAAATCAAAACGTTAGAGGCTTGAACACTAAACTGAACTTCTTTAATTTAAGCATAGGTAATCTCTTGGCCCTCCCCAGTGATGTCATAGCTGTAACAGAAACGTTCCTCACAAGTTCAGTCCGTGAGTCAGAGGTTACGATCCACGGATGGCGCGTGTTATGTCGCGTCCGCAGCACCGATGTCGGCGGAGGCGTAGGTACTGCTCGCCGCGCGACCCGGTAGGTATCACCATGACACGTTGCTGTGATTGGTAGACTCCTGCCGGTGGACCTGTCGTTGAGTTTCACGACAGATTGTGCTGCGTTCTACGTTTGTGTTGTGTACACTCATCCTATACCTTCTGATGAAATGGTTTCTAAAAGTGGAATCGATTGTTGATAGCTTAAAAAGTGCAGTGATAATAGTTGGCGATTTAAATCGTGAATGACCAAATAATTATTATGTTATACCTAAATAAGTTTATAACAGATCTCAAGAAAATTAATGTTATAATTTTGTTAATTAATACTGCATATGTTTTAAATTGTAAATTGATTCAGTATTAATTTTATATCTCACACAAATTTTATACTTTTTGCCGTGCCCTACAGGGTCCGTAATTGTACCTTAGCTTTAAGCCCATTGTAAGATCTACACACAATAAGGAATTCAAATAAAGATATGAATATGACTTGTGCAATATTTTCCAGGAGCAGAACCAATTGCTCGATAAACGGAGTTCTATTTGATCCGCGACTTACCTTCCATATATGCGTATGCGATCCCTCGCCGCTTCGATCTTCGATTCTTACAGAAGACGAGGTTACACAATCCGAAATATGCGTGTATTTAATAATCCACTGGCCATTAAATTAGTTTAGGCCAAAAGCCAGAAGTAAATAGGAGTCTTCTTCAATTATTTCGCCTCCATTATCTTAAGCCTTGCTTCTTGAGAAGGTCCAAAAAACATTCTAGAGATTTTATTTAAAATTCTGTTCGGGTATGATCCATTTCTGTACTCCATAAATGTTTTACTTGGAATTCTTAAATTCAATCCTCTCGAAATCAGGCGACTTTTGACTGATGATTGCTTGTCGTACTACTAACTAGTAGCTCATCTGGTGAGATCAGTGAGTATGTCGTGGATGTTGGAGTTTCTGTGAGAGGATGGACAAAAGATGAGTCTGTTCCTATTTTATCTTATTAAGCCTTATTATAAATATGATTATTTTTACTGTGTACATGCAACGCAATGTTAGATGCGTGCACATCTTATTGCGTGATCCGAATCACTCGAAACTTGGCAAGAAAATAATCTTAGGAAATTTCCTAAGATTATGATATTGGTCATTAGAAGATTTTCAAATGAGTGAAGAAAGAAGTCCAGGGTCGAAATTTGTATGGAAAAATCTTACTGCGTGATCGAATCAGTTCGATACTCAGTAACAACACAATTGATAAAAATATAGAATTACCGGTACATGTCCTAGGGTTTTCGGTCCATAGAAAATGGACAATTCTGACCTAACCTAGCTCTGTAAGGGGTTAATTTTCGAAAAAATCTGTTTTCTTGTATTTAACCTTACTTATTAAGAAGCGCAGTACCTACAGGCAAAAGTAGTGTAACAACAAAGGGATGAATGTATTCAATAAAACAACAATATTTTTGTATTATGTAAGTTTACTGTTCATTTTATAATATGTTATTATAAACACAACGTCAACTAGTGCAGCCGACGGCCTAGCTATGTCAACACACATTCAAACAAGGGAACAAAACATAATATATGAACATATTCCGCCGACCGCTTATAGAAAAGCTCAAGTAACATTAGTTAATTTATTATAGCCGTGAAGAATTACGTTTATATTGTCATCTACTCTTGTATTACTTACAATGCATACTATAGTTTTGGTATAACATTTTTAACCCACTAGATAACATTGAGCAATTTATTCCTTTTATAAATTATGTATATATGTATACAATTTTTCGTGACATGTTATATAATAGGTACATAAAACTATCCGCTAGTTAGTGTTTATCTATACACAACAATGTGTTGGTGCGCTGGAAGACGGATCAATGCCCAGAGTCGAGGAGTATGGTAACAGTGACACGCTAACGTGGAGCTCAAAAGTCAAAATCAACGCAAATTATATATTTTATTTTCGTAAACGTGTTAATATTAATATATAAAGTATATAAATATGCCTCTATACTAACCGTCCAAAAACATTTACTTCCGAAAACTTAAAAATTTCAACCACCAAACATTTTTTTTAAGATTTCATCATTTACTCTAATACTGGATAGTAAATGCCATGAAACGATTAAAAACGCGTTAGTAATAAATTCTAGACACACACAAATAAGTCCACGTTTTCAAAACACGGTTACAATGCATGAAGTCGCGCTGGAGACGCAACCACCCGGCTTTAGTGCTATCGTAGAGAGACTTTGTAAGATGGAGAGTTAGAGAGTAAACCTAGGTTCAGCATAAATACAAAATAAACATAATAAATAGAACAATAAATAAGTAATACAGTTAGGTTCGAGACCTCAAGAGGAAAAACTTTAAATTAATTGTCCGATAATTGCGTCCCCAATGCTTGCACAACACATTAAATACAAAGAAATATTTGGTAACAACGTCTTAAAGATTAACATATAGAAAAAACAAACAATGAGGATACAATCGTTAGTATTTACATTAAGTATATAATTTACACAAGTCACATCACTAACCGAATCGACTAAAACTACAACTTAGAAAATTAGTACATTATATACCGTTCTCAAAGATTATATACAATTGTGTGGTGGGAGTAAAAAGGTCTGGCCACTTTGTTGTTTATGGTAGAAAGTGTATTTGGTCTTAACATATTAAATAATAATTAAATAAAAACATTAGTACATTGATAACATACAGTCCCTATACGTCGGTTAATTTATTCATTTTAATTTCATAACTTAGCATTGATTGATGTTTTAGTTAAACAAATTAGCTTTTTAATTGGATATATTTGTTGGATATATGCTATTAAGCTTTCAAACAAAATACTAAGCTACTGGTTATATACTTGTCTCAAAACCTATCCACATGTGATTATATATCTGCGTATATATGTGGTGGGGTGCAAGCGAGTGGCCAGGTGCATGCGTGGTGGGTGTGCGACGGTACTGTCGCGCGTCGCCGTCAGTCGCAGTCGCTCGGTTGTTACAGCTCGAAGCGCTTTTTGCGCTCGGCGACCATGCCCGCGAGCGGCCCGAGCGCTGGTCGCCCGCTCGCTGAGCAGCGCTTCGGTGTTTTTAATTCTGGAAGGATAAAAATCAATCATGAATGTATGTGATTGAGAGAGCCAAACTCGTCGCTAAATTTTGAGCTGACTCAATTGATCAGCGACACGATAAGAAGAAGAATCATGAATAGAATATCAAACATAATTTTAGTTCACGTTTATTAAAGTTTTGTAGTAAAGTTATAATTTCGAATTTCACTTCATCGATTTCAGTAGTTACTGCAATGTTTTCGGTATCGGTGAATATACTGTGTCTATTCGCGTTCGTTTTTCATTTTTAAAGTAATTCACTTTTATTTAACTTAATTTAATTCTTGGTTTTGGTATACAAATAACTGCTAACTTCTGGTTCTGAGACTTTGTACTTAAGTCTAGTAAGTATGTTTATTTACCTGGACGGGTGAGAGCTGCAGGTTTCTCGTGCTCTCTGTCTTGGCGTACTGTATCTTGGCCGCGCGCGCCGGCCTCGCCGCCTCCAGCAGGGGGCTCGTCCGGGAGGACTTCGTCTATAATGTACATAATATCAAGTTAGTATATTACATTTTACATTAATATATACGGTGTTAGTTTAAATTTGTTTTAATGAGGGACATAATTTAAGAGCGTCAAGTACTCATCAAAACAAACAATTAACTATGAGACAAATCATGAATTAATATGAAAGAAAAATCTACTGTCACATTTTGTCGAGTTAAGCGAACAAAAATGTATGGAATCGAGCTGATATTTTTTTTACGATTTCATGGTTGTTCCTATAATAAAAGTTGTTCATTTTTATGAGTATTTAATGTTGATAAAAATGTGTCAAAGTTATGGGATTTAAATTGTGTTTATTATTGTTAGACGTCCAAAAAGCAATTAATTTGTCTCTAGATGTGGAGTTATGGCTGCATAAGCTTTTTGTTAGGGGTTAAAGTAAAGTGAAGTATGTAAAAAACACAACATACATTTTTTTTGTTGAAATTAGAACCGACACAATAATTATTTACAATCTCGTTTCCTTTTGTAGTGACCAATATAAAAAACTATGTTTATCAGGTAATGTTGACAGGTAATGTTTCTGGTTTTTTTAGTATAGGACAAACATCAAAAACCGCAAAGCTGTTAAATATTGAGAAATAGTCGATTATTGGACTAAAAGCACCTTTAGCAACGAAGTAGGTACCTTAATTTTAATCGCTTTAACCCATTACTAGCTTTTAAAATGTCACCGTAGGTACCAAAACATTTGCTATGCAGATTTATGAAAAACAGTAATTATGTCAAGCCTTTTCCCAACTATGCTGGGGTCTGCTTCCAGTCTAACCGGATGCAGCGGAATACCAGTATTTTACATGGAGCGACTGCCTATCTGACCTCCACAACCCAGTTAGTACTGCGTAATACGAGACACCTTGGTAAAACTGGTTGTCAGATATCAGAAAACAGTATCTTTTATTTTAAAAATTATTATCATTCGTCGTTACTTACGAGTATGCTGAAGCCTAAAAGTCTTACTTAATACCTTTAAACTTAATACCACAAGGTAAGACTAAGATTATATTGATATGACTAACGGGCTGTGGAGGTCAGATAGGCAGACATTCCATGTTTAATACTGGTACTCAGCAGCGTCTGGTTAGACTGCAAATATCCTAGCTTAATTTAGAAAAAGCTAGTTAGATGATGGGTATTTACAAAGAATACAGATGACTTAACCCAATAACCGACCATTCCCCTCCAGCAACCCATACCTGTGTGGCCGGCGCTCGCGCAGGCGCGGCGCGTGCGCAGGCTGCACCGCGGCGGCGCCCGCGCATGCTGTTAGTGCCCCATACAATGTACCGTTACGCCAGGTTGCTTAATACGATAGAACTACAGCTTGGACCATGGAAATTGGAGATGTGTGTAGGTAATTTATGTATATGCGAAAACTGAACCTGCATGGTGGATGAGTGGATGAAACTAGAGGTCTAAATCCTCTCTTATGGTGGTCGTGGATGTGGCTAATAGACCAAAGCCACTATGTGATTTGTTTGGCTCCCGGTTTTATCGAGAATTGGAATATTTTGTTTTAAAATCTTTCTCAGTTTGGTCAGTTTTGATCTATTGTTATTTGCCAACCAATCACAATATGCGATATTGTAACAGAACAATGATTTTTCAACTGTGTTTACAATATTTCTGAATATAAAATGCGTGATAATTAACTTGAACTCCTGGATTGTGGTTAAACAGTTTAGATATTAGAGATTTAGAGTGAGTGCTATGTCATCTCCAATTGGCATGGTGCAAATGTGAAATATTGCTAAACTACATGTGATCGCGCAAATTGAGCCAGTGAAGTCACAGCAGGGGTGAGTAAGTGAATAGTTAGACGTAAAATTATTTAAGAGGTTTTTTGATATTTCATGAAATATAATTGATTGTTTTCTACGGTCAATTATTTTATATTAATATCATAGCACTAAAATTTGTCATAATCGTATTCAAAATACCTACTTTGGTCTAACCTGGATCTAACAAGTGTGGGCCAAGTGGTACCAAGGTGTTTATTTTCACAATTAAAATTATTTGGTATAAAATCAAATATAGCTCAATTTGTGCGATCTAAGAATACCACATTTATAGTTTAATAATAATTTCGTTTTTTTTTTTAATTTAAGGTCTAACGCTCTCCCAAATGAGCTATTTCAGGAATTATAAATTGTAGGTAATTTATTTACAAATAGTATAATATTTCGACACCAAGAAAGTAAAATAAAAATAGCAAGGAATAAAAAAAAATTAAGTGTCGTATAAAAAACCAGAACAATTTAATCTTTAAAAGTACAACTTATTATATTCCATATTTGAACGATGAAGTAACTGAAAAGTGCGATGTATGGTCATGCAAGCGTGTGGCCTGTGCCTCATGGTCAAATGAAGAGAAGCTAGCATAGGCTGTACAAGCGTGTACCGTGGTATCGGTGTGTTTAGAATTTAAAAAGTAGCGAGTAATGTTGACGTACCGAGCCAGTCTCCTCGATGAGTTGGGAGAGAGTAGACGCTTCTGAGTTCTTCATTTCATTGGCTTCCGATATTAGGTGCGCGCGAAGTTGCTTGTTTCTGAAATCGGTAAAAAAAAACTTTTAAGTTAAGGAAAATAAGTGTAAAAGAATTATAACCAACGAATCAAATAGGAAAATTGTTTAGTTTGTTTCAAAAAGTTGGGTTGGACTACCTCAATCAAAACTGTCTTTTACTGCACATGGCACCCAATTTTAATGCAACTTTGGATTACAATGGTACAGAAAAAAAAATGGACCTATTTGCATCCCCCTTAATATTGTATGCTCTCAGCAGCATACGTACCTGGCATCCAGCTGCATGATATGGTTATGCGCCTGCGCCAGCTGCGCGGTCGCGGTCGCCAGCCTCTCCTCCAAGGCCGCAGACTCCACGCACTTCACAGAGTACTTCTCAGAGAGGGAGAGGATCTCCCGTTTGATTTCCTCCATCTCTTGCCTGGAAAGATTACTAAAAGACTTTACTATTTGGGGAACGGTTTTATGAAGTATTTGATTGGAAGGGGAGTAATACATACATCGGTATGCGGTGGATATTGGAACCCATAGCTTCGTCGTCGTGGTTTTCGACTCTGATACAACAAGAGAAGATTGGGTGAATTTGTTGTTTTAAATCATTAAATTAAAGAAAAAACAAAGAAATCACTAGGCTAAATTAGAAATATTATTATTTATTCGGAAACAGCACACAGAGACACAAACAACAAAACACATTTTTGGTTAGTATTTTATTTATTTCATTCATAATAAAAATATGATCTTTAATGGCAGTTTAGTTGCACACTACTGCTGGATAATGGGCCTGGTCATTTATTTATTATCTCTAGAAAAAATCCGAAATATTTGTCTTAACACCCACATACAAAACTACATGCGACACTACTACGCAAACTATGTTCTTATATCCTATAAAAAAAGACTCTAAGGAATAAGAGGAGCTAAGTCTCTTCTGGGCGAAATCCCGCATAAGTCCCAAAACCCTTGCAACTTACTGGTGCCTGGAGCTGAGCTGCGTGAGCTCCCCGCAGTGCGCGCCGCGGCTGAGGAACTCTGCCTTGAACTTGTCCACCTCGCGCCGCACCTCGCTCTCGTGCGCCTTGCGCATGGCGTCCAGCGCCGCCAGCGTGGCGCGCGTCTCCTCCGCTAGCGCTTGCTCTTTGTCTAGCCTGGAACGCGAGATACTCGTGTTACAAAATGGCAAGATTTTGAATGGTTTCATAATACCGGCTGCACGGTTCTATGTTCAAGGTTAGATAACTCTTACCGTTTCCGTGGGTGCACAACTGCACATTACGTGGAAAGCGCGGTTGATTGCCGCTGTTATTCAGTCTTAGTACTCAGCAGATCTTTAACTGACTCTACAGTGGTGAGTAGATATGCTTAAGTCCGATAGTGACCACCACTCTTATCAGAAGCCGACCAACACGGCTAAGATAAGGCAGTGCAGGTGGTGATGACATAGCCATCTTCTGCTCTCCCTTGGTATGCTCATGCTAATGGAACTGTTTATCTAGTGCAAAGATCATAGAAACGTTTAGGCAGATCTTTCGCCAGTTACCTGAGTTGTTCCCGCTCGGCGCGATGCTTGTCTTCCATCTCGCGCACGATGCGGCGATGCGAGGACTCCATGGCCAGCAGCCCCTTCTCGCACAGCGCGCGCAGCTGCTCGATCTCCTGCTGGTAGCGCGCGCGCAGCCCGTCGCCGTGCGTGTCCGCGGCTACTGCGCTCTGTGGGACGTGGAGTGGAGGCTTTTAGATAGTGTACAGCGGAAATTAAATGACAAAAGACAAAGTCTTTCGTGATGACCGCTTCAGCGTTAGTATTGGTGGTACCTGATAAGCGGCTCGCAAGTTCTCCAGCTGCGCGGAGTACTCGGAGTCCAGCGCGGCCAGGCGGCGCTGCAGCGTGCGCGCGCGCTCGCGCAGGGCCGCGCGCTCGCGCTCGTGCTGCGTCTGCAGCTGTGCGCGTGCGCGTCGTGCTGCGGCTAGTGCGTGCGCCTGCTGGGCTAGTGCGCACTCGCCGCGTGCGCGCTCCTCGTGCAGTCTGCGAGGAAAAGTAGGGGTCAGTGGGACTGTTGGGAATGTTCTATAGCTAAGAGATCTTGCAAGAGCCGTGTATCTCACCTGTCCAACGCGTCCTGCAGCTGCTTGCAGTGCTGGCAGGGCACCAGCGCTTGCAGAGCTTCGACGCGCCGGCGCAGCGCGTCGATGCGATCGAGCGCGCTGGCGCCGGGGGACGCGGCTTCGCTGGGCGTGGCCTCGCGACTGTCCCGCCCCGCGCCGCACCCCTCCTCCCCGCGCGCGCACAGCTGCCGCGCCACCTCGGCCACGGCCGCCTCCACCCGCTCGAGGCTCTCGCCGATCTTCATCGAGTCTTCACTGTTACCCGAACAGTCACTGGAGAAGAGCGCTCGGCACTCGGTCGAGAATCGTTGGAACAGGTACACGAACTCCGCCTCCTGCGCCGGGTCGGCCTCCAGCGAGGACACGGCGTCCTCGGCGGAGCGGCGCGGGCCCGGCGCGCGCGGGGAGGAGGCGCGGTACGTGCCGTCCAGCACGGCCACGCGCGCGTCCACCAGCGCGCGCTGGGCCAGCGCCTCGGCCAGCTGCGCCAGCAGAGCACGCGAGTCCAGGCCGGACGAGTCCTCACGCGGGCGCCGCTCGGAGGCCAGGCAGGCACGGTAGCGCACGGCGATGTCCTTGACGGCGGCGTCCATCTCGCAGCGCAGGTGGTCGTGCGCAGCCTGCCACCACAGCTCCAGGTCTGCGCGGTCCTGCGCGCTGAGCGTGAGGCGCGAGCGGCGCGCCTGCTCCAGGCGCTGGTCGCACGTGGCGGCGGCGCGGGCCAGGGCGCGGGTGACCTCGGCCTGCACCAGCTCGGCGCCCAGGGCGTCCCGCGCGGCGGCCCAGGCCTCCCGCACTCGAGCTGCCTCGAGGTTGGAACGCTGCCTCTCAATATCGCCGTCGGCCGGCGCCGCGTAGCTGAGAGTCTCGCATGCGAGTGCGGAACATAACTCAGCAAGCTTCTCGCTCTTATACCGGTCGACTGCTTCGGCGACCTCACGCTGTGATGCTTTCAGCGCCTCGAGGTCAGCTCCGTGGATGATGAGCTCGGAGCGACGCCTCTCACGCGCCTCCTGGGAGCCGTTGACGATGTCGATCTTCCTCGTGAGGATCATGGCGAGGTAGTCCAGCGAGCTCCGAGTGCCGGCGCCGCTCCTGCTGCTCTCGCCGTTGATCTTACGTTTGAGGTTATCTATTAGTTGACTAGTTTCGATAATTTCAGACTTTATCAATCGCGCAAAGAATCTGCTGCCATTAGAAGACTCAAGCGCTTCCTGTATCCTGCCGACGAGGACTGCTTCATACGCCAGTTTCTCTGCTAGCATCTCTAAGCTCTTCCTTTGCGTTAGCTCGCCCGCCTCATACAACACCGCCTTCCTCCTGGATATCTCCAGGAGTTTCGTTCTCAGTTGTTCTTCAAGTTGTACGACCACTTGGGCGACGCTGTCATTCACGTCTTCTTGGTTGATGTTTTGGTTCTGGTCACAGTCAACGACGCACTTGGCGAAGCACTCCTGCAGCCTCTTGCTGACGTCCGTCAGGCACTTCTCCATCGATTTAAGGCTGTATTTCTTTTCGAGACTCGGCGAGGGTGATCTTCGAGACTTGGCTGCTCGCATCGCACTCATTTGGCAGAGGCACTCGTTCACCTTATTCCTAGAGTGGATGACCACGTTCTCAAGGCTTTGTAGCCTCTCTAGGAGATGCCTCTGCGACTGTGTGCCGATGCTGGAAGTCTCAGTGCTCTCATTCAAGGGTGGGCTTTCAACGGATCTTGTTGCCTGACTCAAAGACTCGCAGGAGTTTGTGAGGTCCTTGCGGTTCTCCAAGGCGGAGGCTACTTTGGTTTCTAGCGAACTCAATCGTACTAGCATCTTCATGGGCTCGGAGCTGGTGGCACTATCAAGAGACTTCCTCCTCAGACGAGCGGCGAGGCGTTTCATCCGTTTTTCGTCCGAAGTGTTCTCCGATTTGGATGTTTTTTCTTTGGCAGGAGACGCACTTTTGGAGGGAGAGTTTATCGTTGGGACCGGTTCGCCGGATTCGAGCATTGTGATTTTGTTTTCGAGCTCTGTCAACTTTTCTTCTACTTCTTTACCTAGAGTGAAGGACTCTCTGCCTTTTAAGGACAGACTGCGTCTCTTCTCTCTAGATTCAGTTTTTTGGATTTTGTGTTTAAGTGTTCTGACTTGTTTGTCTGAAGCAGTTAACTTCTGCGTCAGGTCGAGTATGCGTGCCGCCATCAGATCTATCTCTGATCGGCTGCACTGCTCTCTTAGCTTCATCTCATTTCTTAACTTTAAGTTGGTGATTTCGAGCTCATCATACATATTATGGGAGTCACGCAGTTCCTTCTTCATCGCTTTTATTTCTTGAATGGCCTTCAAGAATCGATCTTTCAGCTCTGCGTACTCCTCTATTAATCTGTCTTTTTCCATCGATTCTAAGTTGATATCTTCGTTCAAGTTCGTGAGGTCGCTGAGCGAACCAATACTCTTTCTCTTTTCCTTGGTGGGTAACGCAGACTCAACAAGTGATCTTCCTTCTAGATCTCTTATCCTGGTGTATAAACTATCACTTTCCTTGACACTCTTCAACAGTTTCTCATTGAGTTCGTTGACCTCTCGCTGTAACTGTGCTATCGTCTCCTGCGCTGAAGCTAGCTGCCTCGTCAGTAACTCGCAATGTTCAGTCGATTCTTTCAAGAAGTTCTGCGTTTCCGTCAGTTTGCTCTCCCAAAGACTTTTATCTTGGTTGTATAGTTCTTTTATCGCGTCTAAGTTTTCAGCCTCTTTTGTTCTTACCGACAGTTCTTCTTCTTTCTTCTGCAGCGTTGTAACTAGTTCTTCCATTTTCTTTTCTTGCAAAGCAGCCTCTGTTTTTAGTTTCTGTAGCCTTGTGATCTCGGCTTCAGCCGCGCCGACGTCGTTAAGCGCAAGTTTCAGTTGTTTTCTTAGATCGTCTATTTCGATAGATTGTTTGTCGATAGTTGATATGTAGCTACGTTTTCTCGCTTCGATGGGTTTCTCGTTTTCATCAACCTCGTCGACTGTGCGTTCTTTTTCTTTGGTAGAGTCAATTTCGTCTCGGTCACCTTTAGGTGTGTCTGCTCGCGGTGGTGCCTGATGGGATGTTCTGATGCGAACCTTTTCTTTGACTTTGGATATCGGAGTCCTTGTGAGGAGTGGAGATGGGGGTGGTTGAGGTCCCAAGTCTCCCCAGTCAGCGCTATCTCTTCGGCCACCTTCGGAAGCCGTTCGATATTCTTCGTCCGATGAAAATGGCGCTGATCTGCCTATGATGGGTGTGATGGGTGTTACAGGTGATGTCGAGGATTCTGAAGCTTGGTCAACGGCATCCTCCCGTAATATCAGTGATAGTGGTCCTGTGTCGGTTAGGCCAGCTGTTTTCTTCATGGCTGACACCCAGTTTGCTCTAATACCTGCAGTGACCGCCGACAGGACTATATGTTTCCCATCCCAAGTCTGTGAAACAAAACACAACTCATTAGAGACATGACACACTGGAGCCGCCAAAAAATCACCGATTTTATTATAGTTATAACGTACCTCAGTCTCAAAAGCATATCCATTGGTACACGTGGGTAGTTCCACCACCCTTGAAATCCCACTCAAATCTATAACTCCGTCCATCAGTCCTCGATGTTCTGCATGAGGATCCCGGAAGTACAGTAGAGCTGCTCCTCGAAGCACAAACCAGTGACGAGACCAGCCTCCAGGCCCTCGTCTCTGCAGCCACCCCGCTCTTGCGTGGAGTAGTCTTTCAGCAGGCAGTTCCACCCTGCCTCCTTCACCGCTCTCTGTTTGTTCCACTGCGTCTGTAGGCTCGCTACCTTCGCTTGCTGAACTGGAGCTGGCCTCTTCTGGTGGGGCGCCACCGTCTGGTGAACCACGTGCCTAGAAAGAAGTTAAGATTATAGACTTCTATTACAAAAAAGGCAACTATGGGTTAGTTATTGATTCAGGTGTAACTTTGCGGGAAGCCATGATAACATAACATAACTTCAAGCTTGTAATCCCCGAAGGGTAACTGTACCTAATAGTACAGCTACATTTCGCCAGGACAAACAACAACATCACATATTAAGGTGTTTTAACGGATGACTAGGTGGTAATCAAATTGGTTTCTTCGAAAAGCTATCAGTTATCTTCGAAGAAGTTTATTCAATTTGCGATTTTTTTATCAAAGTATTAATTATGATTTTCTACATTACATAAACAATATTTTATCCAAAGGTACTCCTTGAAGATAAAGCAGAATATCTTACCGGCAATCGATCTGGTGGAGGCAGTCTTGTGGGTCTCTCAAGTGTAGGTGGTAGCGCACGTCGGGATCTTGGTCTGGTGAGGGATGCTGCGATGTCACGGAGTTGTTCGTCATACTGCTGGTGCTGATGCTGGAGAAGCGGCGAGCGAACTCCAACGGTGGCTGGAGAACAAACGGAATGGTTAATCATATAAATTATTTGTAGTAGTAGAAAGAAAGAATAGAAATCAAGATTTTTCTCCACAGATAAGATTCTTGACGAGGTTCTAGTATATAATACAACGACCTAAAGATGGTAAAAGGGACGGAATAAATGCGGAGAATTGGATACTGTAGTGACTAAGGAAGGACTACGTCTATGTTAAACCTGTAGATAGTAACGAGCGGAGTTGATTGAGGTACTAACACGATTTGTTATTGGAAGAACAACCACCAAAATTATTTTTATTTTATTTTATTATTTTCGGAAAACGTACAGCTAGGCAGACACAATAGTTTCGTTAATAACAACAATATCGCCAATTACAGGTTTTCACAAATAGCTATACCCACAACTCCAGTCCCAGTTGGTCCCCTTGTATTCACGACTATGGCACACTGCTTCTAGTTAAGATCATTCTGCATGTACGAGTAATTATCACGATTGCAATCAAATAACTATCTTTACTTTTTATTTAACGCGGAGTCGATCTGTACGTGACAGCAGCGCCATCTGAACTGATGACTGAACATATCTGCAGATGAGGTTGCAGGACTACAAGCAACCATAAAGACTATAACTCTCTAGTTTAGATCATGGGATCTTCCTCTAACGTACCATCGTCAGTAACAGGTGGCGTGGTAGGCTCTGCCCAGGTATCCCTGCGCCGAGACCTTGCCTTCTCCTCTCCGTTGATCTTATCCCGGGTCGGGGGGGAAGCTGATGATACTGGCTGGTCTGTGTATACTGGAACAAAAGAAAGCAGTTTAGACATTTGTTCGTACGTTTAGGTAGCGCGTTTTGGTGAGCAAAAAAAAATATTAGTTATGAGAGGACGCGCTTTTCTTGAGGATTTCAATAATTTTATGTGTTTTCGGTAGACAATAGATCTGACAATGTAATCAAGCGCCAAAAGAAGGACGCAGAGCTATAAAAGTATAGTATTTTCGGTGACGTTATGGCGGTATTACTGATGGTAATTATTGCAATTTAAAGGATTAACATTTACAATACTTTTGCTAAATGACTTTACAAGGTGAAAGGAAATAGAAGTACTTTTGAAACATTAAAAATCCTAGATATAGGTACTATATTTATCTCTCAACATAAAACCCCTCCTATTTTGAGCCATCTCACTCGATAAATGAACTGGTTGACCTACAACCACACACGTCCTAAACGAGGAGATCGCATGTATGGCACCTAATAAAACCAAGATGAGCTTTAAAAATACGCGCGCCCTTTCAGCGACGAGTATTTACGATGTTCGGAGGGTAAGCAGGCCTATAAGGCAAAAGAATATAATTATTTTATGACGTAAGGGGACATCGTTCAATTTTTTATGACCTGGTTTTAATTATTTTTTTGGTGTTGCCAGATTTGTTTTGCTAAGGATGAAAGGAGGTTTTCCTACAGGTTTTGCCTACATCAAAAATGGTCTCGCATTATATACTTTTAAGATGGCATAGCAGAAATCTGTATTAGGCTACTGCTTCCGAGGTTTTCAAAAATACTTATCCTATCATCGAGAAGTTTCGATGTGTAACACAAAATCAAAGCTGCAGATAAAAAAACTATAATAGCAAAACTGACTTTAAATGATAAACTGAGTCAGTTAGTAGAAATGTTTGATGACGTAGGTTTAGCCTAAATTATACTTAAATACGATGACACATCGGGAATTTCGTGAACTAAGTGCTCATAAGCGTCTAAGAATTAGGACAAAAAATATAGGCTACCTATCTTCGCACAATGAGTGAATCAATTTGTAATGATTGAAAGATGGATTAAAAGGCAAATGAATATAATAATTATCTAAATGATCACAAACTCTTCGCCTGCAGCTTATAATCATGATCCATTTAAAGAATACAGATAATAATAAGTCTCCATAAAGAGGATGAAGTATAAACTTTTATGCGCAAGCGCCGACAAACGCGCGCTTCACGCCATCTTGTTTATTTTGTCAATTAATATTATTAATTGGGCGCCGAAGCGGTTGTAATGGACTGCAGTTGATATTATTTTATTTATTTATGAAGTTAAACGATATTGAATAAATGTATGTAATAAAAAGTTAAACAAAATTTTATGGAAATGGTAGACAATTTCAAACACCTGTGCCTATCAAAAAAAGATTTATAGTATTACAATAATAGACACATTACTCGCATATTTACCATAAAACACCTTATATATTCAGTCATAAATAAAACTTCAACAAAAAAGCTATAAACATTGACAAATAACAATAATACAAAATGTAAAATATACTTTTTTTATAATGGAATGGTATGGCTCACAAAATAGCGGAATGGCAACGTGTCACGTTCTTCATATCAGAAAAGATTTACAATTGAAAAAAGTGCAAAGTTTAATAAATATGAATGAAGCTGGTGGTGGACAGGCGGGCGTAAATCATCGACACCCACTGCGCGCGCGCATCGCATTGTGCTGGCCGTGAGCCGTGAGCCGTGGGGCAACGAGCGCGCCTTAAGACGGGAATGGGAACTTTATGTAACATGTGCAATTGTACACTCTTTTCCCTCGCAAATAGGGCTTTTATAAGATGTGTCTGCACTGCTACAAGATAGGGTGTGTATCATACAGTTCGCATAAGATTCCTCCGAGGTCCAAGCAAAATATTGTTTTTAAATAAAGCGTATTTGAAGGTTAGGGGTCGACCATTAATCACGTGGTGAGGTGTAAGACTAACCCCCCCCCACCCAAAATCACGTGTATTTTTTAGTACCTAGACCTACAAAGAATCTTAATTTTTTTAGAATATTATTTTTAAATACGGGTTTAGAGTATTTATAATCTTATTTTATTCTGAAATTAAGGACCATGACACAAATGTCTAGACAGAAAGGTTGCAGGTTGTTATTGACTGGCATAAAAATAATGTTAAAGGAATGGTGTAATCATGTGAAAAACATATATTGTACTAGTACATGAACATAATTTAATGTACATTGTCCTCGGACCACGGATTAGCAAGCCTTTCTTCTACACTAACAACTTTTTTTAGAAATCGCATTGCGCGCTTGACGAAAAAATAAATACACGTGATATCTTACTACACCCCCCTCCCCCTTTGTGATATTTCGTGATTTTTGCCAAACCCCCGCCTTTCGAGCCTCACGTGATTAATGGACGGCCCCTTATTTGATTATTGTAAATATCAAATATTTGAAAGTTCAATTTCAATGATGTTATAAAAAACGCTTTCATAAAAAAAAAATACATTTCATATTTTAACGTTTTTTATTTTCAGATATTGTCATATTTTATCAAGCATTAATATTACATAATATTAAGTGTGTACATACTTGTAGCTGTTATATTTTTACATAAATTGCATAAATAACTGGTTTAAATGCCTGTTGCTTTATCGATACTAGTGAAAGTTATTGACAAATAATGTAATTAAGAATGATAACTTTTTTATATCTGTTAAGTAAGACTTTCAATTAATTTGATGGTTCGTTTAAAACTTGATATCTTGGTTAATTTACTTTTTTTCTTTAAAAAGGTTTTATTTAAATTCAGAAACAGATACAACCAATTTTTTCAGGATTGTGTTAAATTATTTAACAGTCTTTGAAAGCTTACAAGTGCCTAAACTGAAATCTAAATTGACTTTCAAATCATTCCACAGTTACTTAGACACGAAAAATATAGTACTTAACTACTTAGGTAAGTAATAGGTATTTCAGATTTTGATCTTTAAGTGACTTATCACAAAATAGGCACCAAAATTATCTCCTAAAGAAAAAGACAACTAATGACCACATTTCTTTATGTAATTTCAATGAAACATCATTACTAAACGGCTAAAAAGTACGTACATTTTAAGTCTAGCAAAAAAATATAGGAACCAGAAAATCCATTAGTTAGGGTCGTTGACCCCCGTTAGTCTTGTACTCATGTGATATGTTGAACTGACTGACAGCTTTCTGAGAAGATGCATGGAATTACCGACGTTTTTTGTTAGTGTATGGTCATAGGGTGATATTAAGATAGTGTTATGGGATTTTATATGACTTACAGGAGAATCTTAAGTTTCTTGTTTCTGTATTTGAATCTTTGCTGGCTTCTGTATTTGAATCTTGAAGTTTAATTAAGTATAACATGGTTATCTTGAGAGAATTTTTGGCATAGCCGACACCAGGGTTGCCACGCCACATAAATACAGATTTTAGTACCTATTTTTTGGACATATATGGATAATTCTTTAATTAATAAGAACGTTGAACCAACTTATCTAGTTTCTGTAGAAAATATCATTCAGTTGCCACCAATCCATCATTTAAATTCATGGTTTAAGTACTGTCTGTTAATTGGCTGTTGTCAATATCTTTCAATTAACATCTCCGAGTTTGTTTCAGTAAATGCCAATCAGAAGTAACTCAAGAACTAGCATTACTTTACAACGCAGCCACAATATGTAAATAAAAACCACAAATATTGTGGAACGAGACAAGACAAGTCCTCTACATAGATTGGGCCCTCAGGCTAACTAAATACCTATGTCTGGTTGGTTTATACAGCAAGTGTAGGGTTACCAATCTGAATGTGAAGTCCTGATTTTTCAAACATTTTCAAAGAACAACCGGCCTTTTCACATTTAGTTCTAATTTCGCGACTGCTAAGTATGAGGTCCTGGGTTCGATTCCCGGGTCGCATAAATTTTTATTGGGTTTTTTCATCAGGAATGTCTCAGTAGCAGCCACGGAGTCTGGATTTGCGCCCGGTTCATAGCAATAGGCTCGCCCCTTATTACGTGGGACTTAAACATAACTGGCGAAATGTGGGTGCACTATAAGGTACACCTCTGCCTAACCCTTCGCGGATTACAGGTATGTTCTAGTTTAATTTTTTAACAAAAAATAAAACTTTTGTCTGTAAAAGCCAAACGGGGGCTAAAAGTCGAACATGTCCGGACAAATACGGCCGGATGGAAACCTTAAGTGCGTGGAAATTGTGGTTTTGTAAGAAGTAGCGTGGTCCGTGTAACATGGGAGATGTAGAAAAATATTAAAAATAAGATAACAGCTAGTTTGTTCTTATAATAATTATAGATATTTTGTGTTTTTTTAAACTAGCTTTCGTCAAGTAAAATTAACACGTCATCAGTTTAAATCAAAATGAGCCTAGAGCGGTTTCCTTTGACAAGTAGCAATCTCAGGGTAATTTTCTCGAAAGCTTGTTTGTGAGCTTAGTAGCCGTTTGTGCTGCTTGAGCTTCTTTTAATCACCTAAACTAATAAAGACATAGGTACTGTTTTTCCTACATAATTAAATTCTCAAAGATATATCTTAGATATCAGCTTAAGACTAGCTTATCAGTTTGTTAACAAAAGACACAAGAACATAGTAGAATATTCTCAATATCGCTAAAATCCGTACTTTCCGTCAAACGCTTCGATTGACTGCGCCTGCGCACAGCGGGACCTACATTCTGTCGCCGCCACGCTCCGCGGCGCGCGCGCACGACAACTCAACGAAAGTGAAACAAAACCGCACTCTTTCTTCACAGAACCGAATACTTACACATTTTGGTGCCTATTATCTGGTCAACACAATATTTGTTTCCTTAGTTTTTTTTATTGCTATTGGGTAACTCTATGGTCCTGACTATGAAAAAAATACTGAGAGATTGGTAACAGCTTTACTTTTTGAAATACACCATTTTACTATTTAGGCTAAAAAATACAAGAAAATTATACACATAACACTATCGAATGATCTTTTATAAGATTTTCTTGAATGAACAACGTTAGGTAGGTCTCGTTGTAAACTCCAGCAATAGTCTGCCATCATATGCGAGTCCCACCTTCCCTGATAACGCTCTTCCATTGTCTGAATATCCTGGTGACATCTTTCACCCTGCTCCTCACTAAAATCACCCAGATTTTCTGGAAATCGCTCTAAATGCGAGTGCAAAAATGGAGTTTAATGCTCATATTGCACCCTAGCTCTTTCAAGTTCGATAGCATGCACTCAACAAGCTCGACATAGTCGTCAGATTTCTTGATACCCGAGAGGAGGTTTGGAACATCAGATGATTTAGATGTGCTGGGTTGTACCTCACGTGACTTTAATTGAGGTCGTTGAGCAGAAGACAAGTTAGGATATAACAACTTACTTCGATTTCCAGGGTTAATTCCGTTTATTTTTACAACACAGAAGTAGCAGTCGTCATGGTGGTTTCGAGGTTCTTTCCAAATCATGGGTGTTAAGAACTTTACTGCATCCCTTTTTCCACTGGACCATAACCGTAGACATACAACACATTTCTGACACACAATATGAGGAACCCATGACTTGTCTTGATTAGATAATTTTATTTTAAAATATTGTTGATAAGCAGTTTTTACAAAGTCCGATACAGGTTTTCGATATTTTTCAAATATATATTCGCCACAAATATAACAAAAACAATCTGGAATGGGCACACAACATCTTCTTGACGAAGCCATATCGAAATAAACGACAAAAAATATTTTTGTGTCCAACAAAAAAACGAAAACCTAAATAAAAATAGTAAATGACGGTAGTTAGCTATAACTGAAAAACAAAAGCTGTTAGAGAAAAATTGTTGACATATTAAAAAAATACGTGTCAAATTGAGATAGAAACAAAAAAAAAATCCCAGGAAACAAACTTTTTTTTTTCTTTTGTAGAATTGTGTTATAGAAGAAAAAAAAAGAGTTTTTAAATTGCCGAGTCGACCACTTTTCACCTTTTATGCCCTGAGGTTGAAAAGTGGTCGACCCGCAGTGAACTCGTAGTAGTACGTTAACCAGTAACTGCGTTGTGGACAGATTAGCAGCAGCAACATGAAAAATGCTGCCAGTTCCAGTAGTACTGGAAGCCGACCTAAATACAGTAAGGAATAGGCTAGACAGATGACGTACTTGAGGATAGAACACTACTAAATTCGAAACAGACTAACGACCGGTAACGGTAACGGTCTTATTTAAGAAAATCGATTCCACCTTCGGGGTGCAAAATACCTTAAAATTGGAACCACAAATAACTTTAATATTTTACTCGACAGTTCCCTATTACAAGAACTAGCATTTACGACACATTAAAGAATTGTTTTGAAGCGTAAATTTTCATTTATTTCCTGAGTATGGTCATTTTACAAGCGATAAATTAAACTTAACGTTATCGGAACTATTAAAGTTACTACTTTGTTTTGATTTGATTCAGTACTAAACGAATGAGTTGGTGCTTTTGGTTTATGTTAACCATTTTTAAGGAGGTTGAGTCTCGTTGTTGGCAGAATAAGAGACTCCCTATGCGAAGTATAAAAAAAAAAAAATTATTTAAACGCAAATACCTATTCCGTTCGAAAATTAAAAGGTGTTGCATCGGTGACCATAACTTAGACGTCTTTGTTTTTTCAGATAGAGGTGGCAAATAGTGCCTATGCTAATTTTAATCGATAGATATTGCATCAAGACAATAACACAATAAATTATCAAGCACTAATGTAATTTTACAAAATTTCGAAACACAGGGAGTCCTCGTACATTCAACATCAATACCAACCGACAGCAAATAATAAAACAACATTAATTTATGATGTTAACATTTAACTTATATCAGCAATCACGTTTACAAATTATAGTGAGTTTACTAAATATGGAAACAGCAATTTGTTATTAGAAACCGCTATTTTGTAAATGACTGTCTATAATATCTAATATTTGCTTAAAAAGGTGAGTTAGTATGAATGGCTGGGGGCTACGGCAGACATATTGCGTCGAAGTAATGTGTAGTGGCAATTTGCTGCCTCGTCTCAGAATCTTGTTGACCCTTCTCGTGGTTGTTCTAATTGACATTTACTACATATTTAACTAGGTACTTGAAATTTACTACGTAGTAAGTAGCGTTATTTGAATGCCTTGTAAGACCACCGTCCAACAGCCATGGAAAAACCTTTGTTTCTTGAAATCTGATCAATAATTTTGACCTAGGGACACCTATTGGGAAAACCATAAAACTATCTACATTTCAACTAGAAAAAATATAGCAGTCTTGTAAAAGAATGTATAAAATATACACCCGTACTTTGAACACTGCTAATTTCTTCACTACGATAACAATCCCATACATTCCACATTACTTTCCCAGACATGAAAATGTAAAGCAATTAATATAAATTACAAAGATACACAGCAATGTGGTGCAGATATAGAAAATACGATGAAAACACCAACATTATAGCACGATGGAGTTTCTAAATAGCATTATCACAATCTGTAATTAGAGGGCGCGCTTGACCGCCGTTAGATCAGTAATTAGGATCGCGAGCGCACGCACCGGGCTGCGTAGGCGCACCACACATAAATATGGGCGGGGATTGCGACCATAGAGATACAGGCAGAGTGTCCACTTTTGTGTGATCAGAAAACAATGATTGGATGAGACGACAAGCAAATTATAAAGAGTACGCTGCGTTTTTCTTTTCTGTCTTAGTCTTTAGCGAGGGTTCTAGACAAAGCAAAGGTCTATGAAAAAATACATAGTGGATTAATCACCTGCCTTTTGTAGAACAGGATATATTTTTTGGAGAAATTATGTAGGCAGAGCAAGAACGCTGAAAGTCCTGCAGCATAATGGTTAACAAAACTAAAAATGAAGCGTCTGCAAACATCGGGAAGTGAATTCCACGGTACTTTAGCTATGTAAGAGAATATGCCTAACTGTATGGTCTGCGACTTTTCAGTTTGTTCAGTTTAAACTCATCCAGTAAAAGCGATCCTTCTGAACTTACACTGTAGTGTACCGGCCTTGCTCCTAGGTCGCATTTAGTATTGTTTATACATATTTGTTCCAAGCTATGATATATTCATATTGTGATTGCAATTGTTTGTGCAGTGGGCTGGATTTATAGACGTGTTAATTACTTTTGGATATTAGATATTAGTATTTATTTATCTTGACACATAAATATGTAATGTAATGATTGGTGCTTGGGTTTTGATGCCAAGGATTTGGCGTCAGTTCAGTTATGAGGACGAACAAATTCGATATTATTACGTACGTATGTCGTTAATAAAAATTTATTGCAATGTCATAAGATGGCCCGAATTCGCCAGACATTCTGCGAATATTAATTTTATGGGGCGTATCTGATCTTGTTTAACGATAGTATGTTATGTGTAATTGACGCTTGTCGACGCTGTCTTTGATAGACTTCAGTTTACGGATCTGAGAGCATACAAAGTGGCATTCTATCAGCATAATGATGATGGGAAGACAAGACAATATTGAAATATGGTACCGAAAAGACCAAAGGCGTATCAATCACAAAGGCATTGTAGACCTACGAAACGATTCGATAAGGATAAACATTGAATGGAATTTAGCCAAGTTCTCTATATATCTACTTGAAAAATTACCGAAGTTTATCTAAAGGTGGTGAATTTAATATGCAATTAGCTGACAAGAAAACTTTATCAGATTTCGTTAAAAGCAAACAGGAAATCTTCATTAGATTTCCTCTTATTACCGACTATATCTACCAGCCAACAAATTGAATCCTCTGCATCATTGTCACACAAAGTTGGCCAGCAACTTTGTCATGACTGGTCAGACCAGGGCTTAGTCAGCCCACCTAGTACTCAAGCCTATCAAGTAGGTGAAGTACGCAGCGACATCAATTTACTAAGTAACATATTCACGCCTGTCGGTTGGGCCTGCTGTCTAAGCTAGGCTGGGCTTCCGATGGGATATTTATCGTAACGGTGCTAAATTTAATTGGCACTAAGCCCCCGTTCAACGTGGGGTGTGAATCATAGTCTTTAATGGGTGGTGTAAGGGATGGGCGACAGCGTGGAGTCAAACTTGAGAAACGAGGATGAGGACGAAAACCTGGTAGGAGAATTAAAGATTGTTATTTGGGATAAGCAATGATGCTGACCAGCTCCAATGTAGCTCATGAAAGCCAAGAAAATAAGTCACCAGATACAGTGAAGAGGACTTATTTAGTACTGCCCGCGACTTCACTCTCGTGAAGTTCACTAACTATCCCACGGGATAAAAAGTAACCCATGTGTAAATCCAGGTTATAAACTATCTGTGTGCCAAATTTCATCCAAATCCGGTCAGTAGTTTTTGCGTGAAAGATTAACAAACATCCAGACATCCATACATCCTCACAAAATTTCGCATTTATAATATTAAGTAAGATCAGTTATAAAGCGGCCATGGTAGCATGACAAAAGTTTGGAATTATGAGTAATGGCTAATTTGTTCAAAACGATCAAATCATTATTAGATCAAATTATTATTTAAACTTAAGAAATACGTAAAGAAAACAGTATGTGGAAACCATGATCCAGAACCCACTATTCGTAGACATTTGACATCTACCAACCCGGGTTGTGGATTACAGTCCGCTCGCTCGACCCTCTCAGGAGAAAGAGGTCTGTTTCCCAGCAGTGGGAACATTATAGTATACTCAAAACACTAAAAGGTTACACCCTTACACCATCGTTTCGATATTACAGCTTTTAATTAGGTCTAACGCATCGTCGCCGGCCATCGAGATTTATGGTCAGTCTGCGCGGGCGCACCTGCTCTCGCGCATACAACTGGTATTTAGTGGCAGATAACGGCAGGGCCACAATGGATGGATGGTATGTGTGGCCAGTAATGGTGGACATTCGTTGGGCATTTGTTTTGGTGTCTCAGTGGTGGATTGTAGCGTTACTTATCGTTTGTTTATGGGCATGGGGTTCCGTGATAGTAAAGTGGGTTGTGACGATTGGAAAGCCAGTTGCCACTATGGTTAAGTTCAATTTTAACATTAAGAAACTCTAGTCATAATCTGAGGCTTCCGCCAAATTGTGTCATTTTAATTTAGGCTTTAGTTCATGATTTATGAATACTTAGGAGTACAGCTGCCAACATGATGATGAATTCTTACCTTTGGTGTCGATGGGGGTTGGTGCGGCGAGACTGGGGATCTCGGACTGTGGCGGCTGCACCCTGGGGCCGGGCCAGGTGGTCGTGCCTCCGGAGCAGTACCGGGGTCTGGTTGCCTGGCATCCGTCCGCTACGTCACGGAGAGTGGACGCGTCCGCTGAGTATTCTGGAATGATGAGAGACGGGTGAGGTCTAGTGTTAAAGAAAGGATAAGGAGTGTCTATTGCACCACAAAGTGTGGTGTTACTGGTGGTAAGTTAATAGAAAAATGGACCTGCCGCATCCCCAACCGGGGTCTCGGTCTGACACATGCCTAACTGTTGGTTTTCTGAAATCTTAAATAATGTGTTTCTACCAACATGCAGATTTGAAAAGGATGCTGAAATTGTATCGAAATTGTGTGACTGTTTGTAAGACAGACTTGCGATAAGATAGTAGACACAACCAGTACTTCACGCCGTAATTCCCGAAGGGTTAGACAGAGGTGTCCCTGATAGTACACCCACATTTCGCCAGTTATGTTTTAAGTCCCATGTAATAGGGCGCGAGCCTATTGCCATCAACCGGCCTCAAATCTAGACTCCGTAGCTGAGTAATTCCTGACGGAAAAATCAAATAACACTGCCGGACCCGGGAATCGAACCCAGAACCTGATGCTGAGCAGTCGCGCCTGCGACCACTCGACCAACGAGGCAGTAAGTTTGCTGAAATACCATCGTTACTCACTTCGCGTAGTTGAAGACTGCAGCAGACTCGCAGTCTGGCCTCCAGGAAAGGTGGCATTCCTCTTATGTCGACCCTGTAGACAAGATAACATTTAATTAGAAAACGATTTATGAAAAAAATCAAACCCGTAAGACGAAATTAGAATCGTTTGCAATATTATATCAAACAAATGTTAAATTTCTGCTGTCGTTTTTAGTTCAACTTTGTTAATAAAAGTCTACACGTCAGACTAAACTCAAAACACCTCCAATTCAGTACCTACACTTCCCTCATGCCCTCATTCTCAATAGGTAAACCCTGCCCATTCCAAGTCCTCAATTACCGACTTCCTCGAAACATCGACCAATTAGCAAAAGATTTCTAATCGCCAACATCTCTATTGGAGTGCGGCGCAGTTTCCCTGACCCCACCCATCCTTGGGCAGCCATGCCGATGTGAAACCGTTCCGATAGGTAACGTTTAATTGTTCGAAAGCACATGCCTAACAAACTGGTTGAAACGCGAAACGGACTGGTAGAACGCAAATTGTAGCAAGCGGCGTTGTGTCCAGTTGTGTTTGAGATGTGGGTCATGTTGTGGAGGAAATAAACATGAAAGTACAGAAAAGAAATGAAAATAAATATTTCTGGGGATCTAAAATTTTCGAAATCAAAAGGGTACCTCTAGGTATTAAAGTATTCTACTATTTGCATCAACCTATTGACCTCTATTGACTATGTTTTTGATTCCATCTGGAACTATCATTTTTTTATTTCATCTAGAACTATCATCAACACAAAAAACGGGATATTTACCATGTTTACTACATATTTGTTTTGAGATCCCGATATTTCGGCGCTGTTCACCATAAACACGGGTATTCCATAATCAAAAATTTAAATTGCAAAGAATTGAAAAAACAAAATAATAATAACAAACAAATATCGGGAACTCAACACAAATAGTAAACATGGTAAATATCCCGTTGCCCCGACCATATTCGTTTCAAAACTTATGTCGTCTGGAAGTTTGAATCCGAAGAAATAAGTATGAATACCGGTAATTTGCTGATTTTACCACTTTTTGAATGGAGTGAATTTATAGCCCACGTGAATCATTATTATTTATTCGTTTCTCACGATTTTGGTATCTTCCATAAAAAGAGACAGACATTGTTAACATCCAAAATTATTTAGGAATAAACATTTTACGTCAAAACGAAAAAGCACCAAAGCAAAACCTAATCGTAAAATCGAGAAGACCAAATGCTTTCCATAGAGGATTCAAGGTTTTTTTTTTTAGTTTTGATCAGTCTTAGAATTGGTCTATCAAATAAAGAAGTGCGAACAAGTGAAGGAATACTAACAAAATTGAAATTAAGTCTTATTTATTCATATAAGTTTTATATTTACTTTATATAATTATTATGTTAGTCTATACGGTATATATCTACGGGCCATTGTAGCCTGAAATAATCGATGTTATATTAAAAATAATAAACTTAAATACATTTTAAATAAATAAAGGAAATATGTTTTCTATACATAGCCTAAACTAAATTAATTCTTAATCATAATATTCCCAACAATTGGCATCAACTACAATATAAAAACAATATCTCCAACGAGATTTATCAGAGCCAACGCTTAAGGCGCAGCTCCGCAGCCTTCACTAGTTAATCGGCCACAATGGATTAATTGGCAAATTACTAAGAAACTGGTCGTCGCGCAGTTCTAATGGATTTATCACTATTCACAATTGAGCACGATGGACAATTGAACAGACGCGAAAGTGAAATTTTGTTACTATTGTCGTTGGAGAGGACTATTATTTATTCTGTGCTGTTGTGAATTTTCGTCGATTTTGAATCTACAGTGCTAGCTCATTGTGGATGTCAAGCTATTACGAAATTTAAATAATTTAAATTACATTTTTGAACATTGACGATGGTTAGGGTGTTCCGTTTAGTGAAAATTCGCATCCAGTGCAGTTCCAGTGAATCGAAACCACAAGAAGCCTAAAAGTCTTCTCTTATAACCGTAGCCATTATGATAAGAATATTAATCCACCAATTCTTATTAATCAAATCAAATCATTTATTACCCACATAATACAATCCAATTTGTTAATAAAATAATACATACACATCTTAAACACTAGTGTTAGTACATAATTATATTCGGAAAATATAATTAATATCTCAAGGAATAGTTTTTAGGTGTCCAATTACCCGCATCGCTGTTCTGATTCAAGAATCACTTATTAAATGTCGGCATTACTCAAAGAAATACAATTCGGCAATTTTCTTTGTAATTAAAATCATCTGTCAAGCTTTAACATGCATTTCACTCTACATACGGTCAGCAAAAAACTTCAACCCATAATAAGCTAGACTGAGTCTGGTCAGCAAAAAAAGTCTTAGCATCTAAAATAATTTATGAATATAAAAAAACCTATGAATCATCTCAATAGCGAAATGTAAAATTAATTGTTTGGAATATAAAACAATAATAAAATTGTGCGCCGGCGCCGCCGGCCCGTTAGCGCGTCGATCGCGATTAAGGTTAGTTGCACACTCGCGACTAGAAGGACCTATCGTTGAACAGGGGTCGTGGCGAAAAACGGAACTAACCGCCATCTTTTTAGGGTTCCGTACCCAAAGGGTAAAACGGGACCCTTTTACTAAGACTTCGCTGTCTGTCTGTCTGTCTGTCTCCAGGCTGTATCTCATAAACCGTGATAGCTAGAAAGCTGAAATTTTCACAAATGATGTATTACTATTGCCGCTATAACAACAAATACTAAAAATTGAAAAAAAAATATTAATGGGGGCTCCCATACAACAGATATGATTTTTTTTGCCGTTTTATAGATAATGGTACGGAACCCTTCGTGCGCGAGTCCGACTCGCACTTGGCCGGTTTTTTTCATTACAGTTTCACAAAACAATATCACTAAATTTTAATACTACACGCCCCCTTTCTGTCGTTTCAAATCATCAAGTGGTTGAAATTTTATTATAATCATCATCTAGCCTTTTCCCAACTATGTTGGGGTCGGCTTCCAGTCTAACCGGATGCAGCTGTATACCAGTATTTTACATGGAGCGACTGCCAATCTGACCTTCACAACCCAGTTAGTACTGGGTAATACGCACCCATTGGTAAGACTGGTTGTCAGACTTTCAGGCCACAGACTACCTACTAAGGGCTGTCAAAGATCTACAATTGACAGCCGGGACCAACGGCGTAACGTGCTTTCCGAAGTACGGAGGAAACTCGGTATGTAATGGGTGGTCAGGGTCACCCATTAAAAATGGTTTACCTACAATGCTACAAGATTGTAGATGCAGAGTATTAAATTGGTGGTTTTCCATGACATCTTAAAGCATTATTGTTTTTAATCTTATTCCAGAGTGGGAAAGAGATGGCGCTAGACGTTCTCTATACCTCCGTCTCTTTGCTACACTGGACTGACATTAAAGCAATTCTGTTTTAAGACGCCATGGTAACCCCAAGGAATTTGAAATCGCTTGCTTCCTGAGTTTAATTTAGTTATTCGTCTGAGCCTGACTACTTTTAGCCAGGATATTAGGTATGAAACAACAACTTGAAAACGCAACAAATTCGCATCTTTGTCGCAGACCTATCGGGGCATTGACCTAGCCAGATTTTATGAGCAGTCGTGATAACGAGACGTGGGAGCGGATATCTGCAGCACTGTTCATCTTATCGTAATATGTAACAGATTGTAGTGTTAACTAACTCCTCATTAATTAAGGAAGTAATTCATCTTGTTGGTTTAAAGTTTCATAAGGATGCATTTGAATTTAGTCGCATGATAAGAATTAAGTAATTAACCTGAAAAACACTGAACTTCTAATACAGTACGGGCCGGTTTCATCGTATTTGATGGATGTTTGTTACCCTTTGATGAAACGTAGAAAGTAATATGGGTAGTTTACATGTCTGAACACATAGGCTACAATGATATTGTGTAAGAAAATTGAATTTACTCGGGCGAAGCCGCTAACGGAGGCTAGTAGTGTATAAACCTCGGAATTAGATACTGACTCTGTATATTTTTGTGTTAAGAAAGTTTGCAAAAGTATTAGAAGTCCAGGGTTTTCTTTTCTTACTCTTTCAGGTTAAATTACGATGTAAAGTATTTTTAATACCTTATTTTTATTATAAATTGTATTCAAAAAGGTTTCTTTTTAAAGGTTTCATCCGTATTTCCTTAAAAAAAAATATCTGTCACCAAAGATTTCGCGTCTCAGTATTATTTTGACAGGTATCAGTCTGACAGTATTGTCAGTTTCAACCTAAATATGAACAGTTTATATTTCCGATAGATTTATTTTTTATAAGTTTTGTACATTTTCCTAGACCGAATTCAATCAGTCTAAATAAATATGGAAGACTCGGACAGCGATGTGGCGATGCCAGTCTACAAACTGTTCTCCGTCCATTCCCTGGAGAGTTCCGTGGATCCGCCGATGGAGGAGTGGTCTTCATTAGAAATATTAGCGGAAGAAGAAAACAAGAAGAAAGTTTTATATCGAGAAGGGCTGTATGACCCTGGAGACGGAGAACTATGCGCAAAATATATAACTATGTCAGCCAGTTCAATGTTCAAACACCCTTACTACAATTACCCTGCGATCGTAGACCCTGGGATAAAGGAGGCGTTGTTAAAACCTCCAGACGTTAACATATACCCGAACGACGGACAGGCCTTGTACCTAGCTACCTGCAAGAAAATGAATCAGGTCGTAGTCAAAAGTTTCTACAGAGGGCTACTTGAAAGCCACATAGATCTACGGTACTACTGCATCGATCCGAAAGGATTCCGGGCGATGGCCAAAGCTTTGCAGTACAATACGATCGTCCAATCTTTGAATCTAACCGACAATTTTTTAAACGATGATGCTTGCTTTCATACGGGGGATATGCTTCTAACGAACAACACAATTACCGAATTAAACCTGCGTGGTTGTAGAATCGGCCCTCAAGGTGCCAGACTACTGTTCTGTAACCTGCCGCAGAACAAAACACTCAAGGTTCTTGATTTGAGCTATAATAAGTTGGGCGATCAAGGAATGGAGTATTTAGCAAGGGCTATAGTTTTTGGACTTAATGTGAACGTTCTTAATTTAAGCTACAATAACATAACAGGTAAAGGAGCCGAGCTCCTAGTAGAACCATTCGAAACTCACAACAAGTTTACCCACTTAGACCTTTCGTGGAACAAGTTATTTACTGCAGGAGGTTCCGCGTTTCTCAAGAAATTAGCAGAAAGCACTTGTCTTCAAGTCTTGGATTTGTCATGGAATTCCTTGGGTGGTCACAATAGCCGGCCCTTAAAAAACATTTTATTGTGTCCGCTCTTGAATAAGCTAAATATTAGCAATAACAAGCTAGAGGGAGAAGATGTAACGCATTTCATGGGTGGTATACTGAACGCTAAAAAACTGGAAACGTTGGATTTGTCATTCAATCCTATGAGCCCTAGTGACGCATTTAAAGTTTTGAGTAAAGTAGCGCTGGTGGCAGCGAAAGTGAAAACTGTCTTGATGGACAACGTGAACGTTAATGGTGCTTTTATATCTTTGCTCAAAGAAACAAAAATGAAGAAAGATATAGTTGTAACGTACGGTAACGTTGTAGATATTTTTAAAGCTCCATTGCCAGACTACAGGGAAATAGTACTTAACAGAATCGAGTATGTTACTTCATGTTCGAAAAGGAACAGGGTTGATATTGCATTGATTGCGCTGAAACTACAAAAAGAAAATCGCACAAATGTGATTAGCAAAGATTTATCACAGATTTTGGATGTAGGTGGAGCGGTTCTAGATGAAGATCTTGTGGAAGAGTTGTGCAATGCTTTCCCCATACCGTCATCAAATCCTAAAATCAAAATTCTAGATGTTAATGCATTAGTGGAATATGTGAAACGGAAATGGCCAGACAGGAAGTTACCCCCCACTCCTCCTCCTGAACCAGAACCAGAACCGGAACCTGAACCAGAACCACCCAAAGAGAAAAAGGAGAAAAAGGGGAAGAAAGGGAAAAAGTGAATAATTGGATTTACCCGTCTCTATTTTTAATTTTTTAGCTTTATATAATTTTGTAGTATTTTATTTTTTATTTAGTTTTTTATGTTTGCTACAATTGCTACTAACCATTATAGTTTACTTATTTAATTATCTTTTTTTTTCGGCTCAAGTCGATTTCAATTCGAGAAGTAGCTAATCCATAGCTTGCTTATTTCTTTAAATCTTGCAAATGCGAAAAGAACAACACCAAGCAGCAGCTCCGACAGCTTTTAAAATCTAGCCTGAGATCTACATGTAGATACTTTTTTAAAGCCTCAAAATTGATGCGGTTACCAGGTTACCACTAAGACTCACTGTTAACATACACATGGCTTAGCAAACACTCTGTATGCACTTAGTTTGATCTCCGATTATTATCCATGTTAATCCAACCGAATCATGGCATCGTATTTATAATAAGAGGCGCCGCGAGTTCGTTGACCCCTAATTTTGATACTCCTCATTGTTATAGGTACGTATATTATGTATTAAATTGGCTATGCTATTATAGTTCGAAGGACTGGGAGTTTGGGTTGGTTTATTCTTTAACTAATTCTCTTATTAATGTACATGCTAAATAACATAATCGTGTGGTGTTGCTTTTATATTAATGATTCAAACATCAAAGATAACTACAAGCCTGTAATCCCCACAGAGTAACGTAGAGGTGTAGGTACCTAATTGGACACCCACATTTCGCCAGTTATGTTTTAAGTCCCATGTACTATTGGGTGGTCCGTGGCTGCTACAGAGAAATTCCTGATGGAAAACTCAAGCTCAGCAGTCGCCCTTGCGACCAATGAGGCAGTCCGGTGGGAGGTAAACATATGTAGCTTCAGCCAATCAAATGAAAATACATGGGCAGATAAAAAGGCCGATAAATGGTCATTAAAATCATTTGTCATTTTTTTTTTTGATTATTTAAAAAAAAAACAGCTTAGGCATCCTAAAAATGACAGTTATTTGATTGCCCCAAAATTTTTAGCTTTTTAACAATTAAGGTACAAGTCCATTTAATTGACCCAATAAATACCATCACGAATATTTTCTAATTTAACAACCCAACCAACGACTTTACGACCAAAATCATTTAGCCTCATACACCGGTATGAGGTAACAAATTAATGCTAACACGGTGTGTATCGAATGGTTCTGATAACCCCCTATTGTGGAAACTTGAAGGTTGGAGCTGGTAGTTAGAGCAGACATTAATTATAGCATGTTATACTTTATATCAATGATCGATTTGTTACGCATCAGATTTGTATAGTTTGTTCCCACTGATCTATACTAATTTTTGCCCACGGCTTCGCCCCCTTGGAGGTCGAAACTTATTACACGGGAACGTACTATGTACGTTTTTTTCACGGGTGCCCACTGAAAACCAGCGCTGTGCTGTGGCCCCCCCATAGCACAGCATCATGCTGAGTGGTAACCGGCTTGTCGCAGTCACGACGTGCAAGCTTTTAACTTTTTTTTTCCGTCCTGTTGTATTTATGAATATTTGATATGCGTTTTATGTTTAGTGTTTTTTAGGTTCGTACCTCAAAAGGAACGGAACTCCTTATCACTCGCGTGTCTGTCTGTCCGTCTGTCACAGCCAATTTACTCCGAAACTACTGGACCGATTGAGTTGAAATTTGGTACATAGAAGTCGGTGACCCAAAGACGGACGTGTAACGTAAATGAATGAATTTTAAATATGGGGGCCACTTTTGAGAAAATGAAAAAAAAAAATTTTGTAAACTATATTGTGTTACATAACAAATGAAAGGGCTCATTGTGGTGTGTGTGTGGTTTTTTAAATTATTTTAAGATAAATGGTTTTGAAGTTATATAAGAAAATAGGCTAAAATTTACCATTTAAGGATTGGAGTTAAGGGGGGCTTAACTCCGAATCTACAGGGCCGAAAATTTTGATAAGAAATACCAGATTTAATTTTTAAGATTAAATAAATAAAGAAACAACAAAACAGAGGTCTATAATTGCTAATACGCAACGATCAATGCCCGGAAAATATTTTATTATTCTCGTTATCTGATAGTAATAACGCCATAGCAGTCTAACTGGCCAATTACTTGACTTTTCCTATCGTCCATCTATGGTCACCTTACTAGTATGTGTATCTTCCGTGTGTTGATAAAAATACCGCGATAATTGATAACTGGTTGCTTCTAGAAGAGTTATGAAAGTTGCCCATTGAATTTCATGGCAATTCAATTGATTTTGAAGTCCTTTCTTGGAATTTATTGCTTTTATTTTGTACGAGGTGTTGAGCTTTATATGTTTGTCGATTTTATAAGAAGAAGATTTTTCGCGGACGCGTAGAACTATAAATAAACCCTGGACATACTTACATGGAGGTGACTCGAAAAGAAAACGGAGGCCCCTTTAAAAATTTGGGCCATTGTAAATGGGCCACACTGTACATCTTTAACTGTTAGCGCCAAAAAAAACCTATAAGCCTTGATGATAATAAAATAGGACAGTAAAAAAACACTAAACTGCAAATTATTGAAATCAAAGAAATTAAGTAATTATTTCTGTAAAAACCATTTCGATGTTTTAAAAATAAATGTTAATGTTACTTTTTCATACCAAAATAATTGTCATTAAATTCCTAGAAAATACTTTAATCGTCCTAGAAAATTGTTGATAATAAATCCTGAACCGAACATAAACAGCAGTTTTTAATAACAAACATTTTACGCCAATTTAACAACTCAAAGTTAATAACTTAATATCCTTAAAAGGACATTTATTATCTCGGCATTTATGTAGAAAATGGTTAAAAAGAAAATACTATGGTAATAATCTAAGTTCCTACAAATTGCTTGTTGATCGGAGTCTGAACGCATTAACACGACTAAACAAATCATAAAAGGCGACCCATTTCCAGAATTAGAACAAGTTTCTCCCGAAGCGCACAATCAACAGGCAATGGCAATGAGTCACAAGCCTGCGCCTGCGCACGTAACGTGATCCTGCGCTAATTACCTCGCCCCATTTGACGGAAACTGGGCCAATCGCGCAGCTGCAGCCGACCGACTTCAAAGGAATCGATCGCACGATTACGACCAATTGAAAAATTGGACGAAGCATTTGCGCCTTTTTAAAAAGTAGAACGCTATGACGTCATCAGTTTTCTGGAGTTTTCGACGAATTGCTGCTCAGTGTCACGGTGTGGTGTAATTTCAAGGCACAAACAAACGAAATGGGTCTGATTCTCATGGTGTTTCGCAAAATTGCAACATTAAAACCTTTCATTATTTCCTTATAGTGACTCATGGTGTGCCTGGAATTTAACTGTCAAAATGCCCCGTTACACGAACGTCTGAATTGATTAATTTTCATGTTGAGCTGGATGGGAAAAAACATAATTATGGCTCGCCTATTATCGGGCACACGTTAGAGAGGAATGGGAGAGAATTAACTAAGGGAAATGAGTGTGTAGTGCGAGATATCGGAGTTAACATCCTGCCATTAATTTTGCATAGTTGTTATCTTTTAAATAAACATGTGTCTATTTTATTATAAGGTTTCTGGGGAATATGCTTACGCCTTGTGGATAGACGAAGATAAGTCTCAATAGCTAATGATATCTAATAGGCTCTGGAAATTCAGATATCTGTAATTAACTATAGATAGATCCCAAAATAGGATCCTTAAGCGAACTTCGAGTATTTATCACATGACAGCAAGGACTAAGATGAAGTCGAATTTATGCTTGCTCAGTAATGATTTCGATTCTATCCTGCTAATCGATTGCCTACTATAGGTACGTCGTCTCTTATAAAGAGCTTCACGATTTTAACGATTTCATTTCGATCAAGACAAACTATTTACTTATATGCAAGAGAAATAGACACGCCTACAAACGTTACATCTGTAGGTACAGATTCCACGAGTACCCAACAGCCTTGCTCGTACATCCATTATTAAATCTTATTGTACGGTATGCGGCAAAACAGGATCATTTGTATCCAAGGGCGACGAGAACCTGTCGCCAGTCGTCACGGTAGCCAGCCATTTTGTTGGTGATCAGCATACGTGACGGGGTCGGGTGTCGGTAAACAGATTTAATGTAGTTTAAAGACGCTCTCAGATGAAATTAAAGTCATAGAACAACTGATGCCATAATATCTCAGATAGGCGACATACAGCAAAACACAATGATCAAGTTTATTGTAACGATGTTGTTCGTTTTGTCTTTATCGTATTTAGTACCTTAATGTCCTTGGGAGTCGGTAATATAGCCCTAAGGGAGGAGGAATCGGGTCTCCTATTCGGATCTATGTGAATAGGGTACAAATTTTGGCAAAGCTGCGGAATTTTTTTGCGCATTTGAACGTTCTGTGTTTGTGTTGTGCGGGACTGTTCGAAAGAGATACCGCGGCCCTGGAACACAAAGGCCAAAAGAAGGAACATGGATGGGTTTTAGACTTTTAGTCAGTAAAAGTCTGACACTCCCTTCCGCTCCGCCCAGAGCGGGGGGAAAAAAAAGTGTTTCTTGTTGTGATCTGCAGTAAAATTTGATTCTTGTAATTCATAGAAGAATTAGCGTCACAACAAAAATCATTCAAAAGCACAATGAAAAAAGTTACCACAGTGATTTAAAAAGCTCATGTACCTACTAAGGAAATACCAGTCCTGAATCGATTCCAATGGAAATTAAAATAACGACCCGCACTTTATAATTTGTGCCGTATTAAATCGACCACAGGGCCTGTGCCAACATCTTATTATAGGAAACGTGGGGCCTATTAACATAGTCTATAAAATTGCGTCGGCTCATAACTTGCCCAACAATTTGCGCAGCTTTCGCTACAGGAAGCACACGTCGTATTACACCTCGATTTGTGTTTAGAAAACATGGTTTTAGATTCCCTTCCATGTAAGGGAGGTATCACACTAGCTGAGGGTCAAAGGGACATTTTTATTGGCGACAAGGATGATACAAACGACAAAAATGTATGGGACCGACGAAAAGGTATCTTGTTTATAGTAGTTCTTGCTTAGATCTCAGAATGACTTTAAAAAATCAAGAATCTGGTTATTTAACCAGCCAATAGTTGGTGTACAAATAATTAATTGAATTGCGTTGCTTGACGTTTTTAATTGATGATGACACAAATCAATTGCAAGATATTTTTAATAATTACGTCTAATTGCAAACACTTCATAGTCGGCATTTAATACGGGCCAAGATCCTTACATCATCATGGAATTATAATGATGCAGTTTACCCAACTTCTTGTTACTGGATGTACTCTGTGTCAACCTAAATCCGAACTATAACTTCCTAACTAGTATTATAAAAATGCGAAAGTGAGTTTGTTTGTACCTTTTCACGCCTAAACCACTGAACCGATCATCCTGATATTTATGCATGTACGTTGTCAGGTGTACAGAAACGGACAATCGGACATAGGGTACCTTTCGTCCCGAAAATAAGTACTGTTCCCGAGGAAAACAACAATAACGTTCTTATGACAATAGATGGCGCCACGTGTCTTTCGAATCATGATTGAATTATATTATTATAGAAACTTCAGTAGTGTGTTAAAGAGTTTTTTTTTTCTAAATTAACTCGAGCGAAACCGCGGGCAACCAACTAGTAACATTAAAAACCAACCTACACATTCCCTGAATGGTTGATTGGCCATAGGTGTTCCTACACCGACATTTCATCAGTTCTTTTGGAGATTTGGTCGTTGGTCCTCCGCGAACCAAAGTCCCTCGTCTATGCAAGCCTTAATCCATCTTATACACACATCAAGTTTCCCTACCCTCGATAACTAGGAGGTGTGAACGGCCAGATTATTGGTCAGACTCCCGCGCAGGAAGTACGCAATTACTGGTGATTCTATGACTAGTTCGCGGTAAGTTTTGTATGGGTTTGTAAGTACATAATTGGTGATTGACCTGTGGCTGAGAAAGGGCGAACTGATTGGAAACTGCAGAGGTGGGTAGTAGATCATTTTTGAAAGTTTAGGTCATTTTATGGTTATTGTTAGAAAATGAATGTGTTGAAGTTATAAACGCTTTTTAATTGCAGGATCATACATCTTGTATGGCTTGGTTCTATAGTACCTACTTAGTCTAATTTTGATATTTTTTTGAGCTATCACTTTTAGTAACCCCCTTTCCATTTGCAGAAATAGGATCAGATAAATAAAACCAGACGTGACCAAAAATAGCCAAGATTTTGTAAGTCATGATGGTTTTATTTCCAGATTGATTTTCTAGAAATCAAATCATCAGATTTTCAAAGCTCCGAATTCACAAACAGAAATTTTAAAGATTTTATGTCGCTGCAATACTCATTAAATTATCTGATACCCAGGGTCAATAGTGACCAGCATTTGTGACTACCCACACAAATAAATAGTTAAATAAGCAGCAGATCCTTACCTTACTCCTAGGATAGACACTAAGCACGTCAGACCACCACCTGGCCTCCTCCCTGCAGGTACCCTTGACGAAGGTGACCCTCTCGGGGGCCGTGATGGCCAGGCTGAAGGCGTGCCCAGTCACGCTGTCGGCCTCGCTCACCTCCAGGACTGTTGTCATGTCGATGCTGGCTTGAGGGACTGTGTCTGGCTGTGGGCAGAAAGAGATGGATGGTTAGAAGGATGTTTGACTAGGTCTTAGAGAAACAAGGTGGTAAGAGATGGAGCATTCAAGGTAGCAGTTACCTTTATCGTGGAATTTGAAAATGAGGGGTATTGGTATTAACGGTTTCAAATTTCGGAAATTTGTCAGAAGTTGAAGTTTTTAGATGATGACCTATGTAAACCTTCGCAACGGCAGTTTTCTTCTTTAATATTATTTATTTAGGATTACCAACGAGTAACATTACACTTTATCTTAAATAAAATTACAAATATTACGAATACATGGTCCTGTAACGCACACTCAATTACAAGCTGTGTGCAATTTTCAATAATCTAAGCTATAGATTTGAAATTAAAAATGTTTTTATGTCAAGAGTCTTCTATTCCTACATTTGATTGGGTTTATTCAGTATTTTAAACAACTGTATAGGATACAGAATGAAAAATAAAGGTGAGAAAGTAGCCATTCAAATATAAATTACATCGCGATTACAACCAGAAGAAAACGATCTCCAATCAAACTAAACTCCAAAAGAGATCTCAATTCCTCTACAACCACAACTTTTTACCACGATAAGCTTTATTAATGAGATCATTAAGAAAACAGCTCCTGTGTTCGCATGAGATATAGGCAGAGAGCCAGGCTATTTCTACTAGTCGCATTACTAGGCCGGAGTCGTTGGTTACCGTCTCTTTAGCTCTGGAAACATATCTCATAGAGGGTCGGGTGATTACTCTGGCGTGTTCCACCCGTCATTACTTGGCGCTTTAGATTTTTTAATTAAGCGCTTTAGCTGCTGAGAGTGTTTAATTAGTGATCAGTTTTGATTGCAGGCGCTTGGTACGAGAAATTTTTGTGTTGATTTTTTTCCTTAGACTTAACTACTAGAAGAATCTAACAGGTGCAGTTTTTGGTTTTTACTGCGATGGAGCGCAAAGGAGGGTTGTGTTTCTTTCAGTTCTTGTATAGATATTTTGAATGTTTAAAAATTTGACGTTTCCTATTTTTTAATAACGACATCAAAACATCGAAAATACAACGTCAAAAATTGAAAAGCGACAGTTCGCAGAAGACGAAGAATCTTCTCGTTTTTAGAAAAATGGTTTAGGTTTTCGGTAAAAAAGGAATTAAATAATATCGTAAAATGTATAATTTATAACACTGTATAATAACACATTTAAGGGCAGGCCACACCGCCAGCTGGCTGGCGGACCAGCGAGCGGGCGAACGACACGTCGTTTCAACTCTTTTCATACTTTGGTTCACACCGCGAACTACCGAGCTAAGCTACGTCAGCGATACAAACGATGAGAATGAAATATCCGACGATGCTAGCGATGCTATTCGTTCACGTCGCCCGCGTCGCCCGGTGCGTAACGCAATGAAACGGAAAGTTCCTCTCGCTCTCCTGCCGACCCCCTTGCTAGCCCGTCCGTCCGTAGTTTTCGGTGTTCACACCCAACATAGTTTAGCTCGCCATTTCTTCGAGTAGTTTATATAGTTTTCCATGGCTTCGCCCGCCAGCTCGCTCGCTCGCTAGCTGGCGGTGTGGCCTGCGCTTTAAAATGACAAACACAACTATCATTAACCATCGTTAACATTCAACTGAAGAACTAGTTCAATAACGTATTTAAATCTTCCAACCTTGCACCTTATAAACTTAACCTAGAACCTGGGACTCAGTGTTTAATAGCCTAGCTCTGTAATTTAGTACTTATCAGAGCTCATGACCTAGTGCTTATCCTAGCGGTATGCTAATGCTTAGATCTGTGGTTAGCGTGCTGACTTGTGAATGATGTCGATCATAATATTAGGTTAGGGTTTTTGAGATAAGGTCGTTGGATGAAGAAAAGTGAGGACTTTTTTAACCTGGCTCTCCGTCTACATCTGAGAAAAATTGTGGTCCCGGAGAGTGGATCCCACTTAAGCAGGTCGGCAATTTTAGGTCTGCCGTACCGGGCTGAACCGGACTTCAGACTGGCTGCCAGCTGACTTTGACAGATAATTAAGAACATATCTGGCCAAATCCGGAGCCCTGAGTACGGTCCCGTCGGTTTGACCTCACGTTAATAGTGATAATAATAATTTCTTCTTCATCTTCTTCATGACTCCTCATGACTGAGGGTCGCGACACATAGTGGACGTCAGTTTATGCACCGGAGCTCTGTTTTCCGCCATCTCTGCAGGTTGATGTAATTTACCTTCAAAGAAACAGCAGACGATCAGCGCCCGCGCACTTAGGACCTAGCACCCGCCTCTTTTAAAACGGTACCAAACGACCACTTGCTGTAATATTCTGTAATATACCGGTTTATCGGTACGACGACGATATGCATACGAATCGTCGCTACTGGGCAGAAGTTTATTAATTTTGATTAGAAATTCACGATAATGGCAATGGTAAGGAATATTGATTTAAGTAGTAAAATAAAATAAGTATAGGAACTTGTGGCTAGTTAATTACAGCCGCTCGGGTCAATTTTCAGGTTAAACCGCGCTTGCCTAGGTTGGTCCGTGGATGGGTGACCACCCATTACATCCCAAATTTCCTCTGTGCCTCGGAAAGCACATTAAGCCGTTGGTCATTTGTAGATCTTTGGAAATCGTTACAGGTAGTCAGTGGCCCCAAACGCTGAAAACCAGTCTTACCAAGGGGCATCGTATTACCCAGTAGGTACTAACTGGGTTGTGGAGGTCAGATAGGCAGTAGCTTCATGTAAAATGCTGGTATTCAGCTGCATCCAGTTAGACTGGAAGCCGACCCCAACATGGTTGGGGAAAGGCTAGGTAGATGAGTAAAATAAATATCAAATAAGCTTCTCATTTTATTTCCAACACGTTATCGTCAGTTGTTGTGGTTTGATTGTGAAATAATTGCAATGTGGGTATTAATCTTTCGTTCGGAAGTAAGTACTCGTAATTGTAGAATAATTGTATTTTTAGTACTTTCCAAATTATATAACCGCAACAATTCGAATCTAAAATTGTGTCTAATCTAACTTAAGTGTTTATCTAAGCTTACGAAACTCGTATATCAAACTGGACTATATTTTGCGCTTGAGAGAGATAGAACATTCATTCAACTTCAAATAAATAATACATTACAAAACTGATTAATGTTCAGACATTGACAATAACATGGTTTAATTTGATTTATAGCATAACTTTCGCCGTCTCCGCAAACGATTTGATTTGAGAGTTCAAATGCGCGCGCGCAGCGATCTACGTTACGTCATAATCTCCGTTGCCATGGTTACGCGTTCAATTGAATAGAGATGTAACTTAAGACTGACAATACTATTGATTCGAATAGATACAATAAATTGTGATTATTATTAAACAATTTGTGTGATTTTCTCTTAAGATTATTTACGGACGATTTTAGAGAAATCAGGAAAATGTCGTGAGGAAAGTTTTGAGTACGAATAGGTAGGCTACACTATAACAATAAAGGAATACTAATAAGTTTTCAAATTTTTGGTTCTTGGTGGTTTGAGGTTTCCTCATAATATATTCTTTTACAGTTTTCAGAGCTATGGTGATGCTCCTCCCTGCCTGCGTTCGAGCTAAAGACCTCGTTCACCGTGGCTATTAATTACTACTGAGCTCAGTTATGTGCGGATAAACTTTTAAATTCGTCATCGCATTATGGCCAGAATTTAAATCTTAATAAAGCTGCGACACTCATTTAGCATTTTACTACCGGTGACATGATGGTATCAGATAAATGGCCAAGTAGCGAATGGAAGAGGCCGAAAATAAACCTAGTTTAGACATCAAAGAGTTTTATGAGTTTGTTCGCATTTCGTACCGCACGCAGGTTTAGGAGGGGTCAACGGTGACAATTATAGTTACTTAACACCTGTTTTATGTGCCAACGGTACCTAAGGTCGTGGTTATTTTATGTAAATTCGTTTTATGCAATGTTTCTGTTGTTTTGAGTAGGTATACCTACGTACCTACTTACATCACAGAGTCTAGGAGAAAGAACAAGAGAGATATACTGCCTATGTCCAAGTTATTGAAAAGCGCGCGAAAATCCGGCAAGTACCCCACAAATAAAGGGATAACAAGTGATGTTTTTGTTTTTAAAATAACCTTGCCTTTAAAAAAAATCCTAGAGAAGGCTCTATGAATTTCTCCTGTATCGTGGGTTTTGCAAACATTTAAACTCACATTCACAAACAGCCAGACCCGGAACAACTACCCGTAGACCATTGAAATATTTTGTTCCGTGCGGGGATTGAACCCGCGACACGCAGCACAGAAGCCAATCGCTCAGCCACTGCGCCAACCGTGCTGTCAACTTAGAAAACTCGTGTCAAAGTAGCTTATGTGCCTAGGCAGGTCATTTGCCCTTAGTAAGCCCTACTGTCCAGAAAATAAATGTTGATTAGTAATTGTAAAATTCCTAGTACATAGAAATCTCTCTAGTATTTACAATTGAATAGATACTCAGTAGAGCAAAACTATCAAACAAATATATTTAAATAAACAGTCTTTAAACGGAGAAACTGCGTCATCTAACACAGTTCCATTCAAACGGAAAGTTCAATTAATTCTGAAATCATATATTTATTTGCTTTTCAACACGCAAACTATATATATCAAGCTATTTAACTTAACATTTCCCGGTATTTAATTGTATAGGTTCCCGTTAAATGAATTCAGTTCTATGTTTTATGTTATTGCATGTTGCATCCATACTAATAAATGCGACAGTAACTGTGTCTGTTTGTGTGTTTACCTTTTCTCGTCTAAATTGTTGAACGGATTTTGATATTTGGCGGGTAGATAGACAATGAACTGGGTTAGGACCCGGGATACTTTTTGTCCTTATATGTACCGATGGGATAATTTCCGAAGCCGCGGACATAAGCTAGTAGATGAATAAATAAAAGTAAGTCTTGGGACTATTAAGCATCGAGCTGGCAAAGCTTTTATTGATAGTAATAGTTAAGATTCAATTATTAGAAAGCTGTAGGAAGTAATTTATAGTTGCGCGCGAGTTGTTTGAGTTGAGATTGTGGTGACAGGTAGGGGTGGGAAATTCAATTACTGGTTGATTGAACTCTGCTTGTTGGTAATTTCTATGTTTTCTTTTCTCTATAATGGTAAGCACCTACAGAACTAAGCGTGACCGCAAATTCAATAGTTTCGCTGACCTATACTTTAGGAAATCTTGCTATACAGAGTGGAGGAGACAATACGACAATAAATGAAAACACGGGCAATACTAGTTCATAAGAATAAGTTTAAGCTATCAAAAAAATCCTAACATCGAAAATAAAAAAATAAAAATTTCAAACAAACTAAATGGCATAAAACTAGAAACGAAATAGAACACCATTTATAAATATTAGTTCACTAACCTGTCGTAAGAGCGGCAACAGCGCGCGGTCCTGTAGCGACTTGATCTTTTGGCTTTTAATTATGGATTAATGCTGAGTAAAATTACACTGAATCACAAATTATTAACCAAATAATCAGGCATCTCTCAACCGTGTGTTATTTATTAATCAAATTGTCAATCACGATCAGGATGTAGGTATGAAAGTCACTAAATTTTTCGTTTTTCAATATGGCCGCCATGAATTCGAATACACAAATTGCACCGTCGTAAAAGGTTATTTCTAACGTCTGACAAGAGGTCCCCATTCGCAGCCATGTGTTTTAATTTATTAAAAGATATGATTATTCTATCTTTTAAATCATCAACAGTATCAACAGCTGTTGAGTACACTTCATTTTTGATATGACCCCATAAGAAAAAATCCAGTGGTGTAAGGTCGGGGGACCTGGCTGGCCAACGCGTTGGTCCATAACGGCCAATCCACTGCTGTCCGAACATTTGAGACAAACGCTCTCTAGCAGACACCACTGAATGAGCTGGTGCTCCGTCTAATTGAAACCACATCTGCCTGTACGCAGTTACCGAAAGCTCATCCGTGTACTCGCAAACAGGTCCATTGAGGAGTTCCAAAAACTTTTCAGCATTTAAATTTCCATCAATGAAAACCGGACCGATTATGGTATTTCTATGAATGCCAGCCCAAACATTGACAGCAAATCTGTACTGGTGCGAAGTCTCCCGTCCTAGACGCGGATTCACGCGGCTCCAGTAACGAAGATTCTGTCTGTTCCATAAACCGTTCCTTGTAAATGTACTTTCATCAGTCCACATCACATTGTACAAGAAATCCGGATTCTCGAAATGTTTATTTTCAATCCAGCGACAGAAGTTTTCCCTAACTGGTTTGTCTCTAGGTAACAATGCATGCAATTTCTTGTATTTATACGGCTTCCGTTTGTCGCGTTTTAAAACTTTAAGAATAGTTGTATGGTCAACACGAAAATGTCGACCTGCCCTTCGCGAACTACACGTTGGGTTGCGTTCAAAATAATTTAAAATTCGTTCCTCAAGGGTCACTCTTCCACGTGGAGGAGCACTATCCACATGCGGGATTAAGGATCGATTCTCTCGCATCCTCTGGACAGCTTGGACAATGGTGCGCCCGTTGGTCGGACAAACTCGAGTGTTTCCAAACCTCTCTCGGTATGTCCGTATAGCCAAAGCGGCGTTTCCTTGACACTCCCCATAAATTAAAATCATGTCGGTGTACTCCGAAGCTGTGTAATTGTAGCGCGGCATGATTATAAAAAAAAACACGAAAACAATAAAAACTAAGCGTCTAATTTCGCACAATTCACTCACTGTTTAACTAAATACCTATTAAAACGTTACGTGTCCTGTCACCAAAATAAAGCGTCCAATTTCGCACTAATACCGTCGTAAATGAATTTACAAAGGAGACGGGCGAATCTGGGCCTAACGTTACACAAATGAAATATTTATCAATATTTTGTTTCAGTTTTTTTGTGGTTAATCATAAAATATTAAGCAGTTTATCATGGCATAAGAAATTAAATATTTAATCAAAATAATACTGACTTCCCTTACTTTCACTTTGAAACAATGTTGCCAGATGAATTATAAAAGTTAATCGATATTATTACAAAAATAGAATAGTTAATTAATTATTTAAAATACTATCGCTACGTGTTTGCGATTGGGCGCTCCTTGTGGGGCTCCACATCGCTGTCAATGTGGTGAAGCAGTCGACTGCCTCGGACACCATGGCCTTTCATGCAGTAAGAGTGCAGGTCGGATTGCGCGGCACGCTAGCATTAATGATCTCATCCGTCGTGCTCTTGCCACCGCCGGGGTGCCAGCTGTCTTAGAACCCAATGGCTTGGCACGCGTCGATGGGAAGAGACCAGATGGTATGACCATAATGCCATGGAAGTTGGGTAGGCCTTTGGTGTGGGACGCAACTTGCGTCGACACCCTTGCGCCATCCCATCTTCCTAGCACAGTGGGCTGCGCTGGGGCGGCTGCTGCAGGTGCTGAAAACCTCAAACGGCGCAAATACAATAATTTAATTGGTAGTTATGTGTTTGAGCCGTTTGGGGTTGAAACACTAGGGCCATGGGGTCCGAGTGCCCACCTAGTTTTTCGGGAAATTGCTAAGCGGTTGGTCGACTCTTCACGTGACCAGAGGGCGGGCCTATTTTTTGGCCAAAGAATCAGCATTGCCATCCAACGTGGTAATGCTGCCAGCCTTCTGGGCACTTTTCCTGTTGACAGCGATGCGGACGAATTTTTGGATGCCCTGTAACCCTTTTATACTTGTACATATTTATTTCTATTATAGTTTTGTATTTTGTAAATAACTAGCGACCCGCCCCGGCTTCGCACGGGTGCATGTGTTATACATAAAAACCTTCCTCTTGAATCACTCTATCTATTAAAAAAACCGCATCAAAATCCGTTGCGTAGTTTTAAAGATTTAAGCGGTCAAAGGGAAATAGGGACAGAAAAGCGACTTTGTTTTATAATATGTAGTGATTAATATTTTGATTAAAGAATAAAACATAAATACTATAAAACGTGATTCAGTTTTGTTCTTTACAGAAGTTTAAATAAAAAACACATTTATTTTTTAATGTTTCCTCGTGACACTTAACGTTTCAAAAAAAGTCGTAAAATAAATTGATAAATAAATCGATTTCACAATCGATTGTCAATGTTTTAATATACAGGCAACAAAGCGGAACTCATGTCAATGTCAGGTCAAAAACTCAAACGTCAATCAAATAATTTGCTTCGTTCGTTGTCTTTGAATTTGTGGCGGTAAATTAGTGAATATTTTCTGTTGTGTTTTCGTGTGCTGTAATAATTATTATTCGATTAGTGTTCTTGAACGACTTTGACTTTAACTGTCAATATTCAATAATTCTAGCTGGCTGTTTAGAGGTAGTATAAAATCGAGACATGTAAGCTTTAAAATACATTTTACTTTAGTTCACAGTTCTTTTAATGGTAGAGAGGCCATCAAACAATATTATTGTAATTGCTTGGCAGGAAAAGAACTGTAGGTTGCTGTTGTCATGTGATGTCCATAGTATGGTACCATACTACTACCATACCATACATGGTACTACCTACGCTGGGCAAGGCTGCACCTGCGGCTGCGCTACAAAGCGAGGACGCGTGAATCGTCACAGGATCGCGGCGACACACTAACCTAAATTTGTAGTAGCAAATTTCTTCAAGAAAGCGAAATAACAAACTAAACTAGATTTATCTCTTTCGCACACACTAAATTTTCTATTAATATTATGAGTGCATTGCAATTTCCGCATTCGTTACTTTCTTATGCAACTTTGATGACACGCTTTATGACTCTTATTACTCAGAATTAAGGTATAATTTTCACTAAATCAGATGAAAATACTAATTTGGCGAAAGTGTTTAAGTAGCGAGTTGGCAACGTGACTTTTAATGTTTTGATGTTTATACCGATGTGGGTCGTTAACCTGACAGTGTTTCCCTATTATCAGATACATCATGTAGCAAATGTTAAAAATGAAAAATAATGTCGTGTGACTAAACTACTGAATATATTCAAATGATTTTTTGTATGTAGACTGAGAACGTCTTGAGGTATGCGAGGTTTAATTTAATGTCGTATTGTCATCACCACTCTGTATACATATACAAAACTGACAAACTTATCCTGAAACCTTTTAGATTTTCCGATAAGATGCTGTTGTTAATTAATTGTGGATTATTTTGGGGTACTGCCTCGTTGGTCTAATGGTTGCAAGCGCGACTGTTAAGAATGAGGTTCTGGGTTTGATTCCCGGTTCAGGCAAAGTGCTATTGGGTTTTTCCATCAGGAATTTCTCAGTGAGCTCAGTTGATGACCCTCTATTACATGGCACTTAAACATAACTGGCGAAATGTGGGTGTACCTGTTAGGTACACCTCTGCCTAACCCTTCGGGATTACAAGGTGTGATGTGTTATGCTATGTTATTTTGACGTACGCTTTTCTATGTATTTAAACGTAAGTATTATGGAAAAAGAAAGGTGTTTTCAAAACCGTGATGCTTACAAAACAGTGTCTTATGAGAGAGTCCTCAATTTTGAAAAGCCTCCAGAAATTCCCAAGCAGAAAATATTCCTCCAATGAAATATCTTCATTCCTTTCCTATTTCGAACCATCATTAAAATACAAACGTTATAAATTCTAACGTCTGGTCCCTACTAATGATGCACAGGTTAGCAACACGATAGGTCCTCTCAGGGCCCGGAAGTCGCATCGTTCGTGACGTCATAAATCTTATGGTGGAACTCGAAACAATTAGCCTTACACCTTTAGGGAACAAAACCACTTTATATGGACCCTTAATTTGGTCCAAGATGGTGGGACTTTTGTTCATGGTATGGGTCAGGTGAAGTGGTCAAGTCGTAGTTGGCACATTATAGATTTGTCATGCAAGCTGTACCGTTGGGTGTCGAGATGATTGGGTGGTTCGGCTGTTGGGCCAATGTTGGGGCCAAGGTTGGAGAAGATTTTAATCAGTTTTAGGTGAGAATTGCATTTGAATTGAAAACGTAATGGAACGACCACCTCTATTTTCATGGCTAGTACTCGTAGTAGCCGATTGACATAAAAATCTCAGTAGAATAGAATAGAATATTCTGTATTACGTACATCATACAAGTAACATTATAAAAGAAAAATATTTTACATAGGCTGACACAAAGGGCGGTTTTATCGCTAGAAGCGTTGCATGGATTACAGGAAGAGTGAGAGACAATACTGTAGCATAATGTCAATCCAATACATTTACGACCATTTACATACAATACACATAGCGTGGAAGGGGCATCGAAAAATTCCAATGTGGGGGAGGGGGTAGCGGGATTGGAAATATGTCCTAAATACGTGGTAACCGTTTGTGCGTCCACCGACGCATCCCTTCCACCCTGCATATTTTTCTATAATCGTAATCGCTGGTAGAATATCACGACCCTCTCATCAACCCCCATAACATTAACTTAACCACCATACACATCTGACATCTACAACAAAACCCCTTCCACTCCCTTCCCCCCTCACTCTACAATCTTCATTATAATCCCCGACACAAGTCAAACCCCGGTGTCACAGACTCACAACATTTAACACCGTTATGTAGGTTTGTCGCCCACGGTGCGCAGGCGCAGATTATCCCCAGAGTTATGGACCCCACGCACGCGGGACCATCACACCGGGGTTATCGGGGGGTAATGGATCAGGGGCCCTGGGTGGGGATGAAGAATGATTTACTTTGAATTTTGAGATAGAGACGAACGAATCAAAACACATATTTTAAATTTTTGGGCTTTCGCTTCATCTGTCCGAGAAAGATTAAGAGGTCTAACCTTCGGTTTCCTATTGTATTTCGAATCAGTCATAACTCGTCTTCTGTAGCATACAAGGTCATGAGCACATCTTCTGTCAATTTTAGCTTTGATGTGCTGTGTTGAATTCAAAAAGATTTCAGAAGCCGTAACCTAATCCAAAGTACAAGTCGGGAAACACTTTATTGCCACCTAGGTTGCTTTACCTCTTAAATACGTCATCTTACAATTAAATATCAATTATTTCAGAAACATTCTTACAATAATCGAAAAATCAATCCATCTTGTTTTTTTTTTTTTTTTTTTATTTTTTTTTTAAAAAACGTTGCCCCACACTAAGAATTTCTCCTGTATCGTGGGTGCGTTTACAAACATTTAAACTCACATACACAAACAGCCAGACCCGGAACAACTATCTGTAGGCCATACAAATATTTGTTCCGTGTGGGAATCGAACCCGCAACACGAAGCACAGCAGTCAATCGCTCAACCACTGCGCCAACCGTGCCGTGCCGTGTTCTAAGGGTTAAGACCTACCCTGAGTGGTGTATTGTATGTGCCATGTGTATAGTATTACGTTTGAAAGTGACATGTGATGGTAATGAAGATACCAAATGTGTAAAGCTGGAACCAATTTGTATTACCTTAAGGATCTACAAGTTATGTAAGTTATTAAATATTATACTATGAATATTACTGATAACTATGTGTAGAAATATGTGTCATAATATGGTTTATATTGCTTATTGTTTACCTATACGGATAAATTGCTATAATTGAAAATGGTACAGGACAACGTATAATGGTTCTGGCATAATACTTTAAAAGTTGTTACCGTGGAGTTTCTTGTCCATTCTTCTCCACGAGGACCTAGGTTTGCGAATGGACGTAGCTTGATAGGTAATTAACGTTGCCTATAAATATCTGACAAGCCAAATTGAAATAAATTAATGGTCTTTTCTTTCTGTGCCTTTTCTTGATAGAAACCCTTTACCCTACACACCTTTTTAGATATACTTTTAGACACAGTAAATAACAAGTAACCTTTCTGACACTCGAAGCTTGATAATCAGTGGATATTAAATAATAAATAAATATATATAGCGGAACCGAACCTCAATAAAACCGATCACAATTCCTCACTGCTTGTTTAATTTCAAGTATATAATTCATGATAACCAGCCAGGTGTACCAACTTGACGGGTAAACCCTATAATTGGGTGTGTTACCCCATTTACGGGGTAATCCATTAGGTTGGCAACTCCGCGTCCGCGTTTCAGAGATTAGCCGTTCCGTGTTAATCAGAGATTGCGGTGTCGCTCGTGTCACTTGGGCTATTTGCGCGTGCGCAGGGTAGGGTTGCCAAGGGTACCTATTTAAATAACGGAGTTATTTTCTGCAATAATGCAATTGGTGAAACAACGGGAGTGTGTCATTTATTATTCGGCTTTGAGTATGAATAGCTGAGTTTTTTAAATTATTTTATGGTTAGAGGACCTATTGGCACGGGGTAATTATTTATTTATTTTAGGTATACACATTGGTTCAGAAGATCTAAAGACATTTGTGGTGCAAAAAGAAAGGGAGAACTAGATACCCAAACAAATAATAAGATCGAATCACAAAACGTCACGACAAAGTTAAGCATTAATCAATTCAATTTTGAATCCATAGTGAAAAAAAAGTAAATAGTCCATAGTAAATAGTCTATAGTAAATTAATAATCAAGGGCAGCGATGACCATGAAAGCGTCCCATATGTCAGTAACCACTGATTCAGGGGCCCAATTCTGCTATTACAATAGACGACAATAGTGTCAGAATGGTCTGTCATTGATTTCATAATTGTTGATTTTGACAAGTTTTGACAAGTCAAAATCAACAATTATGAAATCAATGACAGACCATTCTGACACTATTGTAATAGCAGAATTGGGCCCCTGATCATCTGCTCCATTAAACCAAGTGACATCCCTGACACGAGAGGGCGTGGCAGACAACGTAGGTGGCGACGCACGACATACGACTATGTAGACCGAGTCGATGCATGTCCGTCTTCATAATGCTATGTTTGTTATTATAAATACAGAGCGAAGCAGGAAAATAGCTGCGTAATTATGGAGGATGTGGTTGATGACGTTGATGAATAGTCCGTGAAGGTTAATATGAAGAAGGGAACTTCTGTATGTTTTTCTGAACCTGAAAGGCAGCTATACCCAATTACATACCCTAATACAAGAACTTTGACATAACGGGCTAAATATTGGCCTGAGCTTCCGGAGATCACGTGCGTGATGTTATGTAGCTTAAACCCTGAGTTATAGCAAAGAAACGTCCCTACATATTATAAGTCACAAACATTATGGTCCTATCAATAGATCTATGGGTTCCTGTCACATTATAAAAGTTGTTCTCTAATTTCAAGTATTTACTAGATGGACAAAAACTGGAACCAGATTAGAAACTACCAGGAACCTACCCGAGATGTCCTCCATAACCGCATCTCAATACAAAGTTATGACTTAATTATTTTATGAAAATGTTGCCAGTCCCGCTACCACAACATTGCTTATTTTCAATAGCGGTGCTTCAGCCATTCATAATGGTGAGCAATGAAGCATAAAACACATAAATGGAGCAGACGGTGGAAATAGAACTGCGGTATGTACTTTGGTGTAACAAAAATTACAGCTAGCGGTGTTGAAGTCATCGCCTGTGACGGATTGACCCCCAGTGGTGGGGAGCAAGTGGAGGACTTAGCGGGTTTAGCATCACTTGACTTCCCACTCATGTCCAAGTAAAAGGAGTAAGTAAGAGTTGTAGTAGGTGGTGTTCTGTGTGTCTGGCTACCCCATCAAGAAAAAGCGTGTGTGGAGGAATGTACAATTCCATGATCTGGAATAGTGCATTAAGTGACTGTGTTGCTGTGTCAGCTCTCAAGAAATCAAAAGCAGTGATGTGAATATGTTCATCAAGACCTGCTGCTTCGGGTGAATATGTCTTAAGTGAGACTTAATTTAATCAGTACAACAGCACGATTATTTGCTGAAACGTGGCCCGAGCAATGAGCACAGCTATTAAAAACTTTTAGGTGAAGACTCCAAATAAATTTTCTTCCAAACAATCGCCGTTCGCTCCCACCTCGCACCACAACCATTCACATTTCCCCCAGCTTTGTTTGCATTACAATATTAAGGTGATATCTATAGTTTTTGCGTGTCTAGCGGTGCGCCCGCGCCGCCGGCCGATTCGGATCGACGTCTAAACTGGGCTGCGGTTACATGTCGATTGTATGGACACCGTTGTTCCCTTAATTTGTTCTGTTGGGGAAATCGAGAGATTTATTTGAGCAACGGGAGTTAGTTTGATTTTCCATTGAGATATTGGTTTGCTATGATTGGGTTTCATATTTGCGTGTTGGTTAGCGATAATGGTAAATTATTGAGCGTTGATATACATAGTTAGGTTTGGTTCAGAAACAGAGGGCTGGATTTGTTTGTACTAGAGGCTAAGCATACATAGTGATTCGGGTTATATTTTTGTGGAGTGTAGTCGCGCGGTTCGGCAAACCTCGGCAATGTTCGGAGTAGCCGAACTGTACGTAGTGTAGGTAGCTATAGCCTACATGTTCATCAATCTTTGACTAATTACGCTAGAAAAATATCATTATCCAAGACTACAGGTGATTAGAGGCGATATATGTAAATTGTTTACTTGGTCGCGTATTTTATTGGAGCAATTGTAAACGCATATCGAGATTGTCATCTGGAGCATTTGTTGAAGACATCGGCTGAAGGAAGATTGGCTGTAAGTACTGACGACATTCTGATGTTCACATTTGGGTAGCAAATACTATTCTCCAGATCGTCATTCGCTGACAGCAATTTTCGATACTTTTGCTTCCGTTCCTTCAACATATGTTCGAAAACAGCTGCTACACATACTGTTATCTCACCCATGTATACTTTCTCGTCATTATCAATAATCATCAAACAATACTTAACAAGTTTTGAAATAATAATGTGTGAGGCTGTCATAAAAAACCTCATAAACATGGTAATAGCTGATGGCAATCGCTCCGTACATGACAAAACACCAAACATACTTATCTTTCACTTATTCTGTAATATCAGCGTGGAGCGCTTTGGAGTGCTGAAATGTAGGAATAGTAAGTTTTTATGACCAGTTCCAATAGCAGAAGATGCACCAACCAAAGACATTGACTTTGGATTATGAGGTACTGCCTTTGGTGGGTTTTCTGGAGGAGGTGTCAAGAGTCATAATGATAAAGATTCGAGTGATGTGATAGCCTTTGATAGAAATGTTATGCAATGTTGCAAGAGTGAAGAGCCTTTTGGAGGGAATCATGTCTTCGTTAATGTGGTAGTTTAAATTGTACATGTATGCAAATAAATAAAGACGTCCACAGCTGGACAAAGGCCTTTATTTTTGTGTAGTGGAGGTTCATTTTGCAATTGTGCAGAAGACATGGTAAGATAAAAAACATAATTAACTCCGACATGCAACAAATACCACACGCATGACATTTAAATGCCCCTTTTATTAATAAAATAAACTTTCATTTTCACGAAACATGAACGATGACATCCGAGAGTTTAATCATTCGATAGATAGAGATCTCAATCGATGCGAAAACTCGAATTGATTGAATAAATTCGATTTTTTAATCGATTTCGATTATATATGAGTTTGAGTGCCGCCCATGGGCCATATGATTTATATTTCGATATTACGAACTGATACCGATGTCTCGCTTTCAAGAGAAAGTGCCTGATGTAATAATTGTAAAAAAGTAATTTAATTTAATAATGTTTGGTAATTGTAGATTTGTTAATGTTAAAAGAAAAAGGTGTGGCAAATGGCATGTTATTTAATCGAAAAAATAAATATATTCGTGGCTTCACAGAACATTGTTTTAAATTCAATTGCGTTAATTTTTAGTTTCTAAGCTAGCAACACAAAGTTGTAGTTATTTTTAGAGTGCTAGCAACATAAACACCCAATTTTCTTTCTTACATATTTCATACGTGCCCCATTCTCATTTTAAGCCCCAGGTCACACATGCTCCAAATTAAACTGCCTTTAATTAACAACGTAAGCGCACGCGCATAACATACGACTCATTCGATGGTTGATTGCGTATTGTATTGTAATCAGAAAACCATAATTTGATGGTAAGGGGCGGTGTACACTATGGGAACGAAAGCGTGCGGTGACTGTGAAGTGTGTGCTTCATTTGTTGTCAGCCTAATTTTGAAACAGCTGTGCTGGATTTGAAAATAATTTTGGTAGCAAGACACATATTCATTCATCTATATTAATATTTGCAGCACTGATGACAATATTTTTGTCACATGTTTAATTTAGTCAGTCTTTTATAATATTTTCTTGCCTTTGTATAGATTCTTTTTAACGATTGTTTGAGAATGTGTGAACAGTATAGGCCTTGTAGATTCCTAGAGCCTTATCTTGTTTTCCGTTTTTTTGTGTAGTAAGCAACGATTATTGTCGGGCCTATGCTGTCCCCCCATACTTGAGTACTAATGCTGTAACATGATAATATTGTAAAATCTAATCATTTTAAAAGAGTAACCATGGAGTTTCTTGCCGGTTCTTCTCCATAGGAAACGACCAACCCGAACCGTGCACCTTTTTGTCGACGTTTCATAAGTGCCCATGTAGGCCTATGTGAAATAAAAATATTTTGGTTTTGGATTTTGATTTATTATAAAGAGGTTTTGTATGTAGGGGGTAATCTTCGGAGCTACTGATCCAATTCCGAAAATTCTTTCACTAACAGGATGCTACATTATCCCCGAGTGTCACGGGTTGTTTAAAACGTTCTCGAGGGTTAATTTCCGTATCTGGAGCGAAGCCGCGAAGCAAAAGCTACAATAAAAATAAAAGCTTACATAAAATATTATTTGTTATCAATTCACCTAGGCGAGATAGTCAGAAATGAGCTTTCCAAGTTTCAACCATGTTTCTTTTCAGTGTGCGTGAATCCCAACTCTTCATAGCTGTCGAGGATATGTTAATCTGTGGCCAATATCGTAATGAATAGAGCCATCTTGTTTTTTCAAAACATTTTGTAAATGCTCACCAACAGCGCCCTCTATCAACATCATGCGAGAATAGATCTTAGAGCAATGGCCAGTAAGTAGGCTAGAGGATATAGGAGTATGCTTGAGATGAAGATATAGCATTAGAGAATAGAGACGGCATGGTGGGCGCAGTGGTTAAGCGATTGGCTGCTACACCGCGTGTCGCAGGTTTGATCCCCGTACGCAACAAATGTGTGTATGAGCTACTGATTGTTCCGGGTCTGGCTGTTTTTGTATGTCAGTTTAATTTTTTTTTAAAACGCATCACGATTCATGAGAAATTTAAGGCGTGGGGAAAGGTTTTAAAAAAAGAACCGCGGTCTACAGAAACGTTCATAGTTGGGATACTGACATGTCCAGATGATACAGAAAAAAAGAGTTCAAAAACCCAACAATGCACGTCAATCATTACATCATACCTACATATCGTTCATTTCCTGCACAATTTTCATACATAAAACGTTATAACTCCCATACCTTTACACACGCCATTCAAATACACCACACTATAATGACGTAGTATCCGGGACGGTAATTACTGTCCACAATGGGCCATTGTCTGTGACAGTGCGACACTTCCGGCCTGTGAGAGCATCCTGCGCGCGCGCCGATCATCCCACTGATAACTATCGAGAGTATTGTTTTGTCGAGAGGGCGTTGTTGCACTACTGTTTGGTCGTTGTTAGAACTGTTGTTGTGCTTTTGGTGGGTAATTAGGGTCAATTAGAAGTGGAAATGTCAGTGGATGTTGTAAGAGACATAACCTCACACACATATCATCACGTCTGTAGTCCCCTGAGGATTAGACAGACGTGTACTAATAATTTACCCACTTTTCACCAGTTGTGTTTAAATCCCACGAAATACGGAGTGGGGCTATTGAAATTAACGGAGCACAAATCCAAACTCCGGGTGTTACTGAGAAATGAATGAAGGGAAAACCCCAATAATACTTTGGCCTGCTTGGGAAACGAACTCCGGACCTCATACTTTGTAGTAGCCATTATAATACAGAGGCTGTCCGAAGCATTTCGCACTCACCTGACTACAAGACTTCTTCGTTCCATTCGAAACATATTACATACATTCTGTTCACAGTAAGGTTACCACAATAATTACAACCAACCACCACCCACGGGTCAAATTCAAAGCATTTTCCAAAGACTGAGTGAGTCAGTTAATGCCTGACACACTTCGGTTAGTACGGTAAGCCGATTAAAGGGGATCAGCTGATCGCCAGCTCTATGGCCTAAACGATGCCGACACTGGTATTATATTACTCACTCATTATCCTAATTCCTAATGCTTTGGCCCCACGTGGCAAGAAATAAGCCTGAACTTTGTCGTACAACTTTACATAGAAGTGTATATGGAGTGTGAGAGAACGATAAACAGAAAAAAAAAACAAATGGTGGTGAAAAGGAAAGGTAGAACTAGATAAATATAAGTTGCATGGGGATTTGATGATTCATGATTTTAAAGTCAAATCAAATAGTTAATAAGAATTACTAATTACGGGGAGCTGGGGTGGATCGAATAGATTTCCCACCCGCACGCAAAATATATCCCACGCGCATTGGACGTGGAGTTGCGGACACCAGCCCGTTATACAATACAATAAAATACAAGAATTAAATAGTTTAGTAACTACGAAGAGGAAGACCAATATGGAACGATGGGTGGATTGTGTGTGTGAGGAATGATATGAAAGAGAAAGGAGTAAATGATAGCGTGGCAGTTGACAGGCGATCATCATTTGCCTAGCTTTTTCCCAACTTTGTTGGGGTCGGCACTTTACACGGAACGACTCTCTGACCTCCACAACCAAGTTAGTACTAGGTAATACGCCTTGATAAGACTGGTTGTCATACTTTTGGGCCACTGAAAACAACGTTTGGCGCCGACCCCAAGTAACGTAGGACAATGTCAAGAAGATGATGACTAACTAAGAAATTCTGTGTGTTGTGGTAACTGAATTGGAGATTGTGTGATCGAAATTTTCGATTTTGGCCACGCTCGACAAGATCCGAGAGAACACTACTATCTGTCTTCTCTCTTTATAGGTAGCCTTTTAAAACTGCCAGTTAGAGAGATACGGAACGATAATAGTGCAAATAAAAATATACAGATTATTTTTCCTGTGGAATCAAAGTAGATGATGTCTGCAGTAATAAATTGAACTGTTAAACTTAACTCAATGTGTTCAGCACATTTTTTACAAGCTTATCTTTGCAAATGGAACCATTTTTACATACGTATCTGTTGGTGACCTTAAAAACTAGGATAGTACGACACAAGATAAATATTACTCTGTATTGGGAATGGTCTGGCCTTTAGAGAAATGCATGGGGTGTCCAGATTCTGAATACTGTTCTTGCTTTTATAAAGTTTTGAGTTTGAATGCGAGTGCTTGAGGATTACGAGATACAATGGTAGATAGGATTTGAAAAGAATTTATCGGTAACCAAAAGTCTTTTATCAAGAATATCTCACCTTTTTCCAACTATGTAAGTAGACGTCAGTTTCCATCAGTCTAACGGAAACTGACGTCAAATACAAATCTTTAATAGGGAATGACAGCCTATCTGACCTCTCGTTGCTGGTTGATTTGATACCGGCTGACAACTAGTCTTACCAAGGGGCACCTTGGTAAGACTAGTTGTCTGACTTGTGGGATTTTTAAGTTTTGATCAAACTCAAACTCAAAGCATTTATTTTAATTAGACCATTACGGCACTTTTGAATGTCAAAAAAATCCCAGTCACAAGGCATAATAACTTGAGAAAGTACTGCAGTTGCACATTCCAAAGCGTAGATCTCTATGGAGAAGAATGGGCAAGAAACTCCATCATCTGTAACGACTGTCATAGATAAACAAACGACAGATAAACAACAAAAATAAGACAAAGAACAAATGTAATTTTTTTTTCAAGTACTTTCCAATGCACCGTATTGAAAAATATCCAGGACCAAGAAAAGTAGAGAAGATTGAGCCCATAAAAGACCCTGAGAAAATAACTTGGATTTATCCCGCATAAAAAGACACAGAAGCGACATCCCTTCCTTATACAAAATAGTTAACGTGTCTTATAAAACACGAATCTATACATTTACTCCGACATTTGCAAGCGGTAAGTGTCCCCACGACTCATAAAGTACCCTTTATCTTGTGTCCAATTATCAGCCAGCCTGGACAATGAATGAGGACGCTATTTTAACATGAATTCAAATTAACATGCTTTTAGCGGCCCGCACACGAGAAAGATTATACTATCTGTTTACATTATCTTCGGATTTTTACAAATGTTGGAACTACGGGTTTTGTTAATAAATAGATGATCTTTACTTGTGCTTAGGGATGCCACCCATTGGTCCGGGTCGGCACATTCGATTCGACTGTAGGTATTTGTTGAATCAGAAAGACGACTCGAAGGAATCACTGGTTTACTATATTCGACATTCAGACTCACGTCGAACTGCAATCTTAAGTTAAGCCGGAGCCGTTTTCTCGGCTCGTAATAAGAGCCACTCGGGTCGATTTTTAAGTTTAGCCATGCTTGCCTAGGTTGGTCCGTGAATGGGTGACAACCTATATACCGAGTTATCTTCGTGCCTCGGAAAGCACGTTAAGCCGTTGGTCCCGGCTGTCATTTGTAGATCTTTGACAGTCGTTACAGTTAGTCAGTGGCCAGACAGTCTGACAACTAGTCTTACCAAGGGGTCTCGTATTACCCAGGGTATTAACTGGGTGGGCTGGGTTATTCTCGTATTAACTGGGTTGTGGATGTCAGATAGGCAGTCACTTCATGTAAAATACTGATATTCAGCTGCATCTGGTTAGAGTAGACTGGGAGCCGAGGAAAAGGCTAGGCAGATGATATTTACATAAATATTCGATTCTGCCGACCCGAACCAGTGGGTAGCATCCCTTAATCTCGTTATCGATCTTGTTTATTAGTCGACTTTTGATTCTGGAGACGATATTAATTGTCGCGATACCGTGTATACGATATCTGGTAAAATATTTGGTCAGGTATGTCGTGGCGCCAATGTTAATTTTATTAAAATTCCTTTAGTTTCTACATTACTGTGGCAAGCTTTAGTTTATAATGTTTAGGTTTTTACAATCTTTAAGATCTCGTAGTTTTCAGGTCGCGGACAACAGCTAGTACTGTGTAAAGAATGATATGGCACGAAAGGAGGTGTCTGATATGATGACGAGTAATAGAGAAGTATGGAAGAAGAAAACATGCTGCGCCGACCCGAAATGAATTGGGATTAAAGGCAAGAGAATGATGACGATGAACTGGCTAATACTGTCTAACATTATCTTCTTTCTTTTTCGTGTGGTTAGTGCCTAACCTGGTGTCAGAGTTTTTATGCCGCCTATGGGCCTCGGACTTGGCTAACATCATAACGTTTTTGGTCTAACATCAACATCATATTTGGTCAGTTGGTCTAACATTACAACAAATCACAATCAAATTTTGATTTTCCCACTGCTGGAATAAAGGCCTCCTCTCTATGTATAACCCCCCTCCCCCGTCTGTCAATGTCATCCAAGAGATATTTCTAGCAGTGAAGAGTTCAAGATAAGCAATACGTTTACTGACTAACATGATGGTACCAGTCACTCGTCTATTATATCATCATCTGCCTAGTTGTTGGAGTCAGCTTCCAGTCAAACCGGCTGAATACCAGTATTTTACATGGGGCGACTGACCTCCACAACCCAGTTAGTACTGTGTAATACGATACCCCTTGGTAAGACTGGTTGTCAGACTTTCGGGCTACTGACTACCTATAACTATTTTCAAAGATTTGCAATTGAGAGCCGGGACTAACGGATTAACGTGCTTTCCGAGGCACGGCGGAAACTCGGTTTGTAATGGATTGTCACCCATCCACGGACCAACCCAGGCAATCGCGGCTTAACCTGAAGATCGACCCGAGCGGTTGTTATTATTGAGCCACGAGTTCCTCCAATTGTCTATTATACAACATTGAAAATTGAAATATTGCTAGCCAATACATTATACAATTTATGCCTGACTCACACTTCTCATTCTACGATGACTTGCATAAAAGTTTGCGTCATTTTCGCTCCCGACTTTCCAATAAGTCATTTACCTTTCTCGTGCTATCACCTATTACACCGTTCAATACTTTCCTCGCATGATTCACAATTAAACGTTTAAAAAAAAAGCTAGTATTTACGACCATTTCTTGAAAGCAATTTGGTAAGATATTTAAAAGAAAGTTCTGCTGAATTTCCGGTCGTTCTTCATTGGCAATCGATGCATCATTTTGTTGGTAAAATGATGTAAATACCATGTGCATGGCGCAGCTACAGTCATACATATATAATGATTAAATAAACTTCCAAAGAAACGAAAGTAGTTACATACAGGATCCTAATATTTTCAAACTTTACCGCGAACATAACATAAGTCGCCAAAAGGAAAATACAGGATACTTATTATTTTAAAGTAGGCGTTCCTGGTACCTCCCTGTACCGATTTTATCAGACTGTGATCATCCGACTTCCAAGAAATTGAGCGTAAGATTCAATGAGGAAGACCAACGTCAGTCATATTTGTACTGTACGTTTTACTGAATGTGGAGCTTGGCATAGGCAAAAGAGGCCTATACCCAGCTGGGTAAGTCGGGCTGGGGATGATCGTGATGATGACGTTTTACCGGCAAATAAAGAGCAAGCCATCTCCTATCGTCTAGTTAATGATGTGATGCCTAAATTAGGATTAAAATAGAGATACAGATAGGATAGTTAGGGACGGGGGGCGTTGGGGGGCTTGGGTTATTTGGGGGTTTGGGGTTTGGGATAGTTATACATGATATAACATCACCCCTATAATCCCCGAACGGTTAGACAATATTGTATTTTAAGAACCCCCACATTTTGCTAGTTATGTTAAAGCCCTATGTAATAGGGGCGAGCCTATTGCCATCAACCGGACATAAATCCAGACTCCGTGGCTGCTATTGAGAAAATTCCTAAAGAACACACGCAATGGCACGTTGCCCGACCCGGGAATCGAACCTAGGACCTCATGCAGTTTTAGTCTAACGTAATAGGGGGCGAGGTTATTGCCATGCACCGGGCACAAATCCAGACTACGAGCTGCTATTGAAAAATCCCTAAGCCTAGCAAGGAAAAGCTAAATAACAGTTGGTCCCACCCGGGAATTATAACCTCTTACTCATCAGTAGCGCTTGCGACCACAAGACAGTAAAACAAGACCCGTTCAACACCCCTATCTCCACAATCAGTACATTCACAAGTACATCTCAATCAGTCCAGCATCTACTTATCTAAACAAAGCCGATCACATTAGCCGTGACAGCGCACCGTGAGCAACGAGCATCTGTCACAGAGTACGGTAACCCGTTTTTTACTCAGCATGTGTTATGCAGATTGGTAGCAAACAGTTTACATAGTAACGTAGGCTATGTCGCTTGCCCCGAGCGCTAATGATAGCTGATGTGTGGTATAAGACAGAAGCGCAGGTTGGAAGCCTGGATTTGCGTCCGGTTGAACGCAATAGGCTCGCTCCAGATTACATAGAACTTACAACATACATAACTGGTGAAATGTAGGTATGTAGTATACAGTACACCTCTGTTCAACCCTTCGGAGATTTCAGTCGTGATGATAAGTTAGTTTGGGAAAGTCATTAAACGTCAGAGAGCGGTAGTGGTTAAAAATTGGAAATAATATGCTTCGGGCATATGAAACTTAAAGATTATTAAGAAGTTGTCAAGAGAGTCTCCACCAGCGATTGTTCAAAAGTGTCCGGTCTCCCTTCGAATACCAGTCTTGCCATGAAATCTTAAGCCCACGACATCAGGTGATGCGATTTGCGACTGCAACGGCGACTTACATCAAGCAATACATGCATATACCACTTGTTCCCTTTGCCTGAGTACCTTCGCGTTGCTGCGACTCGTGAAATGCCTACAATTTCATTCATTCGTTTTCTCCGCAATCGCTGACGTCACACGCGCGATGCTTGAGCATGAAGCTCGTGGCGAAGCGGTTTCATCCCGCTACATCTCCTAACTTGCGTGCCCAACTAGGTGCGCCATCGCAGGCCACGAGACCCGCCTTTTGCCGTTTCCATGACGACGTTTTAGAGCGAATGCCGACTCAAATCACTATTTATTAGCAGCGTTATTTTGCAACTAAACACACGCTAGGGAAGCAAGCAAAGGTCTCACTTGGATGCCTTGCCATCCCCTGATTGGCAGCCGCATTTGCTTGCCGGGAGAGTAAATTATATGAACTTGTTTTACTAATGTTCGTCTTCCTATAGAGCTTTGGGCTGGATGCCAACTGTGTTCTAGGGAATAGTTGTGGTTTTGCGTTCATTAGGAAGTAAAGGAGTCTTTGAAGTAGTGGTACTGCGAATTTCAGTTCGTTGTTGGGAAGTTTTTCTTGTAATTAATTTCAGTTGATATAAAGTAATGTAGTTACCAGACAGTGGATATCAGCATGAATAGCCACGTTTCCTTTATTTTCTGTGACCTCGAGGACATTCTGGCTTCGCGTTAATCTAGGGACCTCTAAACCCACGAACTTAAGAAGCTTAAAAAGACTACCAGTTGAAGAGATTTGACTCAAGAGACCATACGATTAAAGAAGTAGGCATTAGTCATAATGATGTCCTGAATGAAATGTCAAATCCCAAAGCTCCCCTATGAATACAAAACAAATCACAGATTTGCGACAATTCTTCGAATCGTTACAGGTTAAAAACCACTCAACAAAAAACCACTAGTCTTTGCCCCAGTTAAATTTTATCGAAAACAATCGGGCATCAGCGTAACAGTCTAGTTGTACTAGTGTAGGGTGACGTCGATATTATCGACAAAACTAACGTTCTAGTGTTGTACTTATCGATAGTTCACGAACAGTTAATCAGTTCACGAACTTTGGTGTTCGGTGTTAGGCAAACGGAATTTTGTGTGGATTTTTATTGTTTGATGCTAGTAGTGATTCTGGTTCCTGTGAATTAGTCGAGAATGAGATAATGATTAGGTCGAGGTTTACAAACGTTACTGAGTGCGTACTGTGGCGTTGTTCCCGTCATTGTCGCGAAGCTATCAAACTACAAGTGCAAGATAGAGATGGACCATATCAAGTCAAAGCAACTGCTTAGTGACGTTTATAGATCTCGGCTTCAGTCTGAATTGGGCTTGCCGAAACCATTTTCCGCCTGTAGCTGGCAACATTATGGTCACAGAGAACTTACATAAAAAGTAGACACTAGTCCTGTCAGCTAATAAACAAATTGCACCTACATATTTCTAGCTATCGGTATCAACAATTCTACATGATATTAATTAATTACCTTGAAAATCAACTTTCAAAAAATTTAATTAATTATGACACGTATCACAGAATGAAGGTGTTAATGGCATCGACTTCGACTAGTAGGTCAAAATCGGTCTCACGGGGTTCCGATGGCACACAAGTACCCCGGACCAGTCAAGCATAGCCAGGCCAGGGTCTAATCAGGTTTACCAATGACAAATAGTATAAGAATAAACATATCAACGATTGAATGAAAAAAATTACGCGTCGAAAGCATTAATACCCATTTTTTAAAGTCGATTAAAGTAAACCAGCCTTTGCCCGCTGCTTCGCTAAAAATAAGCGACAAAAAGTACCTTAAGTCCTATCCCGAGTTTGGTCTATCAGTTTGTCAAATTCTATCGAATTTCGTACAGCCGTTAAGGCGCGAAGACATGACAAACAAACTGACTTTCACGTTAGAAGAATTAATAGTTATTTGCCATTACAAAACCTTGATGAATCATACAACATTCAAACTATAAATTACCTAAACATTGTAAGGTCAATGACCATATAAGGGAGCATCGCGATAGGCCTTTAGCGCCCGATGCGCGTGCGCAAGTTATTTTAAATCACAGTTACTTTTGATCGCTGCGATTTCGTCACTCGAGCAGCCATCAGTTGGAACAGCGACACCAACTCGTCGGATTACGTGTAAAACTGTAAATGTCATTACTACAAGTTGTTGGACGCGCAAATTACTAAGCTAAGGATGTCCCACAGTGTATCGATATTCAGTCAATCAATGCCAGAGTTTTCCCAAAGGAATCATGAAGTTGAGGGATGAGCTACTACAATGTCACACTTTCTGACATTTATCCGGTTCTGTCAAATGTGTGGCTGTACCGTACAGTTTTTCGCAGTTATTTTACCCCGATTGGGCATTTCGTCAAAATTATAACATAACATCAAGCCTGTAATCCGGAGGGTTATGCAGAGGTGTACCTAATAGTACACCCACATTTCGCCAGTTACGTTTAATTACCTGTAATAGGGGCGAGCCTATTGCAATCAACCGGGCACAAATGCAGACTCTTTTGCTGTTACTGAGAAATTCCTGATGGAAAAACCCAATAACACTCTGCCTGACCTGGGAATCGAACTCAGGACCTCATGATCAGCAGTCGCGTTTGCGACCACTGGACCAATGAGGCAGTCTAGTAGTCAAAATGATAATGATCTTTATTTGTGTTAAAATAAGTTTGCTGGTGGATTACTGCTGCCTAGTGCCTAAGTAAAATCTGTCTACACTGATGTTGTATGGTATGAATCCCTCTCACAAATTGTAGTTCTCCAGGAATTTCTTGTCTAGATTTATAATTCTCAGTATTTTCAAATATCACATGCCACAGGACATGATATTTTCAATTAGAGTCTCTAAGTTAGTCTTAAGTACGTTGTTTTATCTAGATAAGCACATAAGTTAGTAGTTGTAACTTAAGACCGAGTCTGTTAAGTGTGTTCTATCGCATGTAAATCTTTATTTAAAGAGGAAATTATGAAACCATTTAACTTTTAAATGAGAATACTTTGCCCTGGGATTAGTTCACGTTGTGGATTTCGCAACAAATGTTTAAAAGCCCGTATGCAATAACATACATGTGTGAATTCTGCCTACTCCTATGGAGATATGGCGTGAGTTTATGAATGTTTGTGCATAGAGGAAAAACAAATGAAATACAAATCTTATGACATGATACTTTACGCTTTATAAGTCACTGGAGTTTTTCAGGAAAAAAATTACTGAAATAGACTTACATTTGCTCAAGGTTTTGATTTCATTTTTAGTTTAGTTACTTTGGGTACTTTTACTATGGGACCAAACCAGAAATCGCGAAAAAAAAATAAGCTGTTCCCTACATTTTGACGAGTTAATCGATCATAAATGTAGGGAACAGCTGATTTTTTTTCGCGATTTCAGGTTTGGTCCCATAGTAAAAGTTGTTCATAATGATGAGTACAATGACCTCTTAAGAGGTTGCTGGTGTTTTACAAATAACCCTGTATACTTAGCTTGCGAGTCGGACTCGCGCATGATGGGTTCCGTGCCATTCTAATAGAGTCCCCTTTAATTTTTTGTTACAGCGACAACAGAAATACACATTCTGTGAAAATTTCAACTGTCTACCTATTACGGATCATGAGATACAGCCCGCTGGCAGACAGACGGACGGACAGCGGAGGCTTAGTAATATGGTCCCGTTGGTTACCTTTCGGTAACGGAGCCCTAAAGCTTTATATTGCTGCAGAATTTATTAAAATGAAGAAATAAAAATCCTAAGTAACAGCCCTACAAAAATAACGAGTCCAACCAACGATCTCGATACGACCGAAGTGAATGAATGAATGAATGAATTCCATTTCGAAACGATCGAATCATTGAATGTTACGCAACAAATATACGCCTTTATTAAGTTCCGAAATCAATCTTATAAGTTTATCTACGGATATTTATTTCTTAAACAAGATTTCAAGTTAGATAATATAACTTTATGTTATAAAGCTCGTTTAACGTTATTATTTTTAACATAATATAACAACAAGCCTGTGATCCCCAAAGGGTTAGGCAGGGGTGAAACAGTACTGCCACATTTCGCTAGTTATATTAGCCCAGCCGGGGGCGAGCATATTGCCAACGGAGCACACTGTGGCTGCTACTGAGAAATTTCCTGCTGTAAAAAGTCAATAATACTTTGCCCGAAATGGGCATCGAACCCAGGACCTCATGCTCAGCAGTCTCGCTTGCGACCACTAGGCCAACGAGACAACAATATATTAAGATAGATAATGTAACATTATCTAATAAAGCTCGTTTGCAGATAACGTTTAAACGTTATTAACTTATTATTTATAATCTGTGTCTTTTTTCCCGCGCGTGGGAGCAACACTGTTATGGCCTATTGTTATGTCACTTCAGTGTCAATAGTAATTATTACGGTTTCACTTTCGATTCTAGGTATTACTGCACTATAAGAAATGTTTTATTGAATTATGATTGCGTTGCGCGCAGAAAAAGAATTATATTATTTGTTTGTCGGGTGTATTAGTTTTGATATTATACTGTGTAGGTATTACACTATTGTACGAAACAGCTGTTTTTTTTTAATTACCGATGAATAATTTCTATGTGGGGCTCAGAATGATGTACTGAATTTGTGGTAACCGTTTTCGCGTCGGTGTCCCTTCCACCCTGTATTTTATTATAGTATTGAATACTACAAAAACCGGCCAAGTGCGAGTCGGACTCGCGCATCAAGGGTTCCGTACCATGAGTACCATCGTAGTAGGGTAGCCCCCTTTAATTTTTATTTATTTGTTTTTATCGGCAACAGAAATACACATTCTGTGAAAATTTTAACTGTCTACCTATTACGGATCATGAGATACAGCCCGCTGACAGGCAGACGGACGAACGGGCAGCGGAGGCTTAGTAATAGGGTCCCGTTGGTTACTTTTCGGGTATAGAACCCTAATAAATGAGGCAATTTGCATTGCATAAGCATAAGCATAATCAGCCTATAATGTTCACACTGCTGGGACACACGGCCTCCTCTCTATGAGAGCCGAGAGGGAATGGGCTATAATCCACCAAGCGGGCCCAGTGCGGGTTGGTACTTTGGTAGATGTCACATGTCTTCGAATCGAATCGAATTTTGTATTACGTTTACCAGTAATTAAATCCTGGGATACTCTTTCTATAGTACATACATGACACACAGGCTTATTTATTTCTCAAGGTGGAGTTTCGGCCTTTAGTACTTGCATCTTGTGTTTTTAAATAATTACATTTGTAGTTATTTATTTATTTTTGTCTAAACAAATATTTGTTTCTTACGAAATATTAATCACAGGAAACCTAGCTTCAAGTATAACAATTTTGAATTTTTACGACTGCAAGCCTTGCAGTAACTCGCCTAGCGGGTAAGAACGGATGCGCTTGCGCAACTGCGAGCCGAACGGCGTTCTAAATTACCTTTGGCTACTTCCGCCGGGCGTCGGGATTGGTGACAAAATGAGTGGGCTAGGTTAGTGATTCGAAGGATAGAGTTAAATGGTATTATTGTTAATTTACACTGGTAATAAAATATAAATATGCATGAGTTCTCATTTTGAGGCAAACTTAGTAGAAACTTAAATTGATATATCCTCCAAGACACGCTAGACTTTGAAATTTTCACAGCTGATGTATTTCTGTTGCCGCTATAACAACAAATATTTAAAAAAAAACAGAATAAAAAAATATTTAAGTGGGGCTCCCATACAAAAGACATGATTTTTTTGCCGTTTTTATAGATGGTACGGAACCCTTCGTGCGCGAGTCCAAATCGCACTTGGCCGGTTTTTTGCCTTATTATCCGTTTATAGATCTCATTTCTAGAAGAGGAACGGCAAAAGGCGATCCTTATTATCGTTACTTGTGTTTATGAACTAAAGCAAGGCAGTCCCTAAGACCAGAAAAATGGGTGTGGCTGTAATGTTTGTAACCTTGAAAGCAATAAACACTAACTAAACGCCCAAAGCGTTGACTAGCGATAAACTTATCGTGAGTAGAAATTCTTGTTAAACTATTGTGATAAAGCGAAAACCACTCCTTGAACAAGCTTATTAAAAGATGGAGAGAGAACTGATAAAATAGAATAGACTATGAATTACAGATGATTGTAGAATTACTCTGAAAACAAACAACGTAATCGACAACGGCACGGTTGGCGCAGAGGCTGAACGACTGGCTGCTACGTTACGTGCCGCGAGTTCGATTCCGCACGGAACAAATATTTGTATGGCCTACAGTTACGTAGTTCTGGCTGTTTGTGTATGTGAGTTTAAATGTTTGTAAACGCACCCACACATACATATAGACATGCAGGAGAAATTCCTAGGGAGGGGGCAAAGTTATTTTTTTAAATCAAATCAAATATCCGAAAATTGGAGACTCAATAGTGTTGAACATTCAAGTCTTTGCCTTTTGAATAAATTGACAAATTCTCTGAAAATGTAAATAAAATATTAGAAAAAATCTGAATTCTTAAATCTCTTGTATGTTTCACAAATCAAGCCTCTATTAAAGATGAAACCAGAAAGTCGAGATAAAAATCTTTTTCAGATTACGTCGCAAAGGAATTTTTTCACACAGCCAAGCTCCTAATTATACCACCTACTTATTAACAAGAACGCAACATAACCACGGTATGTAGACTATGTAGGGTAAAAGTCAATTGTTAGTGTGACGAAATTTTTCTCCCAACAATTTTCTATTTCTCGCTGAATGGCACAAATCAACGTGATTGCTAGCGTAGGGAGGGTTGCATCATGCGCCTGCGCCGCGCCCGGCCCGCGGTTCAAGAAATATTAGATCGGCAATCGATGGAAAAGGTATTTTTTATACCGTACGATACTATTATATATTTTTTTACGAAAAAATATAGCTATTTAATCTGAGAAGTTTTTAACTAGTTATTTTATTTAGCCTGGGCCGTAGCCTGTCTAATTACTGTTGCTGAGCAGTCTTCGCCACATTCCTTTCACTCTTTCAATATTGAGCGTTTTATGTACCTTATACCTGCACCCACATTTCGCCATGTTTATGTCCCATGTAATAGGGGGCGAGTCTATTGCCATCAAACCGGGCAAAAATCCAGACTCCGTGTGGCTGCTACTGAGAAACAATGACATTTGCCCGACCCGGGAATCGAACCCTGGATCTCACGCTCAGCAGTCGCGTTCGCGACCAACGAGGCAGACTCTGTATGAATTCTCTAACTAAATCTATAACTGATATAACACATTTCAGAGCTTTCAAATTCAAAGTACTTTCTTCAAAGTATGTCCTCCACTCCTTTCCACATTGCCCTCCATTTCCCAATTTCCCAAAAATGGCACCAGTTTGTCTAAACAGTCCTTATTGGGCAAGCACACACGGAAGCGCGGTGCTGGCGGTGCGCAGGTGAATCGGCGTGTGGGCGCGGCATGCGCAGGCGCATCGCTTGCACAACGCGGCCGCATTCCGCCAGCGGACGCAGCAGTGGGTGCACGCGTTTGCGGATCACAACTTACTGAATATTTTGTTTGTTTTAGAAGGCATTAGGTGAGTCTAACACAGTGTGTGAAAGAATCTTAGAATTTTATGTCATTCCGGGAAGCATAGAATACCAAGGTCCTAACCTACCCACATGAAACAGCTGATTTTGTTTTCACGCAATTTAATCTAAAACTAACCTTACTAATCTTACGAGTATCATTCATTACATAGTTGAAAATGATCTTTACCGTGAACTCGTAATATTCTTATAATTATGTACCTATTCATTTAAAGCTTATCTATACATTTGATTAGGCAATCGGTAAAACCGGCCCTTTGTCGCCATGACAAACGAATTATTGTCTTCAATCATTTGACATAAACCATGGTTACACCACTCCATACATTCATCACTAATCTTGTATCTCCCATACACATGCCAAAATAAAAACGTAACCTTATCATCGCCATCTTAAACAACAATGGAATGCATTAATTGCTCGACAATTACGAAAATGATTTGTATCTGATAGAATCAGCTGGCCCACTGCTGGGCGTGGGCGATAAACAACAAATAATTACTTCGAGATAATTCCGTGAGACACTCGCTTATAATACCCCTACGGCGCATTTTAGTAGGACCCTACTGTTGACTACATTGAAATATCTGTTTAAAAGGTCGAACAGTGGAATTGATTTGGCTAATGACGAGGAATTTTGCAAGTTCGAGTGAAATAGAAGAGAGGTTAGTAAACTAAAAGCACTGTTCAGGCTGATTCAACAAAAGACGTTTGCTCCTATACAGGGTGTAAGGGGCATTGATGCTTCATTCAACGAATACATGGTGTATTCAGTACAGTACATCATTCCAAACGCCCCCACATGCTTTATAAAATTTCCGATAAAAAATGTCTATGTGAAGAGGGTGCGGAAAGATGTACTGAATACGTGGTATTCGTTTGTGTGTCGATGTATTTCACCCTGTATTAAACTTAAACGAGATAAATGCTAAAGGCTTGTGCTATGCCTCAACTATAAAGTTTATCAGTCGTATTTCATTACCAATTTTTTTTTAAACTTCATGTACAATAGTGGTACATAGGCGGACTTAATGCCACAAGGCATTCTCTACCAGTCAACCTTTGGGTTAAATAAGAAAACATTGTGATAGTGTGCAAAATAAATATTTAAAATAACTTCTTGTTTTCGAAAATTTATATACTCATATTGATACTAATACACTAATAAATAAAATAAACTAATAACTATTTTATTCATGAGCCTAATAATCATTATGAACCTAATAATTTAAAATTACCATGAGTCGACTTCTAATTGAGAGCTATCTAAACTCAAGCTTATTACAAGAGGCATAAAAACTCTTATCTATAACACTCAAAGTGACATTCTGTCAGCGGACACGACAAAAGAAAAGCCAGAAAACCTTATCAGTTGTCGAAATAAACTCTTTAAAAGTTATGGTCGGTATGGAGATCCAATACTCTGGATTAGAGAATCTAGATTCTCTAATCCAGAGTATTGGATCTCCTTTGCCACAAATCAGTCTACCAATATAAAATACTTCCATCACTATGCAACATAAAGCACCATACACACTCACGAAATGCACCTACACCCTACAACATTTTACTAGGCCAGTGTAGGTTTATTTGAAATCGCGTTGTCTCATACATATTGATGCGAGCATCAACTGTGCTGCCTACACCAACTTGTCCTAATTGACACGTCATGCTGAATAGTGCACACGGTCGACTGGAATGCTAAATTATGTTTGTAATTGATTTATCTTCTTGCTACGTTTGGTGTAGGTAGCGTACAAAGACACTGATATAGAGTAAATGCCAGTAAACTTGAGAGACAATATCCTTGAGTACTTTGTGAAGAGAGAATAATTGAATCCTATGAACTCTTAATAAACAATACTATCATTTCTTAGATAAAGACAGAAGTAAACTTGTTTCAGGAGCCCTCGATCTAATTGATGAAAACTTTTCAAAACGAAGTAAGAATTTCGGCCATCTCTAATGTGTCAAAAATGATCTTTCGGAATGTCTTCGCCATTGGCCAACAAAAAAATCGGTCTTAGCGGCCAATCTTAGCGCAACTAGTTTAGCGTGGTTTAGCTAAGTTCCCCATCGACACATGAAATATTTTGCTATCGACGACGCAGAAAAATATTGTGCAAAAACGTGTGCGCAGGATTTCAAATCTTCCCTTCACTATTATCTGGAATAGTGTGAATGAAGCCTAAATCCGGTGCATTAGCACATGCGCTAGCATAGACAATGTGATGTAAAATCACTGTTTATTCGGACACGAAGCGATTTAATTTGGCTCACCAGTTGAATGTTAACTAACATCATACATGCTTGGTACTTGGAAGGGCCCGCAGGGACTTGACTTACGATAAAAGAGTTGTTGGAAAGATGGTAAAATTATGTTCGATTGCATATTTTACGCGTAAATCGCCTATAATTAATGACTATCCTGTTCTTTTCAATAAAAATCAAAATGAGATGGATTTTTCTTTGAAAAACGTAAGTACATCAATATTCAACTTTTCTATTTGCAGTTACTTTTTAGCTGAACAGGATCCAAGTCCTCGTTTCCTGTTCAGTTCGTTGTACAAATAGTTTATACATGCAAGTAAGTACCTACATAAATAGTTAATGCAACCGTAACGAATCTAAGATTGCACTATATTTATTGCTAGATATTGAGGTGGTCTGTTTCGGGTTTCGAATTTAGTTTAGGAATTAGAATCTTTCTGGATTTCGTTACGCTGTTTTAATTTACTTTTATCACTACGTTAGCTGACGAGCTGGTAAACGTCCCTTTTTGTGGTAATTGGTTTTTGGTAATTTTTATTTACATGGGACCAAATTGTCTTTTATTAATTAATTAATTTATTTTTGGAGGGAGGCCTTTGCCCAGCAGTGGGACAATATGGGCTAGTTATAATAATAATAATAATAATTTTTTATTCCAGGGTGATAGTCTGAGTCCATTGTGGTTTTGTCTAGCCTTGAACCCTCTCAGTACACTGCTGGAAGGTTCAGGCCTAGGCTATCGGTTGAGGAGAGGTGGTCAGGTCATATCTCACCTTCTTTACATGGATGATCTGAAACTCTTTGCCCCCAACAATTTGCAACTGATGAAGCTACTGAAGGTAACAGAAACTTTCAGTATCGCCATCAGGATGGAATTTGGTGTGGACAAATGTGCAGTCATGCATGTGAAGCGAGGGGAGATTATGGAATCCGTGGGAACTCAACTCTCGGATTCCATACACCTTAGATCCCTCTCCTCAACAGAAACCTACAAGTATTTGGGTATGTCGGAAGCATTAGGTATCAACACTGCCGACATGAAACAATCGTTGAGGGAGCGCTTTTTTGGTCGCCTGAATAAGGTTCTAAACAGTCTTTTGTCAGGCGGAAACAAGGTGCGCGCCTTCAACGGTTGGGTCATGCCGGTTTTGATGTATTCTTTCGGCATACTCAAATGGACTCAGACGGAACTTGATGCCCTGGATAGGAGGGTCCGCTCACTGCTGACCGCAAATCGGATGCATCACCCACGGTCGTCGGTGATGAGACTGTATATCCCGCGGAAGTGCGGGGGTCGTGGCTTCTTAAATGCTAAGACCCTACACAACCGTGAGGTATGCAGTCTCAGGGAATACTTCCTAGAAGCCGACGTGGGTATGCACCGAGATGTGGTCTCAGTGGATAAGGGCCTTACCCCGCTCTCCCTGGCTAACGAGAACTGGCGCAAGCCTAGAGTATTAGACACTAATGACCGCATGGAGGTATGGCAGAGCAAGGAGCTGCACGGGCGCTTTTACCGGGCCCTACATGGGCCCGATGTAGACTTCTTAGCGTCCGTATCTTGGCTGCGTTTCGGTGACCTCTTCGGGGAAACCGAAGGTTTTGTCTGTGCAATAATGGACGAAGTTATGATGACGAATAACTACCGGAAATACATTGTGAAGGATGGTACGGTTGACATATGTCGGGCATGCCACCGTCCAGGAGAATCGATTCGACACATTATTTCTGGGTGTTCTCGTCTAGCTAACGGAGAGTACTTGCATAGACACAACCTCGTTGCCAGGATTATCCACCAGCAACTTGCTTTGAAGTACAACCTTGTGGAATCAGAAGTGCCATACTATAAGTATGCGCCCGACCCAGTTCTCGATGATGGTAATATCACGTTGTACTGGGATCGACCTATCGTCACTGACAGGACTATTGTTGCCAATAAGCCTGACATTGTGGTGATAGATCGATTGGAGCGTCGCGCAATGATTGTTGATATAACGGTCCCGCATGACGAGAACCTCGTGAAAGCAGAGAAAGATAAACAATTCAAATATCTGGATCTGGCTCGCGAGGTTGTCGACGTGTGGGACGTGACTACAGCAGTCATTGTGCCGATAGTCGTGTCAGCCAATGGCTTAATAGCCAATAGCCTCGACCAACACCTGAGGAGGCTCTCGCTGGGCAGCTGGATCAAGCGCTTGATTCAGAAGGCAGTTCTTCTGGACACGGCGCGTATTGTTAGGAGGTTCCTCTCTCAAGAGCCCTGACCACCGGTAGCTCGGACCCTGTTCCCGATACCGGTGGGCTACTATTTTTTATATTTTTAAATGTTTTTATATTATTTTATATTCCAATATTTAAAAATGTAATTAATGTGTAAAAAAAATGAATAAAGATCTAAATAATAATTTATTTATTTATTTATTAATGACAAAAATAAAACCACTGATTAACAACAAAAGCACCGCTGATCAACAAAACTTGAAAGAGACTTAGGTACCTGTCCTTCTGACCTGGAAATGCTCCAAAGCAAAAATCCTATACTACTGCATCAACATTTCAGAATTTAATATAATCTCAGGTGACGGGGATAAGCAGGACAGTATCAAACATTTCTAAAAATGTCCAAGAACGTTCTTTTCTTTTAGGTGAGCCCCATATTTATCAGACCAAAGACAAGATGACTCATTTACAGCTAAATCCCTGTCCGAATACAAGCATAGTTTTATTGCAATGTTGCCAATAGTCGGGTCACTCGCTCGACTCGTGAATCTAGTCGTATGGCCTCGCTGCCTCGCATATAATCCAATAGACATTATGGCTTCTAGTGACGCGTTCATCGATTTATTGATGTAACTATTCGCGATATGTTCCGAAGCAGAAACGTATGGAAAGATCGCGAATGAATAGGAAATCAGCAGAAGGGGGAAATAAGAATTTGATAAGTGGGGAGATTCTAGTCGTGGTCAAAAAGTAAGCCGTAAGGATTTGAAATCACTGAGATTTTCTTTCTTTTGGGGCTCAAAGGCACTTATTGCTGTTCGGATCATTTTCACCATGTCTGGTGATTACAACAACCCTTCTGAGCTTACAGGGAGTTTATAATTAACACTAGAAACTGGATAATAACCCACTGTTTGTTTTGAGAAAGAGGGTAAATAAATCTATCCTTAAAACTGCCACTACACGACAAATTTCGTTAACTATAACAGCAATATGAAGTATCGTAAACAAAGAGCACAAACAAGCATATAATAGTTCTCGGAACAGCCCACCAGCTGTTTACCATTCCTCGCTGTTTGCTATTCTGTTCCGTGTTTCTCATTAACTCTCTCGCTGTTATGATGGGCTTGCATATTCATCGGTGACGAATGATCAGCAATGCCTGGCTGGCTGTGGGCGAGTGATGGTTGTTAGGGGGATATGACGAACTAGGTTCAGCAGTAGTATATACAACGTTTTATTCGACAAGAAACAATGCTATGATCTCAAAAAAATGCATAAATAACCATCGTAAAATATAAGTCCGAAATGCGTTTAAGTATGTAAACGCAAATTTAACGTGCGCACATGAAAAGTATTGACAAACTTGCGTTTTCCTAAGAGGTAATTTATTGAGGTTTTTATTTATTATTTCATTCTAAAACTACAGAGATTTGGATGCAAATATCGTCTTATTTTTGACTTAATACGGCCTCAATTCAACGCATTCATTCATCATTTAATCACTCATATTTTAGCCAACATACCAACTAAAACTATTCATCTTCTCAAGCCATAACTCCTAACAGCTACATCTAAACTATTCACCCATTCACTACACATTGACACATATTAATTTGAGCCGAGATGTCGTCTATCCATCACCTTGAAGAAGCCATTTATCGCCCATCCGGGCTTGTATCAGGGTCTAATGGTCACGATAACAGGTCTGCCAGTGTTTAGCGGCAACGGTACACGATTGCTGATGATAAGGCTTTGGTATTTGACCAGCTAACAACTAACCAGCTTGCTAACTAGGTGTCTTGAATAAAAACTAGCGAGTTAAGTCTCTGCAGTTGGCAATGCTGTTTATTTTTTTTCGTGGAGAAGGCTTTTTTGAATTTGGAATTTGTTGTCGATGCTTCTTAAGTTGAAAACTTTTTAAACTATCTAGCGAGATTTTTGAAATAGGAATGTTGTCTATGTAAAAGAAAAAAAAACTAAATTGTTTGGAAGAATGATTTTGATTACATATTATTATGAGTGTTTGAAGGCAGTCTTGTCGCTTGCAAATATGGTTCAAACGAAGCATTTGACGAAGTCTCAAACTAATGTAAAGTTTACAATGTTTACGAAAGCAATTCAACTTAACGTTAGTTGTAAGGTATTGCTAAGCTACCATCACAGTAACCGGGTTTCCTTTAACTATTGACTTTTCCAATTTGCATGAAAACATAAAGTAACTGTAATGTCAACTAATGTTTATCTTTAGAACCTTAATTACCATATTATATGTATGTAAATATCTATGTTTTCGTTTTTGGACATTCCCTTCGCATTTTACATTCATAGAAACACGCCTACTGTCTACATGTTTAGGTTAGGCGAACACTAGTCAAGACCTAAATGTAATGAATAAATTTTATTGCAGTGTTGGATGTTCAGTGGCATTTGTTTGGCAGTTCAAACATATTACAGTAGGTACACAGTAAATCCCAATCGTCAATCACATAATTAAAATAACTATCTCCATTAATTAAAGCAAATCGCCTGCATATTTTCATCGCACAATCAAAGTAACTATCCTCGTAATGATTAAACAGTTAGGAGGTAAAACCCTGTAAATGACAAAGAATCCATTACTACTGGCACTACAGTACAGTGAGCCAATGAATTACCACTCTCATACAGGTAAGTGAACAAATAACCACAACTTACTTAAACACCATTAATTTTCCTACTTTCCCCGTAGGAGACGCTAACTACTTCCTTCTATTTTAGCTTGTGAGCCGCATCGCAAATCTTCGGCCCATTCACATGGTAACGAGGTGCGAACGAACGAATAGATTATCCGTCGCATTGACGGCCCTGGCCTCTTTACCCCGAACGAACTGAAATATCTACTGAGGTCTCAGCCTCCCAGACGAACAGGGCTTGTATCACCACGTCTTATACTAGCAGTACTAGCTATGTCCCGCGGTTTTATTGTATTTTTTTCTGTTTGCTCCGCTCCTGGCTAGGTGACGGTCGTAGTGTGATTTTTATATTATACTAGCGACCCGCCCCGGCTTCGCACAGTTGCAATGTAGGTACACATTATACATAAAAAACTTCTTCTTGAATCACTCTATCTATTGCTGAAAACTGCATTAGATCCGTTGCGTAGTTTAAAAGATCTAAGCGTACAAACAGCGTGGGCGAGTTTGTTTTGAATGTAGTCTAAAACCTTTCAAGAAGTAGGCTATCAAATGCAGAAATAATTATTCATATCCGTCTGGAGTTCCATTAGCGCGTTCAAATAAAAAAAAACGAACACAATCTTCAGCTTTATTATTACTTTAATATTAATCTCACTTCAATCTGAGAAAGAGATGGCGCTTTACAGGACCTCTAGCTCCATCTCTTGCACGCACTGAAGTAAGATTAAAGTAATACTGCTATAGGAGATGGTAGGTCCCCTGATTCCGTTGCTCTACATCCATATACATGACTTTATAGACCCGACACTAACGCGCATTCCGCTACGATTGGCTGATAAACATCTCAAGTTCTCAAGTCCGTAAAATATTGTCAACCGCAAAAATTAAGGGTGAAAAACCCAACACTCGTCCAACGAATTTTAGAGCCAGGATTTTACACCTTATAAGGTAACTTGTTTTATTTCAAGCTGGAAACGGAGAAACCCTTCCTAGTCTTCCCGTGTTCATTGTTCCTGGTTGGTTTACATTACGCAGCCAGTTTTTTGTCTCGCTCTCGCAGCACGGCGGCCGCCTATATACGGCACGTATTAAAATTCATGTACTCACTTGAAATTGCAACGACGCCAATTATTATGAATATTTATAAGTGCTGGAGAAAAATGTGAAAGATTTGATGCTGATAACGCGAGGTGCCGAAGAAACAGAGTCCCGTGCCGGCGCCGGTTACCGGTTTGCCGATATTTATTTTTGTAAAACGCTAATATTATACGCGGATGAATTTATTATTGACAAAAAACGAAGCAACATTCGGCGTGTATGTGGGCATAATTATTGCATTTTTTATGTTGTTTTTATTGCTTTGTAAAAGTTTATGTATGTATAATTAACACAATTTTATCTTAGCGCTTTGATTCGAAAAGAGCGAAACGTTTACTTTTTGTATTAATTTGCGAGTATCTTAAACAAGTTTCTCGTTCCACAAAAAGCACAAAACTAATGCAGTAAGTACAACATAATTTTCCGCACGAAACGAAACCAAATTAGGGTTTTATCTATCGGAGGACGCCTCGCCACTATTTCCAGTAACGAGTCAATTATTGGATGCGTTACCCTACTCGGTTTCAATACAGCCCTTTAAGGCGGTGGTCGGCTCTGAATTTGTTCAACCGATAGATTAGTCTGCGCAAGAAGCGAGATATTTGTTGTTAGTCGATATAAAAGTACGAGGAAACGATTACAACTACCTTTTTAGTCGATTCGCGGTAAAAAGTCGAAAGCGAACGGTGTCGATAACAAGGTGTTGCCATATTTGATTGATGAAAGTTATTTTTGCTCCCTGGTCCAGTGGTGATTGGGTTGACGGCCGTTAGTTCAAACTTGGGTGTGAACTTAATATCACCAGTCTATTATAAACTATCGTTTCTTAGTATTTATGTGCTAGTACTTACGTGTTCGTCCAGCGAGTATGTTAGCTCGCCATCGTCATACAGGACGAACCACCTCCGCTGCCATCTCTGTAACAAACAAAAACTTTCATTAAATATAGGAAGACATTATCGTAGAGACGAAAAAGGTTCTAATGCAATAACAGCAGTGAATGCAGCCATTTATTCAAACAAAAAAAGTAAGATATGACTTTTTTGCAACTGGTAACACTGGCGTTCGAAAGAATTTTCAAACCGCTTGAAAGCGCGAAGTAAACGCAATATTGATTCGAACGTTTTTGAGTGTATAATAGTAACTATCTCACAGCCTTTAAGTTTAAATAAAGAAGACAATTTAAGTCCGTCATAGGTATGAATGAAATCTTCTTAAGACACGTATTAACAACAATGCAATCAAGACTGATTAGACCGAACACATAATTACAACAAAACAAACGATTTATTCTCGAGATATCGAATCTAGCACCTACATTTAACAATGAATGTTAGTCCAATTACCCTATTAGTTCTTAACTGATGTTAGTTACCCCTGACTCAGACATCAGTGTCTGGTTACATAAGCAACCAGAATAGGGCTGTCAGTCAACCACGACGGTGTTGGGTTCTGTGGCATTGGGGTGGTTGACGGACGTGTGAAGACACCTGATTGACAACGTGGGATTATTGCGTTTCAAGTCACGTTGGTTTGGCTTGCGGTTAATCTTTGTAGTTTGGCGGCATCTATCGCGCCATGTACGAACTACACATCATCTGACGTTATGCGAATCCAACATCAAGCAAGTCAGCATTGCTATCGGCGCGATTAGGTGATTCGCAGCAGACCGACAGCAACTGTGCCCCATAGACAACTCGTCATGTCGGAGGATCCTCTCTGTTCGTTATGCCTCTGTAATATCACCACAAAGTTATCTGTTCAGGAAACATGGTTGATACATGGTTGATACAAGGGTGATACATGGTTGTCATCTGCCATGTAAAGCAAGATGCCTATGAAGTTCCAAGATTGGCCGCAGAACTGATAAGTTTATGACATACTGATATCTATTTGGAAAAGGTAAAGGTAAAGATGTCGATGTAATCCACGACTTTCATTTATCACTAACAAGAACCAGTCTTCCAGCTCGCCCTAAAAAGCCGCGATGATACCATAATGTCACAAATCTTGTTCGAGCTGAACTGAGCCTTTCATTTCGTGTAGTAATGCTCACTAAAATGTCAAACTATATCTGCGTGCGATCAACATAATTAGGGCTCTAGCTCTCTGCCACACCTCGGGAACATGAACGATGCAGAGATATCACACCATTCAGCCTACGTGACACTTGGCACGATTTGTGTTAGACCGATAATTGGGTGATTTGCCCTTCAGTGGTGTTGCCATTTGTAAAATTATGATTAAGTTTTTTTTTTAAAGTAAATCCTCTTTTTCTAGCTTGAAAGAGGGAGACTACTAAGATGCGGCGACCCCAAATAAATTGGGAGAAGAGCTAGAGAATGATGATGATTTTAGCCTCATTTTCTGCTAACATTTAGGCAGATCACCGTAAGTTCCGATGAGTCTCGTAGCTGCTCAATGTACTAATGAACTTCTGTATTTCAATAGGTATTGAAATCAACAAAATAGTAGAAAGACGTAATTATGCAATGCACTCGACAAATACGAGCGTGCAATCCGTATGCCGTGAGAAAGACAAACAGACAAACAATTTAATTGTAGGCAATTAAGTCGAACACGGTAAGTAATGGGTATTAGATATGTGCTCGTTTTGCAACCATTTGCCAAGCTGAAGACGTTGGTAATACTGCATTTTCTTATGGTGTAACCTGTTCTTTACTTTTCTTTGAGAAAAAGAAAAAATTTCTTAAGCAATGATGACTGAATGATAAGCAAAACTATCCACAAACTCGAACATTAGCAAATACCTATGTTTATATTGGATGGATTTTAATGTTGGTAGGCAATTCTTTCAGACAAATCTAGTTAAATTCTCTTTATCCGTTTAGTTCAGAGAAAAAACGGAAGAAAATGATCGTTTGTAACTAAAGATGACCGTTAAACCAATATTAGCGTAAACAGAAGCCAGGTCCTCGTCAGATACTAACAATAATGCACAAAATGAAGAAACCAATCCTTCATTCTAAAGTCCATAATAGAGGAACAACTTAATTTGTAAACCAAATGTAAGTTTCATGTAGTGGGCTCAACAATAACTTAACGTCCCTGTACGCTGTGGGCGGCTCATAAACTAATGTTAAACACAACGCTCATTTAGACAGAAGCAGCTATAAAATAACTGACACAAGTATTACTTAGGTAGGTACAGTGGTTCAACGGTAGGATTGTTAGATCAATCATGTAGGGGGTAACATAGTCAGCTGGCAGCCTATAAGATTTCCGCAGCAGTATCCTGCTAAATTCGCCTCCAACTGTACTGGTCAGTGAACGTCAGTGCCAATCGCTTTTAAATCGTTTCGTATTGCTAAAGAATTTCCTGTTGAAAGTCTTTGGCAATATTGACGACGAATGATTGACGTACACTTTTCGGTAGCTTCATCATCATCAACATCCACAGCCTGAATTAACCCACTGCTGAGAATAGGCCTCTCTTTTCTTGTGCCAGCCTCATCCAGGTTTTTACCCCGATAGCAACTATGTCGTGTGTTTGGTAGCGTATGTCTGATAATTTTGACTTTTATATAATTGTTATCGCTGATATAATGTGATTTTGTCTAGTCCCTTGATGTCATGATTGACTATTTGATCTCCAAATTTCTAAGCCTCTTCGACATCCATAACTCCTGTTTCTGATCTCGCTACTTGTCTCACAGAGATTCCATCTGTATCTTTTCCTAAATTTTCTAAAAACCTATGATTCTCCTCTAAAATACTGCAACAATTACTAGTTATTTACTTCTCCGCCATGTGCACAGTCTCAAGTCTCCTACTAACCTCGAATGTCTCCTGACTATCAGTTATGAATCAGAGACGCTCATTACTAACGATACGTTAGTTCCAAGTGTGACTGGAAAGTGGGATACCTACTTATACATAGGGTTCGTTGAGAAAATACAGTTGTTGCAGAACAAGTAGGATTTGAGTTTCATTGTCTGTATTAACGGTAATTTATGAATCAGAATCAGAATCAGAATGTTTATTTGTCAACATAGGTAATTACAGAGTGTGTGAGATGTTACATTTTCGTATGTGCTCTATGTTTTGCCATTTGGCGTACAAATATTTTTATCAATTTTATTTAAATTCAGTTAATTACTTGCAACAAATACCTGCATTATATAAAATTATAACAATACATTACTTAATTAAAATTACAAAAATCAAAGCAAGTCGATGAATAAATATTCTCAGAATGTCAACAATAAAATTTAAGAAATATAAATGATAAATGTCAGAAGATAGTGTCAATTATTAATAAAATTTAAAATTAATAAAGGAATGTCAAAGAAATTAATACAAATCAATAAACTATTTCTACAATGTTAACAAAAAAATGTAAGGAAGTACTTAGATGTTAAATATCAATAAAAGTACATGAGAATAATGTCAACTGATTGCAATGTCAATTATGTATTAATTACCAAATAATTACAGACATGTCAAAACAGATATGATGACCTAATGCTTACTGTCTCAAGGAGGGATTATAGAACTGTCATCCAAATAATCCTTTAGCGAGTAGTAACATTTATCGATTAATATTTTCAGAAGTACTCTTTTGAATTTGTCCAGATTTAACGATTTCAATGTCTCGGGTAGCTTGTTAAATATTTTTGTGGCCATACAGAAAGTGCTTTTTTTTATGCTAAAAGACATGCAGTGATGCAGTGCATTTGCGTGCTAGGATCTCTGTTCTGTTTGTCATCGGGCATGGTCGTTTTAGTTTTGACTATGGTGACGATTAAGTATGGTACAGAAAGGAAATTGGAGTGTTTAGAAAGAAAATGTTTTAGAATCTAGAAATGGTTACCATATATTAAAGTAATTTTTCGTCCACATATCACTTTTGTAACTAATGACTAGCTAGCGAATAGAATGAGGATCAAATCAGATAAGAATTTGGGAATAAAGATTTAGGAGTAATTGCAAGTTTCAAGATCTGCACCAGCCCAACCAAAATCCTTCAGTTCTCTGCTTTCAAAACACCTTAACCACATTCCTACCTACTCGTAGTTGACTTCAAACCCTACAATTCTAGATCATTACGACACTATCAAACATCTTGTATAACAAATAACTCGATACCAGGAGTCCTACGAGCAACCAGTAACAAGCAACAAGGTCTTAACCTCAAAAATAATCGCGTAGCAATCAGTTATGGATCAGAAACGCTCATTATTTGCAATAGTACTACTTACTTGCGCAGGCGACTATGCGGCAAGCAAGTGTCATTGGAAAGCGGCCGGTGAGGGATAAATAGGGCTTGTTACAATGATAGGAACGAGGAGTGGGTGGAGTTGGGTTTTGGATGAGAGATTTTTCTGTATAGACTATGATTGCAAATGCATTTTGGTGGGCTGTCTAATATATAATAATGCTGATTTTCAGCCTTATTTGAATAAAACTCTGATTTTTTTATGACGATTGAAATTTATTTTTATTTCTTAGTGTTTCCAGCAGCCAGTTGTTACAAAAGATAAAACCGTTTTTTTTTTTGGATGCCTTTATATTTTCTAGGTATGTTCATTTTACCAAAACTTTTAAATAAACAGCTTATAGAAAAAAAAGTGCATCAAAAGATTCTTTTTGGTTTTTGTTGTGAATCCACCTGTTAAAGTTATGCCTGAAATGTTTCTGGTAGAAGGCAATATTATTATGCCTCCTATCTTCGTTCTATTTCACCGTATTTGTACAAGCTATGTGGCCCTACCTCTTACTCCAAGCTCAACGTACACAGAGGACAATCGTCAACAATCGCGGTCTACCCCACGGGGAAAGTCGGTCGGCGGGCTAATGGCATTGGGCTGGGCCGATACGAGCAGATAAGATACCCATTATATCTACCGCTGCCATGTGCTGGAGGTGTTAACATTAACCAACGACAATTGGGGCGGCGACCTTACGGTATGGCGGTGTTTCGGTTTAAACGAGACATAACTTTATGAATCAGTTAAAAAAAATAAAGACATCATTTCATAGGACCAAAGACTATAGGACAGACTAACCGAATTTTGGAAAAAAAAAATACTAGAATTAAAAAGTTTCAAGTACAGTTGATAAAATCAATATCCTTTTTAAACCCCCGACATTACAAAGTGTGAAAGCAAAACTATTTAACAACGCAACAATTACACCTGCACAGAAACAGCCATAAATCGTTACCATCGAGAATTCAGATCAACAACTGTCATCATTAATTTATTTACCAATAGCAACCCCAAGAATGCCTTTCTATCAAATGCATTCAAAATGAATGTTTGGAACGCACGCACGGATATCAGCCAATCGGATCATTTCGCGCCGCGGCATAGTGCGATCAGAACATGTGATTACGCTATCAAAATCCTTCTAATGAAGCATTCAACATTGCTGGTTGAACATATTAAGCCATTTCCGCCGGTTGCTTTGATATTTTTTTTAGTGGCAACATCGTACAATTAGTGGCAGTGATTTGGTATATTTTGTGCACATTTTTAATCTTATTGGGCATCTAAAAGGATGAGTTTTGTTATTTATTTTTAATGTTTTTTTTATGTATCATATAGGTACCGCAAGGATTGATCTTTGAAATTAATTACAAAGATTGTTTGACTGTTTAGTTCGGTTCTAATATAATTTTGGCTACTCATGAATTCATGATTGATTGCAGGTATTATTGTTATTACGGTAACTTAAATTCTATGACGTGAAATGCAACAAGAGAGATTTTAATTAAACAAAATATAATCATAATTTCTTTGTAGCTGCAATAAATTGCTGATCTAGTCCGGATGTGCATTGTAAAACTATAAAAGCGTAATCATAATATTAATTAAGACTTTAAAAGCTATTAAGAGCTCACTGACATTAGCATAAATCATGGTAACATTATTCAACCTGTCAAACGATTGGCGCGAAAAAACAAAGGCAAGGGAACTTCGATATGCAGCCTTTGTTTGGAAAAACCTACATTAACATCGACATAAGATGCAAATTCAAAGTGAAAGTGTACTTGCTATGTTCTTGTGCGTATTAAAATAATTATCTTGCTATTACAAAGAGGCTGCTTGCTTGGGAGCGACAGCAAGAAAGGCCCAGATGCGATCACCTCAAATTATCCATTGTGAACGAATTTTTCTCACTGGCAATCAGTAACAATCGAACGTTTTTCTTCATTATTAGTCGTTGTAAAAGTGAAACTTTGTAAGAAAAACACATGATGTCTACATGCAAGATATCAGTGTAAGCTATACTTTATTAAGTAAGTAAAGAAACTGACAATATACTTGAAAGTTTAGTTTCATTATAATTTCTTGTGAAGATTTAATCAAATAAAGATACATTATTTTACGTGAAGATATAACACTAATGAAGACAAATGTGACCTTTGTTTGTAAACGTGGTTAGTTGTTCATGTGATTACTGATTACTTACAAAACTAATAAAAATATCCAAAACATATTTTACAAACCCTTCAATGTTTTAGAAGAACGTGCAAATAATACTCGACCAAATTTAAACAAACGAATGCCTATTTATTTTGCAGTCCGTCCAACATACATCGCGGGGTGCCGTATGACCGACTGAATATCCGATTAGTTTCATCGTAACCATTGCCTAAAACGTTGAAACAAGTGCTTTATCTTACGTAATAGTTTACGTGATATATTGGCATAATAACGAACTAGAAATACTCGAATGCTGTCCATTGACATCGTTTCCAAAATCGACTAATGCGACAGCAAATCGATTGTTTTGTTACTAAACGTACTAAACTCATGTTTTATTTATTACATGTTGGTTTAAACGGTACATTCACAACACTGTCTATATTAATTTCGCAATGGGCATTGTCACGTCTATTCCCTATTAGGGAATTTTAGGTGCGCAAACTTTATGTGATACTTGGCAGTGTTGCCAGCCGATGTTGGAAGATATTTCATTAAAAACTAAAAGCTGCAACGACACTTATTTGGAAATACGTTAGTGCTTACTGTCCCTATCGTCGTGTTTATTACACCATAAGCATTATAACCATTACTGTTTTCTTTAGAACGCTTTTACTGCCTCCGAGAATAGATAAAGCGTTGATACGCCAGGTTTATGCCTACCATATCGGGAAGGAAATTATATCAATATAAAACGCTAGAAATAACTGTAGATTAGAATAATATCTTCATTTTGTTGGTGTGTTAACATCCAACCGCAAACTTGACCTTTGTGTATGTGAACGTCTTGGGTTGCATAATATCGTCTTAATCATATGCAGCGAAATTATAGACTAACAGTTTCAAGGATATACCGCCCAGAGTTTGACACGCCATGACCCATGCCTAAAAAAATCACCTCTCATTAATAAAATATTTCCATTCGCGATTTTTTAAACAATGGCTCGATTATCAATGTTTTATCATAATAAATATCAGGTGTTCGAGGGCAGCGGGGCGTCCTAATGTGTGATTGTAATCGAATCGAATTGACCATTATTCGTTATGTAATCGTTCACACGAGTCGACAGGCGATAATTCGACTAAGAGTGTGTCGATTACCAAGTGACGCGTAGATCGATGTATTGCTGTGGGCCGATTTGTCATAGTGTTGTACCGGGAGTGCGTACTGATTGTATCATACGTGCTTGTTTACTGGCCATAGAGAATAGCGATATAGTCTTATTCCTAAGTGGCATTTCCTAATGTGGCGCAACTATTTCGGTTTTAGAGATTTCACTGTTCCAGAATCGACTAATGACCTAGTATTAGATTTGTTTTCTCATGATAACACATCCATTTTCCCTATAATACTTTTCTACCGTATTTTAATTGTTTTCAATAACAGTAGATCGTATAAAAGAAAAATAGAACAGAGCCTTACAATTTTATCTTACTAAAACAACCATGTAAGACAAGATTGAGGAGCACATCCATCAGAATTAATTACTGTTGTGATTGTTAAGGCTTATCTCACAACTGATACGAGTGTTTCATATGTAACGAATTGTTCTCGATTGTCCGCATCGATCATTGTTCTAATCGATTTTTGTGTCAACCGATGTATCGAGTGAATAAGCTCATGTGCGTGTGAGTAAACTAGATTTTTACATTGTATTTTGTATGACGTTGTCTTAAATTATTGGTAGAATAGCAGTTACTAAAACATCAGTGTTTAAAGTCGGTTTTCAAGTTTTTGTTATAGTTATAGTAAAAAAAGAAAAAAAGAGTACGGAATGAGGAGTTGTAAGTTTTTTCTATACACAGCGCCTTCTGCAGATAATATGTAGTAATATGTTAGTGACAAATACATTGATTTGCATATTTTAATTCATGAAGAATAAAACGTGTTGGGTCGACCCCAAGCAACACGGGTCAAGCCAGAAAGATGACATTTCCTTGTCTTTTTCCTGTTACAATCTACTGAGCCAATCAAGTCTTTCTATTTAGAGTAAGTTTGACCTAACTATACCTAACTGTACTTCTGTAGAAAGAATAGCTTGAATTCTAAGGAAATCAAACCTATTTTGTTTGTATAACAAAGACGGAACACCCACATTTTATCTAATTCAATGGCCATTGATGAACTAATAAATACATGTGTGATTGTGTTAACGAACTGTTTTTATTTACTTTTTTTTGGCAATACAATATAAATACTACTAACAATTAACAATAGTGAAGATACAGTTTCATCCTGAAAACCTCAAATAAATCACTTGTGCCATGATATTAAAAACAATTTAAACCGCATACTTGCGCACATTTATCTAAATGTTAACGGGTGCTGTCAAACGCTATAGTACGACCGAATGATCTTGATGCGTTATAATTAGCAGGAATAAAGTCTCGCATGACGGTTTTTTTGTAAGTTATGTGGCTGTGTGAGAGATTATTATAATTATACGCTCGTTTCTTTATGTAACTGGTGTGTCGGTTTGTATTTAGGAAGTGTAAATGAAAGAGTGCCTGAACCTAGTATAAGAATGACGGTTAATCGAGATCTTTCTGGCAGACAATTGGTCATAAGTTTAAATTGAGACTAGAAGATTTAAAATAAATCAGAAGACCATATATCTTCTTATCTAACTTACTAATATAAATGCGAAAGTCTGTGAGGGTGGTTGTTTGTTACTCTTTCACGCCAAAACTATTGAAAGGATTTGGATAAAATTTGGCACACAGATAGTTTATAACCTGGATGAACACATAGTATACTTTTTATCCGGGTAGAACGATCCCATTGGACATTAGGAAGACTCTCACTCGGAAGACTTGCATTTATGTGTTCAGTGTACCTACACAATAATCATGTGGCAACTGAGGACAGGCCTAAGTCTTCAGACTGTGATAGATTGAGATGATTGATTGATAGACAGATAGAGATCTCTACGCTTGCCAGTAGGCATAGATCAAATTTATTTAACAAATGATGCCCCTAGGGGCCTATTTAGCAGCACTAGACTGGAGTAAGACAAAGTATCTAGTTATTGGCAGCAAAGAATATCCTCAAAATTACAACATGATGATGGTCTGTTTTACAGCACCTCCCTCTGTTAAGTTATTTAGCAAATTTATTTTTATTGTTTAAGCAATTTATCTTCGAGTATATCTACCATTGGATGACTTATGCCCACGAATTATGAAATATGCGTGTATTTCTTTATCTCTTTCTCCAGGTTTCATTGACCTATCTGTCAATTTCATTACGATCGGATCACTGCTTTAGATGTGAATCGGACAAACAGACAGTTACGATTGCAATTATAATACGTATTAGTATTGAAATAGCGATACTCCGAACTAGTCCGAACATTATGAAACGGGCTCTCAAAACGGAGTTAAAAACATCAAAGCTGGTGAAGACAGTTCTCTTGATCGCTATAATTGGTCTCGATGAGTAATAAAATAAAGAAACGATATTAAATGTCTAAACGAATTAAATAACTATTACCATAGGCTATGTAGCGCGCCATTTTGACGTCATCTCATACAGGGTGTTGTGATTAATGTAGAACATTATAAAATAGCGGACAAAAAAAAATGGCGGACTTTTTTTGTCCTGACCACCCAACTATAGGAATTGTTTGAAGTACTTACATGATAGGTTGATAGGCAAATGAAGAGGTTTTTTTCGAGCTACTTTAGCTCCAGGCGCTGGCAGATTAGTAGATAATCAAGCCGTCTACTTGTGCTTGAGGCTTTTAATCATGCGAGATCCGACGTTTTGGCCTCTGGTTATGGTCATATTTAAAATTAGTTCAAAGAGTCCGCAGCTATACTTCACTCGTATTCACACATCGTCACTCTCACTCACACACTAGCATGCCTGCGTGATGCTTGATTAGTTTAAATTCTCTCTCTCTCTCTCTCCAACAAGGATTGTTTGGCTCTTGAATGACATTCCAAAGCAGAGTTGTTGGTAAAATATTTGTGAAATTGTATTAAAAAAACAAAATGGCGGCGTTGGTTCCGATTTTGGCGTCAAAAGATCCTTGTAGCATATATGATTGGTTTGTTGTTCACCACAAAAGCTGTCATTTGACAGTCAAGGTACATTTAACGGGCCACCAAGCTTTCAATTAGGAGGTGTCTCGGACAAAAAACGGCGAAAGCCCATAAATACATTTAAAATCAGCCTGTACATGGAATTTTGATGGTTGTCCAAATTATATGGTCACCGTGTTCCCTCCAATGTGTGATATTAAACTGTTACTAAACGATTTCGGGAATCTTAAATAATTGCAAGTTTATAGTGCTGCTCCATTTAATTTCAACTTTATTTCTTTTGAGTTATGGTTGATTTTTGCGTGTGATATTTTTAAGGAAAGGTAGTCACGTGTGTGGCATAAAAGTAAATGATACAAAATGGTTGCTTGAATACAGTTTTGCCTGTTTGCAGTACCACTGTAAACGGATTTTTAATTTTCGTCGCTAAGCAGAGGTTTGAAAATCCATCAACAAGCCCTCATTTAGGCATTAATTTAGGTGTCGCTTATTATTAGTGAAAATGAGCATTTATACTGTTAACATTTGGAAACAGCTTTGTTTATGGGTCGTTTCGAGAGGAATTAAATGACCGCATCAAAAGTCAACATTGTTGCGTTAATGATTAAAAAGTAGCACTTTTTTAAACCCCCACAGGTTTAAAGAGTACAGAATCGTTAAAAAGGATGTTATAGGATCGTCCGAAAATAGACCGTTTCACAAGGTCAAATAAAGGTACAAGTAATGGGAGATTTATATGGGTTCAACGACCGAGCGTAGTGCATTATACGCATCACTTCTGTGGAGTTTTGCAACCTAAGTTAATAATTTGATCCTGCATTTTTAACATAACATTGAAAGGTGCTGAGGTTGTCACAAGGCTGGTAAAGACCCTAAATGTTATGCAGTGATCGGAGTAGGTAGAGTGATTTTACGTACTTGCATCATGAATAGTCATAGAAATCATAACATGGATAATCCTTTATTCCGGGATTTCATTTTCGTATTTACGGGATTGAATCAAATATTGTGAATGAAGATTTTTAAACTAATACATTTGAAATGTATAGATTACTACCCGCTGATACCTAGAATTGTTTTCTGCGCAGCGACACGCGCGATGTTCAGTGACGACAAAAAGTATTGCGCGAACTATACCTATCCTTTTCTTGGAGTCGTTGCAATGTCCACCTCTTCTATTCTTTACTGTTTCTCTTCATTCATATATGTATTTTTATTATAGAAGGACGCTCACATATTCTATAAAAAAGACAGCAAATGGGTAATACATTTCTTATTTTTATTGATATGTTATTCATCCTACACATTACAATGTTTGAAATTCCTAAAAAAATATTTTTTACGAAATCCCGGGATCCCGGAGGCATATCCATATTAATGTATACATGCCGGAGCATTGACCGCAAATCACTCTACCTACTCCGATCACTGGTTATCAGTAAAGATGGTGAGAGGTTCTGGAAATAGGCTCGTCCTTGGTAGTAGTAACTGTATTGTCAAATGTGAATGTGTCTTATCTCTTCTGGAAATACAGGCTGCTTCTAATGAATGAGTCCTCAATATATCACCATAGGTGGCCCACGCAATAATTCAAATACCATAAAAAATACCCATAACTATAGTTTTTTAAAATCAAACATGTCACAACATAGCAGCCAATTCATCAGACAAAGTCGTTGCCCCCACAAAAATTCGGACATACCATATACCGCATAGTACATCGTTCACGAAGTCGGCTTTCGACACTCGAGTAATTACTCGCGAGATTTTTTAATTACGACACACTCTGTAAACGCACCACACACGATATTTTTTTTAAAAGCTTTACGTTTGACAGCACGGGGAAATTTGAACTTTAAACAATTATGATAGGGTTTAAATTAGATTGTTTTAGTTTGATAGTGATGTAGATGCACACACGATATTTTACATTTGATAGTTCGATGCAAACTGAACTGTAGGTGCTTATGATAAGGTTTAAATTAAAGTATTTATTTATGTTTCATAGTAATATAGATGTTATCGAATGTTTCTATTGCATGTGTAGTCGGCCTGTTTATCTGTCCGTTGATCGTCACTGTCACTTCGCTACGAATATAAATGTCGTAGGAATAATGAGTTCAAAGTTGCCAGGAGGCATAAACTGACAACTTATTTTTTATGTGAGGCTTTTGGCCCTAATGTCAAAAATTTCAAAAATTCTTTTAGCAAGCAGCCCACCTGATGATTAGCGGTAACTGCCATCTATGCCTAATGTATGTCGCGTGTCGGTAGAACTTGAAGATGAAATTGCAACAAGCTTCAAATTGCCCCCATTCCCATCTCCATAAAAATACCTCACATTAGCAAATCCTACACATTGTTAAAACATAAACAATCAATGACACACATGCCTAAGCTTGACCAAAACAAAAGAAGCCACAGATTCTACAAAGGCGGCAATTCGGCACAGCTAATTGTAAACCATACTTAGTTCTTTGTGAATTTACAAAATCAGTTTCCCAACGATAGTGGTGCCTATTTATTTATTCTGCACGCAAACAATGTTCTTCGGTGTTTAGGATTGGAGTATAGGGCTGTGGTTACCAGCTTAGTTGATTTATTTAGCTGAATGATAAACTAGCCCTGAAGGACAATCCATCTTTCAATAAGAAGCATGCAAAGGTATATCAAAGGAAACCTTGAAAAATCTGGGATGGTGTAGTTTTTTTATTATCATTTCTTCTATTCCAAGAAAAAGCATATCCGAAGCCACCGTAAGAAGGAACGTCTTCCTTAAAAGGTGTTGCTAGGATTAACCCAGCAAGAAGTAATGTGAGAAAATAGTTTTCTCTTCTCTCAAACTCGCAGCAGCACTCAAATATACTAGTAGCAGGCACTATTGAATTGTCAAGTTGTCAGTCACTCAAAAATGAAAGGTTACGCTACTTGCTCATTCCAAAGTGTAGATCTCTACGTAGAAGAACGACCCAGAAACTCCACTCCTCTTAAAATGTGATACATAAATCTCATACCTCATCGTCTGCCTAGCCTTTTCCCAACTGTGCTGGGGTTGGCTTCACGTCTAAGTACCATTAGTACCATTATACATGGAGCAGCTGAATATCCTCCACAACTCAGTACTGCTGGGTAATGCGATAGCCCTTGGTGAGACTGGTTGTCAGACTTTCGGGTCACTGACTACCTGTAATGACTGTCAAAGATTTATATATGACAGCCGAGACCAACGGCACGGCACACAGGAAACTCTTTATGTTAAGGGTGCTCACCTATCCACGGACCAACCAAAAGATCGACCCGAGCGGCTGTTATTATTTAGCCTCGAAATCTCATACCTAGCTATAATTTAAGCTGTTACTCTCAGAGTCAACCCTAAAAGCAAGTAAGGCGCGTTCCAAATAAGGAGCGAGTTACATGTTTTCATCATTTTGTTGGCATTGTAGTGACGCAACCAGCAAATGTCATTGCGGACTGGAACGCGCGTCGCACGTGTGTTCAAATGATTGATTACCGAATGAGCTGAGTGAGCTGAATGAGCTGTTCTTGACACTAACATCACGCCTGTATCCTTGAAGATATAGAGAGAAGAGAAGGATTGGTAGGTATACAAATAATTCGCCAGTTATCCCAATAGGTACTAAATAGACGACTCTGTAATGAACCAGGAGTCGCCGGAATACATAAAATAACATCACGCTCCCCGAAGGGTTAGGCAGAGGTGTCTCTAATAGTACATAGTCCATATTTCGCCAGATATGTTTACGTCTCATGTAATAGAGGGCTAGCCTAGCATCAACAGGGCACAAACCCAGACTCCGTGGCTGTTACTGAGTGGAAAAACCCTTCAACAGTTTGCCCGACCGGGAATCGAATCCAAGATCTTATGCTAAGCAGTCGCGCTTGCGACCACTAGGCCAACGAGTAATATAAATCGCTGTCAAGTTTTCAACACATTTCAGTGTTAAAATTGAGCTGTCAATTGTTGTAGGGTTGGGCAACGCTGAAATGTATGTTTCTGTCAAAGCAAGGACGAGTTTATGAGGTGAGTGACGAAAAAGGTCGAATGTTAGTTACCTTGGAGGTAAAGGACCGTGTTACATTGTGCCTATGGAGTTTTGCCAAAGGTCATGCAAGTTAATGAACTCTAGGCCATTCAAAGCGTTTGAAACGCCGTGTACCACGCGTCTGCAAAGAAGGGTTATCTTACCATCGTTTATAATGACATAACATCACGCTTGTAGTCCCCGAAGGGTTAGGCAGAGGTGTACGTAATAGTACACCCACATTTTGCCAGTTATGTTTAAGTCCCATGTAATAGGGGGCGATCCTATTGCCTTCAACCGAGCACAAATCCATGCTCCGTGGGTGTTACTTAGTATTTTTTTTTTTTTTTTTAATTCATGATGGAAAAACCCCAATAACACACATTCACCACATTCTGCGACTGTGACCATTCAACCAACGAGGCAGTCACTCGACTTCACTACTCGACTGCTGGTACTTACATATTTTCAGTTATTTATCAATTTTTGTACAAGAGATTACGCTGCAAGTTCCGCGCGCGATTTCCCATTGGATCAAATGAAAAGTTTATCTTCATTGAATTCCTATAGGGGACCATTTTCAAATATCCTGTCGTAGTACTCACCTTTGGAATTTACAAATATTTTTGTAGGCTGAAGTACTATTGAATGAAAACTAATTATAGGAGAAAGACGTTGAGGAAACCGGTTAAAAGGTGGGGGGGGGGGGTGATCTGCTACGTTGGCAAAGAACTGCTTTAGACAGGAATAATTGGAGGGAAATAGAGGAGGCCTATGTCGCGAGACAGCCAGACCTGGTAGCTGATTAATGATAATGCAGGGTTAACAATCATTAATAAATGTTATGCAAAGCATGATCAGCCTATAATGTTCCCACTGCTGAGACACAGCCTCTCTATGAGAGCGAGTGAGCTATAATCCACGACGCGGGCCCAGTGCGGGTTGGTAGATGACACATGTCTTCGAATTTTTGGTTCTAGAACATGCCGGTTTCCTCACGATGTTTAAATGTGTTTTGGTTTAATGTTACTACTTATTCATGTATTGCGAAGGTGTGAGTAAATGAAGGCTGTTTTTATTATTTATGTGTGGAGTGACAAGAATGGGTAAAGTAAGGAATGAGTATATTAGAGGAAGTTTGAAAGTGGCGCCTGTTACAGAAAAATTGAAAGGAAGTCGTTTGTCTTGGTATGGACATGTAATGAGGAGGGATGAAACGCATGTGACTAAAAGAGTGATGGCCATGAATGTTGATGGATGCAGAGGGAGAGGAAGGCCAAGAAAAGATGGATGGATTGTGTGAAAACTAATATGAAAGAGAAAGGAGTAAATGATGCCGTGACGTTTGACAGGGGAGAATGGTAGAAGAAGTCGTGTTGCGCCGACCCCAAGTAGAATGGGACAAGGGCAGGAAGATGATGATGATGATTATAGAAGAAACAACCAGAGACAACCCTTCCCATTCATGACAATTCTATGCACAGCATACCTATTCATTTATAAGAATCAAGATCTAAAATCAAGTTTTAAGCCCGCTATCGTATATCACGAACCTGAAACGGTAACCCACGATGTGGTAACACTATGAACCTTTCTAATTAGATCATTATATTTCATAATAAGTTCTATCATTATAACTAACTGTTGTTCTGTCATTGTTTTTAGAGAACCATTTGTATTGAGAACTAATTATGTCGAATTACAATGAGATAGTACTAATAATTTGAGTTATTAAATCGTGTTTGTTGAGATATGGTAAGTATCAATTTTGTGAGGCAGGCGTAGCATAATCAGTAATGTTCCCACTGCTGGGACACACGGCTTCCTCTCTATGAGAGGGAATGGGCTAACCACGTGTGCCCAGTGCCGGTTGGTGGATGTCACAGTCATACGTTCGATTTTTCGGCTCTAGGATATTTATTTATTAATGCACAAGGTATTCTCTACCAGTCAACCTTTGCTGACATGCTGATTTCCGATGTTTTCCTTCACCGTTTTGAGACAAGACAAGGGTTTACCTAAATTCAAATGTTGCTGTAGGTATTTATTTCAGGTTATAATTAAATACTTTACCTACGAAATCCTTAAATTAAACCCTCTTTGGATGAAAAAAGTTGTATTTGTATTATTCATTCATTTTTTTTATCTCTACCGTTGAACTTTTTTTGCGTACAACAACACATTTGATGACAACCCTATAATAAGATCGTTTGTCAAAACTTGCACGCATAACACAGCCGTGTACGCTTGCACAACCCGCCAAAACTAACAGACATGGCCGACCCTTGCAACACGTGATTGATTAAAAAGTTTACTCCTATTGTCTATGGCACAAAGGCCACCTCTAATTATGGGAATTATTTCTGAACCTCTAAAAACAAATGCCAGATGTAGGTGGGCTCAAGTATTGTTTATAAGAGTAATACATAATTGCGAATAACATTAAACACGATTGATTAAAGGTTAGAGAGTATATATGTGTCAGAGTTGACAGTTAACATGTCTTTATTTATGTGAGTACGAATTATGTGGCTTGATGCAAGAGTACCACAGCTGGAAGATTTATTAATTCGGCTTAATGTAAAGCAAAGAAAGAATAAAATGTGAATTTGATGACGTGAGTTAGGAAGATATCTATTACGCCGAGATCTACTTATAAACATTACATAGAACTTAAATTACTATGGCTAAGTTTTTTCTTAAATAGCTGTTGCAGAACTGCAAAACTTCAAGACCAAGATATAGTAGGGAAAATGTCAAAGGACATGCTAAGACTCTATCAGAAGAATATTAATAAAAATTAATGGCCTCTATCCACAATAAAATTAATAAGCTTTCCAAAAAGCCCAATCTTGTATTGAATACCGGGCTGGCGTCCTCAACTTCATATGCGAAGCGTATATTTTGGCTAATGTGCCGTTGCCAACCCTAGGAGGCGGGCACAGGTCTTTTGTCAAACAGAGGCGGATGACCCGAGACCCGCCAACCTGTCAGCTAATGACAGCACAAAACTAAATCACCACACACAATGAACCCGCAAAAAATTGAACAATAACAGTCGCAGACAACGAACTCTTGAACACAGGCACGGGGCAAATTAGGGGATTGATAATTAGCAAAACAATTGAATAGAATAGTCGATTTGAGCGTTAAATTAAGGTGAATTGAGTATTGTTCGAAGATTTCGGGAATTAGCGCTATTTTGTAGCCATTGTTTTTTTTCCAGGTTTGATCTGAATAATGATCTGGATCAAACTATTTTGATGACATTAACCTTTCTCCAAGCTCCGCAACGGCCTTGTCTTGTCGCATCCAAAGGATTTCCGCGGCCTTTATTAGATCAAGATCATTTTGTTTCTGAAAGACACGGATTGAGGCGAATCGATATTGAAATATTGTTATCTTAACCGTCGACAGCCACATTTATATTTAAAATTAGAATAATGAAACATCTGATGATGAATCTAGTAGCCGGTATTTTTATAATGAAATTCTATACTTAACACAGATTAACTAATTCCCTAAGCGAACGGCTATAACAACGATGTCGCCATAACTTAAACATTTAAAAAGCAATCGAAAATAATTAAAATGTACTGCCTCAACAGCTCGCCCATTATACTATTAGTCAACTAATTGACTACTTATATAAAAGTATTAGTAACCGTCTGTTACCGGTTACCATTGCCCAATGACCAGAGAAGACCAACCAGGCTGATATGAGCACGCGACAAATATTTGTCTCATTTTACCTACACCCCTGTCTAGTTCCAATGCGAGATACTGTAACGAGAAAATTATGTCGCCGTAAATCGAACTGATGTTATTGTAACCAAACTCCACATTTGCATTATGTTACTAATAGCTTAAAAACAGGCGTCTCTTTTCGAGATATCGATTAACAGCATTAGAATATTAATCGAGTATTGTAGCAATAGTTTTGATTTCCCTGGATGAGTCGTTTCGTAATCTTGTGATTTGGTTTCTTGTCTTCTTCTGATGAGACTTTAGGACTGATAGCCGATGGAGCTAATGAGTCTTGGAGTGCAGACCGCGTATCCGCAAGTTTGGTGTAGGAGGTTCCCTAGGTATCTTACTCTTGAGGACCTTAAAAAGGTGGCTGGTTGAGACTAGATGCGGAATCCAGAGGACAGTGTTGTGGCGCCTATGACACAATACAACCTAAGTTGAGTGACTTTATGTACTCTAGAAAGAATAATGGTGACCTTTCCCCCATCGTTCATTTCGGGCAGAAAAAAAAAATAGCCTCTATGACTTTTCTCACCAAGACAACGCAAACTTGATTGTGAGAATGTAACGTTCAGTTCTATTTGTCAAAGGTTGACGTAAAAACCTGTACACTTTAGAGGACTAATCATGGTGTTTGTCGTATAATAATGAAGGATTATGGAGCAATAACATAAAACTTTGTGGACACATTAAAAAGAAAAAGAGTCTTTAACATGTCAGCACCATGTCGGCACAGTTTCAAGCTCCATTTTCGGGTAAAGGCCTTTAATTTTACTACTACATATTTGAAGTTCAGTAATTAAACTTAAAACAACAAAGACGAATTACACCGTCAAATCTTTGTGTATCACAGTGGGCGGAAAATAACACAACACACACTTCAAACGCCTTGCAAACGTAATGTCGCTTAAAATCAATTTGCTTTCCTAGCGACACCCTGTTTCAACGCAAATAAGACACGCCTCACATCAAAGAACGCCCAACATGTGGTTATTTGATCTCAGCACTCGCTACAACTCAAATATTTCCATAACATAAACGTCTAATTAACCTGCGGTTTCCAAGAACGGTGCTAAAGAAAAAACAAAACGGAATAATGCGAAAACTCGTCGAAAGACGAATTCAAATTGGGGTCCAATTGGAAGTGCGAAGGAACCCATTATTTCGGTAGCTGAAACAAGAAAAAAGATGTTATTAACGGCCCTACCGAATTTTTTATCCATCAAGATGGAGGGAGAAAAAAGGTTTTATGGGCGCATCGCTGCGCGGGCGCACGTGTCCTGTTTTTGCTGCGGTTTCGCTTGCGGAATTACTAAATGATACCGGACAGCTACTACTTTATAGTAAAACGTTTCACGTTCTGCTCTTTTTGTGATCTGCGGAACGGTTATATTTTAAGACGTCTTCTTCTCGTATCTGACCGCACAAAAAGTTTATCTTTGAGAGCATTTCTCACCGTATTACACAAATTATTAATCTTCACCATCAGCCCAAGCCCACACGAACACCCCAGGGGTCTCTCCACACGTTTTTTGCAGTTATTTATCAACAAACAGAAATGTTCTCATTACCATCCGTAAATTTCAACGTCCACGACTGCCAAATATTTCATTTGACGTCGTGAGTGATTGCGCTCATCAGGTTTGGAGGCATCTAATTGTGCATTGACCTTAGGGGCGACGTGTTTTTATTGGACCTCAAGGTGGTCCTTATAAATGACCAGTATTCAGACAATCCTGTTTTTGCCAGACATACTGCGAATTCGTTTCGACTCGTGCCGATGTCCTGCTGCACACTTATTAAGTTTTATCTTAAGACAAGTCTATCAGGTGAGGCTGCAACTGCTGCTTTAAGTGTTCGAGTAAGATAAGCCAATTGCACTGTTAATAAGAACAAAGCGATCTCGTTACGGCAAGGGATATGTGCAATGACACATTCGAGATAATTAAAAAAGATAAAGAAAGAATTTTCTGCATTCCAAGCTTGTTCGCTACGGAATCGACTAGTATCGCAGTGAGAGCATCGTTGTCAAGTGAAGCAATATCCGGGTTCAAAGTATTTAACATCGCAATACACGGCAAATGTCAAGAAAGGCATTCGGGATCATCGAGGGTCTCAACAATCTGAAGAAGGTCGATGTTCTTGCTAGTTAAGCTAACAAGAAACAGTTACGATCTGCCTAAAACGAGCTCTCAACTTTTAAACCAATTAATCAATTACAAAGCAAACTATGTGATTACAAGAGAAAGCCAATTTCGAGCGTACATTAATTGCTAAGTACAAACCACAAACGTGATCTCGGTTTCAAATAATTAACGTATGAGTGGATCGCGTGCTCGGCTCGCTGGCTCTCTGCCTGACCCCGGTCTTTGATGCCGTAATGAAGGGTTTTATTAAATCAATGTCAGAAGTCCATTAAAGCCTGGCCCCCGAGATGAGTCCGCGCCATCAATCAAGATACGGATGGACACCCAAAAAAGAGTCCGAACTACGTTTCTGGACGCTGTTTACTTTTTGGGACAGGATTTAAATAGCTGTTTGGACAAGTTTGTGAATGCAGTTACGAGAGGAGCACTCGGGATGAAGTCAGGTGTGCATTTGGATCAGAATGGAGTCTTTGAAGTGAAAAGGCCTGTTGGTTTCGTTTAAAACAAGACAGTGTGACGGGTTGAAGGTAAACAAGGGTTGTCGGGACGAAACACATTAATCCGGTCGCGGTCGTGGTAGTTACGCGTAAGAGAACGGCTGCGGATAATTAATTACAGTCCTTTGATGCGATCTTCGCGCTTTATTCAATGAGGGTCGGTTGAGAAGATGGAATGCTTTGGCGTATCGCATTCGCTTTTATTCGCACCAATTCTTAATCTTGGTCATTGGAGTTGGAATACAACTTATTTTTACTTGAAGATTAATGATTCTTACAACCAATGTAATCGTCGCATCGCAGTTAAAACCTTGAGCATGTACTTCGACGATAAACAAAAATATCCAATCAAGGCCTCCCAGGATCTTAGGTGAACGCACTCCAAATTATGGGCTTCTAACACCCATGAAATATAAAAAGAAAATCATAAAAAATAATTTCCTCTCCCATTCGACAAAGAGCCCATCCCGATTTTATAATTACACGGTCGGGATTTAAGGGGAGCACCTGACGTGTTCACCGATTTAGGGCGCTCACGGCGTGTCCAAATGTGGCCCATCAAACACCGCCCACTTTTTTCTCTTCTAATGACTATGATAAAACGAACCGTTCGTTTAAGGGTAGATTGTGATGTCCAATATTTAAGGGAATTGAAGTAAAGGTCAGCATTCCTGCGATATCTTGTTTTGGGAGTGTTTTGATAGGCGCGTGCCATGCTCGAGTCCAGGGGGGCGAAACATGTTTAGAATTTTTGGAGGACATGACAGAGTTGTTACTGATAAGATCCATGAGGTATTCGGTTGGGATTCTTTTTAACAAGGATGACAACCGAAAAGGCGTAGACAAACCCCAAGCTAGATGTATTAGAAATATTAAGTGAGTATTAGGACTTTTTCTCCCGTATGTTTGTATATGTGTGCAATTGCTTTGTGAATTATGATTTGTTAATACAAATCTGTTTAGCTAAGTTCTCGTCGCTAGCTCTAAGTTTCTTGTAAGCTTGGCGGGATGGTGTCAAAATTACCTGAAACAAAAAAAAACACTAATTAGTATAGGTACAAACAAAACGGGAAACTTGACCGTGTGACGTATTTGGTGGCGACAGAACAACCTTTAACTTCAAAAAGGGCACCCCTTACCCAAAATCTCAAGATACCCCACAATCTTTTGACGGTAACCAAAAAACGACAAAAACATGTCGCCATCAGTCATGCTCAAATAAAAAAATGCTACAGGAGCGACACAAGAATGTCCATTAGATAATATCAGATGGTCCTGTCCGAAATGCGTGACAGACGACAAAAAATATGGTTCGGGGATAAAAGTGAATGTTACAAGGGAACTGGACGAAATTACTTGGTTAAAGGATGAAGTAAATCATAAAATGTGGGACGAAAATGAAATGATTGATAATACTAGCATCTCAATTGCGTAACACACTTGCTAGCTAAATCCAAAGGATTTTGGAAGAGATTCACCATAAATTGCTTCATATTTTAGAAAATTCGTCTGCAATTGAACGCAAAACGCAAGACAACGCAACCTAACTTTATAGTAAATTTTGGAATGCCAATGCAAATTATTTCGACAGTAAAGGCAAAAGCGTAGATAGATTATATCTTTCACACTAGTACCAAGGCTTTAACTAAATTATCACTTGACAATGTTAAGAAAACGCCCAAATAAACACATGCTACTGTTTGGTAACTCTAATATCTTATTGAATAGCAGCACATACTATTTGCCAATCCCACTCGGGCAGATATTTCGTCAGACAGTTGACATCGTGCGTTCGGTGCTAACCGGAGCAAACGCACACAACTCATTACCATCCAGAGTAGATTACATTTTGTTTAGGCCAGAGGCACTCAACACTGATTATGTTTTTCTGTAATGATTGTATCTTCTAAGAGTTGGTTATGACATCGTTGGAGCAATAGTAGGTGACAGTCTAATGATTGTATGTATCAAAGATAATGTATCTGAGATTTTTATTTATTGAACGATAATACTGGAGAGACTATTGCCCAGTTTTTACTGGGCAAAAGTCTCCACACGATGGGTGCCGGAAGACTGAAGGCGCCGCCAAGGCCGGCCCAGAAAAAGGAGGCAAAATGATTGGAGGTGTCGTTTGAGGTGGCATGGAAAAACAGCTCATGGAAGGAATTGGGGCAGGCCTTTACCCAGCAGTGGGACAGCGAAGGCTAAATATAAAAAAAAATAGTGGAGGTAAATGTTGTGAGTACAAATGTGGATGGCTATAGTAAGAGTAGGGGAAGACCAAAGAGGCGATGTATGGACTGTGTGGAGGATGATATGGATGGAAAGGGTGCCTACTGAGTACTGAAAGACGACTTACAGAGAAAACATGCTGAGCCGACTCCAAATTAATTGGGAAGAGGCAGGCGACAAAATTGACATTACCGCGGGTGAAGCTAGTTCCATTATAGAACATGGACCTAGTCGTTTTAGGTTCAATATCACTGATGCAGATGCTGAAAAATAGAGCATGGACTAGTCAAGGTCCGTGCCGCGTCTTATCTGTTCATCTGTGTGTGTAATAGGCAATCTGTCGTGACCTAACTGTTATAAATGATTAATCAAATTTGAAATGTGCATTTAGATATCGTTAGCATTAGTCCTTGCTGTTTTATTAGTTAGAACAATCATGTTTGTTCCTTCTTCCTGTCTGAGGGCTAACTGGAGCATATTGGGAACAAAAATACATCCTAATTCGAAAGCTATTTTACAATAAATCTCAGCATAGCACATACCTATGTATGTAATTGTATGTACATCTAACTACTACCTCACACAGCAACCACAAACAAACACTCTCTCTGCGGTCCAATTTACTTTTTTACTAACCACAGACTATTCGAAAACCAACATTACATAACAAACAATATTACTAATAACATCGGGAGCGCTTGCGCCGTGACCAGCGCACGCGCCGACTCACGCACTGCGCCCGCGCACCCTTGCACTATGAACCTCGCCATAATTATCATTTATCACTTGCGAAGATTGATCATTTCAATGTATGCGTGATTTGTTGGACCGTTTCGTTAAGACAGATCGTTCTGTTAGGTTATTAGTTTGGCTGATATTGAAATTGCAATAGATGTTGTTTCTTAACTATGATAGATAGCGTCTATTGAGGGGCACAAGGTTTAGAGAGAAAGACAAAAAGTGGTAAACTAGAATGAAGTTTTAACGAAAAAAATCTTTCACAATAAAATTTCACATGACTCAATATGACATTAAACATTTTAGCACTGGCAACCTTCACGACTTAGAACAAAAATATTTGAATACCGAATCATTAAGCAACGAAAAAAAAAGAAAAAATCTCAATTCTTGTAAACAGTCAATGCAACAGTATTGCGTGGGCTGGTCCTAAGTTCCTAACCAAGATGGTTTCTAAGAAAAATATTAAAAACTTCATCGGATTACACACCAGAAAAACCCCGTGAGACTTTATGTAGATTACAGAGGGCTAAAATAAAAATAAAATTAAAAGGACCGATCACTAACGACATGGGAACCGTAATCCATATCAAAAACCGCAGATCCTGTAGCTTGTACGTTAAAAGCTTGGGAGGATCAGCTAGTGTTGCCAGGTTTGAAAGAAAATGTTGTTTTTTTTTTTAATGGAGTAGATGCTTCTTCTCCTAATAAGACTTAAGAATTATAAGATGTGATTCATGTGATAATGAATTTAAATTACAAGCCCTGAGATTTTTGGTAAGTTATTATTTTAAAACATCGTTGGTTAATTATTGGTCTACTATTTTAAGATATAAATCGCAGGAAATACATAGAGAAGGAAAGCTGGAATACCTTTAAGGACATTCAAAATAATTTTCTTCGTTGTAAAGAAATAATAAAAAATGTCGTAGCCTCATATTCTTGACGTAACATGTAGCAACACTAGCAAGCCAGAATACGAAACTTCCTTTGCAAACCGCAAGTACAGAAGAACCAAAAAAACTAAGTATGGAGTAGGAACTCGATCCTTCGTCGCTGCAACCACACCATACGTGTAAAAAAATAATTTAACCGTGCCTACGGCTGTGCTACCTGTTTGGAATTACAGTTAATAGAGTAAATATTACCTTGAAGACTTTAGTGTAATCATAGTTTATGGAGATGTGAGTGAAAATTATTGTCAGTGACACCGAAGAGAGGCTATAGTTGGGAATAAAATGTTTATTTAATGTTTACATGTCTTATAGGACGTCCATAGTAATATTAAGATAATGTCTGTTATTTTTCTATATCATTATTCATTACGGTTGAATTTTCGATAAAATTTGACACACGGATAGACCATGACTTGGGCTACGATGTAGGATACTTTTTATCCCAATATTTTCGACATCCACGCGCGGGCAAAGGTAAACATAATGGGTGTAAAAAGACCCATATTCATATTTCTAACTCATACGTTCGTTTCATTAGAAAAGTGTTTTGAGATGGTGTTATGGTGGTGGTATAACCAACTCCAGTCCTAGTAACGACACTGTAAATCCATAAATCATAACGAGTGTACATTTACTATCTTTCTACCAAAGATAAAGCGGATGGAACTATCGTTTTCTTTTATAGCCGTATCCAACTTGGAAATTAAGTCGATGCAAATTGAACACTCTCCAGACAGTGTGTAATTTTTAATGAGAGTTGTTTCTCAATTGAATTAAAATATCAATTTTGCGCCGTTCGTTGTAAGTGGAGTGTTTATATTTAAATTATAGTTTTGTAATATTGGATCGGTAAATACACTTTGCTTTTTGCATCGGAAAGTGTCGTTGAGAATCTATCATTTCTGAGAAGTTTAACTTATCAAAGCGCAATCTTCAGAAGAAGTTTCTGGAAGACGACTTTTGAAAATATTATCAATCTTGGTCAAGTTTGATCCGAGGCATCTAGCCTAGTAAATAATCTTTAATTAATTGCCCAAATCGTAAATTGCGGAGGAACAGCCAACAATGACATAAAACCACTCCACAAAACAACTTCACTTTACGGTATCTAGAATCTCAAAAAGGACCTTACCAAACAGTGTCATGGCCATCTAATTAACACTCCACTTTTACCACAAACTATACCTAAAGTCAATGCTAATATTGCTTAAACAGGTTTACATCAACATCACGCATCTGTCAATCGAAAGTGAATTAGCAACAATCTCAAGCCATTTTCCTTTCAGTTGCGTGCACGCATCAAACTAATATGCAAATAAGGGTTGCCAATTCCAAATATGAAAAGTCAATTTGCACTATTGCGGTGTCTGTAAGTCTACATCAGGCCACTGCTGGCCAAAGACCTAATCCCATAACTTCAGGCGACGCGGCAGACCTCGCAGAAGATGGTAGGACCAGCTGGACAAAACCAAAAGACCTAAAATGACCGGTTTAGCAGAATCATAATAGGATATACTCCTAGTAAAAATTACGTTAAAATTCTTAAAATGGTCACAAATCCGGATGGTAGCTAACCTTATATGCAAATGACGTAACAAACAACGATTGGGCGGCGCGCGCGCAGCGACGCAGGAGTCACCTTTTTTGGTTCTGTTAACTTATAATCCTATCAGACTTGCTGTAATTACAGCAGACGGGACTCAGGACAATGATGACATGAATGGGGTCAGACCGGACATTTCTCTGACATAAGATGCCTTTGTTAGTGTCTATAAGATCACGAAAGTAATCCCAGAAGGGCAGAGGTGCACCGAAAGTACACCCACAGTTCAGTAGATAAGTATAGGGGGCGAGCTTTTTGCCATCAATCGGGGCTGAAATCCAGACATTCCAGATACAAAAACTCAATAACGCTTAGCATGACTTAGGAATCGAACTTAGACCTCATGAGTCATGATCAGCAGTAGCGTTTGCGACCACAAGACCAAAGAATTCAAGATTTTGTTACCCAATGGATAAAGTGTGCAAGTTGGGTGTCAGACATTGCTGCGGTAAGCTTTTTGAAGTTTGCATAAGTAAGTAGTTACATAAGCGTATTAAGTTTACAAAAATTTGGAAACACCTGTTAATTCTCATATTTCAAGTCGACTTAAGTTGCATAATTATTTAAATGAAGACGCAATGTTTCGAATGTAGGCATTTAAACAAATTATTAATATTGACGCATCTCCGAACTCGAGTGGGTGTTAAATTAGTCTTTGAACCGTTACTAGCTTAGATGTTTTGGAAGCCATTTTGGTACTTTCCTTGTTAATAAACATTTTTGAGTAAGAGGAAAAAGTGATTTATTTTATAATTGATTACTCGTGATTTTATCGTCGGTGTTTTGTGTACCGATGCCTCAGGCGGCGGTCGCGGTCGTGCAGGTGGAAGTAACTTGTAAGAACTCTTTTAGCGAGTTTTGATGAGTTTTCCTTGTAAGATGAACTTGGGGATTGATTATCATGATTGGCAAGTTTCATGTACCTACTTAATGGATTATTTTTAACAATAGTGCGCTTTTGTTTGATTTGAAAATTATGCCAAATCCAGCTAGCCTATATTGGTCTTAATGGTTTCCCTTTTCCACACAAATATTGTTTTTTAGTTTCCTTATTTTCTCAACTCCTACTGTTGGATCTGAATAGATAAATAATAGAAATAACACAACCTCCTTAGAGCGCGGAGCAGGGCAGTAACCTCGGCAAATAACTGCCGAGCTGGTACAGGCTGGTAGTGATTGCAGGCTTCAGCGCATGCGCGGTAGCTAGCTGCGTTCGCGCAAGATTAGAGGTGGAATAGAGATGCGACATGGAATAACGGGATGAATATTTTATGAGGGCTAATTTTGATAAAGTCAGATATGTATTAGTCCGTGAATTAAAATTGACGTCTGACAAATTTTGTATGGAAATAGGGTCAATAATTTATTTTTATTCCCATGATTAACCTGATGCTGAATATTGTCTGAATTCACCAAAATTGTATCCCTTCTTCCCTTCTATTGAATTCACATCACCAGATTTACCAAGATTTTCTTGGAGACAGATTGGGGTAGATCTGCCTTGAATTGTAGTCGCCAAAGCGTTTTTATCTAAAAAGACGAACCTACAAGAATATCTAAGATAGGTATCGTCAACTGAAACATCACCTTTTCTAAGCTGTATTGCTCGAAGGAGCTCGTGGCTTAATATTAACAGGCGCTCGGGTCGATCGAGGTTAAGCCGTGCTCTCCTAGGTTGGTCTGTGGATGGGTGACCGTATTACGTACCGAATTTTCTCCGTGCCTCGGAAAGCACGTTAAGCCGTTGGTCCCGGCTGTCATTTGTAAATATTTGACAGTCGTTACGGGTAGTCAGTGGCCCGAAAGTCTGACAACCAGTCTTACCAAGGATATCGTATTACCCAGTGGGTTGTGGAGGTCAGATAAGTCAGTCGCTCCATGTAAAATATTGGTATTCAGCTGCATCCGGTTAGACAGGGAGCCGACCCCAAGATAGTTGGGAAAAGGCTAGGTAAATGAATGATTGAATTTGCAACTAAGTTGACTATAATAATGAGATTGAACTATCACCTTTGGGTGACACACTTCTTCATGTTTAATGATGATGGATAAAAATAGAAAATGCTGAGTCATTGAAGTAAAGTTTTTTTAGTACGATTCGGTCACGGTCAGGGATCTAATTCCTGTATTTACAACAATAGTTCACATTCTTATATGGGAGTCAATTGTCTTAGAAGCCTGTTACATAATTTTCTACTTTTTTGACAAGTGTAAGATGTTGACAGTCACTGTATTAGCCTTTAGTTGCTATTCTACATCCAGAAGCTCCAATATTTAATCCAATTCCACAAAGAGCGCGAGTGCGGAGCAGCGGTGGCCCAGTGGTGGCGGCCCCGACTTACGAACACTAAGTCGTGGGTTCGAACCCAGGCAGGCGCATTACTTTGTGTAATTTATTTCACCCCCACTGCTCTCAAAAACGGTGAAGGAAAACATCGTGAGGAAACCGGCATGTCCTAGAACCAAAAATTCTAAGACATATGATATCTACCCGCACTGGGCCCGCGTGGTGGATTATAGCCCATTCCCTCTCTAAAGAGGAGGCCGTGTGTTTCAGCAGTGGTAACATTATAGGCTGATTATGCTTATGCCACAAAGAGCTGGTGTGTCTTGGTGGCAGTGGGGTTCTCTCGAGGACCGGCAGCCGGGTATGGATGTCGAACTGTGTCGCCAACTATGTTCCACCTCTTAGCCTGCCTTATGCAGAAGTGACCTCTACGTTCCACCGACGCGCGATGTCGCCGTATACTTAGTGGTGGCAAAATTTCGAACTTACAGAAATACTGGCATGCCACAAAGAAAAAGAAGATAAAAAAACAAAAGTTCCGAGCTGAATATTTGCTTCAGAATGCTTTGAAACAGTTCAGCGCCACCTAAGACCAAATAAGCTTAGCCCGTAAAGGAAAAGCGTGATCTCCACCCACATTCACAAGCACTCGTACACATTTAAACTATTCACACGAACCGACTAATGATTGTTTTGAAGCTGCGCCGGCGCACGCCTCGCTAGACAATGAAGACTTCTTGGAAATATCTATAATCGTAGACATAATATATGTGTTTACTGTTTACTTTATATATGTGAGTGGAGAAACAGGTGTAGTATCGAACTTATATATTACTAAATTGTAACTACGTTGAAAGTTATCCCTTTTTTTACTTACTGCCACTTAACTACGAGGGACAGGTATAGTATTCTTTTCCAGGATGAGCCTGGTGGTGGTGAGAACAAAAGGATGAGTCGACTAACTTGAGATCATTACATCACATCCGGAGAGACAACACTATGTTTAATAATATCTTATTTTGCGTTCTCACCAGGCAACCTAAAATAGCTATGTAACATAAAGAACGAATGCTTAACGAAACTTATTCAATCCTGAGTCACTGTAAAAATACGAAACGCTACGAATGTAATTGCCACTTGAAGCCCTCAGAAAACAGAACAGTTAACCTATGTTACGGGTATTAGCAGTAACCCAGTTCAACTTGACAAAGCCAGCAAAAACTGGCTTTAAAATTTTATCGTCAGAACATACGTATCATAATCAATAATGTTTTTCTTAACGATAAGCAGCTGTCGAAGTTAAACAACTGCAAGTTATTTATAAACTTGACCGTACTCAATTGTGTAACGGGTGCATTACGAGTAGTTGTAACAATAAGGCAGGTGCGTATTTTGAGAAGTTTATTAAATATCATGATAATATTTATCGATTTCAACGTCCATTGTTGACGATAGTGTCCAAAACAGAGCTACTGTAAATGACTTAAGGAAATATTCAAAGGACATGGCCAATTTCTGTATGGGCGTTTGCATAGTTATCAAATTTAATGTACAACGATAATTTTTGGTGTTTCATATTCGTGAATATTGCCATATTAAATTGCAAAAAATAAAAAGCTCAAAGAACTTCTCATTACAAATAACTAGACGTAAACAGTTTCATGTTACCTTCTATCAGATTGCTGGCAAAGCGTATGATATAATGATTTTGCTATTAAAAACCTCAAGGCGTTTTAAAATAACGAAGTGCTGTGAATTATTAGGCATTTCAACAAGATCCAAAATCCTTATTTCAGGTGGTCATTCTACCTGCACTAAGGTTTTTTAACCACATATTGATTAACATTTACTTAACTGAGAAAGTCTGATAGAAAACTGAGACAAAGTATATGTTATTAATGTCACATTTATTGAGACTCCGAAAGTGACGTTTTTCTTCAACAGTTTAACTACTAATTAACAAGGGAAATACGAAATAAAACAAAAGATTATAAATAATTACTCATTTCTTGGTAAAAATAAGTAAAAATATTTTTTTCCGTAGAGATAAGCAGGAGTCAAAAATATTAGAAGATAATCGCAAAAAAAACAAACAGTTCATACGCAACGGAGGATCTGTGCAATCGCAGTACCGCCATTTTGACATAAACAATGACATTGTAAAACGCGTTCCGTTTTATGGTACGGTTACGTTATTACTATAATTGTGTGAAATAAATATATCTTACGTATCAACACTTCAAAATATAATTTAATTACATGTAAGAAATACCAATGAAAACAGTTTTGTTTAAATCAAATGTTTCAGGTAAGAGCATTTGTCGTTCATTTCACATACATATCTACAAGTAGTATGCGTGGTGTAGAACGTGTTCGTCTACGAACGGTCCATAGTGGCGAAAGTTGACAAATGAGACTTTGAATTCAACTTGCAGAGAGGTTAAAAACTACGCAACAATTCACTTCTCTATTTATCTTAATATAATATATTTACTATGTAAGTGTATATGGAATGTACTTTTTTGGCCATGTCCTTTCATTAGGACTGAAAATGGGATATTTACCATGTTTACTTACTATTTTTAATAGTAACTAGTTTCAGTGTTAACGATAATGCTAGTGACCATTTCAGTTTAAAAACTTATATCATCAAGACGTCTACCAATAATTTGCAACGATTTTCGGTTAAGGTAAGAAGTTTGAAGATAATTTTGGATATATTGCAGAAATTGGGACTTTTAAAATACAATTTTGGTCTTTTGGTTAAAACCTCTTTTTAGTTAATCCTTGAGAATAGAAAGTGTTAGGAGTAAGGACACTTCAGCCTAAAATGTAGATAAGCATAAGTTGCTAACATAGAAATCTGTCAATTTTTGATTTCGTAGAGTATTCTATAAAGAATATATTAATAAAAGAACCTGTTCCAATTGACCTAACGAACAATACAATATATACGAACAAAGCAAACATTCTGTATATCTATCTGAATGATTACATTTCGCAAGATATCGAGTCGTGATCGACCTTCGGCTCCGTGGGAATCTGCCGGGCGGTGTTACGCGGGGTTATGAGTTCGAAACAGAATGAACCATTATCATGTCATAGTTCGGAACACCTGATTTGGTTGGCTATTGTTTTAGCTGCTTTAAGAGAACAAATAGTGCATGAATGTTTTGTCTTACTGTCAGTGAACTGCATTTTTTTATGTAATCAAAGGTCGTGAGCTGTCAGTTAGTTTTTCTACTTTTTGCATGTTGGTGTGAGCAATGGTGGAATATGAAAATAACATATGAAAACACACCTCTAATTGCCGAAGAGTAAAGTAGAAAGAGATGTGTACTTCCAGAAGGTACCAACCACATATTGTCAATAAGTCCCGTGTTAAAGGGGGCGAGCCAATTGTCTAGCTTATTGCAATATGAGAATCAAATTATGGGGAAAATTCTAACCAGCTAGCAAGATATGTAGTTATTCGAGTCGGCTTTACTTCAGTACAGTAGTGGTAAGTTGTAGTGATGTCTTAAGCTATGATGGTTTTTAAACCGACCACCTTATGAACACACTCGTAAGGTATCGTTTTCTGACAGACAGGCTTGCGTTCTGATGGATACACCTTCACAATTCCTCTCATTAAAGACTAGAAAAAGCTCAACCACGACGTACAAGGATCTTCGAACTTCAATCAACCTCGTGTCATGACTAATCTCACGGCTGATTGGAATACTTACATAAATTCTTTTACACAATCGTGATCTTTTAACCCCACACGTCAGTTCTTCATATGCCATATGCCTCGAGCGGTGACTGTACACATCTCAGAGTGGGTCGTGGGGTTTGGTTCTTTGGGTGGATAAAGACTAGATAACATAACGACACTTCTGTTTCCCCTGAGGGGTAACACAGAGGTGTCCCATGCAAAAAGGGGTAGGTCTAGGTGTCTATTGATTGTTGATAAATCTATCCTACGTGCTACGTGTCATGTTACATTTGGTCTGCTCCAAAAATCCCACATACTATCTTATTTTCTAAGGACTCTCATCAGCCCTCTTCTAGTATCCTACTTGGGTGTGATTTGTGGAGTTCAACATAATATAACATCATGTCTGTAATCTCCGAAGGTATAGACAGAAGTGTGCCTAATAGTACAGTTAGTACACCCACATTTCGCCAGTTATGTTTAAGTCCCATGTAAAAGAGGAGAGACTATTTCCGTCAGTCTATTTATGGAGTTTTCATCTCTGTTTCTGTATCATGTATCAAAGAATAACATCTTTTACACAGTGGTTCTTGATCCACAAGCCTTACATCAACATCTTGTACCGAAGGACAAGAAAAACAAACACATAACTCACTCACTTGTTTTTTCACACAACTCTCGATATTTAAGGGCATATCGACTACAACCATAAGGCAACAGTGTGTGTTACGCGCACGCGCGCCCACCTGACATTTACGCGCGCACCTGCGCTTGCGCAAGGTACCGCGCATCCGAAACTCGCGCGCCGCGGTAATTAAATTTAATGGCATACAGCAATACCGGTGCATTGTTGAACCTTAATTGTTTGTGTGTTGAATCAATATTTGACCTCGATGGATGGTTAGACCTTAATGCCTTTATTTGTTAGATTTCTGAATAGGACTTTTGTTTGGAGACGAAATTTTGAGTGATGAGTAGGTTTTTATTTAGGTTAAGATGCGGTCAAACTGAGCAGATATTTTAGTACCTACTTACCTATCTGTCAAAGTTGTTGGTGATCGGAATGTTGGGCCACAAAAGGGATGAATGAAAGGCTGTGGTGTAACGCGAATGGACAATATAAGGAATGAGTACATAAGAGGAAGTCTGAAAGTGGCGCCGGTGACTAAAAACTTGTGTGGTGATCGGTTATCGTGGTATGGGCATGTGATGCGGAGGAATGAGGAAAATGTTGTAATGAAAAGTATGTATGTAGGTTATAAGAGTAGAGGAAGACCAAAGACACGTTGGATAGACTGTGTGTAGGATAATATGGCTGGAAAGGAGGTGACTGCTGAGATGACGAATAACAGAGAAGTATGGAAGAAGAAAACATGCTGCGACCTCAAATAACTTGGAATAAGGGCAGGAGAATGATGACGTGAGTGGTCCGGAGTCTTTGTCTGTTACTATACTCGTATCATTTAATTCTGTTTTGAAAATCATGGGGAGATGCCTTTGCCTCGCAATAGGATGATGCAGGCTAACAATTACAGTAATGCAAGCTATGTTATAACTTGCTGAAAAAGTGGAGTGAGAAACTTCACTTTTTCAACAAATTATTCCATTTCTCTCCATAATAGTAAATTGCCCAGATAATTTCAAAAGGCTTTATAAGTTGAATTAAACGCTTTGAGGTTTATAGCTATTTATAGCTCAACGAATGTTTAGCGATAACCTCTGCCTTTAACAAGTTTTATCATTAAGAATACGGCCCTTCCCTAATTCCGGAGAAGAGTATACGAACAGTGGCCGCAAATTAAAGGTTAAGTATAAAATAGTTAATTAGAATCAACTCGTAAAAACTTTATCGTTGTTCTAAAATCTGAATGGTGATTGAAGAATTTGAAGAAGATATTATGGAGATAGTTTCACTAAGTTAAAGTGTAAATATCAATTAATTGAAATATGTTATTTATTTGGAACTGTTATCTGTTAATTGTTATTGGTCATTCATATCTGTGTTAAGCACGCGCGTTAAATCCTAATGGCAGTCAACGGGATCCAGAGGAGTGAGAGGAATAAGAGGAGCTCGTGACTAAATAATAACAACCGCTCGGGTTGATCTTCAGATTAAGCCGCGCTTGCCTAGGTTGGCCCGTGGATCGGTGACCACCCGTTACATACCGAGTTTCCCCCGTGCCTCGGAAAGCACGTTAAGCCGTTGGTCCCGGCTGTCATCTGTTTTGACAGTCGTCGTTACAGGTATAATCAGTGGCCCGAAAGTCTGTCAACCAGTCTTACCTAGGGTATCGGTACTAAGTGGGTTGTGGAGGTCAGATTAGCAGTCGCTCCATGTAAAATACTGATGTCCCGCTGAAGACTGGAAGCCGACCTTAACGTAGTTGGGAAAAGGCTAGGCAGATGATGAGGCAACGGGATCCAGACTCTTCCATCCATACTTAATATTATAAATGCGAAATTAAGTTTGTTTGTTACTTTTTCACACCTAAACCACTGAACCGATCATCCTGAAATTTTCCATGTACGTTTTCAGGAGTACAGAAACGGACATGTATGGTAACTTTCATCCCGAAAAAAATTACAGTTCCCGAGGAAACCAACAATAACGTTTTTAATAGATGGCGCCAGGTGCATTTCGAATCACGATTGAATTATATTATTACAAGCAGAGTACAACCCGAATTGATTGCCAAATGCTAAATTAACGCGAGCGAAGCCGCGGGCAAAACCTAGTATTTTTATAATAATACACGAACGCAAGTCGCGGTAAACAGCTAGTGTAAGCTTAAGAACAGTTAACTTCCTTATTCGAATACAATCAATTGAATACTAAGAAGAGTGCCATATAAATATGTATAGGTATAAATACTTCAATAACTGACCAGTTACTTATCAGTTACTACTTATGGGATGGAAATCAATAAAAAACTCAATACTCTTACAGTCAGTTATTTTATAAACTAAGATTGCTTTCAATAACTGAGATTACCCCGGAACAAGGTCCCGTGGGACGGACGTGTCCCGGGAAACTTGAAATGATCCCGGCCTAATCCGGGATTAGGTTCCGCGTTCGCGGCGCGCGCGGCGGTGCCTTTGTGTCCTGCGCGCGCGCACCTAATCGTCGCGATACGCAATCAACCGCCGGCGTAATGGAGGAGATCTCTGGCTTACAGATGAATTTCATGTTCCGTTATATTTAAGATTTTATGGAGAGAATTTAAAAGAACTTGAATTGAGGTAGGTTAAGCACCTTCAGAGCTGAGGTGGCCTACTGATAATACAGCCCCGACGATTCGAACCTAGTTAATCACTGCCTGTGTGTAATTTATTATAACACCACTGCTCTCAAAACGGTGAAGAAAAACATCGTGAGGAAACAGCATGTCCTATGAGCAACAATTCGAAGACATGCGATGCGACATGTACACACAGCGTCAGTAAGTGCTAAATCCTCAAGCTTTATTTAACATTTTAAAGCTTAAGGGCTTAGCACTTACTGACGCTGTGTGTACCACTACCAACCCGCAGTGGGCCCGCGTGATAGATTACAGCCCACTCCCTCTCACAGAGAGGAGGCGTGTGTCCCAGCAGTGGGAACATTATAGACTGACTATGAAAAGCACCTAAGTTAGAGGCGTGGTATGTCTAGGAGTCAACATTACGGCTAAAGCAAGCACACTGTCCAAAAACCTTTAAATTGAGAATCTTTAGTGCAAGCCAAGCTATGGGTTTGTTCGGAGGTACCGCCACGGGTAGGGGTACCAATGTTGGTATTTAGAGTTGAGTTAACCTTGGTCGTATAAGCTTTGATTAGGTTAACCGGTAAACAAACTTTGCCTACCTTTAACTTGCTAGTAATTAAAGGTAAAGTAGTCGGAATGTCTAGAATTTAGTTTTCAAGTCTCAGTTAACTTTGGAATTTTAAGGTTTATTTTGAACTTCAACGGGCGCGATAGGTTCTTAGAAGCTTAAATTAATTTTGATTAGGAATTTGTGGCATGCATTGAGTGTCTTTGGCAAAATATTTCAAGTAGGTGTACCAACCTACTTCTCATGCGTAATCGAGACGGGAGAAAAATCAAAAGTAATTCATTCAAGACTAAGTCTTTACTTAGTTTTGGACGCTAAAATTACTGAAGACAGACCCTGAAAACGGCCGCCATTCTCCGCTTCCTAGTTTTTTAGCTAGGAAGGAGTGGTGAAAAAAACTAGTAAACATGGAAATCCTCTTTTCTCAACTCTAGATTATAGAACTTAAAGACTTTTCTGCCGTCTTTCCATTATTCAAGACAAAAACCAAAAGCAGCATTTCAATATCCTTCATTTTACAGCCACAAAATAAATTCTATTAAAATAAATCAAGCACACGTCAATGCATCCTTTCTCTGGAATATTTCACAAACGATAGCTAGAAAAGCAGACCGTCAGTTAGCAAAACCAATCCTTCACGAAGTACTTTGTAAATAAATAAACAGGAACACAATACACTAATCATATTCTTGCCGTGTCGGTAATATATCTGCGCGGGCGCCGACCTGCGTGTTCTTAGGGCTGGGGACCATGAACCAACATTTATTTTACGGGAGATGTGTTGGCAACATTGCGGAGTGTGGGAAATTAGTTTAGCATGTTGAATTTAGTTTCTCCCGCGTGGACTCGTATCGTTGAATCGGGATAAAAAGTATCTTATATCTTAAGAGTTAACCTAGGTCCTGTGTACCAAAAGTAAGGTTCTACTAGTTCATAGCATGATACATAAATGATTTAGACATCATTAATATATGCTAATTAATATTTTCACAACTTTACTAAGGAATAGGAAACATTATTAAAATTGTATTCATGACATCCGCCCACAAGGAAGTAGCTGAAATTGACACCTCGCCATCAATTTATTCACTATCCGTAACTATTATGGTCGTCTGTTATACGAATGTTGAATTTTTAATGTGCGACAAATATAGGCCACAGTACTGTGACATTAGTGAAACGATATAAAACAACTGTTAACTTTCATTCCTATTATTTAGACAATTTATTCCTAGAGATAAAGCAAAATACATTCATGTTAAACTTACACCTAGAACAGAAATTACAATGTTTTGCTAAGTCGTAAAAACCGATACTAAGCATGAGCAGGTCGTTAGTTTATTTTGTGTCACATGTCACAATTAAATTTAAAATGTTGTACCGTGGACCGCAGCACTAAAATAGTACCACCATGGCCCATAGCGGGCAGTAATTGCAAATTGGCCGAGTGATCGATGACGTTCCAAGAAAAATATCTCAATTTATTAGTTTCGATTGAGTCGCCGAGTTGATACGATACGTACTTATTGTTGTCAGTTGACCGTGTGAATGTTACCACGGTGTTTTTAAACCATAGCTAATGGACTGGTGGTTAGGAATGTGGGATACTTTTACTTATTTGTTACGGTTTTTTTAGGTTAATTTGTTAGACTGACTATTGCTTGGTAGCTTTTAGGTCACAGTTAAAAAAAAACGTTTTGTTTTTTTTTATGCTAGGTTTGGTGATATTGGAGAACTTAAAGATTACTCTAATTTCAGTTTTTTTTTTATTCGGGATTGGAATCTAAAATGTTTGGAGTTCGGATATGTGTGACTAAGGTTGCGACCACTCTGCTACTTAGAAAATATTCTGAATGTATCGTCATTCCCCGCCATCATTTTATTTATTTGGCATTCAGCATTTTCTCTTCCACACATAATCTAGAGGCTGTCATCTCCGAGAGCTTTCTAGCCATATCATCTTTCATACAAACACGTTGCTAAGAAAGTATAATACTATTTCAAATCACAACCAAGTGTTTACTTAGGACGTTCGCATCTTCATCTTTTTGCTAACCTGTCATCGAGAAGTGGCTTAGATATGCAATCCAATGGTTTTTTCGATATTTTTTCTCAATAAAGATAAATGGACAAGACGTATAGGGTTACTATACATCCGGATTTGTCTGGATTTTGAAACCCCCGTGACCTTGTCAATTGCCCAGATTATATGCATTTCGATAGACGGGGATTATTTATTTTTTGGAAAAGTTAAAAGTTATTCACGATCAAAAAGGACAGATTAAAAAGTCAAATGTCCGGACTTTCTAGCGAACGTCCGGCTTTTTGTCAAGAGTTGACAGATTTCAAAATGATAAACCTAAAGCCAATGGCCCTTCGATACTTTTTCTCAGGACATATTCTGAAAGAAAAAAAATACATTTATTTGGCACAAGTCCACACAGCATAAAAAATATTACTAAAAAAAAAAACGAAAAAAAAAGTGACACTGCCTCACAGCTGCGCCAAATAGGCCCACAAAATGCTGGACAACTAGTGCCCGACGCTGGTTTTCACCTGGACCTGGATTTGTGAGGTTACGGAAGTTAAGCAATTTTATATTTTGTGTCAATGGTGGTGGTGAATTGGTAGTTAAATATGGAAAATAAATCTACGTAAAAAAATAATAACAAACAATAAATTATTAGTAAAATGGGACGGACGCATGATCAAAATAAACTTATATAGACATGACAGGATCTCCCCAGTAGGTATAAATAACTCGAAGGAATATGAATATAGTGGGTGTTAGTAACAAAATGTAAGGTATGTTTTCTAGCTAGATGACAGGTCTAGGCACCTGTCGTTGCCTATGAAATACTAGTGCAGAATGCGTTTGCAGTAGCCATTTATCTTTTGGATATAGTTTCTTTATCGAAGTTCTAAGTTATATTGAAAAGGTCAAGGCTTAAGGTACAGTAGCTCAGTTTTGGGCCGATACAATTTAGATTGCCATCGATACGCTAAGAAGAACAAGAAGGTACTGTCAGAAAGAAGAAGGATGTTCTTCTAACTTAACATACGGATGTTTTGCTGTGGAGATTGTTGCTCCTTCCTCCTAGCTAAAATTCTGGTGAAGGGAGGACGTTTTGGAGAACTATCATATATCGATTTTTGATTAGTTATATGTTATACCTATCTAAACATCCTGAAGTAATAATTTAATTGATTTATTTACGCTTTAAGTGCGAAAAAAGTAATTTAATCTAACTTTTTAGGTTCATTTAAGTAATCAAAATTTACTGGATATTAGAATCGAACCAAGGCTATAATATGTCAAGCAGTGGCGGTACCTTCATACAAGCCTAAAAGCTTGTCTTGTCCTTATTGGGTACCTACTATTTTTCAGGTTTTTTGGGTTTCTGAACAGTTTGCTTGCCTTATGGGCTTGCCGTATTGTTGTCAAGCTGGTTAAATCATTTCACAAAATAAATGAGCCCAAAATTAACTTTATTTCATTTTATTCTTAAAGATGTCAAGCCTATAAAATTAACATAACCACAAACCTGTCAGCACGCTTTAAAAATTTAAATTCCTTTATAACCGGCCACCAATCAGGATTAACACAAAATATGACCAACATGTTGGCTTACAACATTAAATGTTAAACACATGCATAACGAGGTATAAATAATATCATAACTATTAATAATAATGGTATGAGCAGCTATGTGGGTCTTCTTGGGGTCAACTGGCCACTTTGAGCAGGTGTCCCAGATTTGAGTGTAAACATACGGGTGCGTATTGTGGGTTTGACTGCTAAGGTGCTAATTTTGAAGTGGCAAATCTTAATACTGTGTTTTTAAAGGTGTGTGGCTGTCGATGTGTTAATGTAAATAAATGATTATTTACTATTGAGTTATGACTGGATGGATATTGTGTTAGACATACATTTTGTACATTAGTCTAAGTTGAGATCGATTCAGTTAGTAAAGGCTTTGTATTTATTTAATTGATTTAAAAACTAGATACTTATACTAGATACTTGTACTTTAAATATATTTCACTTTTAATAATTATATTAAGATTTTGTGAAACCTCAACCAAAATGTTTCAGCAAAATTAACAGCACTTTAAATGAATCCGTGTCCAACCGTACCTTCAACGACTTACGAATTCCTGGTCTTCTAACCGCAGCGATTCCGTCGCAATTTTTACCCCGTACCTCCTCATGGCTGCTGATGCAGTTAGCGGAGCGCTTTATAAATCTCTCGTTACTCTTCATAAGATGCTCATCGGGTTAAGAAAATGTTTTGAATTTGTTTATTCTGGTAAATGATAAATAGAAAGGCCATTTACTTTGTTACCTATTGTTCGCAAAACTCCTTATTTTGTCGCGTAGAGAATTGAAAATATTATTCACTAGCTTAAGGCTGCGGCTTCGCCCGCGCGGTGTTCGGTAATTATTTCACGTGATAAAAAGTATCCTATAAGGGGTGGAAGGGACACCGGTGCGAAAATGGTACAGTACATCATTCTGAGCCCCCACATAGATTTTCATCGGTTTAAAAAAAATCTGCTGTTCCATACATTTTAACCGTGTAGGTATTGCACTTTTGTAGGAAACAGCAGATTTTATTTTAAATAAACCCACCAACAGCATCACTCAGAATGATATAAGTACTGAATACGTGGTAGGTATCCGTTTTCCACTCCAAACTTTCGTATTTATAATATTAGTAAGAAGTAAGGCAACGTTTATATACATATAAACCCCAGAGGTTTATATGTATATAAACGTTGCCTCATATAAGACTTTTAAACGTCAAACAATTGAAGTTAAGCAGACGTTAATCATAACCTTAACTTTTAAACAAGAGATTTATTCAAATACGTAAACTGTGGGTCATTTTGCAGACACAAATCACGACCACAAAGACCAATATTATCATGTGAATCTTTGTCTGTTTCTAATTTTCTGTATAATTTCAACACAGAACCATCGGCGATCACTTTTCTCCTGCAAATTGTTTAGCCTTTAACAAATAACAATTTATTTAATTTTAATTTGTTTGGGTGGGTTACAGCTAACAATACAAAAACGAATAGCGAGGCAAATAACGACAAGACATTTACAAAAAAATATATATATATTTTATTATTTATTTTCATTTAAATTTGTCGTTTTAGGATCCTAACTAATCAGAATAAAAGTAAGGGAGTGAGATATGAAACATCATGGGTGATGGATTTAAAACTATGTCTCGGCTCAGGCGCATTCAGCGTCAATGAGTATGGTTACCCTAAGCATAAGTATAGCTGCTGCCAGTTAAAATCGCAATGGCGGTCATTGACCCACCTACATTTATTAAAGTTCTTAACTTTGAAATCCAAAAATAAGCCTGTTCATATCTTGAATCGTCATCTATCGTGATCTTCAACATTTTTTCTAATGAAAAACGATACATGGTTCATTTGTTTTGGTTCGTAGTCGTACGGAGAGATATTAGGGAAAGGGCAATGACCGCTATTGCGATCTTAATTGGCAGCAACAATAATTATTTGTTTCAGGTCAAATAACTTGTCGTAGAAAAGTTATGGTTGATTGTAGTGTTGCCCTAAGGCTCCTAAACAATCAGAATAATAATAAAACTTGGACCGTGTACTTTCTTCTGCGCGGGCGCATTTCCCTTTCGTACAGCGCATGCGTGTTCCAACTCACGTCTTTAAACGCTTTTGCGAAACCGTTTGTGTTGTACGGAGAATATATTACAGTAATGTGACTTTGAGAGCTAGCACAATAACGAATAAGTCATGGGTGAGTTTACTTGAATAGTAGTAAAGTATATTTTAAACTAAGTTTTAAAGGAAATAAAGGGAAAAAATGTTGGGCCAACTGACTATCATTTGGTCCTAAGAAGCGAATATCTTCGCAAACAAGAAGTAAAGAAAAAAGTAACAGTCATTCCTGAAAGGTGCCAGCCGTAAGAAGAATAAAAGAGACAAAAAAACTACATAATTAAATTACAATGATGACGGTCAGAATAAGAAACACTTTGAAGATGTATATTTTTGATGACTTTTTGGGTTACCAATTAAATTTCGTTCACGTCGAGGCTTTAATTTATAAAAAAAACTTGATCGATCCACCTTATTACCTTCTTACGGACTGAAAAGGAAAGTGGCCTCCACGACGCGCCGAAAATCTTCTCATAATATAAATAAATCAACATAAAAATGCTACCTTTAAAATTTTACGAGTTACAGCGAGTAAATTCAATTTCTTATCCGATGAAAATTTTTATGGAGACCCAATGATGCGCGCACGCAATTTACGAAAACGCTTCGGGCATTTTCGGGTTACCTTCGTTTTTTTTGAATAATTCATGCGGAAGAGATCAAAGATGGCTGGTTATAGGCTACTTTTCGTCCTATATGGGGTGATGGAACGATTACTTTGCCTTTGTAACAATGGTGGATCATGTAATGAGTTTTTGCTTGAAGAGGCAAGTTATGTCATTGATATATGTACAAATAAATATTGCGAAAGGTTTTCGTCGATTTATGTGAATCATAGTTCGTGACGGGAATTTAAATTGAGGAAAAGTAGGATATTGTCGGACTTTAAATGTGTTTAAGTTTGGATACTGTTGCCTTTCTGAAAAAGGAAAACTGTAAGCGTAGTTAACATACTTACCAAAATCATTACTTTGAAATATAGGTGTACTTTGTCAATGTTTGACGAGTTTAATAAATAATTCAAGTAGCAGGTATCATGCTATTTTGGCGCTTAAGGGTTCAGACTTCAGCGTTGTTGCCATCTAACCCATCGTCAAAACTACTGGTTTTTTACTATGAAAACTGACATCAGAATCCCCTCAGTAAGGCTCAGGAGTCTAAGGTCATTGATCTCCTGACACTTATTCCAACAAATAGCCCGCACTTTCCGATTCATTTCACGACCAATCTCGTTCGATCTCTAGGTTATAATTTTATAAACGATATTAGTTCGCTATTTCGCCCCCAGGCGCGGCGTGATGGCGACGCTAAAAGTAAAAGTGTTAACGATGCAGTGTGGAAAAGCGATGGCCGAATAAGTAATAAGTGTGCGCCCACGTCGCTACGCGGTACACTTTCTACTAACACTAAACTTACTGCGTTTGGTAGGGTTGACGAGCTTCGGGAATAGAAAGAGAATTTAATAGTGGCCACTGCCTCGTCAGTCTAGTGGCCGCAATCGCGACTGCCGAGCGTGAGATCCTGGGTTCGATTCCCGGGTCGGACCAATTGTTATAGTGTTATTCCATCAGGAATTTCTAAGTAGCAGCCACGGAGTCTGGATTTGTCCCGGGTGATGTTATATGGGACTTAAACATAACTGTTGAAATGTGGGTGTATGATTAGCTACCCCCTTGACTAACCTTTCGGCGATTACAGGGGTGATGTTATGATATAATAATGGCAATGTGCACAAGACTCCTTAACCAATTCAGACAACTGTGTGAGAGAGAGAGGGTAGCACTGGGCAAGCCATGTTTATCAAAAGACTGATGGCGGGTGAGTCCTGACTCCTGGAGTGGAGACCGCGTATCGGAAGACGTAGCGTGGGATGCTGCCGGCTAGTTCCACCGAAGATCTTAAAGAGGTGGCTGTGACTGGGTGCAGACGCCACAGGGCTAGGTGTTGTGGCGTAGCTTGAGGGGTCTATGTTCAGAAATAGTCTGCGATAAGCTGAGTTGATTGATGAACTGTGACGGAAACGACAGAAACCAACAACTAAAGTAAAGATGACAAGATTAACATTCACAAGAAACATAAATAAAAATATGAAAGATGCTATCGGCAACCCTGAATCAGATGGACAAACTGGTGATACAGTTCGTAGGTAATGATAGGCGAAAAAATTGACGCGTTACTTTCAATTTATAGCGCTAACCGAGGCGCGGGCGCAATCATCATCGTCGGGCGAGGAGTGCTAAATGGTACACGTTATCAATTGATTGTTTGGCAGATGTGGCAATTTTGGAGATTTGGATAAAATCCAGTCATTTTTTCAAATTAGTTAGTAGTAATTTATTCTCCAAAAACCCCACCCGCCAATTCCTAATGTAGCTGGGAAGAACTGTCGGAGCAAGCTCCCGAGACCCCAGACAAGCTGTCATAGCCCCAAATGTGATCACTGCGAAATCATCGAAAGAAACTGCTAATTCAACAGATAATAAAGACTGCCAACGATGATTAATCTTTAAAACGGTCAGAGCTAAAAAGTTTCATTCATCCAACTTAAGCTAACATTGACACAAGATGACATTTCGCAAATCTTAATGGCCAAATTATGTTGTGCGATCTGGTTACGAGTTAGTTGTCTAGCTGTCTATGTACAACCTTAAACCTATTGCTTTAGCGATAAAGTTGAAAATGTATTAAAGAAATTTGACAAATTATTGTAGCTTGATGTGCTGGCGTCTGTACTACCGAGTTCACTGACGGTCGACCACATTTCAACCTTATTACTAAGGGCATAAGGTTGAAAAGTGGCAGACCGTCTGAGAACTTGGTACTGCATTGTTTTAACTGCATAGCTAAGATGAAGCATAGCTGGGATAAGTTCAAGAGAATGCTGTTGAGCGAAGCCTATCTCTTAGGTAAAATTAAAGCTATTTAAGTACCAACACTATCATTCCAGCTAAAATTCTATTAATTATATTACTATCTTAACTATTGCGAGATAACACATAATACGATCGATTAAATGTTTAATTAAAAAAGTTAATTAAATCTTAAGCGCTGTGGCGGAAGATCCATAAATCTTTGTAGTGGAAAATCTTTACAAGTACTTAGAAGTTTCATAAATATTCATAGGAAGATTACCAAGTGATTAGGGGCGTCAGATTTTTATCTTATAAGTTTCTTTTAATTAGAAATCGTGACTGGGAGGGAGTGCATAGAAAAACATTTATTTCAAGGATTAGAATCGAGGTGACAATAAAAAAAAAACATGTAAGTTGGAAAAAAATACGCTGATCTAAGAAATCGATAAGGATGGCTGTATTATCTAATTCAATTCAATTCATTTCCATTCATTCCATCATCCATCCATTCCATCATTCATTCATTTTTTTTTTTTCCATTTTTTTTTTCATTCATTCATTTTTTCCATTCATTTTTTTTTTCATTTCCTGTGGCATGATTATTATGATGAGGTACATAGTATAAGCCATCAATAATAGTTAAACCTTGCCATATTTCTATGTTTAAGAAGCTGCTAATATACCTATATATAGGTACGTTTACGAAATCGTTCTCGAAAACTTTTTATTTACTTCCTGGTCCTCAAAGCTGTTGAACCTTCTCAAGAACTTGAACCAATTATGATACAGAATTCTTAAAAAAAGAGGTCCCAAAATGCTCCCTTGACTAACACCAGACCGCGCGTGATGCAGCTCCGAAAAATCGTAGATGCAAAAACTGTTTCGGAATGTTGCCTACACCGGTAACAAATTATACATTGGACCCATACTAGGCAAAGAATGTATGTTAGGCACCAATATAGATCGAGGGTTTACCATTGGAGATACAACACATACCATAGATCACACTACAGACGTCAACACAGACTTACCTAGGGCCGTTTACTCTCTAGGTGTTAATCAAACGATCACTTAAAAACTCAAACAACACACTTTTATTTAAGCATTAATTCAGGTGTTGCCTACTGTTAGCTAAAACAGGCATAAGTCTTGCCCAGACGAGTCTTACCAGTGCTTGTGTCAACACTGTACACTTTCTATGTCGTCGCGAAAGTTACCTGCAACAAAAAAAGGTAAATATTAGGTAAGTGCTGACATTTTGCAGTGCTTAATACAGTTTTGTCTGGTCATCGGCTTTTTTATTTGCTGAGAAGGAAAAACTCTCGTAAAAGATGTATTTTAGTTTAGATCATAAATAGAGCAGATTTAAATCAGAGTTCCGCATGTCCTGGTGCCAGTTCTTAGGGTTCTGATTCCCGCTTTTGATAGAGCGGTGCAGAAAATTTCATTCGTAAAAGGCTCAATAAAAAAAAATATGATTATTTTGTTTCAAATGGATGTATTTACAAATGTGAATGAAACTGCCCCAGTAAGTAATTAATAATACTTGTGTTGGAGTTGTCTCGCTCCTTCGCCTTATTTATAGTTTACAATATTGAGAACTTGAGACTGAATAAAATTAAATTAAAAATTAAGAACACCATTTTTAAAAATAAAGAGAAAGAATAATAAATAATAAAACAGTAATAATAAGCAGCTCTGTGTAGTGTGTACTTTATGTGTATGTGTGACTATAGTAGTGTGTGATGGTGGGTTTGTGTGTGTGTGAGTGTCTGTGTTTGTGTGTGTGTGTTTACGTATTTGTGTTAGGTATAGGGTTCCCAATATTTACGGATAACAATTAAAATATGGCTTGAAATGATGAAGCAGCAGAAATTGTCATAAGTACGAAAGTTTTTAAAAGAGCCTCAATCACAGCGTCCAATTTTTCCTTTCCAAAACTTTTCACCGGAATATTTAAGACTACAGAGCAGTGTCAGCAATGCACGATAAAAATAAAACTATAGATGTCATGCGGATCTTTTTCAGGATAGGTCCAGACAAGAACTTTAATCCCCGTATACGTCAGACATGGAGACATCACACCAAAAACGGGAACGAACGAAGCACACCCATATCTGCCGACAACCCTTACAGATAACATCTATCACAGATTCACAGGACATCACAATATCAGCTTGGCCACGGGCTACACGCGACACGAGTTTTGCGACAACGACTGCGGAGAAAGAATCATTTGCCTTGCCTTTTCCCAATTATATTGGGGTTGGCTTTCAGTCTAACCGGGTGCAGTTGAATACCAGCATTCAACAAATGAAATAACTGGTTTAGAGCATGCCACAGAAAAAGCATGAAACAAGGAAATAAGTGACGCGTGGGCTGAGGTCGAGGACGGGGCTTAAAGATAAGATCGATCACAGGACATCACAATATGAGAGCTGCAGCACGAATCGATGAACATCTCACTCAGGATCCCACATTACAGCAGGAATGCTGCGCCGCGGCATTTTGTACAGCATTATCTAGTCGGAGATTATTTGAAAGCAATAAATAATAATAAAGCGGACAAGTCCAGGTTGCGTGACGCACGCTACCGTGCGCCCGCGCAGCCGCCGCCGGCGCAGCGCGGCTCCATACCCCCGTAGCAATTTGTAATGTTAATCACAAAAGGCTACTTAACCCGACAAATGTTTTATGATCATAACCATAGAGCATAAGAAAAATGTACACGAAATGACAATAAATCATCATCATCATCTGCCTAGCCTTTTTCCAACTATGTTGGGGTGGCTTCTTATCTAACCACGCAGCATAACATGGAGCGACTGCCTATCTGACCTCCACAACCTAACTACTACTGCTGGGTAATACGATACCCCTTGGTAAGACTGGGTGGCCATTTGGGCCACTGACTGTCAAGTCAAAAATTTACAAATGACAGTCGGGACCAGCGGCTTAACGTGCTTTTCGAGGCACGGAGGAAACTCGGTACGTAATGGATGGTCAACCATCCACAGGCCGACCTTGGCAAGAGCGGTTTAACCTTGAAGATGAACCCGTGCAGCTATTATTTAGCTTCCTGCTCCTGTACCGAAAGTAAGAGGGCAGATTGTAGACAATCGCTTGACGGGTTAAAGGTCCAGGAATTAAGGTATTTCTTTTACAGTGCAACATGGTTATTTTAGCGCTGGAATGACATTTTCAGAAGGAAATTGTAGGAAACCTTTGAGAAAATGGGTCGACGATATCGTAAGAGTCGCAGGAAACACCTGGATGAGGGACGCACAGAACCGGGAAATGTTGCAGAAAAAAGGGGGGGCCTATACCCAGCAGTGGGTGATTCCGGGTTGATAATTATGATGATTTGAGAAATAATTGGATAACAAGCTTATTGAAAAATCATTTTTTTTAAACAAGCTTCAAGATCTCGCTTCTGCGAATCGTGATACAAAAAGCTCGTTTAATGCAAATCCCTATTATAAACTTCAAGATACTGTCACAACTTACTTTGGGCACAATGACATTTCTGCAACTATACTTACTTTCCAAACAAGAGTTTGATTAAAAAGCTTTTAAACCTAGTCATTCAAAGTTAACTTAATCGACACTACAATAAACTTAACATTTTTGTTTGAAAGGAAATATCACCAAATTGGAAGAGTTTGAATAGACCTGGGTACCTCGCGTGAGACAATGGATACGAACCACGCGCCGCCTTCTTATGATGCCCCGATGTAAATCACCCATTTATATTATTGTAAGAATAGAAATGAAAGTAAAATAATATTAATAATCATTGTTTAATTATTACATTACTATAAAATAAATTCTAATCTAAAAATGTTTCCCACAGTATGCAACTTATCATGAATGAAGTATGCTTGGGATTAGTATTAGTTCATGCTGGCAATCCTCCATGAGAAAAGGCGTTACATTTTTATAAATTAAAAATACATGTATATGAAACTCATAAAAACTAATCAAAACTTGCCAGTTGGCATGAAACACTTTAGTATCTTGTGCATTTAAAAATAAAACAGTATTAAACTTAAATAAAAAGCTCAACAAATAATTGTATCAAAATACCTAATGCAGAGAAAACCAAATTTAATAAATACACTCGTGGACATATTTAGAGGTACAGGTGAAATCATATTTTATAATGATGTCATTACGCACTGACTTTCATTTTAAAATCTGCTTAGTATATTAAGACTAGTACGTTGCAAGACGCCGAGAGGCATCACATAGTGGATCAAAGATGTCACGCGCACCTGTGACTTAATAAAATGGATGGACTTTAATCATGTTTACTCAGGTAGTATATATCGCCACTATTGAATTACTACTATTTCTATAAGCTATGAATGTTAAACTCAAGCTCAAAGCTTTAAATACTTGCGTCTCATTGTTCGTTAAATAACAGATACAAAAATAAGTTGATTATGTTGGACTAAAATCGAACAAAATAAACTAGTTTGATTTGCAAAGAACACTTTACAATCAAATCTTAAAAAGATTGTTTATGACAAAGTCGATATTTATCATTCTTGACTTAATTAATTATTACTTTTAATTAAATGAAAAAAATGTGCATTACATAATGAAACGTCATGCGCATTTTTCATTTTGCGCACTGGATTTGAACTTAGGTGAAGTGGGCCCAGTGTTCATACAAAAGTGCCCATGGTCCTTTGTGCCTTTTTTTTCGTTTCTCTAAATATGTCTATCAGTGTATATTAATAAAATACCTATTAAAACAAATGTAACAGTTATTTTTTCGCTTTCTTTTTTTTCTCCGGTGCTTGTTTCGGTGGTGGTGGTGGCGGTGCTGGTTCTGGAGGAGGAGTGAGGGGCAGCTGCCTGTCCGGCCATTTCCGTTTGATATATTCTACCAGCAGGCTTACAGTCATATATTTAATTTTCGAAGATTTTGCAACTTTTGCCGGGAACCTCATGGCCAATTCGTCAATAACGTCTTCATCCAGTGTCAATCCAGCGCGGCGGAATTGGTAAAACAAATCTTTTGAACTCACTACTTCGAAATTATCTTTTTCAAGTTGCAACGCAAACAATGCCACATCAAACTGTTTCTTTTTCGAGTGTTTAGCTAAGAAATCAATTCTATTAAGAACTAATTCCCTGGCATCAGGCCCTTTGGCTACGAATCCACCCACAACCTTCCCGTAAGTTACAACTAACGCTCTCTTTGATTGCATTCGTTTTGTTTCTTCGAGCAAAGCTACAAAATCTTCATTAACATCAACGTTCTCCATCATCATTCTTGTCACTTGTGAAGTAGACGAAGTTATTTTAGACAAAACGGCGAACGCGTCACTAGGGGTCATAGGGTTGAATGAAAGATTCACCGTCTTCAATTTTGCTGCCTTTCCCAAAGCGCCAAGCATATTTCTGATTACTTCTGCTTTCAGCATGTTATTGCTTAGATTTATCTCTTTTAAGCAACGACTCTTTAAAATGTATTTTAAGGCTATGCCCATACGACGGCCAGCCAAGCCGTTCCATGCCAAATTCAAGACTTCAAGACAGTCGCTTTCTGCTAATTTAACGAGAAATTGGTATCCTCCTGGACTAGATATACTGTTCCACGAAAGGTCTAAGTGAGTAAAATGGTTATGAACTTCAAATGGTTCTACTAGTAACTCCACTCCTTTCCCGGTTAGGCTGTTGTAGCTTAAATTAAGATTACGCACACCAAGTCCTAAAGATACCGCATTTGCTAAATACTCCATACCTTCATCGCACAACTTATTATAACTCAAATCAAGAACCTCCAATGTTTTGTTCCGTGGCAAGCTACAGAACAGTCTTCTGGCACCTTGAGGGCCAATTTTGCAACCACGCAAATTAATTTCAGTAATTGTGTTATTCACCAATAGCATTTCTCCCATATGATAGCAAGCATCATCGTTTAAATAGTTATCGGTTAAATTCAAAGATTGGACTTTCGTATTGTAGTGCAAAGCTATGGCCATCGCCCGGAATCCTTTCGGATTGATGCAATAGTACTGTAGATCTATGTGTCTTTCAAGTAGCCCTCTAAGGAAAATTCTGACTGGACACTGATTCATCTCCTTGCAGGTAGCTAGGTACAAGGCCTGTCCATCGTCCTGGTATATGACTAAATCTGGAGGTGATAACAATGCATTAATTATACCTGGATTTACGATCGCAGGGTAATTGTAATAAGGGTGTCTGAATACAGAACTGGCTGACATAGTTATATACTCTGCGCATAGTTCTCCGTCTCCAGGGTCATACAGCCCTTCTCGATACAAACGTTGCTTCTCGTTTTCTGCCTCAATTGGTATTTCTAATGAAGACCACTCTTCCATCGGTGGATCCACGGTACTCGCCACGGATTGGACGGAGTACACCACATTGAGCGGTTTTCGTAATACAGTGTTGCTGGCCTCTGAGTCGCTCATTTTTATTGAGGCTCAAGGAAAATAAATAATTAAAAAATATTATATATCTTTTAACAATTACAAAGTAAACGTTTCACAAGAGAATGACACTTGTCAATGTCTGATAAAGAAATAATACAGAAGGCGCCGACAAAAAAGTATGGATAGATTTTCAATTTCATGAAACCTTTACAAGAATGCATGGCTTAAATTACGGGCATTGGATCGAAATTAGTGTATGTATTGTAATGGCTAAGTACCAGATACTGGACTGAATTGGGTTGAACAATTAATTGGATGGAAATGGATTCCAGCGCTGGGCTTAAAATAAGGATAAACAAAGTGAGCAAATATGTATTTTATTTTCAGTATGGATTGATGCAAAGTTTTTAATGATTGTTTAATTGAACTACCGACGTTGATGACAAGCGGCCGGCAACACACTTATATGATACTGTTTTGTCATGGCACTTTACTTGGTACATATAATCTCCATGTTCACTAAAATGAAATTATTATATGATGAACTGATGACATAATCCCAGAACTAACTAACATCCAGATTAATGTTATGCAAAAGTGACTGTGGTTATATCTGTTACTTCTTTACACCTTGACGGCGGAAGGGTTTGGATAGACCATGGCCTGGGTAACCATAACCTAATCAATTTAAGTCCTCGAATGTCCAATGTGCACCTGCACATTAATGGACTTAAAAAATGCTACAAACGCCGCGATTAATGTGGTCGCCTACTTACTGGACCCAAGTTTGATAAGTCGTACCATCGATACGAAAGAAGAAGAATAGGAATCCTGTTATCCCGGTGGTAGGTACAGTTCCCGGCCACCACGTGGCAGAAACCGCGGGTAAAATCTAAACTGTAAAAGAAAAGTTAAGGAAACCATCTAGTCTTTAAATCAATGACGACTTTCTCCAAATACCATCAAATCATAACCCAAAAGCCATCGAAATCAGATACTTTTGAACTAAAATCGATGTAAAAACACAAGAATTTAGCAACGTTGAAGCATAACAACATAAGTGTTTTGGAATGTATCAAATGATACCTAGAAATGGCTTTCATGTGAAGAGGGAGGCACTGTGACTCTGTGAGTGAAAGTATGGCCCGAGGGCATGGAAACAGGGGGCAAGGCCGAGTCGCTTAACAGAATGAAATGCGCATGTAACAGAGAGGAGTCATGATCTTGATTATAGATGAGGCTGATTAAGAGATTCTATGGGGCGGAAGAATTAGGTTCGAGGTAATTTGATTAAGCTTGGCTAAGTTCAGAGTGATTGGAGTTTTAGTTTTTAAGCAGTAAAAGGAAGAGGTAGTCAAGTCGACGCGTATATTTCAACAAGCTTTTATTTAACTGGCAATGTTTGTTGTGTGTTTTTTTAGGTTAAATCTTGGAACTGAATTTTAAAACAAACCGATTGAGCTGAAATGTTGAATACACGTTTAGTTTGGATGACAATGCATGGTTGGCTAAGTGACGTCATTCTAATTCCAATATGGCGGACTCCCACAAGAAGGTGGACTAGTTATTTTTTAAGCACTCCCATAATATAGGAATAATACGAAAAAAATAATGACGCCAGAACTATATTTAATAGCTTTTTTTATTGTAATAGCGATTGATCTTATCGTAAATATAACAAAAGATAATAAACCTATTAAGAAAGGTCGAGATTTATTAATCAGAGGCATCGAGACACCTTTAAATCTTTCCCTTTCAATAGAATGGAGGAAGCAGTAAACAGTTCCAGCACCACCAAGAATGAATCCATACTAATATTCCATTTATTTTATTGTTTTCTGTCTTTCTGTCTGATACTCCTCAGTTGGCCTGGGTTAGGTTTTAGAATATTTTTTATCCCAATAGTACGTACGTTGCCTCGTTAGTTTAGTGGTCGCATCGACTGCTGAGAATGAGCTCCGGGGTGCGATTCCCAGCTTGGGCAAAGTGTTATTGGTTTATTCCATCAGGAATTTCTCAGTAGCAGCCACGGAGGCGGGATGTGTGCCCGGTAGACGGCAATAGGCTCGCCCCCTATTACATGGGACTTAAACATAACTTGCGTAATGTAGGTGTACTATTAGGTACACCTCTGCCTAACCCTTCGGGGATTACATGCGTGATGTTATTATGTTTATGTAGTACGTCCCCGTGATGTAATTTCGATCTCCAAGAAAGCGAAGCCGAAAGCAAAAGTTAGTTTTAACGATAAATTCAAAATTATGGTGATACTTATAATTCTAAACATTGCGATTCTCAGGCCGTATATCAAGTCTTCGCGCTCAACGCTAAGACCCAAGTTATCATAGTGACCCCGTGTTCTGACTCCCAAGAGAGAGTAGGTACCTTTCCATAGGTTTGTACTACTTATTTGAATATCCGCCAATCGCGTAAAGTGAGCATTTACACCGTAACGAATGACGAATGCAACCAATTTGGGAGTGTGGCGAATCTGACGAATTGACTGTGTTATTGAGGACATGATTCCTTTAAAAAGTTTTGGGTTTTTGAGCTAAACGTGGGAATGAGAGATTATTTCTTAAACCTACACCTGCAAGATATATTTGGTCAAGAGAAATTAATTAATTAGATTATAATTAAACTATATTCTATTTAGATGGGATTTATGTTAATTTTTGTTTTAACTGAAACCGAATTATCTGAACTGTAAGTAGTTAATGGACTACCAAGTTTGAGAAACTAGGACCAACATCATTTTACAGCAATCAGATTAACCTATGGACAGATTGTTAACAAGCATACATGTTATGGACCTTCCAAATTCGGTACCGCAAAACCTATTATTTTCGAAATACTGGTAGACAAAGCAATAAATTATATCCTGACCAGTGATTAGGAACAATGTAGTTTAATATTAAATTCTTTCACAATAGTTTACAATAGTAATGTCCGCTTAGCATAAGGCACTCTTCACACGATCACACCGATCGCGCGATAGTCCAAGTGAATATTTATGCGGAACTTAAATAACGACCGTGTTGAGTAGAACCGCGGCTATAAATCCTGGCGCAATGTAAGGGCTAATATCTAGCCACTAGTATTGATAATAAATAATTTTATTAATAACGTTTACTGGCTTCCGTGTTTACTAGATGGGAGCTTTAGGCATTCTGATTATAAAATGAGCATATTTTACTTTAAAAGTGGAAAGAAAAGATGCATGTATTTTATGAGGATCGTTTGCAAGAAAAAGGGGAAAATAGTCACGTTTAACATGGGACGGGGACAAGAAGGTAATGATGATCTTACCTTAAATATTTAAGAGAAATACGCACGTGTCTGTCGCACAGCCAATGTGAAGAGCTTTTACAAGTTTATAGCTTGAGATAAGAGATTAGTGCATTATAATTGATTCGGACTGGGTGCGCCCGCGCAAGCACCTAATTGATCCGAAATGTTTGCATTGTGTGTAATTCGATCGCCTTGTAAGGCCAGCAGTTAAGATGCCAGCAAGAATGGAGGTCGCAGGTTCGAATTCGTGTGTAATTGATGTAATTACCTGTTCATGATTAAATAAGGAGAGTAGATAGCCCTGTGATCACGGCTAAGGTGATCGAGCCTAAAAAGTGCAATAGAGAACGCTTTGGCTTAATATGTTAGTTTCGCTCACGGTTCTTGCCAAAAAAGGAATAATCTCCAAGCATCAATGAAGAGTTTAAGCATTTAAATAAATTATAGGCTTTAAAATTGCAGTTCCGACGTTCCTAAATGGAGTATTTAGATGATTGCCAGTAAATTGCCAGCACGAAAATCTTAGAGCCGTTTATAACAGCTGTTCGTTTCAGACATGGAGATACATATTGCTATTCTATTCCATAAACAACATCCGAGTAAAACGCAGCACATCTGAATCACAGCTACCACAAAGAGTGTTCTAATCGCAATAAATTGTTGAAGTGCGCGCGCGCCACATAACTCAGCGACGCGGGCGCGGGCGCGGCGACAGCGCCTCTCATAACCGCCGCCCGGTTTTGGTACTATTTGATTTAGAGAAATGGAAAGGCGTTGCATTGTTTTCTCTTTAAAATTTACAGAGCCCAGATAAACTGTATTTGGCTTTGTAATGAAAGCAGTGTTTGTTTAAGAAAGTACTGTGATTTACTGAGCGTTTTGAGGGAATGCAAATTGGCTGTTCAAATATGCAGTGACTTAAGAAAGTTGGTGGCTGCGGCCCTTTGTTAGTTACACGGTTATTTTGAATTTTACATTGTTTCAACGGATTTTTTTAGAATTTGGAATTAACTTTCTAAGAGTTGGAACTTTTGCCAGACATTGCACTGCGTTCTGCATGAAACTAGTCGGACGGCAGACAAGTTAAACGTCAAGTTTTTCTGCTCAAAGAACAAGTTGATGATGCAATTCTTCTGTAAAATATTTCGCTACTCCGTATACGTTCATCGAGTACATGTAATAAAACAAAAACCAACGTATACATTACATCGTATACATTAAATGTTGCGCAACTGCGCAAGCTATCCATAAAAGATCGACAGACAAACCCAAAATGTTGACAGACAAAAATCCACGAAAAACTGATGGACATTACATTGCATATGTATTGTTTTGGTTTTGACCAATCACAAGGGGAATAATGTTAATTGCTCACTCGTCTTAGCAGCGGCGCGTGCGCACGTTTGGCAGCAAAAAGGATGGACCATAAAAGGCTTTAAGATTACAAAAGAGGCCGCAAGAATCCATGAATAAAAATACCGAGCCAAAAAGCGTTGGCGCCAATTATGGTGCGTTTGCGCATCTCTAAACCCGTGGATCGACGGGCTGTGAGTGCCCGCCTTAGGGACTCTACATGTGCCTCTGTCACGAGTGTGCGTGATTTAATTATTGAGCGAGTTAAGACTTTTTGGCGAGGTTTGTAATGTGGGTTGTATTTTGGTCTTACGGGATAAATTGTATTTTCTTTCGGGAGCCTTTTACGTGTTGTGTTGCTCCAGGGCCTCAATATGATGCCCTAAATGGCTCTGATTACCAGACAGTCGCCAGTAGCGAGGTGTATTTTTGAATTGGCAGTTTCTGAGCACGAGGTAGTACTTAATTGTGGGTTGATAGTCAATAATTATGCATCGTGCGCTGGATTTTGAATACGGTCCTTTAATTTCGAAATTCGCCACAGTCGGACGAATTTGCATATTAGACATTCATCTCTTTTGGGCGTTTTTAGTAGGAGTTGGCGAAAACTCGCTAGTAATTATTCTCTACATGAATCTTCTGAACAGAAAATTATGTTTCCCACTGTACATAACTTAGGTAATACCCGGGTAATCGATACGGGCATTACTGTACGTGGCATATCGTATGAGAAAGTGATTCTCACCGATTTGTGAAGGAAATCAATTTCCTAACACCGATGAAAGTTAGCCGGGCGCAATTTCATTGAAATCACTTGGATGCTGCGATGTAGCACGTTCCTGTGTAGACATGGTTATGATTAGCTGGTTGTGCTTAGAGTTTGAAGTGATATTTTCTTTAATGCTTATACTAGGTTTCTCTTTTATAAGGATTTTAACTTATGGTGACGGTTTGTCAGTAAGTAGTCGTTAGTCTAGTGATCGCGCGACTGCTGAGCATGAGGTCGTGGTTTCGATTCCCAGGTCGGCCAAAAGCGATTGGGTTTTTCCATTAGGAATTTATCAGTAGCAGCCACGAAGTCTGGATTTGCGCCCGGTTGATAGCAGGCTCGCCCCTATTACATGGGACTTAAATATAAGAGGCGAAATGTGGGTGTACTATTAGGTACACTTCTGCCTAACCCTTCGGAGTTTACTGGCGTGATGGTATGCAAAATCTATGACCGTCATCATCATTCTCTTGCTCTTCTCCCAATTTAATTGGGGTGGGCGCAGCGCGTCTTTGTCTCCCCATTCCTCTCTCTGAATAGCCATGCCAGTAGTCATCCCCTTTCCATCCATATCATCGAGTACACTCTATCTATGACCGAGACTCGGTAAAGTTTATGGTTTCGGATGAAGATTTCGTGAAACTGTGAAGATTCCCAAAAACTGAAATTGCAGTGTTCCACCTGCAAAATGTTGGAATTTGCGTCTTGATTGTACTGAATAAATAATTTTCCTAGATATTAATTACGCTTTTGACTGTGTTGCACAATGAGGTTTTATTAAAATCTTTTGTCTCTGTTCTCAAAGCACATTTCACACCGACTCGTTGTTACATGGTATTGTTTATTTAATAGAATTTAATAACGACACCACGACTGGCTCGTTGCCGTTGGCCTAGTGGTCGCAAGCACGACTGCTGACCATGAGGTCCTGGGTGCGATTCCCAGGGTCGGGCGAGGTGTAATTTGGTTTACCATTGGAAATATATTTTATGTCGCTATGTCACTTCGCGCCTATCTGCTGGAGCCTTAATAGATTTGACCCTCTGCAGCGATGGACAAAGCATAATCAGCCTATAATGTTCCCACTGCTGGGACACACGCCTCCTCTATATGAGAGGGAATGGGCCACCACGCAGGCCCAGTGCAGGTTGGTGAATGGGCAAAGAGCAAGTTCTAATTAATCAATACATTTCCTTATTTTTCATTCTGTTGAAATCGAGACTACAAACTTTGTATTAATAGGGAAATTTTAATATCTTCTAAGGCTGACCTATTTTTACTTCCAAATCAAATCAACAGTAACATTCAACTCATTCATTAAAATAATGACTTTAAATCACTACAAATTATAAACGCCAACGTTGCCCATTGTACAGTAGCCCTAAAAAGTCAACAAACTTATTGACTTAATTAAAAAAACCTCAGTAAGTTACAACCTGCCCCATACTGAGATAAACCCACACCTGATAACTGGAGCAAGGTAAAATGTTAATTACATAGCCATATTGACTCAATAACCAACTTATTAAGACACTTTTAGAAGCCCCTATTGCAGAGCAATAAGTACTATTTTGAAAAACCTTAGTGGCTGAAGAAAATGGTTGATATCAGGCGTGGGACACTATTTTGAGGTTACAATCGAGTTCTCGCAATTAAATGAACGTTTCAATCGATTCCGAATCGCCTACAAAAAGTTATGAATGGCGAGTATTCGTAGTATTACACAGCTTTTGCGTTATTTTCATTGGTTTGCCCACGATGTTGTAGTTCGCATTCTTAGTGTTTTGCTTGGAGGTTGTTAATTATAAGATCTTACGTAATGGTTTGAAATAATTGTTTAATTAAGCAGTCCATTGGTAATCAATGTGGTAACTGTTGCTAGAGAGGTTTGATCTAGAAGGTAATGCGACTACGTATCTGGTGTTAATATTTATTTATTGACGTCATCACTCAGGTTGAAATGAACAAACAGGATTGATGTATTGCGCGAATTTCTTAGAATTTACCAATTTATCAATCAAATCAAATAATTTATTATCCAGATAATACAATCCAATTTGTTAGTAAAATCATACATACACATCTTAAACACTAGTGTTAATACATAATTATATTTGGAAAATTTTGGTATTTATAACAGTTTGTTATAATCATACCGTAGCGTACCTACGGTGGAAGATGATATTGCTACTTTTGAAATTTACACTGAGTTGACGGTTGACAGACATATGTACAGTAGAAGACAGACACATACAAAGCCAACAGAATTATAAATTATGGCAGGAGTATGGATGGGATTCTTGCTATACCTTTTTCTGGGGTTACCTCCGTTTTATTTTTGAGAAATTCGTAAAAAGCATAATATTCTCTAAACTCGCAATCATTAGTCATTATTCAAAGGATCCATCACAGTCCATCTTCATTTTAAATATTAATAATCTCGTGCTAAAATGTTTAAAAATAATCGCTTACTTCACAATAAGACCGCAAAGTCGAAAATATTCAAATACAAAGGAGCTAATTATGATTGATGATCAAATGGTATCTGTGTGAATGGACAGGATGTTTGAGGTTTTAAAAGTACGGCAGGGTTTGAGAGATGTGAAGGAGACATGTATTTTTTTGGTGTTTTTCGACTTTGGGATCGAATAAACAATGAGTTCTTTGATGTTTTTGGAAGTTGAAAGGCTGTGTACCTTTAGGTATACCCGTATACAACCGTACAACTCTCAATCAAGTAAAGTTTACAAAATATCCGATGATCTGCGCATTTAAACCGCGTTCCAGAGCTGTGTGTGTCATCGTTCTGGCTCTCTTGAACGTCGTTTATATGTGTTGATAACATACAGTTGCATTGGTGGAATTCGTCCTCAGCCTTTAGCTAAAGCTAAATGCTCACTTGTTTCCGAAACCTGGCACCTAAAAAGAAAGCTTTACACTTGATCACAGTTTTCATTTCAATTTCTTAAGAGATTGGAATAAATGAAAGAAGAAGGACTTACCCTGGTATCTACAGTCAAGTTAAAGTTATTACTTGAGTTTAAGTACTTACTTATGCAACTTAATTTTAAGCAATAGACAAGAATTTGAACGAGGTAAGAACCGTCAAAGAAAGCGAAATTTTGACAGTTCTAACTTCTAGCAATTACTAAACTACAGAATAAAAATCGTATCTTAAGTTAGTTTTACTCAAGTAATCACTATGACTTCATTATAGATACGGGTGTAAGTCTTACAGCTGAACAATTAGGGTTAATAATAATAAATCGTATTGTTCTGATGTAAGTATAAACTCATAACCCCCATAATTAAGTACTAATGCTGTAACACGATAATATTGTAAAACCAAATCATTTTAAAAGAGTAACTATGGAGGGTTTTGCCGGTTCTTCTCCATAGGAAACGAGCAACCTGAACCGTGCACCTTTTTGTCGACGTTTTATAAGTGCCCATGTAAGCCTATGTGAAATAAAATATTTTGTTTTTTTTTTAAACTCATAATCTCCCAGCAAACGGACGGAGCTCTCTCTCCTTCGCGAAATCTTTGGCATTCTTAACCTTTTTTTTTTTTTTTTTTTTTGGGGGGTGAGAAATCATCAAATGACTCCTCCCGCTCTGGGCGGAGCGGAAGGGAGTGTCAGACTCTTACTGACTAAAAAACACCCATGTTCCTTCATTGGCCCTTTATGTTCCAGGGCCGCGGTATCTCTTTCGAACAGTCCCGCAGCCCTGGCAGGCACCGGCCCTTGCGGGCCCCTCCCGTTTGCTGACAACTCTTTGAGGCGCGCGTGGAACACGAACGCGCCGTCGACACGGCCTGCCCGTCGTCATACGACGGACGGACGGCGAGCTAGCCCATTACTCGCCGTCCACAGGCCCGCGCCTACGGTGGCCGAGAGCCATCACGGCGTGGCCCCCGACGCCCGGTGCTTCTCCCGCGGCGGCTAGGACGTGAGGAGGTTCTCTCCCTCTCACGTTCCGCCGCCTCCTTCGCTAGCATGACTGCTTCGCAGAAGGAGGCGACGGCTTCCCATTCCCTCTCGCCCCGGACCATGGCTTGAACCAGGGCCGGACGCGAGAGGTCGCCGCCGCCAATCGCCGCTACGAGGACACGGCGGTGCTCCGCCCAAGCAGAGCAGACCTCCACGGTGTGCTCCACCGTGTCCTCCGGTCGATCCTCGCAGTTGTAGCACCCGGACGTTTCCTCCCGCCCGATTCGGTACAGGTACCTCCCGAAGCACCCGTGTCCGGTGAGGACCTGCGTCAGGCGGAAGGTGAGGGCGCCGTGGCGCCTCCCTAGCCACTCCTCAAAGAGGGGACTTACCGCCACTATCGTGGCGTGCCCTGAACGGGGTTGCGATAGTCGCTCTCTCCATGTCGCCATGAGATCACGGCGGAGGTCTGTCCGCCGCGCGACAATATGCCGCGGCAGCGGAGTTACCCCCCGATTCTTAACCTTCAAAGTACAATCATAATTATTTTATTTCACAGAGTCCCAAACATTTGAATGCCATACATCCTTTGGTAGTCTTTCAAGACCTCTATTATTAAATCCATGCGAACATTC